>JBBGZY010000372.1:12350000-13055540 GCA_037952925.1 Lithobates clamitans | reverse complement strand
CATCGATAAATATGTAAAACTATACTAGAAATAGTGGTGAATCATATATATACCATCTAAAAATATTATTTAAAAATATATTGGAATCCTTGGGAAATCAGGGGATAGGATAGGGGCACGTGTATATTCCACCTATTTAATTGAGTAAGGAGTAATCCAAAACTGATTATGGAAGTGGGTTAGGGGCATAAGATCTACAATATTTAAAAATTAGATAAAAAACAATTCAGATCAATGTCCACATTTAACCCTCTGGGAACAAGGCTCCCTAGGCGGTATATCCACTTAGTTTCATTCTGGGACACTTTTATTCTTTTATTACCGCCTCTCCAGTGGTCTTTGATCAGATCTATGCCATAAAAGATTAATCCTGTGGGGTTTCTATTGTGGACCTCGTCAAAATGCCTAGAGAGGTTGTGCTTTGGGAAGCCTTTTTTAATGTTGTTTATATGCTCTCTAATCCTAACGCGGAGGGGCCTAGTGGTTCTTCCCACGTACTGAAGCCGGCAGGGACATTCGATCACATATGTGACGTGAGTACTTTCACAGGTGATCAATTCCCTGATTTGATACTCTTTCCCTGTTCTTGACTTAAAGAGTAGTTTTTTCTTTGGTTGTCTCTTGCTTACACGGCAGGGTAAACACTTTTGGCATCTAAAAAAACCTTTTAATTCGGGGAATAATTTAACCGGTTTAGGTGGGTCGATCACGTTATGCACCAACTGGTTCCTCAGGTTGGGGGCCTTCTTGTAAATAAATCTTGGTTTTTTGGGGAGTATCTTCACCAAAGTTCTGTCGGATTTTAAAATGGGCCAATATTTCCTAAAGATGTGTTCAATTGACCGATATTGATTATTAAAACCAGTGATGAAAGCCATATCCATCTTGCAGTGGTTATCAGTTTTCTCCTTCTTTCTCAGTAGGAGATCACGATCTAAGCTCCCTATTTCCATCTTATATCTCATTAGGGGTTCTTTATGGTATCCTTTATCTATGAATTTTTTAATCAGAGTGTCGGCTTGATTGTAATAATCATCTATCCTATAGCAATTTCTTCGCAACCTCATTAATTGGCCTTTCGGAATGTTCTGCTTCCACTTCGGATGATGGCAACTGGATGTTGGAATGTAGCCATTACGATCCGTAGCCTTGAAAAAAGTTCTAGTGTGTAATTCGTTGTTCTCTTTAAAAATCTGTACATCTAGGTAATCAATTTCTTGAGGATCGCATGTCCCACTGAAAGTGATGCCATATTTATTTTGATTCATTGCTCCTAGGAAATCGTTAAATGACTCTGCCGTGCCCCTCCACACTATAATCACGTCATCAATATAACGACGGTAAAATTCAATCTCCGGACGTGGACTCCTATATATATTTTCTTCTTCCCACATGTCCATGAATAAATTAGCCACGCTTGGGGCATATCTAGCTCCCATAGCGACACCCTTGGTTTGCACATAGTAATCCTTCTGATACCAGAAATAATTGCTTTCCATTGCCAATTTTAAAGCCTCTAAAATAAAATTGATCTGCTCTTGTTTGAGGTTGGCGTCTTTATAAAGTGCTTTCTCTACTCCTTTTAGGCCATGTTTTTGTATAATGCTGGTATATAAGGAGTTCACATCTATCGTCGCAAGAAGACAATCTTCCACCCCAGTTATACTTTTTATTTCGTTGATCAATTGTGTACTGTCCTTTAGATATGATCTACCTTTAATTACCATTGGTTTTAAAAAGCAATCAATATATTCTCCCAGTCTGGAAAACAGGGAATTAATCCCACTTATAATCGGTCGTCCCGGGGGTTTCTCCAATCGTTTATGTACTTTGGGTAAGTAATATATAACTGGTGTTTTGGTGGACTCGCAAATCAAGTATTTAGCTTCCTTTTTATTTAAAATTCCTCTGTCTTTCCCTTTTTTAACGAGAGCTTTCAGTTTCTTGCTGTAAAGTTGTTTGGGGTTTCCTTTAAGTTTCTTATAAGTATTTTCTACTCTAAGGAGGTTCTTCATTTCTTCCTCATAATCTTCTTTCCTTAATATAACCAGCCCACCCCCTTTATCTGCAGGGCGTATAACTACTTCTTTTCTCTTTCCGATTTCTTTGATGGCTTTCCATACATTCCTATTATTAGAAGTCTTACTTTCGAGTTTCGCAAGGTCACTCTCCACCATCTTCTTAAAGGCGTTCATACACTGGTCACCCGGAACCTTCGGATTAAAAATGGAATTATTTCTAAGGCTGGTGTGTGTAAAGCCAGATGGTTCTTCTGCTGGTTTCTCATCTTTATTTAAGGCGTAGTGTTTCTTTATTCTTAATTTGCGTATAAATTTTTGCAAATCAACAAAAACCTCAAACTTATCAATATTCTTGTCTGGTGCGAATTTTAATCCTAAATCTAAAACTCTCAGTTCTTCATCAGTAAAAACAGCATCACTCAAGTTAAAAATTCCTTCTCCTAATATTCTCTTCTCCTTTTTCTTCTTCTTTCCTCCTCGTTTTCCTCTTGCCTGTAACCTCTTTCTGTGTCTCTTAGGGTTTGATCTGACCCTCTGCCAGGATTCCTGTACGGTCCATTCCTTGTCTGCTGCGGATGTCCGTAGGTGCCGAAATTCCTCTGCTGTGGATGTCCGTAAGTTCCTATATCCCTCTGTTCTCTGTACACGGGTGGACCCCAATGCCTCTGGAAGTCTCTGTTGGTCTCTGGTTGCTCTTTCCAACCTTGTCTCCTGTATGGAGGTCGTGCTTTCCATCTTCCAGGTGGGCCACCCCTGTGAAAATCCCTATTATCCCTAGATGAACCTCTAGAATAGGGGTTATTATAGGTGCCATGATATCCCCTTTCCCTTAGGGGTGAGTACCTATTTCGAGTGGGGATACTATATCTTGGAGTGGCTGGGGATCTTCCATATCCAGGTTCTGGGGGATGTTCTTCCCTCCCCCTCATCCAGGAACCATTAGTTCGGTAATTGGGTGTACCTGATACCTCGGTGCGTCTGGCAATGGGGGTATGTTCAAACCTGGTTTGTCTTATATTGTCTGGTATATCTTCCTCTTCCACTGGACTCTCGTCCATAGAGTTGCTGTCTTCTTCATTGCTCGTCTCGTCTACTTCTTCTTGCCACTTGTAGACCCTTTTATTGGCGTAATCCAGAACATCTCTCTTAAATTTTTTCTGTTTCTTTGTTTGAATTTCCGTATCGTATTTCTTTATAATCTCTTGTAATTCTTTGTCCTTGTCTTTATATTCTTGTTGTCCAGTGAAGGGGTGTAATAGATTCTTAATCTCAGTAATTCTTTCCTCTACTTTTCTTAATTTAAAATGTCTCCTTACTAATATTTTTTGTAAAAGCTCATTCTCACAACCTGAGAAAAAAGAATACCATTCCTCATTTAAGGAGGCGTCATCAATACTATCATTTGGGCTCAGATCCCACCTCAATCTCCTAGGGGTCATTTTCTCTTTTACATACATCTCCAGGGAAACAATGTCCCACCACACCCTTAGTTGTTTTTCCAGGGTGTGTCGCAGCTGTTTCAACAATCCATTCATATCTTGACTATTGTTAACCTGCTCCTGGTTAAAAACCCCTCTTACATCAATCTTCCTGTTAGACATATATCCAAATATGTCCATAGCTGCAGATCTATAATCAGCGCCCGCAGGAGCCGGATGATGATAATTTTGTCAGTGGATCCGCGCTACAGGGTGTAATTGCAACTGCAGCCCCCCTATGTAAACAAGGGACACTAACGTGTACCCTAACACAGATAAATATAGCAAAGTAGGGAATGGCGCTGTGCAAAAAAAAGGGGGGTATACTGGTATATGGTAGATCTAGTAGTGGTGATAGGTGTACCAATGTGACATGCTGCAGGGGACATCAATAAGTGGTAACATCAAAATGCACCACTGTAATAATAATAATCAGGTGCTGATTAATAGGTAATGAGTCAGTGAGTAACAAAAAGAAGAACCACTAGGCCCCTCCGCGTTAGGATTAGAGAGCATATAAACAACATCAAAAAAGGCTTCCCAAAGCACAACCTCTCTAGGCATTTTGACGAGGTCCATAATAGAAACCCCACAGGATTAATCTTTTATGGCATAGATCTGATCAAAGACCACTGGAGAGGCGGTAATAAAAGAATAAAAGTGTCCCAGAATGAAACTAAGTGGATATACCGCCTAGGGAGCCTTGTTCCCAGAGGGTTAAATGTGGACATTGATCTGAATTGTTTTTTATCTAATTTTTAAATATTGTAGATCTTATGCCCCTAACCCACTTCCATAATCAGTTTTGGATTACTCCTTACTCAATTAAATAGGTGGAATATACACGTGCCCCTATCCTATCCCCTGATTTCCCAAGGATTCCAATATATTTTTAAACAAGTGTCCCTTGTTTACATAGGGGGGCTGCAGTTGCAATTACACCCTGTAGCGCGGATCCACTGACAAAATTATCATCATCCGGCTCCTGCGGGCGCTGATTATAGATCTGCAGCTATGGACATATTTGGATATATGTCTAACAGGAAGATTGATGTAAGAGGGGTTTTTAACCAGGAGCAGGTTAACAATAGTCAAGATATGAATGGATTGTTGAAACAGCTGCGACACACCCTGGAAAAACAACTAAGGGTGTGGTGGGACATTGTTTCCCTGGAGATGTATGTAAAAGAGAAAATGACCCCTAGGAGATTGAGGTGGGATCTGAGCCCAAATGATAGTATTGATGACGCCTCCTTAAATGAGGAATGGTATTCTTTTTTCTCAGGTTGTGAGAATGAGCTTTTACAAAAAATATTAGTAAGGAGACATTTTAAATTAAGAAAAGTAGAGGAAAGAATTACTGAGATTAAGAATCTATTACACCCCTTCACTGGACAACAAGAATATAAAGACAAGGACAAAGAATTACAAGAGATTATAAAGAAATACGATACGGAAATTCAAACAAAGAAACAGAAAAAATTTAAGAGAGATGTTCTGGATTACGCCAATAAAAGGGTCTACAAGTGGCAAGAAGAAGTAGACGAGACGAGCAATGAAGAAGACAGCAACTCTATGGACGAGAGTCCAGTGGAAGAGGAAGATATACCAGACAATATAAGACAAACCAGGTTTGAACATACCCCCATTGCCAGACGCACCGAGGTATCAGGTACACCCAATTACCGAACTAATGGTTCCTGGATGAGGGGGAGGGAAGAACATCCCCCAGAACCTGGATATGGAAGATCCCCAGCCACTCCAAGATATAGTATCCCCACTCGAAATAGGTACTCACCCCTAAGGGAAAGGGGATATCATGGCACCTATAATAACCCCTATTCTAGAGGTTCATCTAGGGATAATAGGGATTTTCACAGGGGTGGCCCACCTGGAAGATGGAAAGCACGACCTCCATACAGGAGACAAGGTTGGAAAGAGCAACCAGAGACCAACAGAGACTTCCAGAGGCATTGGGGTCCACCCGTGTACAGAGAACAGAGGGATATAGGAACTTACGGACATCCACAGCAGAGGAATTTCGGCACCTACGGACATCCGCAGCAGACAAGGAATGGACCGTACAGGAATCCTGGCAGAGGGTCAGATCAAACCCTAAGAGACACAGAAAGAGGTTACAGGCAAGAGGAAAACGAGGAGGAAAGAAGAAGAAAAAGGAGAAGAGAATATTAGGAGAAGGAATTTTTAACTTGAGTGATGCTGTTTTTACTGATGAAGAACTGAGAGTTTTAGATTTAGGATTAAAATTCGCACCAGACAAGAATATTGATAAGTTTGAGGTTTTTGTTGATTTGCAAAAATTTATACGCAAATTAAGAATAAAGAAACACTACGCCTTAAATAAAGATGAGAAACCAGCAGAAGAACCATCTGGCTTTACACACACCAGCCTTAGAAATAATTCCATTTTTAATCCGAAGGTTCCGGGTGACCAGTGTATGAACGCCTTTAAGAAGATGGTGGAGAGTGACCTTGCGAAACTCGAAAGTAAGACTTCTAATAATAGGAATGTATGGAAAGCCATCAAAGAAATCGGAAAGAGAAAAGAAGTAGTTATACGCCCTGCAGATAAAGGGGGTGGGCTGGTTATATTAAGGAAAGAAGATTATGAGGAAGAAATGAAGAACCTCCTTAGAGTAGAAAATACTTATAAGAAACTTAAAGGAAACCCCAAACAACTTTACAGCAAGAAACTGAAAGCTCTCGTTAAAAAAGGGAAAGACAGAGGAATTTTAAATAAAAAGGAAGCTAAATACTTGATTTGCGAGTCCACCAAAACACCAGTTATATATTACTTACCCAAAGTACATAAACGATTGGAGAAACCCCCGGGACGACCGATTATAAGTGGGATTAATTCCCTGTTTTCCAGACTGGGAGAATATATTGATTGCTTTTTAAAACCAATGGTAATTAAAGGTAGATCATATCTAAAGGACAGTACACAATTGATCAACGAAATAAAAAGTATAACTGGGGTGGAAGATTGTCTTCTTGCGACGATAGATGTGAACTCCTTATATACCAGCATTATACAAAAACATGGCCTAAAAGGAGTAGAGAAAGCACTTTATAAAGACGCCAACCTCAAACAAGAGCAGATCAATTTTATTTTAGAGGCTTTAAAATTGGCAATGGAAAGCAATTATTTCTGGTATCAGAAGGATTACTATGTGCAAACCAAGGGTGTCGCTATGGGAGCTAGATATGCCCCAAGCGTGGCTAATTTATTCATGGACATGTGGGAAGAAGAAAATATATATAGGAGTCCACGTCCGGAGATTGAATTTTACCGTCGTTATATTGATGACGTGATTATAGTGTGGAGGGGCACGGCAGAGTCATTTAACGATTTCCTAGGAGCAATGAATCAAAATAAATATGGCATCACTTTCAGTGGGACATGCGATCCTCAAGAAATTGATTACCTAGATGTACAGATTTTTAAAGAGAACAACGAATTACACACTAGAACTTTTTTCAAGGCTACGGATCGTAATGGCTACATTCCAACATCCAGTTGCCATCATCCGAAGTGGAAGCAGAACATTCCGAAAGGCCAATTAATGAGGTTGCGAAGAAATTGCTATAGGATAGATGATTATTACAATCAAGCCGACACTCTGATTAAAAAATTCATAGATAAAGGATACCATAAAGAACCCCTAATGAGATATAAGATGGAAATAGGGAGCTTAGATCGTGATCTCCTACTGAGAAAGAAGGAGAAAACTGATAACCACTGCAAGATGGATATGGCTTTCATCACTGGTTTTAATAATCAATATCGGTCAATTGAACACATCTTTAGGAAATATTGGCCCATTTTAAAATCCGACAGAACTTTGGTGAAGATACTCCCCAAAAAACCAAGATTTATTTACAAGAAGGCCCCCAACCTGAGGAACCAGTTGGTGCATAACGTGATTGACCCACCTAAACCGGTTAAGTTATTCCCCGAATTAAAAGGTTTTTTTAGATGCCAAAAGTGTTTACCCTGCCGTGTGAGCAAGAGACAACCAAAGAAAAAACTACTCTTTAAGTCAAGAACAGGGAAAGAGTATCAAATCAGGGAATTGATCACCTGTGAAAGTACCCACGTCACATATGTGATCGAATGTCCTTGCCGGCTTCAGTATGTGGGAAGAACCACTAGGCCCCTCCGCGTTAGGATTAGAGAGCATATAAACAACATCAAAAAAGGCTTCCCAAAGCACAACCTCTCTAGGCATTTTGACGAGGTCCATAATAGAAACCCCACAGGATTAATCTTTTATGGCATAGATCTGATCAAAGACCACTGGAGAGGCGGTAATAAAAGAATAAAAGTGTCCCAGAATGAAACTAAGTGGATATACCGCCTAGGGAGCCTTGTTCCCAGAGGGTTAAATGTGGACATTGATCTGAATTGTTTTTTATCTAATTTTTAAATATTGTAGATCTTATGCCCCTAACCCACTTCCATAATCAGTTTTGGATTACTCCTTACTCAATTAAATAGGTGGAATATACACGTGCCCCTATCCTATCCCCTGATTTCCCAAGGATTCCAATATATTTTTAAATAATATTTTTAGATGGTATATATATGATTCACCACTATTTCTAGTATAGTTTTACATATTTATCGATGAATTAAGATCCCCTGATTTCCCGATGATTCCAATATTTCTAGATGGTATATATATGATCCACCACTACTTCTAGTATAGTTTTACATATTTATCGATAATTTAAGATACTTTCTTCCTTCTCGTGGTTTGCAAACTAACATATTTATTGACATACTAATACATTCTCTTCTGCCTCTTGTTCACACCAGCATCGATTATACACGTACTCCTCTTCGTACATCTTTTTACAAAGATTTTTTAATACATCGTCCTTTTTTATGTGTACAGTATTAATATTTCATATATACATATATTTTAAAAAAATTTTTTTAGATATATGTTTTTAATGCATAATAGATTTTTTAAAAATACTTTCTCCCTGCCTAAATACCTCTTGAGGTAATTATATTTTATACCTTTTTATTGGTGGCTCTTTGGTTTTTAGTTATTCGATTGTTATGCTATATGAATATCTTTACCAGATAGTATCTGGTTTGCAAATTACATTCCTCCACGGCCGCTATTCCATATAAATTACTAGTATTATAAACCTCCCACTAGATGGCGCTCAAGTAGACTCTACTCAGTATTCCCTTTGGTCTAACGATATTGAGTGTGTAGAGTCTTTTGAGTTTTGTTTCCATAATTGAGCGAATTTTCCGATTGGACTTACATGATGCCTGTCACTTAACATCTAGTGCGGGATTGGCCGCGGCATGTACTGCATCCAGATATAAGACGTTGAGAGGACCAAGATGGCAGCGCCTCCGATGACGTCCGTGTGACGAAACGCGTAAGGCGGGACTATCTTGGCACGCACAACGTCATTTCCTGTTACTGTGGTTTTCGATAGCGAACCGGTGGAACGCAAGCGGTAGCTGTGTTACTACGCTGCGTCCCGGAACGGCTAGGGGAGTTAGAGAGCTTGTATGCTCCCTCCTCTCTTTTTAAGTTTGTTTTATCTCCTTGGATTTAATAAGCTCCTTTTTGGATTGTTGAAGTATCTATAAATAAAAATTATTTTATGGAGTTACGCTATGTGGAGCATCCCCTTCTTTTCATATAATACTCTGGAGTGGATGTCCGGCCGGAAATAGGATTACTACAGGGGATTGTCACCTTCCCCCATCTCCTTCACGAGTGGCTGATCCGGGTTGAGAGGATACCAACATGCAAAGATCTGACTGACACCTGGATTTGATCGGCATCTGGCGTACATACTTCCTATGCTTATACCCCTGCAGGGGTACAGCGTTCCGGTGAGTGGGATCACATCGGGGGGAGTTTGTCTAAATATTTGGAGGAAATTCTGTGGAAGACATCACATGAACTTTTTTGCCACCTTCATATGAGACTCTATATTGGTTTACCATCAGGGTACTAGAGACATACCTTTAGTATTAACTATTCACCATTTTAGGTCTTATTATCTGCACATTTTTTAAATATATATTTTTCCACGTATTCATTTAGCACTTTAATACAGAGCACTGTGGAAACCTTCCACCTTCACACATTTTTTACACATTTTTTATGCATATGGTTGTGTATAGACTTCCTGCTTGTGTATGACGTATATATATATTTTTTACACATACTGTTTGGCATTTTTGGTTTTTCACTACAGAGGATTGTGGTTATTCCTTATTTTAATTCAATATTTGCAGTTAATTTCACCATCCAGCGGGGGCTGGAATATTGTATTTGCACTTGACATTTTTTCACATCATTAGTGGTCACCTTATCAATATTTACACATGAGACCACAGTTGTAATCTTTTTTATTTTTTTTGTTACTCACTGACTCATTACCTATTAATCAGCACCTGATTATTATTATTACAGTGGTGCATTTTGATGTTACCACTTATTGATGTCCCCTGCAGCATGTCACATTGGTACACCTATCACCACTACTAGATCTACCATATACCAGTATACCCCCCTTTTTTTTGCACAGCGCCATTCCCTACTTTGCTATATTTCCACTCTTAAATTGTCATAGACGTCAGAGCCTCGGCCCATAAACATGGTAGGTTGCCCAAGACGTTACCAGTTAAAAGAGTTGCAGTAATTCTGACCAATGGGCCCTTGGGCCATGCTTTCTGTACATGAATCCTCTCGTAAGCAGTTAGAAAGTCCTCAGAATGTAATATCTTTTGCATAAAGTCAGCTTCTCTAATTTCATCAGTGTTGTTGCAGGCACTGCAACATGTTTGTGCTTCCAGACAGCCATTGGCTCTTTCACTACACTAATGCCCCGTACACACGGTCGGATTTTCCAATGGAAAATGTCCGATCGGAGCGTGTTATCGGAAATTCCGACCGTGTGTGGGCTCCATCGGACATTTTCCATCGGATTTTCCGACACACAAAGTTTGAGAGCAGGATATAAAATTTTCCGACAACAAAATCCGTTGTCGGAAATTCCGATCGTGTGTACACAAATCCGACGGACAAAGTGCCATGCATGCTCAGAATAAATAAAGAGATGAAAGCTATTGGCCGCTGCCCCGTTTATAGTCCCGATGTACGTGTTTTACGTCACCGCGTTTAGAACGATCGGATTTTCCGACAACTTTGTGTGACCGTGTGTATGCAAGACAAGTTTGAGCCAACATCCGTCGGAAAAAATCAATGGATTTTGTTGTCGGAATGTCCGAACAAAGTCCGACCGTGTGTACGGGGCATAAGAGATGGTTTTACACTCTGTGTAGCTGGGGTCACCACTACCATATGACATAACACCGTCCATGGCATACTCTTAAATTAGCAGATTCTGTTTGGACACCCAGGGCTTACCCAGGTGGTAAATCCCTTCCGGCTTCAGAATTCTCTCTCCATCATTTTAACAATGCCTGTTTTTTAGAGCCTTGTATTGCAGGCACACTACTGCAGCTTCCAAGGTTTCAATAAAATACTGAGCTATCTCTTTAAGGACTGCTCCCACTTTTCATCTTGCAGGTACTCTACACCTGCCACACACAATCTACTGTGTCTTGTCAATGGCTCCCTTTATCATAGAGCAGACATTTCATCGCACAAAAACATTCTTTTCAGTGGAGATCAGCATTTTACAGGGAGAAGGGACTCCCAATTCTGCCGTATGCATCCTCCACTATATGTGGGATTTAGCCACAAGCATAGCTTAGATGTCAATTAAGTCTGTTGACAAACTTGTGATTTTAGGGCTGTTTTGCCCACTTTTATGTCTTAATGCTTTTACCCTCGGGGGGGGGGAAGGGGAGGGTGGCTATTTTGATCCACTTGGGTCAAAGCAATTGAATGTAAGGCCTCGACACATGCTCCCTGCATTTCTGTCCAAGCACACTGCTTCATGCAGCAGGACTTCCCTGAGGTGGGAAGAGTACTCATTGGCTAGCCTGATTTTCTTTTGTTCCCTTGTCAACCCAAATTAATCCTATCATAATGTTTTGTGACAACTTGGAGGTTGTTAACTCAATGGTAGTGCATAACAGTGAGTCCAGTCCACTTCAGATGTGCTTTTTTTATGGCTTTTTCTGCCCACTTATATTTAAAATGGAAAAAATAATAAGACATCAGTTGCCCATGCAGAGTTTTCTACCATCATTGTAACTTGCACAAAAATAAAATACTTCATCTTCGTGGCTCACTCTTTTTGGCAGTTCTGCTGCTCAGGAATCATGCCTTGGCCCTTCTGACAATCAAACACACATCCCGGTGCTCATGCAGAAACACTGTACATCTGTAACCTTGTCTCTTTCCCTTTCCTGCAGGTCCCTGCTGCTCCGTCTCTTATGCAGGTTTGGGCCTCTGTCTGTCCTGTCCTGGACAGCACGGTGCAGAAGTGCACCTCTCTTCTCCCTTGTGCACACACTGTCTCCCTGGAGAATGTCGCAAAACCTGGCCTAGACTGCTATTTTCACAGTGGCATGGTCTTGCCCTGCCACAGTTTCCATTATACAAAACATTTTGTTACTCTTGCATGCGTTATAACATTGAAAAGGGAATAAAGCTTCCCTAAAGTAAAGCACAAATGTTCACTGTGAGCTTTATCACTCCACTATGTTATTAAAAAAGTTGCACCAATGTGATATCATTCATCAGCAGACTTTTTTTTTATAATTTGGAGTAAAAATAATGAGGCGCCCAAATTATGTAACTATTGCAATGGAAAAAACTGTAGGAAAATGCAATTTATTCAAATTGTATACAAATTATTCCCAATAAAAAAAAAGGAAATACAAATATATGTATCCATTTCAAACTAAAGCATGTACATGTGCACAATGAGAGTAGATCAGAAATCTAAACAAAATCCAAATGTTCTATGCAGAACGGGCACATCACCAAAAAAAGAAATAATGCTCTGAAATTCAAGGTAATTTGGGGAAAAAAAGGCCTGGAGACTTAATAGGTGGCTACAAAAGTTCATACTTATGTCATTTAGTTCAGGGCATAACTTTGCACTTATGCCTCTTATATGAACAGTACCCTTTGTTCTCATGTCTTAGGTAAACACAGCAGTTCGGTCTCATCCAACTATTATGTAATCCCTTTGTGCTCATTCTACTCAGAGAAGCACAATACCTCTTACCTATCTCTATCAGATGTGCACCATTTTTCATAAGGACTTTCCCTAACACTCTTCATTAGATAAGCACATCCTTTTGTTCTACTCTTATTTCGGGAACAACTCTTCATGCTAATAATAATTAGCTGAATGCATGTCCCTGCAGTAATCTCCATTAGCTGAGTACATGGTCATTTTACTTTGACAAGCACATACCTTTACATTTGTCTCCTTTACAAAAGCACAAACTTTTTATGCTCATATAAACTGGGTGAATACTTCTCATCCCGTTCTCAGATGAGAATAATACTTCATATTCATTCTGCTTAGATGAGACTTTTTTCCTCATTGGATGAAAACAGCTGTTGGTTCTTATCTTATTTAGCGGACCAAATGCCCTCATGCTTATTAATGATTAAATAAACACAGTCTTTTGTCCATTACTTTGTGCTCATCTTATAAACTGACCATAACAATTCCTGTTCATCTTACGGTACTTAGATGTCTGCGTACTATGACACTCATCTTGTATTGGCCCACAGAGCTCTTGCTATAATGTACAAGTATGTACAGCATACTGACACATCACATATTGTCGAATACTGAATATACCAGCAAAATGTGCAACTCTACAAGAGAGGAAAACCCAGATTCAATAGTTTTTTAATAGTATTATTAGTGTTCTTTGAAGGGCTGCCTTTGCCTAAATTCCAACTAAAATCTAAAATCGAGGATTTATATCTTAGAAGATCTTGAAAAGTTAATTACCCTTAAGATTTTTCCTGAAATATCTGCTGAAAAACAACAGAGTACTTCCTAAGTGAGGATACCTAGGCATGGTTGTATACCTGTAGTGTGAGATCTAAGACATTACTGCCTATCACTAATCTCATGAGATTTGGAGAGGGATATCACTCTATGCTGTCCATTGTTCCTATTTCTGGAGGCTCTGACATGAGGAAGCAAACCATGCTTTTACCAAGATGATGGCCTCCACACAGAGACTCAGTGCAGAACAAGCCATGGTAAGTCAGTAGTGGGAGCAACATCTTCTACAGGGAGACCACAAACAATACTGGTGACTAGTCTCTTACCTTCTGCCTGACTTTTGGGCATAGCTTTCAGAGTTCAAAGTTTTAGGCTGGGTTCACACTATTGCCGCATGTGACTCACAGCAGGGGTCCAGTGCATCCCCGTTCACCGTTTCAGGTCCGATTTTAGCCCAAATTTTTGGCTGAATTTGGAGCTGAAATGGACCAAAAGACGCCCTGTGCAAATTTGCACTGGAACCGTACAGGAGATATGTGAACCGGCTCCATAGAGAGCCAGTCACAATCTTCTGCTATTGCAAATTGGATGCAGAGAACCCGCATCAAATTCGCACTAGTGTGAACCCAGCCTTAAAGGTTTTTTTTTTAAACAAGGTACCACATGCTTTCACACATATTAAATAAGCACAATCCTTCCTGCTTACTTTATTAATATGAATGCACACCACAATACTCATCTCTTTATTTTTATGAGCACTACCCCTCATGCTCCTCTTATTTTCATGTGCATAACCTTATCTGTTTAGTTTTGCTTAATTCTATTAGCTGAAGAAAGCTGTCCATGATCATGTAATTTAGGTGCGTGCATAATCTCAATCTCACGTATCTCTGTTAGGGGGGCGCAAAACAATTCGTACTCAACTTAAAGAAGAACATCCACTCATAACTTGTATCAGCATGCCCCTTTATGCTCATCTTAGTTACATAAGTGCTTCCATGATAATCTCTTCAGGGTTCAGGAAAGTTCTGCTGGCATCCTGTTGACTAAAAGTAGAAGAGATTAAATTGTTTTTCTGTTTACTGATCATTTGTACCATACAGGTCTCTGTGGAAACGGGACATCCAGATCGAGGCAGTGTTGTACAAAGTATGCCTAGACAATAAAAAGGTCCAACGAGCATGTGGGTGATCTTAAATAAAGAGATGCATTTTCCACCTGATAAGCAGATTAAATGAAAGACCTCATTACCAATATACCAATCTCTAAAGTTGTATAGAAGAGATTTCAAAGATCAACTTATCTAGCATGCGGCAAAAGATGTGTATGTATGCAAGCTTCATCAACATGAATAGGACCCCTATCCCAGAATTTTGTCATAATCTACTCATGAAGGGTGTAGGAGTGGACGTAACAAAGAATATTGCAATGTCTGTGTGGATCCGAAGGCCTGGGACGTAAAATTAATTGCACTAGGATAATCATGAGGGCTAATGGCTCCCCATTCCATGAGATCGAACTTAAGTGACTTTCCGTTGCCTTTGTCTCTATTTTTAAAAGTGTTATGTTAAAGTGTATGTTACCCCAACATTTCATATTCCTGATATGTGTTTGTTGTGCCGTGTACTTCTGTATAAAGAAGAGTCCTGTACAATTTTCATTGCTTCCTTTGTGTGAAATATCTGGTGATCCTGCCTGCCCACCTGCTTTCCTATTTCAAACTGACCACAAAAGGCATGGAAGCACATCCATCCCAGTGTGGTCAGTTTTTTTGTATACATACTACTTAGGAGCACAACGCCTGCCTGTACTCCAGTGGCCAGACATCTGCTGAAAGACCCCTACACAACTAATCACTGGGAAGATGCAGTCTCCACCCCTATCTCTCTAAGCCCCTTTTGCAACTGAGAACAAAGGTCATGTGATTGTTTTTTTTATGATGGCGTTTTTTTGGGGTTTTTTTACAAAAAAAAGTTTTACTTGCATTTCTAATTTGAACTGAATGTGTTGTGGGTTGTTTTACAAGGAAAGAGCTCACACATACTTTAAGCCTGTATAGACTCAACAAAGGAGGAAGAATCCATCAAACACCTAATCTATGTGAAGTTTGGTAAATGCTTTGAAAAAACAAAACAAAGCAAACAAAACAGAAAAAGCACAAGCCCTAGTGTGGTTAAACCTCTTAATAACAAATAAAAAATAATAAAATCATTGCACTTACATGGTGTGTAAATAGAACAAAGCCATCAAACAGTTACTCACTAAGGAATATTAGTCCTCAGCCAAAGTCTCGTAAAAGCTTGTACAGAGAGGTAGACAGTCCAGTATTAGTGTATACGGGGCTGCTATTCATGAGAATTATACTGTATTTTTTCCAACCTTTTTCAACCACTTTTTGATCATGCCAGTTTACAATCATTTTGATCCTTTGTGCTCACTATTTGGTAAGTCAAAAACCCAGAACAAGTATGTACCATAGCTCAGATTTAGACCTCATTGACTAAATAATTCTTTAGAACCACTAGCTTTTTAGGGAAGTCAGAAAATCTATATACACTCTAACCAACTTCTTCAGAAGAGAATCAGCACAGAAACTGCTCTCATAGCAGTCTTAACAAAACTGAGAAAATTGCTGGCAATGCTTCTGTAATAATTAAATGTTTCGCAGATGTGTGCATTTGCCTGTTTTGTTGTTTACTTACTTATGCCATATGCAGTAGTCATGGGAGATTTGTTTGGCTTTTTCAACCTAAATTTTCATGAATAAAATACTCTATCATAATCATCTCAGCTGCTACAGATTTTGACTGCCAGCTGTACTGTTTTCTGGGTCTAGTTAATTTAATTAGATCACTTTAGTTACCACTGAACACAGAAACAAATATAAATGAAGGTAAATTGTAGCTTTTGTAAATTGGCATACAAGCTTTTGTTTATATGAAATGATATAAGAAGACAAAAAAAATCACTAAGGCATTTGTCATATCTCCACAACATAACAACCATCAGCAAGCTATGCAGGGGTCTCATTCCACAGGTAGTCAATTTAAATATACCTATCTGCTTCAGGATAAGGTAAAAATGCCCACCAAATACATTATTATTTGCATTATTTTTATTTCGTTCAGCTTACATTGTGTAAGTGGGTTTCTACTGTGTTGCAGTATTGATCAGTATTACCAATTGTATCAGTAGTGTTTTCTTTGATGGCAGTACACATGTGTTTGCTATATGATAATAATGATTCATTCATTGTATTGTAACATAAACAAATACCACAGAATTTACAATAATTTCTCAATTAACCTTTCCTTTGATTTTGATTCTGAAAGAATGATTAATGTATGTAAACTCTTACATCGAACTTTCCTTATTTGCTTCTTTTTAGTCTCTTAAATACATATTTGAAAGCATTTTGCTATATCTTTTTTTAATTGGTACAAGAATGCTAGTATTTTTCAAAACTAAATACCTAATGAATATTAAAAAAAACACAAATTAATTCAATTATGCATTCATTAAAATTACTACATATATTTTTATTTTTCAATAATTTTTATTGTTATTTTTACAAGAAATGTACAATACAAGTACAAACTTTTGCAAGTCAATTCAATGACGTATTCAAATTGACTTAAACTATCAGACTTGTAACAAAGAAGGATATAGACCACATAGGATAATCTAGTCGCGTACCAGAGAAAAATAGAGAAGGTCACTGTTCCGCTCCCTGATCGCATGGTGTCAGGTAATGCAGGGTTTCAGGCCAGCAGCCACCTCCCTTAGTATACAAGGCTCTATGTAAATGCAGTCCAATAGAACAATACAAGAAACACATAAATAAAGAGAACTACTACAATATGCGCATTCACTCTCTAACTTTTAGTGTGGTGTCTCAGTGGACTAGTCTGGGGCTAGATATACAACTTGCTAAGGGAAAGAGGAGAGAAAAAGACATAAATAAGAGCTTTGTTATTTGCTCTGCAGCCAAACTGCTTTGCACCATGTCATAAGGGCCCCTGTGTGGGCTCTAGGTGTTTCCTAAGAGATATTTGATCCAGGGCTCCCATGTTTTTTTGAACTGGGGTAATTTATCATTCCAGGTGGCCAAGAGTTTCTCATTTCATTAACCATTATCCTTGAGAGTCTGGCCTTAACCATATCAAATGAGATAGTGGGAGACTTTCAAGATCTGGCTATAGCAATATGTGCAGCTATGAACTCTAAAGAGATATTCTCAGAAATACTACCGGTACCTCGAGACACGTCAGAGATTAGGGAAATTAACAAGTGGCTGAGAAGCTGGTGTACTAAAAAAATGTCCACTGCCCTCACCTATAACTGGCTCTTACAGCAAGGAGCAATGGAAGGCAACGCATAACAAAAAAAGACCAGCCTGTGACCAGCCAGATTAACCTATCTAACAGTATGCGTTTAAAACAGGGGTTTAGTTGCACAAATTTGCAAATGCATGCATGGCTACAGAGCCCCGCCAAGGCACCCTGGTATCTGTAGTCCTAACTCTAACTGAGATAGATGAAGGCAGATGTACTGAAGGGAGCCCACCCCTCCTTAAAGTTACAGGGGCACATTGAACACCTAGCATGTAGCACAATGGCTGCAAAGGTGTCAATGCGTTGCCTGACCTAAAATCAAGCGTACTAGAAAATTGTCCACTGCCCTCACCTATAACTGGCCCTTACAGCAAGGAGCATTGGAAGGCAATGCATAACAAAAAGGACCAAGGAACAAAATCCAAGGAAACTTCCAAGCTCTACTTACCAACCAGCCTGCGACCAACCAGATTAACCTGTCTAACAGTATACGTTTAAAACAGGGGTTTAGTTGCACAAAATTACAAATGCAAATGCAGAGGTTTGAGTTCCTGGAGAACTGGGCCAACTTCTCAGTCTGTTACCGACTCTATATCAAGGATAGATTGCACCTAAATGGGGAGGGTGCAGCTCGGCTGGGAGAGAAGATGGCCGAAAAGTTAGAGGGGCTTTTAAACTAGGTGATGGGGGGAGGGTCCAGATGTAGAGCTAGCCAGCGTGGAACAAGGTTCAGCGGGTAATATTGGGGGCATTAGTGGTAGAGTGACTAGAATACCAAAATCCAAGGCTATGAGGCTGCAAATCCAAATTGCAGCCTCATACCAACTAACAAGGAAATAGTATGCGACCAGACAAAATTACGAGGCTTGTATACCAATGCTAGAAGTCTGGCTAACAAGATGGGAGAACTGGAGTTGCTAATGTACGAGGAGGATTTCGATTTTGTGGGAATTTCAGAGACTTGGTTTGACAGCTCTCATGATTGGCTGTCAACCATTCAGGGGTATTCCATATATAGGGTAAAAAAAAGGGGAGGTGTATACCTGTATATCAAGAATGATGTGCAAGTGAATGGGAGGGACAATGTCACTAATAGGAGGAGGTGGAATCCTTGTGGGCAGAGCTCCAAAGGGATGAAATAAGGAGGAAAGTAATAGTAGGTGTATGCCATAGGCCCCCTAACCAGAGGGAGGAGGGGGAGGCAGACCTCCTATCACAGCTTGGAATGTCGGCAAGGATGGGAAATGTCATTATAATGGGGGATTTTAATTATCCAGATATAGACTGGGCAGAAGGAACCACGCATTCATCTAAGCCTCGCCATTTTCTAAATGTCTTGTAGGATAATTTCAAGGGTCAGATGGTGAATACACCAACGAGAGACAATGCGTTACTAGACCTACTGACTACTAACAATACAGATCTGATCACAGATGTAGAAATATGGGCCAACTTAGGAAACAGCGACCACAGGTCAATTAGTTTCAGTGTAAATCACAGAAATAGGAAACACTAGGGTAATACAAGGACACTGAATTTCAAGAGCCAACTTCTCTAAACTGCACTCTCTGCTAGATGATATTAAATGGGATAATATCCTAGGAACAAAGAACAAGGAGGAAAAATTGGAGTGCTTTAAGAGCATACTAAATAAAGGTATTGGCCTGTGCATTCCAACGGGAAATAATTTTAACCACTTCAGCTCTGGAAGGTTCTATCCCCTTCCTGACCAGGCCATTTTTTGCGATACTGCACTAAATTGCTTTAACTGACAATTGTCTGGTCATGCAACACTGTACCCAAATAAAATCGATGTCCTTTTTTTTCGCACACTTAGAGCTTTCTTTTGGTGGTATTTGATCGCCTCTGCAGTTTTTACAATTTTATTTTTTGCCCTATAAACACTTTCTGCTATAAAACATATCCAATAAAAAAATGTAAAAAATCTAATGTCCTCATCAATGTAGGCCAATATGTATTCTGCTACATGTTTTTGGTAAAAAAAAATCCCAATAAGCGTGTATTGATTGGTTTGCGCAAAAGTTTATAGCATCTACAAACTACGGGATAGATTTTTTTTATTCTAGTAATGGCAGCTATCAGCGATTTTTTTTTTGTGGGACCGTGACATTGCAGCAGACAAATCTGACACTAAGTTACACATTTTGGGACCAGTGACACCAATGCAGTGATCAGTGCTAAGAAAATGCACTTTCACTGCACTAAGGACACTGGCAGGGAAAGTGTTAACATCTGGGGTGGTCAAAGGGTTAACTGTTTCCTGGGAGTGCTTGCTAACTTTGTGGGGGGTGGTTGCAAAAGGAAGACAGAGATCCGTGTTTCTGGTTAGCAGGAACACAAGATCTCCATCTTCCTTACTAGCAGAACAGCAATCTGCCTTGTTTACATAAGCAGACTGCTGTTCTGCCTCTCTCCAAACAACCGCTGCTAATTCGCTCCTGCTGTGTCCAATCACAGTGGGAGCAGGGCTCCCACAGCATGCACAGACGCCCCAGAGACCTTGGAAAAAAAATCACGTACAGGTACCTGATTTTGTGCTTAAGGGCCGCCCTGCCACAGTAAATGTACCTGGGGCGCTCCTTACGCGGTTAAAACATCTAAAATAAATCCTGGGTGGCTAAACTCCAGCAAAAAATGCATATAAAAACAAAAAAAAAGGCCTTCAAAAAATACAAGACTGAGGGGTCATTGTCAGCATTTCAACATTACAAAGAATGCAATAAGAAATATAAGAGTGCAATCAGGGCAGCTAAGATAGAACACGAAAGGCACATAGTGGAGGGGAGTGAAAAAAAAAAAACAAGAAATTCTTTCAGTATATAAATAGTAAGAAAGGTGAGGCCAGAACATAATTGAATAGTGTACTAAAGCGCTGATATGTGAGATCGAATAAATAATCAATGAAAAAATTACTGTAAAAATTATAATAGGAAATAACTAAATAATCAAGCCGCAACTATGTGAAAGTGTTCTGACACCACTAAAGTGAAATAAATAATATAATAAATAAGTGCGCTAAAAATTAACTTCCTGTTATAGATATAGAATGATGTGTATTAAGGAAATTAGCAATACCATAAAATACCATGAGATTAATTAAACCGATAAATAATACACTAAAATAAACTTCCTAATATGAATAAAAGAGATCATGTGTGTAGAGCAGATAGCAATATCATAAAATATCAACCTACATGAAATCAGATTCTTCCAAAGATGAGGGCAAAAAAAAATATATATAAATTCCTGGATAAGTGCATACATAAGGTCCAAAGAAAGTTGTAAATGAGCATGGGAAAAAATTACCACAGTTCACGGTTGCTTATTCATTCATTAGACAGCTGTCAGCACCGTAGGTTTCTCCACTGCACTGCTGATAAACCAGGCTAGTTGTTTTAAAATTCCTCCAGTCATATGTTTCAGTCATGTAACCAAAAAGGAAAACATCATTGCGCAATGAACCAAACCACTGTATAAATCTCCTTACTAAACATAAGTGATTGCACTCACACGAGATACAAAATAGCTCATATGACCAATCAGTCGCTCACCACAATCTCTCTCCTCGCATTGTATGCAGTGTATACCGAACAGGCACATCGGATGATGTCACTGGCTCCTCCCGACATGTTGCGTCACATGTCACGTGACTTTATCAAGCGTAGCCATGTGATCGCAAGACTCCATCTTTATACTTGTTATAGCGTGCCGGTTGCCATAGTGACTTCGGTGGTCATTGGAACATCATGTGGATTCAGCGCTCGTAAGCTTTATTACATAGTATAAACAACTCACATCAAGTTTATTAGAACAATCAAATAGACACTTAAAAACCTATCCAGAGTATAAAAAAAAAAAATTAAAATAAGAACTTAATCATCCATTACTAACAATAGGCTGCTAATCACCTACTCCCTCCGGTGGTCAACTGATGTAATTGCTTCAGCTTGCAGCACATAAGCTCTGATACTAATAATAAATAGAGCTATCAATAGGAAATTGTATCAAATGAATTTTACAGATCAATACTGCTACATACTCAGTACTAAGGGATATCTACCTTTATGTATATAAAATAAATACAAAATACATAATTATTAATGGATATAAATGTAAAATAGGTAAAAAAAAAATTTGGGATAAAATATTTAAAAAATGTTTAAAATCAGAAATAAAACAATTTAAATCAAATTCAATATTTAAGCCTCTGGGGGCAAAAGTATCAATTTGAAATATCCATATGGACTCACTTTTGCTAAGTTCTCTTATTTTATTACTCCCCCTCCAATGAGGCTTATATATATCAATGGCCCAAAATTTAAGCGACGTTGGATCCTTGTTATGGTGGGGAGTGAAATGATGTGATACACTGTGTTTAGGGAAGCCGTTCCTGATATTCTGTACATGCTGTCTTATACATTTCCACATGGGGCGTTTAGTTCTCCCTATATACTGCAATAAACATGAGCACTGCAACATATACACGACCCCTTCAGTTCTGCAGGAAATAAAATCTTTTACCTGATACTCCTTGTTAGTACTAGTAGATGCAAAACTGGTACATTTTTGACCACTGAGGTTCGTGTTTTTGCAAGCATAGCATCTTTTACAGCGAAAGAATCCCTTTCCCTGGAAAAAAGACAATTCATTAGATCTTTTAGAGGGATCCGTAATATTCTTTGCTACCAAGTCCCTAAGGGTGGGAGCCCTTCTATAGACAAAATGAGGTCTATCAGGTAAGATCGATTTTAATAGCTTATCCGCCTTGAGGAGTGACCAATGTTTAATAATAATCTGTTTGACTTCTCTATGTTGAGTGTTGTAATTCTATAAGAGTGGAATTTCATGAAACTTAGAGATTTTCTTTTCTTTATCCTGGATCAGTGAATCTCTCGGGATTCAATAAACTTCTTGTATTTTCTCCTCGATGAAATTTTTATTATAGCCCTTCAATACAAATTTTTTTTCCCAATGATTTAGCCTGTTCCAGATAGATACTGTCATCAGAGAAATTTTCTTCTTCGACGTACCATTTGACCCATCGGGATATTTATTAGCCATGGATCATAGTGGAAGCTATCCACTGGGATGAAGCTGTTTCTTTCCATGGGTTTAAAGAAGGTTTGAGTATTTATGGCACCCTTGTTCAGTTGTATTGTTAAATCCAGGAAATGCACCATATTATTGCTAATCTCATAGGTCAGTTTAATATTTTTCTGATTGTTATTTAATTTGTCGAAAAATCTGATCAGACTATCTTCATCACCTTTCCATATCAGGATACAATCAATAAATCACCTATAAAGGATTAAATCATCTGGCACATCAGAATAAATCGCTTGCTCCTCCCGTTTGGCCCTGAAAATATTGGCAACACTAGGTGCATATTTGGCACCCATTCCTATGCCATTAAGTTGTCTATAATATTCACCATTATGCCAAAAGTAATTGTGTTGTAATCCATATGCCAAACACCTTAAAATGAATCACTTTTGTTTGGAAAAAAGGCTGCTGTATTGATCCATAGCCCATTTCGAAGCAGAAACAGCCTCCTCATGATCTATTATAGTATACAGCGATGATACATCTGCTGTAGCTATAGGACAATTGCATTCCGGTCTAAGTGCAACACTATTTAATATCTGTATTAAATGTTTGGTGTCCTTCAAATAAGAAACTGTTTTGGATACTAAAGGTTGTATAAAGTTGTCCGCATACTGACGTATTCTTGCGTTTATGGACTGGAAACCATTGATAATGGGTCTTCCTGGTGGATGTGTTTGATTTTTGTGGATTTTAGGAACTGTATAGATTATCGGAATCCTACATGTATCTGGTACCAAATATTTTGCCTCCATTTTAGTTGGAATATTTTTCAAGCGCCCTCTAAGTACTAACTCTGATAGTTCTTCTTTGTACTCCTTAGTTGGGTTCCTCTTTAATTCAATATAGGTATTAACATCACTTAGTTGGTCTTGCAATTCCTTATAATAATAATCTTTAGATAAGACAACAATTTCTCCCCCTTTGTCCGCAGGTCTGATTATTTGTTTATTCTCCTCAAGCTCCTTAATTCCTTTTTTAATAATTCGCGGGTCACTTATTCTTTTAATTTTTAGTTTTTCCAAATCCTGTATGACCATCTGGTTAAAGACTTCTATATGCTCATTGTTAGAGACTGGGGGATTAAACAATGATTTGTTTCTTAGTTGGCTATGTAAAATTCTTCCAGGTGTATCTATTTTATCATGCATAGTACTTGGAGTCTGATTCATCATATATTTTTGTATGTTCAATTTTCTCTTGAACTTCTGGATGTCCACATACATTTCAAATTTGTTTAAATTACGTTTAGGAGCATATTTTAATCCTTTATCCAATGTTAACAATTCTGTCCTTGTTAATTCAATTCCGCTTAAATTTTGGATACCTTACCCGATTATTCTCTTTTTCTTTTGCATCTTGCATCCTCCTCTACATCCCCTCTTGCATTGAGACTCCTTGCATTTGTTTTTTGTTTGTGTCGTGGTGGGGTTCTCTCGCTCCTGCGATAATCCAAAAACAACCTTGCCTGATCCCTGTAATCCCTTAGGGCTTCATATCTATTATAAGTATGAATCGCACTCCTCCTGGATTCATATACTGATACTGATTTTTAATTTTTTTATACTCTGGATAGGTTTTTAAGTGTCTATTTGATTGTTCTAATAAACTTGATGTGAGTTGTTTATACTATGTAATAAAGCTTACGAGCACTGAATCAACATGATATTCCAATGACCACCGAAGTCACTATGGCAACCGACACGCTATAACAAGTATAAAGATGGAGTCTTGCGATCACATGGCTACGCTTGATAAAGTCACGTGACATGTGACACAACATGTCGGGAGGAGCCAGTGACATCATCCTATGTGCCTGTTCGGTATACACTGCATACAATGCGAGGAGAGAGATCGCGGTGAGCGACTGATTGGTCATATGCGCTGTTATTTTGTATCTCGTGTGAGTGCAATCACTTATGTTTAGTAAGGAGATTTATACAGTGGTTTGGTTCATTGCGCAATGATGTTTTCCTTTTTGGTTACATGACTGAAACATATGACTGGAGGAATTTTAAAACAACTAGCCTGGTTTATCAGCAGTGCAGTGGAGAAACCTACAGTGCTGACAGCTGTCTAATGAATGAATAAACAACCGTGAACTGTGGTCGTTTTTTCCCATGCTCATTTACAACTTTCTTTGGACCTTATGTATGCACTTATCCAGGAATTTATATATATATTTTTTTGCCCTCATCTTTAGGAGAATCTTATTTCATGTAGGTTTCACTTTTGAGGCCAGAACATATTGGCCCCATAAAGGATGATGAAGGGAATTTGGCTACAAAAGACAGAGAGAAGGCAAAGGTTTTGATTATATTCTTCTGCTCAGTCCTCACAAAGGAAACTCGGGGGATACAGTAAACAAGACTGAAATGTTATTGTTAATAACACGTCACAGAAAGCACCCTCATGGCTAACAGAAGACAGAATCAGAAATAGACTTAAAAAAGTTAAAAATAAGTCACCGGGACCAGATGGCTTACACCCAAGAGTCCTTAAGGAACTCAGCCAGGTGATAGCCAGAGCATTGTTCCTAATTTTTATGGACAGTTTACTGACAAAAATGGTACCAGCTGATAGGAGAAAAGCTATCGTGGCACCAAAAGGGCCGAGATATATCCCTCGGAACTACAGGCCAGTTGGCCTAACATCAATAGTCTGCAAACTATTAGAGGGGATGATAAGGGACTATATACAAGATTTTAGTAATGAAAACGGTATCATTAGAGTAATCAGCATGAATTCATGAAGAATCTTTCTTGCCAGACCAATCTATTAACCTTCTATAAAGAAGTGAGCTGCCAGCTAGATAAAGGAAGGCATGTAGATGTGGTGTATCTGAATTTTGCAAAGGCATTTGATACAGTTCCTCACAAACGTTTACTGTACAAACTAAAGTATGTAGGCATGGACCATAGGGTAAGTACCTGGATGGAAAACTGGCTACAGGGTGGGTGATAAAAGGCGAGTACTCAGAATGGTCTTGTGTGGAAAGTGGGGTCTCCCAGGGATCTGTTCTGGGACTGTTTAATTTATTCGTAAACAATGTAGAGGATGGGTTAAACTTAATCTCAATATTTGCAGACGATACAAAGGTAAGCAGGGCATTACCTTCTACGCAGGATGTGTAAACCTTCCAAGAAGACCTAAACAAAATAATGGGGTGGGCAACTACATGGCAAATGAGGTTTATTGTTGAAAAATGTAAGGTAATGCATTTGTGTGCCAAACATACGAACGCAAGTTACTAGCTAGGGAGAGAACCTCTGGGGGAATCTAGAATGGAAAAAGACATGGGGGTCTCAGTAGATGCTCAGCAATTACATGCAATGCCAGGCTATTGGAAGCAAAGCCAACATAATATTGGCATGCATTAAAAAGGGGAGAAAAAAGAGATAAAATGATAATTCTCCCACTCTTCAAGACTTTGGTCCAGCTGCACCTTGAGTATGCCAGTCCAGTTCTGGGCACCAGTCTTCAGGAAGGATTTCCTGGAACTGAAGAGTCCAGAGAAGGGCAAGAAAGCTAATAAAGGGACTGGAGGACCTCAGCTATGGGGAAAGACTACAAGCTTCAAGCTTATTTTTTCTGGAGAGGGGATGCTTGAGAGGGGATATGATATCAATGCACAAATACCGTACTGGTGACCCTAGCATAAGGAAAAAACTTTTCAGTGAAAGGGAATTTAAAAAGACACGTGTCCATTCACTAAAATTGGAAGAGAAGCTGTTTAACCTTTAACTGCGTAGAAGATCCTTTACAGTCAGACCGGTAAGGATGTGGAATTCTCTTCCACAAGCAGTGGTATCAGCAGGGAGTGTCAATAGTTTAAAAAAACTATTAGATGGGCACCTTAACGACCACAACATACAGGGGTATACAATGTACTATTGGCATAAACACATACACACACACACACACACACACACATCATAGGTTGAACTGGATGGACTGGTGTCCTCACGAACTTTGTAACTATATAACATCCTTACATGTCTCTGAGCCACTAGAATTGCTTGGTCCAACAGAGCTTGTTGTTGGGTCTTTTTAAGATTTGTTCCTGTCAGTAATATATAAAATTGTGTACACAGATCCAGAATCTTCAAACTTTTGTGCAGTCCCACCAAACATGAAGAAACAAGCCTTCCTGGCCACAACTTCCAAAGCACAAAGATGAGGCTCTGGGAATGCAAGAGGCCAACCTCTTTGGGACTATATACCATCTGCGTAAAACTTTGTAGTTAGTCTCTGTAGCACCCTCTAGTTAAGTAGGTGCTAGAGGTTAAATTGTTCTATAGATTTGGAAAATTTAGGCAGGCCTAACTGGTGGCTAGGCCTGTTTGTTTTCATTCTGGGCTGGGAGTGGCTCAGGGCAGGGCTGGGTGACTCACAGGTAGCATCACTGTCACCTCCATCTTCTTTCTAGAAGGTGCAAGAAAGAGAGAAGCAGAGGAGAGGTGGAGCTGCCTGGGGTATTCTGAGGAGCCTTGACCAATCCCCAACTTGGATTAAATACCCAGCGTCAGCCCAGTTGGGGAGGAGTTGTTGGATGGAAGAGATGAAGTAAGAGAATGCTGAGGCTGTCGGGGCCTACAGGGAGCTCCCCAGTCTGGGGGGGTGACCTTGGGCCTGGGCTAGGGTGCAGCCAGGAGGAGAGAAGAGATCCTGGAATAGAGGCACTTGAGAGAGCAAGGAGAGGACAGTGGGAGAGAGCACTGCTAAGAGTCTCCAGGGAGGACAATTGTTCACAGCCAGGAGGGCTGGTGAGTAAAGCACAGTTGAGAGGACTGGGGAGGCATGCCTGAGAGAACTGGGAGTTTGCAGTTTGAGATGGGTGCAGAACCAGAAGAGTGGACTGTAAGAAGGGCAGTGGAAAGAGGTCGCTGCATCCAAGATGGCTGGCAGGGCCTGAAGAGAGCTATCTGAGATTGGTAGCTGGGTAGAGGACAGTTAGCACCAGAGCTATTTATACATCATAGGGGCCTGCGGCCCTTGCCCGCAAGAAGCAATTCATTGAGGCCTGGCTGAGTTAGTGTCAGGCCTAACCATGTGGTGCTAGCTGAAATTTGCAGAAAGTGAAGTGCTGGAGGAGTAATGGTCTGCAGCAATTGAAGTGCTGGAGGAGTAACAGTCTGCAGCAAGTGAAGTGCTGGAGGAGTAACAGTCTGCAGCAAGTGAAGTGCTGGAGGAGTGAAGGAAAAGAGGTCTTAAGCAAGAGTTGTGCTGGAGAGAAGATGGGAGTGTATATACAGGAGTGTATATAGTGGTCCCAAGCAAGTTATATTAAATCTTTCTGGGCATCCCATAATTTCCCCTTTCCCATCCCAGTTCAATCCCCTCAATAAAAACAAAAAAAACAAAGCTTATGGACTGTTCTATGTCTTTGAGTGCCTGAGAGAAGGATGCCTGGTTTGGGCTGGTTGACAGGTGAACCACAATGTTCAGCAACCCCTGTGGGGGCATGGCTGCACCTCTATTATAGATTAATTGATATACTGTACGATCTGGAAGCATGTCCCACTCACTACCTTATACCAATCTTAAAGTTCAACATTCAGATCACTTTCCCATTTGATCATATACTGTTGTTTGGTGAATTTTGACTTTAGAGTAGATTGCTGAAATGAAACCTAATTTATTATCACATAGACCTACACAAAGCTTCAAAGGCGTTCCAACTAGAGATATCTTCTTGACATTGCAAGGAATGTATAAAGTGAGTCAGCTGTGTATAGCAGTATAGTTCTAAATCTGGAAGTTGGTGTTTTTCTTGCAGAAATTGTAATGAGAGAACACTCCTAACATTACATACAGTATATCAGCAATCCATTGAAATATCTTGCTTGTCCACCATTAGAATGTTGCAGGGGTGAGGCCCTGGGTGAAAGATGGGTTATTTAGTAATGGAGCTAGGGGTCTGTGCATGGACTTAAGGTGGTGTGATTCATTAAGTCTATCCCACAGGCTCAATGAAGACGGCCAGCCTGTAAATGTATTTTTAAATTCATTTACAGGCTGGTATCTTAATCTGAATGGGTATCAGCCTCTTCTAATCCTCCTGCACAGCAAAGCTCAGACAGGAAGAGGGAGAGGTAGTACAAATGTACAAATGTGCCAGTCAGGTGTCCTGTATGCACATTTGACAAGAAACAGAAGAAGGGAGCAGAGGAATTAACTTAGCAGTAAGCTGCTGCTCTTTTGCTTTCCTTTCACAGGCTGGTGTTAGGAAGATGTCCTAGATATATTGCTTAAAGCCCAATTTAAGTATGGTTTTTAATATTTTTATGCAGTTAGGCTGCATAATAAATAAAGAGAATTGAATTATTTCTTTCAAATTATGTGTGGAAGCAAGCCGAAAATCTCCAGCAGTCCGCCATCCCCTGCATAGTGCTCCAAACAAAAACGGTGTCATATTACTGAATTGCCATGCAGCCAGACTGCAAACCAATAAGCAAAAAATTATTTCAGTTGGGTTTTAAATTCATTTGAGCAAATGTAGGTTACCAGATTTTCTTGTCAAATTTGTTTATTGAATTTTAACAATTAGTATACATAAGTACATATGGTGGCAGAAAAAGAAAAGATCACATATATGGTAATAATATTGACTTGTAGTTCCAACATAAACTAAAAGTAGTTTAACTAAAACAATTTTAGCATGGATCTAACTACTCAAAAGATTGCGTCATCCATTGTATAAGAGAGGATAATACCAACTTAGACCAGGTTAATATAAGATGACCTCATATAAAAAAAGGACTTAATTATTATCAAGAGTATAGTTTTTAAATAAAAATAAAAAATAAATAAATCATTTATTATAGAATCTAAAATCTTATACTATATATTGTAACTATGTACAATTGGTATAATGATAACCAAGGAATAAAAGTTCTGCTACCAGAACTATATAAAGAGTCAGTTTAAAGAGAAGAGAGAGAATAGGGTGAAAAAGTAGAAGAGAGAAAGAAAATAAAATGAAAAGTAATCTTAAGAGAAACAATGGATAGGGAAGAAAGAAATGAAAGGTAGTAGGGGTCCCCAGGGTAGTACATGGTAATAAACACATACCATGAATGCAGAGAATGGAAGTATAAGTCGAGATTACCAAGGTCTTAGTAGGGAAGCATCAAAATTGGAAGGCAAAAAGTGAGTCACCTAGGGATTCCATATACAGTGGGGACGGAAAAAGTATTCAGACCCCCTTAAATTTTTCACTCTTTATTATATTGCAGCCATTTGCTAAAATCATTTAAGTTTACTTTTTTCCTCATTAATGTACACACAGCACCCCATATTGACAGAAAAACACAGAATTGTTGACATTTTTGCAGATTTATTAAAAAGAAAAGTTGAAATATCACATGGTCCTAAGTATTCAGACCCTTTGCTGTGACACTCATATATTTAACTCTAGTGCCGTCCATTTCTTCTGATCATCCTTGAGATGGTTCTACACCTTCATTTGAGTCCAGCTGTGTTTGATTATACTGATTTGACTTGATTAGGAAAGCCCCATACCTGTCTATATAAGACCTTACAGTTCACAGTGCATGTCAGAGCAAATGAGAATCATGAGGTTAAAGGAACTGCCTGAAGAGCTCAGAGACAGAATTGTGGCGAAGGCACAGATCTGGCCAAGGTTACAAAAAAATTCTGCTGCACCTAAGGTTCCTAAAAGCACAGTGGCCTCCATAATCCTTAAATGGAAGATGCTTGGGATGACAAGAACCTTTCCTAGAGCTGGCCATCCGGCCAAACTGAGCTATCAGAGAGAAGAGCCTTGGTGACAGAGGTAAAGAAGAACCCAAAGATCACTGTGGCTGAGCTCCAGAGATGCAGTCGGGAGATGAGAGAAAGTTGTAGAAAGTCAACCATCACAGCCCCCCACCAGTTGGGGCTTTATGGCAGAGTGGCCCGACGGAAGCCTCTCCTCAGTGCAAGACACATGAAAGCCCTCATGGAGTTTGCTAAAAAAAAACACCCGAAGGACTCCAAGATGGTGAGAAATAAGATTATCTGGTCTGATGAGACCAAGATAGAACTTTTTGGCCTTAATTCTAAGCGATATGTGTGGAGAAAACCAGGCACTGCTCATCACCTGTCCAATACAGTCCCAACAGTGAAGCATGGGGGTGGCAGCATCATGCTGTGGGGGTGTTTTTCAGCTGCAGGGACAGGACGACTGGTTGCAATCGAGGGAAAGATGAATACGGCCAAGTACAGGGATATCCTGGATGAAAACCTTCTCCAGAGTGCTCAGGACCTCAGACTGTGCCGAAGGTTTACCTTCCAACAAGACAATGACCCTAAGCACACAGCTAAAATAATGAAGGAGTGGCTTCACAACAACTCCGTGACTGTTCTTGAATGGTCCAGCCAGAGCCCTGACTTAAACCCAATTGAGCATCTCTGGAGAGACCTAAAAATGGCTGTCCACCAACGTTTACCATCCAACCTGACAGAACTGGAGAGGATCTGCAAGGAGGAATGGCAGAGGATCCCCAAATCCAGGTGTGAAAAACTTGTTGCATCTTTCCCAAAAAGACTCATGGCTGTATTAGATCAAAAGGGTGCTTCTACTAAATACTGAGCAAAGGGTCTGAATACTTAGGACCATGTGATATTTCAGTTTTTCTTTTTTAATAAATCTGCAAAAATGTCAACAATTATGTGTTTTTCTGTCATTATGAGGTGCTGTGTGTACATTAATGAGGAAAAAAAATGAACTTAAATGATTTTAGCAAATGGCTGCAATATAACAAAGAGTGAAAAATTTAAGGGGGTCTGAATACTTTTCGTCCCCACTGTATTCCTAAAGTTGGATATTTTATCTTGAGTTATAGCCTCTGTTTTGGCATAGATTATTGCGTGATTGACTCTATTTTTAGTTTCAGCAATTATTAAGGATGGGGATTTCCAAGCTTTGGCAATTGTTTGTTTTGCAGCTGTAGTGATCTGTAATAGGAGTTTGAATTGGCGGTAGGAGAAAGTGGCCGGTTTTAAGTTTAAAAGTGCTGTTGTAGGATCAGGATTGATAGGGATCTCAAACAGTGTTGAAATCATAATGCCGCGTACACACGGTCGGACTTTTCGTCTACAAAAGTCCAACGGACGCTGACGGACTAAAGCTGGCTGGTAATCCGATCGTGTGTGGGCTTCTTCGGACTTTCAACGTACTTTTTTAGCCTCAAATCCGACGTACTTTAGATTTGAAACATGCTTCAAATCTTTACGTCGTAACTACGACGGACCCCGAAGTCCGCTCGTCTGTATGCTAGTCCTACGGACAAAAAAATGACGCATGCTCATAAGCAAAAACTAAACGGAAGCACTCGGTCTAGTAAAACTAGTGTTCGTATTGTAGGTAGCACATTCATCACGCTGCAAAATCTGTGATCGTTGAATGCAGCGCATTTTATTTCTTCTTTACGAATGCTCTAAAGAACGAAGGTGTTTTGCTGTTCATAATCAGAGTTCTCCCAAACTGATTTCTGAATTATTTTTCTCTTTGATCTCATGAATGATATAGTATGCTTTTTATAAACAATGTTTCCATACTAATAATACTTTTTCCCTTATTTTTTTTTTTTTTTTTTAGGTTTGTAAAGTTACCACAAAGAACCCATTATTCTTTTTTTTTTTTTTCTAGTGATTATTTTTTATTTTTTAGATAAAGTTAACCCAAAGCACCGTTTTTGTTTATGTATATTTTTTTTTTTCAAGACTTACCACTTGAACATTCTTAACATTAGTAATGTATTTTTGGTGTGTTTTTTTAAAACTCAATGAGATTGTTGTCCCTTGTTAATTTAACATTGTGTGTAAAATCAATGATTTAAAAGAAAACACATAAAGTCTTTTGCTAAACTCAAAAAAGATCCATTTATTCATGGTCAAAATAAAATAAAGAGGAAGTCAACGCTGGAAAAAGTCGGTGTACAAGAAAATTGGGATCTTGAGGAGTCCATATAAGAGGGAGCACAATCTGGTCCAAGAATCCCAGAGATCAACAGCACCAGCAGATGATCTAGATGTCCTCAGACTGTGGTCCTACAACAGCCTGCGTCTTCTGTCAGACCAGACTGAACCCAGGTCATCACTTTCTTCTCTTCCCTGCAGCCTTTCCTCCACGCTGCCCTGCAGCCTTCCCTGCAGCCTTCCCTGCAGCCTTCCCTGTAGCCTTCTTTTGAGGCTGTGGCTCTGGTGTTTCAGTTGTGGCAGGAGGAGGAGGAGGAGGAGGAGGAGGAGGGGGGGGGGGCTGCCTCATGTAGTTGGGTGTTTTTTGTTAGCGTGCCCTGCAGCCCCTTATGGATTGTTTCCCCAAATAGGCGCTCACAAATGAGGCGCTGCTCCCAATCCATCTGAAGAAGCCTGCTGGCTAAGTAGCAGCCATAGGCTTCTTCCGCTTCGGGGGGGCTTGTTAAAAAACGGGTGGCCTGTTGCATGAGGCGCAGGGACGCGTCCTGTGTGACCATCCCCTTCCTGGCCCTTTTTTTGGGAAGGTGGAGGGGAGGCACTTGGGATTGGGTGAGGCTCCTACTGGGCCCAGCCACCTCACTTGGCCCAGCCACCTCACTTGGCCCAGCCACCTCACTTGGCCCAGCCACCTCACTGGGAGCAGCCACCTCCTGCCTGACACTGGGCCCAGCCTCCTCCAGGATGATGGTGAATCCGGCCTCCTCCAGGCTGTCCATGGGCCCGGTCTCCTCCTGCCTGCCACTTTCCCCACATTCCTCCTGGATGGACTCATCCTGTGTATAAAAAAAGGACAATAGTTTTAGTTTCTTTTTTTGGGTTCATCAATGACACACAGTTTGCTTCTCATGACTAGCAAATTCAATGTGAATACATCTCTTTAATAAAAGAGTCTAATCAGACACCCTAATTATTTCAAGCAGGTGCCAAACATATTTAGTCACTACTATCATTTGATATGTATACACAATTTGGAGTGCTAAATTATTTGAGACAATTATAACATCCAGTTAACATCATTAATATTAGTACAGTAAATATTTGTTAAAATAATTTACCTGACTCCAGATGGTCATATCCGGTTCATCCAGGATGGAAGACCCAGCTTGCTCCTCATCAGCCTCTGCTGGGGTGGAGGGAAGGGTGGAGGGAAGGGTGGAGGGAAGGGTTGAAAGTGATGCCCTGGCTTCATTCTGGTCATCAAGAAAACGGAGTTGATTGTAGTACCACAGCCTGGGTACATAAACATCATCTGCTGATGCTCCTGATCTCCTTGATTCCTGGATCTTCCTATGCTCCCTTTTATACATGTTCCTCAAGACCCCAATTTTCTTGAGCACTGTCTCCATTGTTGCTCCCGGGATGGTCTCCTGGACAAAGGACAGAAGTCTCTCCAGCGTTGACTTCCTCACATGCTTGGCATAATACTGAGGGTGTTTCACCTCCCACAAATTCCTCATCTCTCGATATTTTGAAATAAAAGAAGTAAGGAACTCTGGATCCTTCAATAGGGGATTCATTATATCTGGAAAAGAGAAAGTCACAAGACCAAAAACACTTATTATAGGTTTCTGTTAACCCCTCATCATCTTCTCCCTATGTAGGCCTCATCAATCTATCAAGCCGTATAGGCCGCTTGCTACAAAGTCATGACCATAAACCCCCCCAAAAAAAAATATATATATCTCAAATTACCTTCGTTTTGGAACGTCCTGGTCCACTATCACCTACGCACAGAACGTACGTACGACACGCGCGAAAGGCCCTCCTTTATACACTACGCATGTGTGAAACTCCGCCTGCGTCGCCCGCCCCTGACGTTCGAAATTAACTCATGTTCTCCGCCCCCTAATTTGACGCACAGAACGTACGTACGACACGTGCGCAAGGCCCTCCTTTATACACTACGCATGTGTGAAACTCCGCCTGCGTCGCCCGCCCCTGACGTTCGAAATTAACTCATGTTCTCCGCCCATTTTTTGTTACGGCGCGTAGTGGAGTTAAAGAATGGCGGAGACACCTGAAATGTTGACGACCTCAGGTAGTGGAGACAGCCCGGAGGCTGGAACGTCTGGAACGTCAACGAAATCTATGAGGCCTAGATTTAAGGCCTCTAATATGAGTTTCAAAGAGATGGTGGAGATGGTGGCCATTCTTCACAAAGACGACTATGATGGCAATTATGGGCCGTACGCACGGCCAAATTTGCGCAAGGCCAAAATAATGGCGAAGGTCGTGGAGACTTTGCAGGCATCTTTTGGGGTCCAGCGCTCCAAAGATCAATTGCGAAAAAGATGGTCTGACCTGAAACTCAGGGAGCCGGATCAATACCGACGTATCCGGAAAGTTCTTAAAAAAAGTAAGTACTTGTCGTGTTTTTCTCTTGTGTTTATTACCTTGTATACTGCTCCATGTGCTTTTCCTTCCTATACGATTTTTGTTCATCGTTTTAAACGATCTTTTAATAAACCTCGTTACATATCCATATCTATCTATATCTAGATATATAGATATATATAAATATAAATATATAGATATATATAAATATAAATATATAGATATATATATAAATATATATATAAATATAGATATATATATATATATAAATATATATATAAATATATATATATATAAATATATATATAAATATATATATAAATATATATATATATATAAATATATATATAAATATATATATATATATAAATATATATATAAATATATATATATATAAATATATATATAAATAAATATATATATATATATATATATATATATATATATATATATATATATATATATATATATATATATATATATATATATATATATATATATATATATATATATATAAATATATATATATATATATATATATATATATATATATATATATATATAAATATATATATATATATATATATAAATATATATATATATATATATATAAATATATATATATAAATATATATATATAAATATATATATAGATATATATATATATATATATATATATATATATATATATATATATATCTATATAGATATATATATATATCTATATATATATATCTATATCTATATATCTATATCTATATATCTATATATATATATCTATATCTATATATAGATATATATATTTGAAGTTCTCTTAATTTTTTGGATTTACATTTAGTTAGATATTTAGAGATTTTGTTCCAGATATAGAGAGAGATCAAAAGATTATTAACTATATTTTGAGATATTGATATCTATCTATCCGGTATGTCTTTATAATTTTAAATATTGAAGTAAAATAGGAACTCTACACAAACCACTTCACTACAAATGTTGGAAAATTATTATGTCCTAAAATATCTGTGTGCTAATTAGATTACTAATTTTTTGTTTCACATAGGGGAAAAATCACTCAGCCAACCACAAGAACACAGTCCACCCCAAGCAAAACATGATTGGGCAATCAGCCCAAGTCCCATTGAGGATGTGGAGGAAGGAGAGGTGGGCGACATGGGCACCCCACCAGGTGAGTGTCTGACACACCAGCTTACGTTAATCTATGCATGGCTGCCTTTTGTTTAATTGAATTTGTCTACTCTATTTTAGGGGATCTGGTTGTGCTTCATTCAAGCAACAGTGACACCCCCGAGGATGTGGAGGAATTAGGCTACATGGCCACCCCACCAGGTCAGTGTCTGAGACAACAGCTTTATTTCTGGTAAGGTAAACTATGTATGTGTGCATATTTCTAAAGACATTTTTTGGTTTCATTCCACTTTAGGAACAACAAGAAGTGACTATTTCACCTCTGAAAGTGCCCAACGTCTAATTGGTCAAATAATGGCCTGGAATCAAGACATGGATCAAATGCGTAATCAGCTGGATCGTATGCAGCAGGAAATGAAGGACATGATTGATGTTTTGGGTCGAATCTAAATGTCCTTTTTTAAACCCCAAAACATCAATCATGTCCTTCATTTCCTGTTTTGCTGACCCCATTCTGGGCCTTCTCTTTCTTTTTTTGGCATAACATAAATGGCTGTTTAACCTAATGTCAAAAAGGAGGGCTGTCAAAAATCCACAAAAAAATAAAAATTGATTTTCTAAAAAACACCAAAAAAAAAAAAAAATTGATTTTAAAAAACCAAAAAAAAGAAAAATAATTAATGTTAAAAAACCAAAAAAAGTAAAAAAATTGATTTTAAAAAACCAAAAAAAAGAAAAATAATTAATGTTAAAAAACCTAAAAAATTAAAAAAATTGATTTTAAAAAACCCAAAAAAAAAAAAAAAGTGATTTTAAAACACCAAAAACTAAAAAAAATAATTAATGTTAAAAAACCAAAAAAAGTAAAAAAATTGATTTTAAAAAACCAAAAAAAAGAAAAATAATTAATGTTAAAAAACCAAAAAAATTAAAAAAATTGATTTTAAAAAACCCAAAAAAAAAAAAAAAGTGATTTTAAAAAACCAAAAACAAAAAAAAAAACTTGCTTTTAAAAAAAAACAAAACTTGATTTTCCAAAAAAAAAAAGCCTGTTTTCGAAAATCCAAAAGCCAAAAATATTTTTTGTGGATTAGGTAGAAATATTTAAATATAATTATATTTTGCTACATCATTAAGATACCATTATATTTTTGTCTATGAACATTTTATACTAAATGCAGAACTGAATGCATAACAACCATTAATAAAAACATCTCCTTTTATAGGATTTTAACAAATGTGTGGTTTGTTATTTCAAGGCTCAGTATCAGTTTGGTTATAATTGTCAAAAAGTTGTTTACAGTGGCAATGGAGCTTATTTAGACATTTTTAAAATTCAAATACAGTTGGCACTACAACTGCTCGACCATAACCTAGGAGACAGCCCAAAAGAAAGGCAAGCAATAAATATAATGCCAGATTTCAGCAATATTTTTTTTATTGTCAAAAAATTAGATATCCTGGCCCATTGCAATGGCCCCCCTACCCATAAAATAATCAACATATTGCTGTCTAACCTGACGGGAACTTTGGGGGGCCAAGCCAGTACGGACAGTATCCAGGCCTGTAAGGTTGGCTTCTATTTGTCCGGCCTCAGGCCCAACTGTGCCTATATAATTGGCAGAATGCTTATTTAAAAAGTTGTGCAGAATGCAGCACGATAAAATTATAAAATTAAGTTTGTATTCCGCCAACTTAATGGCTGTTTGAAACAGGCGGAACCGGCTGGCCAGAATTCCAAACGCATTCTCAACCACTCTTCTAGCTCTGGCCAGCCGGTAATTAAAAACCCTCCTCTCCGGGGTGAGGGTTCTTTGGGGGAATGGCCTCATGAGGTGCTTGCTCAGAGCGAAGGCTTCATCGGCAATGAAGACAAAGGGGAGTCCTTCCACGTTATCCTCATCAGGTGGCAATCCCAGGCCACCACTCTGGAGACGCTGGCAGAACTCCGTCTGGGCAAATACTCCTCCATCCGACATCCGGCCATTCTTCCCCACGTCCACATATAAAAAATCATAGTGTGCCGACACCACCGCCATTAAAACAATACTGTGGAACCCCTTATAATTAAAATAATATGACCCCGAATGGGGTGGTGGCACAATGTGGACATGTTTCCCATCTATAGCCCCTCCACAATTGGGAAAGTCCCAACGGCTGGCAAAATGGGATGCCACAGTCTGCCATTCCTGTGGCGTTGAAGGAAACTGGGGAATCAAACAAGAAAACCAAAATCAATTAATTTGGAAGCTAACATTGCAAGAAAATTAGACAATTAAAAACATTATTCCCCAGCATCAGTATAACATTCAATAATTTAATTCTTCTGGAATAACTAATATGGAAAAAGGCACACTTATCAGATTGCTCACCCCCTCTGATAGAACATTGATTACATTTTAGGGGGTTGTGAAATCCCTAAAAAAAATTACTTTAACAACACGCAGGAATTTAGGGACTAACAAAGGCTACAAGACTGCAGTTGTCGCACTCTGCAGGTGCAGTTGCTAACCAGCTTACAGTAAATGAGGTAATGTCAAAAGGCATTCATGTTGCAAAGAGTACACAATCACATGCAAGGGCAATTAATGAAAACACTTTGAGGCTTGCATATGATTTGATGATGGAAATCAGCAGAGCTTCTGCTCATTTACTAAAGCACTGGAACAAATGCACTTGTAGAGTGCACATACATTTTGCTAAGTGCAACATAGATTTGCTTTAGACAAATCAACACCACAGAACATTCAAGCAAATTTTAACGAGGGTGGGGGTGGGGGGGTTGTGAAATCTAGCTAATTGCTAATTAGCAGCACACTATTTGGAGTGAGTTCAGGTGGGGGGGGGTTGTGAAATCTAGCTAATTGCTAATTAGCAGCACACTATTTGGAGTGAGTTCAGGTGGGGGGGGGGGGGTTGTGAAATCTAGCTAATTGCTAATTATAAGCACACTAAATACACTCCAACAAAATACATTCAAAATGAGTAGACTAGGTGGATATGTTCCCATCACTTCATGCTGGGAAGGTTATTGAAGGAAACTATACATGCATGACAAAAAATAACAGGAAAAAATCCCAGCATGTGTGAGGATAAAAAGGGGACATTCACACTATATTGCAATGATGGGAAGTAGTGTTTGAAGCAAGAAATACATTACATTATCAAAGATTACATAAAAGAACATGTGATGCTAATAAAAGAAAAATATCTTACCTTAATATAGTCCTTCTGCAGGACCTGTATGATGGCAGAACAGGTCTCTGGGATAATGATCCCCAGAGCCTGGGGGGAGATGCCTGTCGAGAACTTAAGGTCCTGCAGGCTTCTCCCTGTGGCCAAATACCGCAAGGTAGCGACCAGCCTCTGCTCCGGAGTGATGGCTTGCCTCATGCAGGTATCCTGCCTGCTGATATAGGGGGTCAGCAAAGCCACCAAACGGTCAAAAACGGGGTCCGTCATCCGGAGAAAGTTCCTGAAATCCTCAGGATTATTCTCACGGATCTCACGGAGCAAAGGCATGTGACAGAACTGGTCACGCTGAAGCAACCAATTCTTGGTCCATGAACTCCTCCTCGCCCTGTTCATGGACTGGTCTTGGGCTGAAGAATAAACTACAGCACCAAGCACATACAATGCACGAGCTCTACGACGAGTACGTACAGGTAACATGGCTTCAAAACGGTCGGCTGGTCAGAACGCACTAAACAGAACGCACTGAAGAACAGCAAGGCCTGTGAAGAACGACCTGAAAATCAGGAACGAGCGGCCAATAAAACAAAGATTTCTCAATGCCAACTGATCAAACGCACTGAAAAGCAGATACAAACCTCACAAGCACAGACTGAACAACAGTTAAAACGAACTGAAAAATACGAGTCTCACAAGCGCGAATCGTCTCTCACCAAACTTCTACTAACACGAGATAAACACGAGATTAGCAGAAGGAGCCCAAAGGGTGTCGTACGGGCTATTGAACTTCCGTTTTATAGTCTCGTCGGACTTGGTGTACGTCACAGCGTACTAAGCTGGCGTACTTTTGTGTGGTCGTGTGTGGGCAAGTCCGTTCGTAAGAAAGTCTGCCCCAAGTCCGCCGAAGGTACGCCGGAAGTATGTCGGACAGGCTGTCCGACTTTTGTAGCTGCAAAGTCCGACCGTGTGTACGCGGCATAAGAAATACATCTTTCCAGAAATTTCTTGCTACCGTGCAATCCCACCAAGTATGAAGATATGATCCAAGATCACCACAGCCACGAAAACAAGATGGGGAATAATTTGAAGCATATTTCGCAATTCTCACAGGGACCAAATACCACCGTATGAGTACTTTGTAATTTGTCTCTAAGGCAGCTATGTTTTTGTGAGGATGACTTAGTTGTGATCCAAATCTTATCCCAATTGGCTGCTTCAACAAAAACCCAAGATCCATCTCCCACTTAGCCACATATGATGGTGTGTCTGAGTTGGGTTTAGTAATAAGATGAGTGTAAAGAGTTTAAATATGTTCCTTAGTGTGTGGGTCATGTTTACATATATTTTCAAAGCACGTTAACTTATCTAAATGAATTCTTCCTTGTATATAGGGTATAAAAAAATTATAATCTGAAGATATCGAAAGAGCTCTGAATTAGGAAATATGTGACTTTCACATAAGTCAGGGAAAGTTTGGAATGTAGTAAAGGATGCTAGTTCACATAGTTGAGTTAAATAAGTAGAGGTCCATGCTTTAAAAGATTTAGGGGAATACCAAGCAGGATAGAAAAGTAGATTTTTAAGTAATGATAAAACAGGTATATGGGGAGATTGTAGTCCATTTACTATTTTAAATTTATCCCAAATGGCTAGTGTATGTTTAGTTAGGATTATTGAGTTTTTTACAGTCGGAGGAAATAGACCATAAAAGGTTGGTTATTGAAAGTGAGTTGCATTCTATTCATTCCAGCTCAACCCAAAGTGGATTTTCACGTTTTGCGTGATCTTTAGGGATATGGGCTAATTGAGCTTCATGGTAATAGGTGGTAAAATTAGGAAACCCTAGTCCTCCTTTGGGCTTTGGAAGGTAAAGAGTGTGTTTGGTCAGATGGGGTTTCAAGGAGCCCCAAACAAAAGTTAATGCCTTACGTTGTAGTATTCTGACAATGTATGCTAGAATAGGGATAGGTAAAACTCGAAAAAGATCAAGAATTTTGGGCAGTATAGCCATCTTTATTACGTTAGTTTTACCTATCCAAGGTAATGGTAGAGAGGACTATTGTGTCAGAAGATTAGATATTTGACGCAAAATTGGAGGATAATTGGGAGTGAAAATGTCAGAAAGATTGGGCGTGAGAGTTATCCCTAGGTAAAGAAGGCGTGAAGTGGACCATGAGAAAGGGAGGGATTTTTGCGCCATGTTGTAAAATATGAGGAGGTAAAACTATATTTAAGGCTATAGATTTTTGAGAGTTAATAATTAGACCAGATACGTGGGCAAAGTGATTAAATTTACTTATAAGATTAGGAGCAGAAATATAAGGGGATGACATAAGGATTAGGATGTCATCAGCAAATAGGCAAAGTTTATGTTGGTAACCAGCTAAATCTAGACCTTTAATAGAAAGGTTAGTACAGATTGATTGAGCAAGGGGTTCAATAAGTAGGGCAAATAAGAGTGGGGAAAGTGGACATCCCTGACGCGTACCCCTACAGATGTCAAATAGGTTTGATTCATATCCAGCATATTTAACATAAGCTTTGGGATTTTTGTATAATGATGAGACCCAGCTAAGAAAATAAGGACCAAATCCCCAACGCTGCAGGACAAAATGTAGGTAATGCCACAAAACTGTATCGAATGCTTTTTTGATATCTAAAGATAAGAGACAGATGGGTATTTGTCATGATTTAGCTCCTTGAATTAGTAAAGTAGTCCTGCGTACATTATCTGCCGCTTGGCGCTGTGGGATAAAGCCGACCTGGTCTTTATTTATTAAAGAACCTATGACACTATTTAAGCGGGTCACTAAGACTTTCGCTAGTAACTTAATGTCAAGGTTGAGTAATGATATGGGTCTCTAGTTAGAACAAGATGTATCATCTGACTGAGGTTTGGGGATCATTGAAATTATAGCCGTCAATGTTTTGGGGCGAAAGGATTGATCGTTAAGGAAAGAAGTAAATGCATCTGTAAACATTGGAGCAAGGATATGAGAGAATTTCTTATAGTATAGGGAAGAGAAGCCATCTGGGCCTGGACGTTTATTTGGTTTAAGAGAGTTAATTGCTAATTTAATTTTGATAGCTGTAATGGGGCTTTCAAGACAATCAAGTTGGGCTAAAGGAATGGTAGGAACAGGGCCGATCCTAGGGTCACAGACGCCTGGGTGCAGAAATATTTCTGCCCCCCCCCACATGGGTGTGGTCATCTTACCAACTCCTCCCCTTTACAAATGTTTCTATGGCAACGACTCAAACACAGAGATGCTCCCCTAGGAAGTCTTTGTTACCCTAGGATCCTCCCATGATCTTTTAACAATAAAGAAAATACAGGAAGAGCATACACTGAGACCTGGAGGGGAGTCTCTCTGATGCACACAGAGAGGGCTTCTGTTAGAGAATCTGTTAGAAAGAGCCCCCAGACATAGTACAGGAGATGGTCAGAGACTGCAATCATAGTACAGGAGATGGTCAGACTGCAGACATAATACAGAAGATGATCAGAGACTGCAGACATGTTACAAGAGACGGTCAGAGACTGCAGACATGGTACAGGAGATGGTCAGAGACTGCAGACATAGTACAGGAGATGGTCAGAGACTGGAGATATAATATAGGAGACAGTCAGAGACTGCAGACATACTACAGGAGATGGTCAGAGACTGCAGACATACTACAGCAGATGGTCAGAGACTGGAGATATAATACAGGAGATGATCAGAGACTGCAGACATGATACAAGAGATGGTCAGACTGTAGACATGTTACAACAGATGGTCAGAGACTGCAGACATGTTAAAAGAGATGGACAGAGACTGCAGGCATGTTACAAGAGATGGACAGAGACTGCAGACATGTTACAAGAGATGGTCAGAGACTGCAGACATGTTACAAGAGATGGTCAGAGACTACAGACATGTTACAAGAGATGGTCAGAGAACGCGGACATGTTACAGGAGATGGTCAGAGACTGGAGATATAATATAGGAGACGGTCAGAGACTGCAGACATACTACAGGAGATGGTCAGAGACTGCAGACATACTACAGCAGATGGTCAGAGACTGGAGATATAATACAGGAGATGGTCAGAGACTGCAGACATGATACAAGAGATGGTCAGACTGTAGACATGTTACAACAGATGGTCAGAGACTGCAGACATGTTACAAGAGATGGTCAGAGACTGCAGACATGTTACAAGAGATGGTCAGAAACTGCAGACATGTTACAAGATATGGTCAGAGAATGCGGACATGTTACAGGAGATGGTCAGAGACTGGAGACATAGTACAGAAGATGGTCAGAGACTGGAGATATAATATAGGAGACGGCCAGAGACTGCAGACATACTACAAGAGACGGTCAGAGACTGCAGACATACTATAGGAGACGGTCAGAGACTGCAGACATACTACAGGAGATAGTCAGAGACTGCAGATATGATACAAGAGATGGTCAGAGACTGCGGACATGATACAAGAGATGGTCAGAGACTGCAGACATGATACAAGAAATGGTCAGAGACTACAGACATGACACAAGAGATGGTCAGAGACTGCAGACATGATACAAGAGATGGTCAGAGACTGCAGACATGATACAAGAGATGGTCAGAGACTGCAGACATGTTACAAGAGATGGTCAGAGACTGCAGACATGTTACAAGAGATGGTCAGAGACTGCAGTTCCTATGGACGTTAGTAAATAATGGTTGATCGGCCCTCTCACCTGACCCAGCGATACAGCAACAACGGTTCCTCTGATCAGGAGTCTGCTCACTCTGAATTGCCCATGGCGACTCAGCTGGGTAGAGCCCAAATCTGTATTCTGGCAATGACTCCATTCCTTTCTCCACTAGGGATGGCGCTAGGCTGTGTGGCTTTCCAGGGCAGGGCAGCGGGGTTCTCTCTCTGATGGTGTTCCCTCAGCACTGTCCTCTCCCTCTGGTGTCCTGGGTGTACTTCCCTGAAAGTTTTCCCGGGCTCCTGGCTCTCTCTCTCCCATTCAGCTGAGCATGCTGTGTGGGCTGCAGTTTCTGTGTTACAGTGGGGCTGCCAGTCCTTGGGACTACATTTCCTACAATCCTCTTCTTTGCTCCTTTTTTTTCTTCCCTGGCCGATATAAAGGCAGGGGAAGAAACATAGTGCGCCGCTCATTAGTACAGCAGCGCGCACGAGGAGGAGAGGGAGAGGGGAAACAAGAGCCCGCGGCTGCAGTGGCGTCACTAGCGTTGGTGTCACCCATGCGATAAAACATGGTATCACCCCCTCCACCAACTATAGTCGCCCCTCAGTACAGACCCCCCTCCACTAAGTATAGACCCTCCTCCGTCAGTGCAGACCCCCCACTAAGTATAAACTCCTCCCTCAGTATAGACCCCCCAGGACAAAACACCCCCCTTTATCAGAATAGACCCCCCTCAGGACAAACCACCCCCCTCCATTAGTACAGACCCCCCTCAGGACAAACCACCCCCTCCATTAGTACAGAACCCCCCAGAACAAACCACCCCCCCTCCATTAGTACAGACCCCCCAGAACAAACCACCCCCTCCATTAGTACAGACCCCCCCCCAGAACAAACCACCCCCTCCATTAGTACAGACTTCCCCAGGGCAGACCACCCCCTCCATTAGTACAGACCCCCCCCAGGAAAAACCACCCCCTCCATTAGTACAGAACCCCCCAGAACAAACCACCCCCCCTCCATTAGTAGAGACCCCCCAGAACAAACCACCCCCTCCATTAGTACAGACCCCCCCCAGAACAAACCACCCCCTCCATTAGTACAGTCTTCCCCAGGGCAGACCACCCCCTCCATTAGTACAGACCCCCCCCAGGAAAAACCACCCCCCCACATTAGTGCAGACCCCCCTCAGGACAAACCACCCCCCTACATTAGTACAGACCCCCCAGAATAAACCACCCCCTACATTAGTACAGACCCCCAGAATAAACCACCCCCTACATTAGTACAGACCCCCAGAACAAACCACCCCCCTCCATTAGTACAGATCCTCCCAGGACAAACCACCCCCCTCCATTAGTACAGATCCTCCCAGGACAAACCACCCCCCTCCATTAGTACAGACCCTTGCGACAAACCTCCTGCCCCTTCCATTAGTACAGAACCCCCCCAGACAAACCACCCCCTCCATTAGTACAGACCCCTCCAGGAAAAACCACCCCCCTCCATTAGTACAGACCCCCAGGACAAACCACCCCCTTCCATTAGTACAGACCCCCCAGGACAAACCACCCCCCCTCCAATAGTTCAGACCCCCCCAGGACAAATCACCCTTTCTACATTAGTATAGACCCCTCCAGGACAAACCACCCCCCTACATTAGTACAGACAACCCAGGACAAATCACCCCCCCACATTAGCATAGACCCCCCCAAGACAAACCACCGCCCTACATTAGTATAGACCCCCCAGGACAAACCACCCCCCTCCATTAGTACAGACCCCCAGGACAAACCACCCCCTTCCATTAGTACAGACCCCCCAGGACAAACCACCCCCCCTCCAATAGTTCAGACCCCCCCAGGACAAATCACCCTTTCTACATTAGTATAGACCCCTCCAGGACAAACCACCCCCCTACATTAGTACAGACAACCCAGGACAAATCACCCCCCCACATTAGCATAGACCCCCCCAAGACAAACCACCCCCCTACATTAGTATAGACCCCCAGGACAAACCAACCCCCCCTACATTAGTATAGATCCCCCAGGACAAACCACCCCCCCTACATTAGTACAGACCCCCAGGACAAATCACCCCCCTACATTAGTTTAGACCCCCCAGGACAAATCACCCACCCTACATTAGTTTAGACCCCCCAGGGCAAATCCCCCCTACATTAGTATAGACCCCCCAGGACAAACCACCCCCCCACATTAGTAAAGACCCCCCAGAACAAACCACCCCCCTACATTACTACAGACCCCCCCTCCATTAGGCTAATTAAAAACACCCGGGCGGCAGCTGGAGAGGAGAGGACAGTGTGCAGCCACGCCGCCCGGGTGGAGAACAGTGTGTGTCTGGCTTGAGCAGCGGGCAGGAGTTACACACAGGAGGAGAAGTGGAACACGTCGGGGTCAGACTCAGACCGCCCCCCATGACATCATTGCGCGGCCACGGCTGGTCTCTCTCTGCACACAGAGACAGCCGCTCCGGTCTCCGGCAGTTTCGCTCTCCTCCTCTGACAGGAGGAGGGAGGGGGGATGGGCAGAGCGGCGGCGGTGGTGGTGACCGGCAGGGAGAGTCACCTATGGACAAGGAGAGGAGGAGGAGTGAGGGGAGCACTCTGACGCCTCAGCGCCACCACTACTGTGGCGCCCGGGTGCACTGCACCCTGTCCACCCCGGCCAGGATCGGCCCTGAGTAGGAGGTTTGATTTGTGAAAAAAGTGATTCTGCTAAAGTTTGATCAAAAGATCCTTCCTTTTTATATAAGGGGGTACAGTACCTGACCACGAGAATGTGTTTCCAGCATGATCCCATCGCGCTGGTTCTCGGCAACAGGGTACTGTGCATCTTCTACTGGCTGGCTGGCTCGCTCAACTGTGTCTGGTATGAATCATGAGGGGGAACGCCGCGCCAAATTTTAAATAGCATGGGTTCCCCTCCAGGGGCATACCAGGCCCTTAGGTCTGGTATGGATTGTAAGGGGAACCCCCTACACTGAAAAAACGGCATGGGGGTCCCCCCAAAATCCATACCAGCTTATTCGAGCGCGCAGCCTGGCCGGTCAGGAAAGGTGGTGGGGACGAGCGAGCGCCCCCCCTCCTGAACCGTACCAGACCGCATGCCCTCAAGCACCTTGTCCCCATGTTGATGAGGACAAGGGCCTCTTCCCGACAACCTTGGCCCTTTTTTGTTGGGGTCTGCGACCGGAGGGCTTATCGGAATCCAGGCGCCCCTTTTAATAAGGGGGCCCCCAGATCCCCGCCCCCCACCCTATGTGAATGAGTATGGGGTACATCGTACCCCTACCCATTCACCTGGGGGAAAAGTGTAAATAAAAAAAAACACACCAGACAGGTTTTTAAAGTAATTTATTAGGCAGCTCCGGGGGTCTTCTTCCGACTTCTCTGCTCTCTCCGGCCTCTTCTCCTGCTCTCTGGCCTCTTCTCCCGGTGTCCAGTTCTTCTCCCGCTCTCCGGTTCTTCTGCTGGGCTCCTCCGCTATCTTCTGTTTTTTTGCTGCTCTTTTGCTAGCAGTGGCCCAGTCTTCTTCATTGTCTTGTTCCCTCTTCTCTTCTTCTGATGTTGACACGACACTCTGTCCCGCTGTAATGCTGTGTGCGAGGTGCGCGACGACTTATATAGGCATGGGGCATGGTCACCGGGTGATGTCACCCAGTGACCCCGTCCCCTTATGATGTCACAGTCCCATCATGCCCCAGGCCTGGAAAGGTATAGTTTGCATAGCAACATTACTTATCATAGGATTGCCAGTAATGAAGATGGAAAATAGTGATATTGATAAACAGGATTATTAAATATGAAACAATAGAAGTACTTCAATTGAAAAAATAACTAGATTTTTCTCTAAGATAAATATAAGTAAATAAGGTTATAATGGAGACAATAGGTATCTCATTGGCTTAAGGGGGGGAGGGAGAAAGGGGGTAAATAGATAAACCATAAAATATGTTTATCTGAGGTTGTGGGGGTTAAAGGGGGGGAGTTCAAAACTTAATAGAACAGTATTATTTTTAAATAAGTTTAGTCAGATTATACTGAAGGTGGTAAATTACTTAGTGACCAAAGAAAGGCAAAGCCTTAAGAATGAATAAGACGAGGAGTGAAAGTCAGTCATTCAGTCCATTGTGTATACAGGATCTATATCATGAGAATTGAATCGACTTCTCTTGGAGGAATTTTGTCGGCCTTTATCTTTTTCAGATTTGGAGGATTCTTGAGGGGAGCTGGATGTTGTGCGTCGACGAGGGCTAGTTGAAGATCTTTCGATAAGATGTAGTTCTTCTAGAGTGTTTTGTAGTTCATCTGAGGATCTACAGGAATGTTTAATACCTTGATAGGTAAAGCGGATAGAAAATGGGAATCCCCATTGATAAGGGATCTGGCGTTGCTGTAGATTATAAAGTAAGGGTTTCAGTGCACGTCATTTAGCCACAGTAATTGGGGAAAGGTCAGCAAAAAGCTGATAAGGATGATCTTGAAAGATGAGGGAATCTTTTCCTCTAGCTGCAGCCATGAGTTGTTCTTTGGTGCGATAGAAGTGGAATTTCACAATAATATCACAAGGTTGACCTTCTGGTTTGCATGGTGTTAAAGCTCTGTGAATCCTATCCATCTCCAAATGATCAACCGGGATTGACGGTAGTAGTTCTTGGAAAAGTGCGGTCATAGTAGAATGAAGGTCAACAATAGTCTCAGGTATTCCTCGTATACGAAGATTTGATCAACGTGCTCTATTTTCAGAGTCCTCTAAGCGTGTTTGCAGAATAAGGTTTTCTTCCTTAAGAATCTCTAATTCATTATCATGGGACAGTACATTCATTTCCATGTCATCCACTCTGATTTCTAGGTTAGAAGTGTGCTGGCCTAACTCACGGATTTCTTTTGTGAGACTTTCAATTATATAGTCTGAGGTCTGCTTTAAGGCTTTCTGTAACATTTTTTCTATTTGTCTCAAAATATTTGGATGTAGGGAATCTGTTTGTTTTTCTTGTGAGGCGGTGCTGTAGTCACAGTCAGAGTCATTATAGGCATCCTGAGGTAACTACAGTTGCTTAGCAGCACGAGATGTGCCTGTGTGTGAGGAAGGAGGCTGTGCCATTTTACAGGGGCCTCTAGACTGTGTATCCTTGGCACTCTTTAGTTAATTTTTACCTTGGACGGCACTAAAGACCATTTTATTTATCCCGGGGTCACTGAGGAGGCTTATGGTAAGATTATTTTCAGTTTACCATGCCTTGTGGGTGTCAGCCGAGGAGTCCCAAGAGATGTGGAGCTTCAGCTGGACATGTCTGTCGCTGGCAACTCCGCCTCCTTCCCCGGTTACCAGGTTTTCTATGCTGTGTGGCAGAGTTGTGAAAATATCAGTACTGGATAGACAAAATTACACATTTTGTGGACTGTAAACCAGCTCTCATATATGTATTTCAGCTGTGTAATTTAGCCATTTGCCTAAAGTTCAGCTTTCACCTAAACTGATTTATTTACAGCAGAACAAAAATGATCCAAATTTCTTTTTTTTCAGGTCTCATGATACTCCACTTCATCCATTGAATGGCCACTGGCCCACTGATAGAGTACCTCTTGCACATGCACCAACATCATACCTGGTAGACATGTGCACACTGAAATATTTTGTTTCGGAATTTCTTTTCGTCCGAAAAATAAAATTATTTAGTTACTTCCGAAATTCGTGTTTATTTATTTTGTTTCATTAAAAAATGCATCGGTCGAATGCTTAACCCGCAAGCTATAGTAAAATTCTAACGTTGTATGACTAGTAATAATTTATATTTATTAATTATTATTACTAGTCAACCAACATTAGAATTCTTCTATAGCTTATGGGCGGAGCATTTGACCATAAATCACGGCGATCGTATGTTTTTAGCTGCTTCGTCGAATCTTCATGTCTCTATAATGTTGAATCTTTTCTCTCTATATGGAATAATCTTGGACTAATATGCCCCGTACACATGGTCGGATTTTCCGACGGAAAATGTGCGATCGGAGCGTGTTGTTGGAAATTCCGACCGTGTGTGGGCTCCATCGGACTTTTTCCATTGGATTTTCCGACACACAAAGTTTGAGAGCAGGCTATATAATTTTCCGACAACAAAATCCGATCGCGTCAATTCCGACCGTGTGTGGACAATTCCGACGCACAAAGTGCTACGCATGCTCAGAAGAAATTCTGAGATGGAACAACTTGGTCTGGTAAAATTAGCGTTCAGAATGGATAGAGCACTTTCGTCAGGCTGCAGTGTTTAAAATTGTTTAATATAGCGCACTCTCTTCTTCTTTATAATGCAGGAAGAACGAAGTAGTTTTGCTGCTGATATTCACACAGACTTCTCACAAACTTATTTCTTTATTATTTATCATGATTCCCTCAATATATTATGGTTTGTCACATCTGACCAAATTTTTTTTTGTTTTTTTTATTTTTGTTTTGTATTTTTTTCAAGGCTGAATTTTTTTTTTTGGGGGGTTTGTATTTGTTTCAAGGCTGATGTTTTTTTTAATTTTTATTGGTTTTACTCCAGAATATTTTTGTGTGTGTTGTGTGTCAAGTTACCACAACACCGTTATTATCTTGTATTATTTAATCTCAAGGAGATTGTTTGGTGTTGGTGTCTCTTGTTAATTTCACATTGTATTTTTGAAATGTACCTGCCTCCTCACAAACAAACTGTCCTTTTTGAAGGAAAACACACATAGGCAAGTATAATTGAAACCAAAAATTCCTTTATTAAGGGCTCAGAACCAAACAAAGAGGGAGGCAACGCTGGAGAAACAGCAGAAATTGGTGAAGCCTTGGACCCCCAGGGCAGACATCAATTATTTTACATCAAAATTGGTGGCCTGAGGAGTCCATATATAAGGGAGTGCAGTCTGGTCCAGAAGTCCAAGAGATCATGAAAGCAGCAGATGACATCTGTGTCCCCAGGCTGTGGTACTACAAGAGCCTGCATATTTTGCCAGACCAGACTGAACCCAGGTCATCACTCTCTGGTCTTCCTTCCACGCTTCCTTCTAGGCTGTGGCTCTGGTGTTGGAGATGTGGCAGGAGGAGGAGTAGGACCTTGAGGAGTAGGAGAAGGAGGACTATGGGTGAGGTCACAAATGTGGGTTGCACATGTGATTTGGCCCCTCAACCCCTATTTAGAGCTTCCAAAATTAAGCACTCACATAGGAGTCATTGGCCCTCCTCCATCTGCATCATTTTGCATGCAGTTATGCCAGCAAAGTCCTCCTCCACACTGTGGGGTGTTCTGAGGGCCTTAGTAGCCTTCCAAAAGAGGCCTATGGCAGCCTCCTCCAGGTTACTCCTCTTTCTGCCACTTTGTCTTTGAAGGTGGAGGGGAGGGACCTGGGTATCAGGCGGCTTACTTGGCCCGGCCACCTCCTGGTTGAGACTTCCCTGTGTATGAAAAAGGGACATAGTTTTAGTTTTTGCTTCATAAATCACAATCATACATTAGTACTCCAAACTAACATCTAGTTAACATCATTGATTGGACAACCAGAAATATTAAGAAGAATGCTATACCTGGCTCAATCTGGGCTCCTCCACATGTTGCTGCCTGGAAGGTCCAGGTTGGGCGTCAAAAGCCTCAGCTGGGGGGGAAGGAAGCATGGAAGGAAGACTGGAGAGTGCTGGCATGGGTTCAGTCTGACCTGTCAGAAAATGCAGCCTGTCAAAGTACCACAGCCTGGGGACATAAATGTCATCTGCTGCTCCTGATCTCTGGGAATCCTGGACCTTCTTGTGCTCCCTTAGATAAGTGCTCCTCAGGCCACCAATTAGGATCTTCAAATAGATGATGTCTGCCGTGGGGATCACCCTCTTCACAAATTGCAGCAAATTATCCAGCGCTGCCTTCCTCTTTGTTTGTTTCTTATATTCAGGGTGGTTAACCTGCCACAGAAGGGCAGCTCCCTGAACATATCTATGAAGATTGGCATAAAGTCCTGATCCTTCAAGATATCCATTTTCACTGCAAGACACAACACAAGACAAACCCTGTCAGCCTAAAGTCTTCTAAACTTGTGCAAATACAGGCCTCAATCTAGAAGCAGTATAGGCCCAATGTTAAATCTTACCTTCACTATTATGATCAGCGCCTCCGTTACTCCTTCCTCCGTTCACAGATCGTACGTACTACGCACGCGTGTTACGCTTTATAGACACTGCGCATGCGTGAAACTCCGCCCGCCCCTGAGTTATTTCTAGTCTATTCCCCACCCTTCTCGTTCGTTGCAGTGGGGGAAGAGCACATGGCGGAGACACAGCAGGTGTCAGATAATTACAGCAACGAGGAGGAGGAGGAAAGCCCGGAGCCTGAAACGTCCCAATCCAGAAGGAGACGATTTAAGGCATCAAATATGTCCTTTGTGGAGATGGTGGAGATGGTCGACATCCTGAAGAGAGCCGACTATGATGGGAAGTATGGACCTTACCCCAACCCCAATGTCAGAAAGGCCAAGATCATGGCGAAAGTGGTCAAGAGTCTGCACCGGAATTTTGGGGTACGACAATCCAAGGATCAACTCAGGAAGCGGTGGTTGGACCTCAAATTAAGGGAGCACGAGCAGTACAGAAGGATCAGGAGAGTGCTGCAAAAAAGTAAGTAGTTGTGCTGTGTTCCTATTCTTTATATTTATTACTTTCGTGCTGCTCCATGTGCTTTTCTTAACTGTTGTCCAGTTTAAAATGGCAACTTTCATGTTCATGGGCACATTATTCGTTCGTATGAAACATTGTTCGTTCGGCCTTGAAAACACCATTGTTTTGGCCATATGCATTTGCAAACATTTTTTAGGGCCTACGTGTCTGAAAATAATTTGGTTGTGTAGATGGGTTTGTAACTAGAATGAAATGCAAACTAGATTCTGTGTAAGGAGAGGATACTCAGCAGCTGTTTACACATCTGGACGCAGGAGCACTAGTGTGGGACACAAGAACACCCTTTTTATTAGGGGGCCCACACAGGTGCTCCATTGTATACTATAGGGGTGTCTCCATCTGTGAAGCTTGTACAAAACAGGTAAGTATTCAAGCTTGACAAAGGACAATAAAAATTCAACATCATCTTGGAACTCTGCCAAAACAGACAATTGTACCCCACTTCCAAGCAATGTTTCATATTCCTATTTCTGCCATCAAATATCTGTGTGCTAAGTATACCTATTTTTTTTGCCATAGGGGATAAAAGACTCGGAGGACACCCCTCATCCGAGGAGACCACAGACCCCCCACCTCATGAAGAAGTGGAGACCCACCAAAGACAACAGGAGGAGGAGGAGGAAGGAGATGTGGTGGAACTAGTCACCACAACAGGTGAGTGTCTGCGACCACAGGCTCAGGTAAGAGATGGATGCCGGCAGATTTATAATACATGGTGTTTTTTTGTTTCTATCTTTTTAGGGGATCGTGATGTTGTGGATCCAGATCATTTCACCTCTGAAAGTGCCCAGATCCTGATTGGGGAGATCATGGGGTGTAATAGGGACTTGGAAAACATCCTGAAAAACATCAATGATTTTCAAAAAAAAATGAAGAACATCATTGATGTTTTAGGGAGAGTTTAAAAACAATCAAAATCCCTTCCCTTTTTTGTGCTTTTTGTGATCCTAAAATTTATACGATTTTTTTACATATTCTAGAAAAGCCAAATTTTGAAGATGCACACAGTGTGTCAACATGTGCTATCTGCCATCACGGGAGATCAATGGACGCGTTTTGAGGGTGCAACCCCTTCCTCAATAATAAAGTAGCTGTGAGGAAGGGGTTGCACCCACAAAACACATCCCTTGATCCCCCGTGATGGCAGCTAGCACATGTTGACATTCTGAAAAAGCGCGAATCGTCACTCACCAAACTTTTACTAACACGAGATTAGCAAAAGGAGCCCAGAGGGTGCCGCGCTTGGTTCTGAACTGGCCTTTTCTAGTCTCGTCGTACGTGGTGTACGTCACCGCACTCTTGGCGATCGGAAGTTCCGACAACTTTGTGCGACCGTGTGTATGCAAAACAAGTTTGAGCCAACATCCGTCGGAAAAAATCCATGGATTTTGTTGTCGGAATGTCCGATCAATGTCCGACCGTGTGTACGGGGCAATAGAGTTAGGTTAGGCACATTTAACTGCAGGTTCGATAGACACAGATCGCTATTGTCACCGTCATGTCGAATCTTCTATCTATATCGAACTGTTGTTGCACCGAAACGAAAATAAAGCACTTTTTATGTCGAATCTTACAGATTTCGGATTTTGTTAAAACGAACGCAAAAATCCCCGAAAATCTGATGAAAATGCATTCGGACGAAGACTAATACCTGGCACCCATCATATTTTCAGAATGAAGTAGTAGTAATTTTATTATTATATAATTTTAAAATCTTCATGGAGAATAATTATAAAGCAATGAATGTGACATTCACTGAATATTCACTGTAAGCATGTCTTTCTGATTCATGTGGTTTAAATTACAGTAATTATTAAGTAATGCTTGGTGGCTGTCACATTACCTGCTTTAAATATGATATGCCTATTATGTATCTTTATTTGTTGTATCTAGTTTTATGATGATTTCTTGTTCTTTGTTTCACCATCAACCATCTAATGCCATTTCAAACAAATTAACACATTTACTGTTCATACTATATTTATAGAAATATAATTTCATGCTCTAACAGTTTTGGTGCTTGTACTATGTCAAAAGTCAATCTGTATGAGAAATCAATGTAGCATGCCTTATATAAAATTTATATATTAATTATTCCCAGAAATTGTAAAAAAATGAACATTAAGAAATATTTAAGAATTTGAGTAGTAAAGCACTTGCTATTCTTGTCTTCTAGCAATATCATTTTTATGTCATATTCATTAAAGCAAACTATTCACCATGTAAAACTAATCAAAGCGCTTAGCAGATACGCCAAAGAGCTCAACTTGAGCTCCAAGCCAAAATTTGCAATACAAAGTGTACAGGTATTTGCAGACTTTTTGTGGCATAAACTATTAAAGTGGGCCAAAGGTATTCAAACATATTGTACCTTATTATTTTTGACTGGATATTCACCTTGTCTCCAGTTAAAGGCACTGCAGCTGCCAAAAGACCTCAGATACAACAGTGCGCTTGCAGCTCAGAGACGAGGGAGACTCCTCCTCAGCTCTGAAATGACACAGTCCTCCTCTTACTCTGAACTGCTGTAATATCTGACATCTGGAAACTGAGACCATGGGGTAGTGCAGGTATGCACTCATTTATTGTGGAATAATGTGTACTGGGTAGGGGGTTGTGGGAGGAGTGTGTGTGTGTACTGGGGGTTGAAAAGGGAGAGATATGTACTGGTGGGGTTGGATGGGGAAGAGATATTTACTGGGGGGTTGGAATGGGCAGCTATGTACTGGGGGTTGGGGGGAGATATTAACTTGTGGGAGGGTGAGACTGGGGGAGAGGGGGGACGTGAGTACTGGGGGAGGGATGTGTCCTGGAGGGGAAGAAATGTATACTGGGAAGTTGGAAGAGGGATAGCTGTGTATAGATTTCAGGGAGATGGATAGAGATGAGTCCTGAGGGAGGGAGAGAAATGTGTACTGGGTGTGGAAGAGATGTATACTAAAGGATATTGTGTACAGATCTCAGAGAGAGGGAGAGAGATTCATCCTGAGGGAGGGGGAGAGATGTGTCCTGGGTGGGGAAGATATGTGTACTAAAGGATGCGTACTACTTCTCGGGCCAAACATTTGCCTGTTCAGCCGTTCGCCGAACACCCGAATTTGTAGGGTGTTCGCCGGGTGTTAGCCCAGACAAACACCCTGCAATGCACTGAGCGCTGCACAGTGCATTCTGTGCCCTGATTGGGCAAAGGCTATTTCGTTTAGTAACTCACATCAACCAATCATAAATCAGTTTTCAGTGATTCAGTGCAGCAAGCCTAAAGCAAAATGAAACTGAAACTTTTCCACAATGAATAATTTGATTTAAAAAAGCTAGCATGCCAAAGCCTGCCAAAGCCAAGTCTTGCACTTGAAACAAATAAGCCAAGCCCATGATGCTAAAAGAAATCGAAGACAACATGGCTGAGTGCTGGAAGCCTTACAGCCATTAGGCAATACTGCTAAAATTCAAACAAAAAATGTTCTGAGCAGAGAACTCCTGATTAGCGTTGGACGAATGGTTTGGCCCGAACACATTGGCTGTTCGGCCCATTCGTTCAACACCCGAATTTGCACACGCCCCGACAAAGGACCTGCAATGCACAGTACGTTTTCCACCCTGAATGGTCAAAGCTCAATCAAAGCGCAGTGTAAGCTGTTTGTTAAGAAGTTAGCTGCGGCGTCCCTAACAACCGATGAGTCATCAGCTGTCAATGGATTTCCCCGCTGACAACTGAACAATAAAAAAAAAAAGTGCCTATAAAAAAAAAATTAAGAAAAAACAGCGTGGGTCCCCCCCCAAAATCCATACCAGACTCTTATCCGGGCATGCAGGATAGTGTGGGGGGAATGAGTGAGGGCCCCCCCGAAACAACATGGGGGATGGGTGCTTTGCTCTGCCCCCCCACCCCAAAGCACCTTGTCCCCATGTTGATGGAGGCAAGGGCCTCTTCCGGACAACCCTGGACTGTGGTTGGTGGGGTCTGCAGGTGGGGGGGCTTATCAGAATCTGGAAGCCCCCTTTAACAAGGGGGCCCCCAGATCCTGGCCGCCCCCCTATGTGAATGGGTATCGGGTACATAATATCCCTACCCATTCACCAAAAAAGTGTCAAAAAGTAATAAACACAAGAGACAGTTTTTGACAAATCCTTTATTAAAAAATTGTGTCCTTCGATGTACATCCATCGTCAATAACATCACCCGCCAGACCCGAAAAATTGAAAAAAAATTAAAAACTCTCTGCCACCTGGGAGGCCTCCCGCCGTATACCCGCTCTGCGCTTCGATATTTCTTATATAGGCAAGGGGAGGGGCCACCTGGTTATGTCAGCCGGTGGCACCGCCCCCTTCTGACATCACACTTTTTTCTTTAGAAATTTCATTTTTGCTGTAGAATGTTTTATGCATGCTACAGATGTGCCACTTTACAGGCACTATATTTAAAGGAACTTTTCATTTTTATTGTTGCACTTAAAGCATAATTAAAATCACAGCTCCTGAGAAAACTATTGTTATTTTTTTGTATTGCTAAATGTCCCCCAGGGCAGTACCCAGACCGCCATACCCTTTTTATGGCCAACTACTTGAATATAAGCCTTCAAAATTGGCACATTTGCTTTTCCCTGTTCAGCTCCCATAGACTTCAATGGGGTTCGCTGGTTGGGTTTGAACATTTCCCCTGTTTGGGAGTTCTTCTGCGAACTGAACAGGGGGGTGTTCAGCCCATCCCTATCCCTCAAAATAAAAGTTATGGATCTTACAAGCCTTTTGTCAGTCTGTGTTAGAGATTGAGAGTTGACAGTGTGTCTGTAGGGAGAAATGATAGTGTGCGCCCCCTTTCCCATGTTCAGAGTGTTGTGCTGTGTTACATTACTATGAATTACACTGTGGTAATATTTTGTACTGCCCCCCCCCCCCCCTTTTTCCTCCCTGTGTCCATAATGCATAGATCCAACAATTTTTTATGGAACTAAATTTTTGTGTGTGGGAGCAATAACTTCAGTTGTCAGCCTCAGATGTGCAGGTTTCCAAGTGAGACCGTGTGTCCTTTTCCTTCACTCTGGTATCGGATCATCTAAACTGTGTACTTTGGAAAGCTGTGGAGAAAAGAAGACTTCAGATAAATATGTACAGTTTATGTAGAAGGATTTTAGTCTTTACTGTGTATCACCTGAGGCTAGTCACTTTATTTGCCTTTTATTAATAATGTCTGACAGTCCTAAAGGGAGAGGTTCTGCATATGCAGCTAGTAGGGGAGAGCAGGTTCATTGCAGTCTTTGTGCTGCACTTTTGAGAGGCAGGACATGTCTTTTCTCTCTGCCAGTTTGTGTTCTATACAGCCGGAACACATGGAGGAGATAGTTGAGTGACTCACAAAGCCTTCTTCCTGTATTCTTCCCAGATACAGAGCAGACAGTTTTCTGCAACAGCTGCAATGTGCCCTTTACTTCCTTTTTCTCCACTGCTAATCTTGCTTGCTATGGGGCAGACATGCGGGCTCGATCGCAAGGCGGGCTGTGTGCATCTATTGACACACTGTGGCTCGGCCCCGCCCTCCTCCCAGGATTAGATTGACAACAGTGGAAGCCAATGGCTCCAGCTGCTATCTCTGTGCCTGTGGGGAGAGAGCATCTATGCTGCTCTTGGGCACTGTGCTGGAATGAGATCGGGATCAAGTAAGTATTTAGGGGGGGGGGCTGGTGGAGTTGAACATGAACATTTTTTTACTTTAATGCAGAGAATGCATTAAAGTAACAAAACCTTTAGCCTTTAAAAACACTTTAAAAAAGGATGCACAAAAAATCCTGTTCTGCAAAATTAAGGAAAGCACCAGGAGCATTCTGGGAAGGAACATCAGGCAGAACTGCAACTGCAATAGCAACTGGCTATAAGGATCCTGCCCCCGCAGCTTACTGCCAAGAGGGTGTGAGCAATGAGGATAGTGGGGAAGTGGTAGCCGGGTGTACCTGGGTACTAGAGTTTGTAGAGGAGGTAATTTAGGAAGAGGGAGAACAACAGCAAAGCAGAATTTCATCCAGGGACAGGCGCAGCTGCAGAGGACTGGAGGGAGCTGGCATTCTATTCCACTGGATAGTACCAGGGCTGCTCCACATAGCTCAGCAGTCTGGACTTTTTCTCATGCATCCTATGCCAACAGCAGCATTGTGGTTTGCAGTCTTTTTTGCAGCATATCAGTTGTACTCATTTTGGTACCACATTCACAAGTAGACATTAGAATTTGCACCACAAGGTTGCAAGGGAGCCTCACCTCAATGATAATAGTCGACAACAAGAGGCCCGAACTCCGCCTTTCCCTTGTTCCTTACTTTCCACCTCTTCTCATACTCCACAGTCTTCTTCATCTGCATCCACTGCAACATCTGCTCTCTCAAGCGATAGGGATATAAGCCTGACAAGAGGTTTGAGACACTTACCTTAAAGCACATCAGGTGGGGAAAAGGCCAGCACAGGGCCATGCTAAGTAGGGCCAAGTATGGGCTTAAACCTTTCCACAAGTCTTCAGCATCCTTGACCAGGCAAGTGACTCTTTCACAGCTACAGGAGCAGAAGAAAATATTGTCTCCTAAGCACCACTTTAGCCAGCTTGGTAAAACTGCTGGTTTTACAGCTGCTCCCATTCCAGCTAGTGTGTGTTACCATCTTCCATGGATTTATGGCTTGTGCTGCACCACTGTGGCATATACCCAGCTGCCATTTTTTTACTTAAAAAGCCATCCCTGCTCTCCATCAGCATGTTGAAACTAATGTCTTCATGTTGCTGGACCATGTGATTAGTGGTAGGTTCCACATGACCACAGACACATGGTCCTGCAAGCATGGGAGGGATATTACATATCCTTTTTCAACCCACAGAGTAGATTTACCAATGGCTGGAAAGCATTTAGGCAGGGAACACCACTGGAGCTAGTGGTACAGCCTTTTGCACTTTAGCTTGGGGACAGTGATCTCACAGTCACCTCAATCCCCACCTACTCACTGGTCTCACCTGGTGACTCCACACTCCCCCAAAATACCACAGAATATTGCAATGCCCCAGGCAAGCTGATATAGCTTTAGGATAGCGCCACACCTGGCCAGAGATTCTGACAGCTTACCAGTGACAGGCCAAGAGGTGATTAACCCTACATCATTTTATGGCAGGCAAGGTCATGCATGACAACAAGACAAACCTGCTGGCTGCCCTTTGGTAGGGAAATTTTCACACATGATACATGTCCTGAAACTGATGGTGCAGCAGTTTCTGATTAGGTACCCTGGCTTCCAGGATTTCCTGCAGCAAGCCAAAAGAGTGTGGGTGGGGGGTTAGATAGCCCAGGACACTGTTGTTGCCAGCGACACAGAGGTTTTAGTGTCTTCTGCTGCAGCTAATTTGTGGCGAATGGACTCATTCATTCTGAAATATCTGTGCAAGGATGCCAGGATTTGGGCAATGAAGAAGGATTACTACCTGGTGGCCACCCTTTTAGAACCCTGTTATATGGATAAAAAAGGCAGATCTCATGCTGTCAAAAGCCAAGGAGAATTTTATATGTGGTGAAGAGCTGCAATGTGTAAGCCGCGATGTGTAGGTGAGCCAGATTGCTAGGTAACCACATGGCGACCACCCGACGTCAAACGGCAGCAGAATGGCACTCCTGCGCGAATCGCCGTAGCTGTAAGGCAGCCGCTTTAAGGGGTAAAGGAATCGCGTGGGCATCCGCGATCGCTCCTGACAGAGCAGGAATGGAGATCTGTGTGTGTAAAGTTGTAAACACACAAATACACGTTCTGTCAGGCGAGAGGAGAAAGATTGTGTGTTCCTAGTATATAGGAACACTGATCAGTCTCCTCTCCCAATCAATCCCATCCCTCCACAGTTAGAACACACCCCTAGGGAACACATTTAACCCCTTGATCGCCCCCTAGTGTTAACCCCTTCCCTGCCAGTGACATTAATACAGCAATCAGTGGCTACTTATAGCATTGATCGCTGTATATATGTCAATGGTTTCAAAAAAAGTGTCAAAAGTGTCCGATCTGTCTGCCTCAATGTCGCAGTCCTGATAAAAATTCGCAGATCACTGCCTTTACTAGTAAAAAAAATATAAAAATGTCATAAATCAATAACCTATTTTGTAGGAGCTATAACTTTTGCGCAAATCAATATACGCTTATTGCAATTTTTTACCAAAAATATGTAGAAGAATATATATTAGCCTAAACTGAGGAAAAAAATTGTTTTAAAAAAAATGGGATATTTATTATAGCAAAAGGTAAAAAATATTGTGTTTTTTTTTCAAAATTGTCACTCTTCTTTTGTTTATAGTGCAAAAAATAAAAACTGCAGAGGAGATCAAATACCACCAAAAGAAAGCACTATTTGTGGGAACACAAGGACATCAATTTTGTTTGCGTACAATGTTATTCGATCGCGCAATTGTCAGATAAAGTACCGTATCACAAAAAATGGCCTGGTCAGGAAGGGGGTAAATCCTATATATATTTTTTCTAATTTTTGTTATAAAAAAATCCAATAAACTCAATTTTAGTCATACATTTAGGCCAAAATGTATTCAGCCACATGTCTTTGGTAAAAAAAAATGTCAATAAGCATATATTTATTGATTTGCGCAAAAGTTATAGCGTCTACAAACTAGGGTACATTTTCTGGAATTTACGCAGCTTTTAGTTTATGACTGCCTCATTTCTTGAGGTGCTAAAATGGCAGGGTAGTACAAAACCCCCCAATGACCCCATTTTGGAAAGTAGATACCCCAAGGAAATTGCTGAGAGGCATGTTGAGCCCATTGAATATTTTATTTTTTTGTCACAAGTGATTGAAAAATGACAAAAAAAAAAAATTTACACAAAGTTGTCACTAAATAATATATTGCTCACATGTGCCATGGTTATATGTGGAATTACACCCCAAAATACATTCTGCTTCTTTTCCCGAGTATAGGGATACCTCATGTGTGAGGCTTTTTGGGAGCTTAGCCGCGTACAGGACCCCGAAAACTAAGCACTGCCTTCAGGATTTCTAAAGGTGTAAATTTTTGATTTCACTCCTCACTACCTATCACAGTTCTGAAGGCCAAAAAATGCCAAGATAGCACAAAACCCCTCCAAATGTCCCCATTTTGGAAAGTAAACACCCCAAGCTATTTGATGAGAGGCATGTTGAGTTCATGGAATATTTTATATTCTGCCACAAGTTTCGAAAAATTAATTAATTTTTTTTACACAAAGTTGTCACTAAATGATACATTGTTCAAACATGGCATGGGTATATGTGGAATTACACCACAAAAAATATTTTTCTGCTTCTCCTGAGTATGGGGATACCACATGTGTGGGACTTTTTGGCAGTCTAACCTTGCACAGGGCCCCGAAAACCAATCACCGCCTTCAGGCTTTCTAAGGGCATACATTTTTTATTTCATTCCTCACTGCCTAGTACAATTTCAGAGGCCATGAAATGCCCAGATAGCACAACCCCCCCCCCCAATGACCCCATTTTGGAAAGTAGACACCCCAAGCTATTTGCTGAGAAGCAGTTTGGGGTGTCTACTATTTGAGCAATATATCATTTTGAGACAACTTTGTAAAAAAAATAAATACATTTTTTGTCAATTTCCTGAAACTTGTGGCAAAATATAAAATATTTCACAGACTCAACATGCCTCTTAGCAAAAACCTTGGGGGTGTCTACTTTGCAAAATGGGGTCATTTGGGGGCGGGGGGGTGTGCTATCTGGACATTTCAGGGCCTCCGTAACTGTGATAGGTAGTGAGGAGTAAAATTACAATGTTACTCCTTTAGAAAGCCTGAAGGCTGTGCTTGGTTTTTGAGGTCCTGTACACTAGACTTGTGCACAATGGGAAACTTTGTTTAGTTTCGATTCGTTGTCATTTGTAAAATACATAATTTCGTTCTGTTATATTTGTTATGTTACGTTAATTCGTTTTCGGATAATTCGTTATTATTCGTAGATATTCGTGTCGATATTCGTTATACTGAATCTCGAATCACGTTAAATTAATTTGTTGTATCTGCTATAATTTCTTTTGTATTAGTTGAAATTCGATATTTATGTATGTATATGTATTTGTGATAATGATTCATATTTGTGATAATGATTCGTAGTTTGGAAAGTCGTTTGTTTATTGAATCTATTAACACACACAATGACAATATCTCTTCCCCTCTGCTTAAATACAATACAACACCCTTCTCACTCAGATCTCAGGAATGCACTTTGCCAGTAATCCAACCTCCAGCTCAAGATTAATCAGCTGATTGGACTGTAAGATTTACTTTGAGTTGACCTTTTGTTTCATTAGATCTTTAACAAATTACCAAATCATGTCGAATTCATTAGTTATATTCGCTATAATTTCTTTCGTATTAGTTGAAATTTGGTATTTTTTTATTCGGACATTCAGATGCATCCGAATGTCTGAAAGATGCAAAATTTGGCCGAATTTTGATTCGTTACAAAATGAAGTGCACATGTCTACTGTACGCGGCTAGGCTCCCAAAAAGTTTCACACATGTGGTATCCCCATACTCAGGAGAAGCAGCAGAATGTATTTTGGGGTGTAATTCCACATATAACCATGCCATGTTTGAACAATATATAATTTAGTGACAACTTTGTCTAAAAAAAAATAGCAATTTTCCCAAATCTTGTAGCAAAATATCAAATATTCCATGGACACAACATGCCTCTCAGCAAAAACCTTGAAGTGTCTTCTTTCCAAAATGGGGTCATTTGTGGGTGTTTTGTTTTATCTTGACATATCAGGGCCTTCAAAACTGTGATAGGTAGTGAGGAAGTGAAATCACCATTTTACGCCCTTAGAAAGCCTGAAGGCAGTGATTGGTTTTCGGGGTCCTGTACATGGCTAGGCTCCCAAAAAGTCTCACACATGTGATATCCCCATACTCAGGAGAAGCAGCAGAATGTATTTTGGGGTATAATTCCCCATATAAAAATGCCTTGTTTGAACAATATATCATTTAGGGACAAAAAAAGTGTAATTTTCCCAAAACTTGGGGCAAAATATAAAATATTCCATGGAGTCAACATGCCTATCAGCAAATAGCATGGGGTGTCTACTTTCCAAAAAGGGGTCATTGGGGGGGTTGAACTGTCCTGGCATTTTATGCACAACATTTAGAAGCTTATGTCACACATCATAACCACTTGAAGACAAAGCCCTTTCTGACACTTTTTGTTTGCATGAAAAATTTTTTTTTTGCAAGAAAATTACTTTGAACCCCCAAACATTATATATATATTTTTTAAAGCAAGGGCCCTACAGATTAAAATGGTGGGTGTTGCATTTTTTTTTTTACACAGTATTTGTGCAGCGATTTTTCAAACTCAATTTTTTTGGAAAAAACACACCTTTTTTAATTTTAATGCACTAAAACACACTATATTGCCCAAACGTTGAGATAAAAAAGATGATCTTATGCTGAGTACATGGATACCAAACATGACATGCTTTAAAATTGTGCACAAATGTGCAGCAGCGACAAACGACATACTTTTTAAAAGCCTTTAAAAGCCTTTACAGGTTACCACTTTAGATTTACAGAGGAGGTCTACTGCTAAAATTACTGCCCTCGATCTGACCTTTGCGGTGATTAGGGATGAGCCGAACACCCCCCGGTTCGGTTCGCACCAGAACCTGCGAACGGACCGAAAGTTTGCACGAACGTTAGAACCCCATTGACGTCTATGGGACTCGAACGTTCGAAATCAAAAGTGCTCATTTTAAAGGCTAATTTGCATGGTATTGTCCTAAAAATGGTTTGGGGACCTGGGTCCTACCCCAGGGGACATGTATCAATGCAAAAAAAACTTTTAAAAACGGCCGTTTTTTCGGGAGCAGTGATTTTAATGATGCTTAAAGTAAAAAAAAAAAAGTGAAATATTCCTTTAAATATCGTACCTGGGGGGTGTCTATAGTATGCCTGTAAAGTGACGCGTGTTTCCCGTGTTTAGAACAGTCCCTGCACCAAATGTCATTTTTAAAGGAAAAAATCTCATTTAAAACTGCTTGCGGGTTTAATGTAATGTCGGGTCATGGCAATTTGGATGAAAATCAGTGAGACAAACGGCATGGGTACCCCCCAGTCCATTACCAGGCCCTTTGGGTCTTGTATGGATATTAAGGGGAACCCCGCACCCAAATTAAAATAAGGAAAGGTGTGGGGCCACCAGGCCCTATATACTCTGAACAGCAGTATACAGGCGGTGCAAACAAGACAGGGACTGTAGGTTTGTTGTTAAGTAGAATCTCTTTGTAATTTTGAACGGGTACATTTTTAACGTGTTTAGCTCCAGCCAAAAAATCTTTTTTAAGCTTTTTGGAAAACATAGGGAAGGGTTATCACCCCTGTGACATTTGTTTTGCTGTCTTTCCTCCTCTTCAGAAGATTTCACCTCACTTTTTGTCCCAATGAAAAATGTTTTTTGAAAATTTGGGTTTTTTTGTGGAACAAGGATTGGAAAGCATCAGTGGAAAGGAGAATTTTTTTTTCCCATATTAACTCTTACAGGAGAGAATTTCCCTTCCTAGGGGTAGATTTCATCTCACTTCCTGTTGTCTCCTTCCGTTTGCAAGTAGGAGTCGTTTGTAAGTTAGATGTTTGAAAGTAGGGTCCTGCCCTATATACTCAGCAGAAATTTGGGCCTTAGGTGTTGCTGTGGCCACAACACTGTAAGCCCTCACAGGGCCCTGCTGTGAAATATTAGATCAAGAATTGTAATTACATGCCCCTGTTGAACAGGAGCTGAAAAATTAGGCCTTAGGCACTGGTGCTGGTGCCACAACACTGCAACCCCTTACAGACACTCTAGTTGGAATGCAGGAACGAGCCCTGCTGCAAAGTATTGCATCAAAAATTGTAATTACACGCCCCTGTTAGACAGGAGCAGAAAAATTGGGCCTTGGGCACTGGTGCTGGTGCCACAACACTGCAACCCCTCACAGGCACTCTAGTTGGAATGCAGGAACGAGCCCTGCTGCAAAGTATTGCATCAAAAATTGTAATTACACGCCCCTGTTGAACAGGAGCTGAAAAATTAGGCCTTAGGCACTGGTGCTGGTGCCACAACACTGCAACCCCTCACAGACACTCTAGTTGGAACGCAGGAACGAGCCCTGCTGCAAAGTATTGCATCAAAAATTGTAATTACACGCCCCTGTTAGACAGGAGCAGAAAAATTGGGCCTTGGGCACTGGTGCTGGTGCCACAACACTGCAACCCCTCACAGACACTCTAGTTGGAATGCAGGAACGAGCCCTGCTGCAAAGTATTGCATCAAAAATTGTAATTACACGCCCCTGTTAGACAGGAGCAGAAAAATTGGGCCTTGGGCACTGGTGCTGGTGCCACAACACTGCACCCCCTCACAGACACTCTAGTTGGAATGCAGGAACGAGCCCTGCTGCAAAGTATTACATCAAAAATTGTAATTACACGCCCCTGTTAAACAGGGGCTGAAAAATTGCGCCTTAGGCACTGGTGGTGGCGCCCAGAACCAAAAATGTTCTTACAAGCTATCAGCGTGATGATTGAGGAGGAAGAGGATAATTACTCAGGGATAGTCACTCAGCATCAGCATAGGCAGTCTTTGAAGGGATCTGAGATTTCAAAAAAAATTATTCGGTTACATCAGCATCAGGTGCTTGGTAGCTGGTGGTGATCCAAGACTGATTCATTTTTATGAAGGTCAGTCGATCGACCGAGTCGGTGGACAGACGCACCCTGTGATCGGTTACCACGCCTTCAGCATTACTGAATGTGCGTTCCGAAAGAACGCTGGATGCAGGACAGGCCAGTAGCTCAATTGCATACTGTGCAAGCTCTGGCCAGTGATCCATCCTCAAGACCCAGTAACCCAGAGGATTTTCGGTGGGAAAGGTGTCCAAGTCTGATCTTGCCCCTAGGTATTCCTGCACCATGTAAAACAGACGCTGGCGATGGTTGCTGGAACCGATCATACCTTGGGGCTGCGGACCAAAAAATTGTCTGAACGCATCGGTCAGACGGCCACCTTCTCCACCGCTCCTTCTTTGACTGACCGAAGCCTCAGCAACACGTTGTCCAGAAACAGGAGTTTGTAACCTCCCAGTCTCTGGGAACGCATTGCACAGACCTTTCTGCAAGGCCTCCCGAAGATGTTTCATCCTCTGCTCCCTCTGCGATGGCAAGATAAGGTCCGCAACCTTACCCTTGTAACGTGGATCAAGGAGGGTTGCCAGCCAGTATTGGTCCTTCTCCTTGATACCACGAATACGAGGATCCTTACGCAGGCTTTGCAGGATCAGGGAGGCCATGCAGCGTAGGTTTGCTGAGGCATTTGGTTCGGAGTCCTCTGGGTCACTAAGGACGACATGGTCCGCAGCCACCTCCTCCCAGCCACGTACAAGTCCATGTGTTTCTTGGGACTGATCCCTTAAAGACTGCTGCTGATGCTGAGTGCCAGGCTCCACCTCCATACTGACACAATCTTCCTCCTCCTCCTCCTCCTCCTCCTCTTCCTGTGTGATCGGCCGGCACGCAGGAACACTGTCTGGATAAAGGGGGCCTTGAGAGCTAAGGAAGTCCTCCTCTTCCTGCCTCTGTTCTGCCTCAAGTGCCCTGTCCATTATTCCACGCAGCATGTGCTCCAACAGGTGGACAAGGGGGACAGTGTCACTGATGCATGCACTGTCACTGCTCACCATCCTCGTGGCCTCCTCAAATGGTGACAGGACAGTGCATGCATCCCTGATCATGGCCCACTGGCGTGGGAAAAAAAACAAGCTCCCCTGACCCTGTCCTGGTGCCATAGTCGCACAGGTACTCATTGATGGCCCTCTGCTGCGTGTGCAGCCGCTGCAGCATGGCCAACGTTGAGTTCCACCTGGTGGGCATGTCACAGATTAGGCGGTTCTTGGGCAGGTTAAACTCCTTTTGGAGGTCTGTCAGCCGAGCACTGGCATTATATGACCGTCGGAAATGCACACAGACTTTCCTGGCCTGCCTCAGGACATCCTGTAAGCCCGGGTACCTGCCCAAGAACCGCTGCACCACCAAGTTAAGGACGTGAGCCAAACAGGGCACATGGGTCATTTGTCCCTGCCGGAGGGCAGAGAGGAGGTTGGTGCCATTGTCGCAAACCACCATTCCTGCCTTAAGTTGGCGTGGCGTCAACCACCTCTGAACCTGCCCCTGCAGAGCTGACAGAACCTCTGCCCCAGTGTGGCTCCTGTCCCCTAAGCACACCAGCTCAAGCACCGCATGGCATCTTTTGGCCTGCGTACTTGCGTAGCCCCTTGAACGACTACGGAGCACCGCTGGTTCTGAGGAAGAGGCCATGGAGGAAGAAGAAGAGGAGGGGGTGGAGGAGAGAGGTGTGTCACAATCATTAGCATTTTGGAGGCGTGGTGGCGGAACAACCTCCAACACTACTGCACCTTGTCCTGCATCCTTCCCAGCTGCCAGCAGAGTCACCCAATGCGCCGTGAAACTTAGGTAACGTCCCTGTCCATGCCTGCTGGACCATGAGTCAGCGGTAATATGCACCTTACCACTGACCGCCCTGTCCAGCGAGGCATGGACATTGCCTTCCACATGCCGGTAGAGAGCCGGAATCGCCTTCCGTGAGAAAAAGTGGCGTTTGGGTACCTGCCACTGAGGAACCGCACATTCCACAAACTCACGGAAGGGGGCAGAGTCTACCAACTGAAAAGGCAGCAGTTGAAGTGCCAGCAATTTTGCCAAGCTAGCATTCAACCGCTGGGCATGTGGATGGCTGGGAGCAAACTTCTTTCGGCGGTGCAGCAGCTGGGGCAGGGAAATTTGCCTGGTACAATCTGACGTCGGTGTAACAAAAGCAGATTGCCCACAAGTACTTGGCTGTGACACACCTAATTCTACACCTTCATTCCTCTCAGTGCAGGTCTCAGAGAGGACTGAAGGTCTAGTGGGGTTGGAAATCTCAGCTGATGAGGAGCAAGGAGAGGTCCTCTTTGTTCTTTGGTGTGGGTCTTTTAGATGCGCTTGCCAACGAACTGCATGGCAGGTCAACATATGTCTGGTCAAGCATGTGGTACCCAAGCGGGAGATGTTTTGGCCACGTGAGATACGCTTGAGACATATGTTGCAAATAGCAGCGGTGCGATCTGATGCACTCGTCTCAAAAAAGGCCCACACCAAAGAACTTTTTGAATAACGCGCAGAGACTGCAGCGCCCTGCACATGTGATGCAGTCAATGTGCTGCCCTTAGGCTGGCCCCTGGAGGGCATCCTGCCTCGTTGGTGATGTGCCACCTCCTCCTCCTCCTCCTCCTCCTCTCTCCTATCAGGCACCCACGTTGAGTCAGTGACCTCATCATCCCCTCCCTCCTCATCACTGGAGCAAACCTGGCAGTATGCTGCAGCAGGGGGAGCATGACTGCCAGATTGCTGTCCTTCTTGGGCACCCCCTCTGTCCGTGCTCATGTTACTGCCTTCATCGGGCTCAGTATCATCATCAGAGCCTTCCAAACGCTGGGCATCCTCCTGGAGCATGTACCCAACACTGTGGTCAAACAGTTCGAGGGACTCCTCAGGAGGACATGGTGGAGCTAGGGAAGGAGTCACTGATGACATTGAGCCGAGGGAAGAGGCCGCTGCTTTGCCAGACAAAGCACCCTGGGCATGGGTGAGAGAGGATGAGGAGGATGAGGACGGCTTGGTCATCCACTCGACCAAGTCTTCCGCATGTTGCGGCTCAACACGGCCAGCTGCCGAAAAAAAGGCCAAGCGTGTCCCATGGCCACGTGCTGATGAGGATGCACCGTCTCCACGACCAGCACTAGACACAGAGCCTGCTTGCCCTCTCTTATTGGCTTGTGACTGTCTGCCTCTCCTTCTTGGCCTTCCAGACATACTAATGGCCTGTAGCTGCACTAAGCTGGGATATATATATATATATATATATATATATATATATACTGCAGCTAGCAAAATCAACTGCCTGCCTGTAGTATGAGAACACCACCAACCTTCTACAGGTAGCTGCACTAAATGTAAATAGTCTAGAAGATAACAGGAACGGATCTAGCTGAACACTGTGAGCAGGACGCACTGCACTAAATGTAAATAGTCTAGCTGCCTGACCGTGGTACTAATAGGATCAAAAGAACACCAGTAATTTTCTTCAGGTAGCTTTATATACTGTAACAAGACAAGCCTGCCTGTCAGTAGGAAGATAACAGGAACGGATCTAGCTGAACACTGTGAGCAGGACGCACTGCACTAAATGTAAATAGTCTAGCTGCCTGACCGTGGTACTATTAGGATCAAAAGAACAGCAGTAATTTTCTTCAGGTAGCTTTATATACTGTAACAAGACAAGCCTGCCTGTCAGTAGGAAGATAACAGGAACGGATCTAGCTGAACACTGTGAGAAGGACGCACTGCACTAAATGTAAATAGTCTAGCTGCCTGACCGTGGTACTAATAGGATCAAAAGAACACCAGTAATTTTCTTCAGGTAGCTTTATATACTGTAACAATACAAGCCTGCCTGTCAGTAGGAAGATAACAGGAACGGATCTAGCTGAACACTGTGAGCAGGACGCACTGTACTAAATGTAAATAGTCTAGCTGCCTGACCGTGGTACTAATAGGATCAAAAGAACACCAGTAATTTTCTTTAGGTAGCTGTAAATACTGTAACAAGACAAGCCTGCCTGTCAGTAGGAAGATAACAGGAACGGATCTAGCTGAACACTGTGAGCAGGACGCACTGCACTAAATGTTAATAGTCTAGCTGCCTGACCGTGGTACTAATAGGATCAAAAGAACACCAGTAATTTTCTTCAGGTAGCTTTATATACTGTAACAAGACAAGCCTGCCTGTCAGTAGGAAGATAACAGGAACGGATCTAGCTGAACACTGTGAGCAGGACGCACTGCACTAAATGTAAATAGTCTAGAAGATAACAGGAACGGATCTAGCTGAACACTGTGAGCAGGACGCACTTTACTAAATGTAAATAGTCTAGCTGCCTGACCGTGGTACTAATAGGATCAAAAGAACACCAGTAATTTTCTTTAGGTAGCTGTCAATACTGTAACAAGACAAGCCTGCCTGTCAGTAGGAAGATAACAGGAATGGATCTAGCTGAACACTGTGAGCAGGACGCACTGCACTAAATGTAAATAGTCTAGAAGATAACAGGAACGGATCTAGCTGAACACTGTGAGCAGGACGCACTTTACTAAATGTAAATAGTCTAGCTGCCTGACCGTGGTAATAATAGGATCAAAAGAACACCATAAATTTTCTTCAGGTAGCTTTATATACTGTAACAAGACAAGCCTGCCTGTCAGTAGGAAGATAACAGGAACGGATCTAGCTGAACACTGTGAGCAGGACGCACTGCACTAAATGTAAATAGTCTAGCTGCCTGACCGTGGTACTAATAGGATCAAAAGAACACCAGTAATTTTCTTCAGGTAGCTTTATATACTGTAACAAGACAAGCCTGCCTGTCAGTAGGAAGATAACAGGAATGGATCTAGCTGAACACTGTGAGCAGGACGCACTGCACTAAATGTAAATAGTCTAGCTGCCTGACCGTGGTACTAATAGGATCAAAAGAACACCAGTAATTTTCTTCAGGTAGCTTTATATACTGTAACAAGACAAGCCTGCCTGTCAGTAGGAAGATAACAGGAACGGATCTAGCTGAACACTGTGAGCAGGACGCACTGCACTAAATGTAAATAGTCTAGAAGATAACAGGAACGGATCTAGCTGAACACTGTGAGCAGGACGCACTGCACTAAATGTAAATAGTCTAGAAGATAACAGGAATGGATCTAGCTGAACACTGTGAGCAGGACGCACTGCACTAAATGTAAATAGTCTACAATTTAACAGGAACGGATCTAGCTGAACACTGTGAGCAGGACGCACTGCACTAAATGTAAATAGTCTAGAAGATAACAGGAACGGATCTAGCTGAACACTGTGAGCAGGACGCACTGCACTAAATGTAAATAGTCTAGAAGATAACAGGAACGGATCTAGCTAAACTGAATACAGTGTATATATATATATATGCAACACCTGGGATGCATATATATACACAATACACTGTAAGTGCAGCTAACTGACTGACTGTTCTGCCTAATCTATCTAACTCAAATCAAATGACACTGTCTCTCTGTCTATCTCTTTCAACGCCGGAACACACACTACACAGGGCCGCCGTGCAGGCGGCCTTATATAGTGTGGGGCGTGTACTAAATCCCCTGAGCCATAATTGGCCAAAGCCTCCTTGGCTTTGGCCAATTACGGCTCTCTGTTCAGGCGGCGCTGTGATTGGCCAAGCATGCGGGTCATAGTGCATGCTTGGCCAATCATCAGCAAGCAATGCACTGTGATGCCGCAGTGAATTATGGGCCGTGACGCGCCACACAAATTTTGCGCGAACGGCCCATATCGTTCACAATTCGGCGAACGACCGAACAGCCGATGTTCGAGTCGAACATGGGTTCGACTCGAACACGAAGCTCATCCCTAGCGGTGATACCTCACATGCATGTTGCAATTGCTGTTTACATATGACACCAGACCGACACTTGCATTCGTCTTTGCGCATGACCACGGGGGGGGACAGAGGTTCTTTTTTTTTTATTATTATTTATTTATTTTGCATTTCTATTTTATTTTTAAACTGTTCCTTTCATTTTTTTAACCATTTTAATTGTTATCTCAGGGAATGTAAATATCCCCTATGATAGCAATAGGTAGTGACAGGTAATCTTTTTTGAAAAAAATGGGGTCTATTAGACCCTAGATCTCTCCTCTGCCCTCAAAGCATCTGACCACACCAAGATCGGTGTGATAAAGTGCTTTCCCAATGGCGCTGTTTATATACAGCAAAACCTAAGTCATGAAATGCTCGTAGCATCCGGTTTCTTAGGCCATAGAGATGATTGGAGCCATTCTGGTCTCTGATCAGCGCTATGGTCAGCTGGCAGAACCACCGGCTGCATTCTTGGGTTCCCTGTTGGGACAGGAGAGCCCAAGAAAACCATGGAAGATGGTGGGAGAGGGGGGGGGTCGTTCCCTCCCACTGCTTGTAAAACAAGTCTAGAGGCTAATTAGCCACTAGGATTGCTTTTACATGAAAGCCGATCGCTAGCTGAAAAGAATGATACCAACATGATATCTAAACCTGCAGGCATCATTTTGGTATAACCACTCAAAATCCAGCAACATACCAGTACGTTGCTGGTCCTTTGTTGGGCAGACATTGTAATGTTCTTTTTTTCATGCAGCCTGTGGGCTGAACGAAAAAAAGAGATTGATCGGTGGGTATGCCCACCGTTAGAATACTGCCCTTCATCCACCCACTTCTAATGATGGGCATACATACACCATTTTTTTACTGTGGTGGTGAAATCACCTCCTACAGCGCTGGAGTCACTAATTTACATATCATGGGAGCAAAGGCTGTTGCTGTCAAGATAAATAAATCAGTGTACCTTGTGCCTGCTGGGATGTGGGAAAGCAGCCTCGCTCTTCCTCCCCCTTTATATACACAAATATTGTCTACTGGACATGTTGTATTAAAATCTTACTATTGTTTATGTCTTTGGTCAACTACATTGTTCTTGATCATCTGCTAATCGATTTACAGATACCCTGCTGATGAAGCGGCAATAGTCCACAAAACTAGTTGAGACGTTATCCATGATAAAATGTCCCACTGGGATCTTCCCCGTCTAGGGATCATTATCTTGGTGATATACATGGATTGTTATCATGCTTTTAATCTGTAACTGATTATTATTTTTGTATTAATAAACTTTTGTATTACTTTTATATATCTACATTTGAATTTTCTTGCTCCACTGTACCAAGATAGTCCAATTGCCCTATTTTTTTGGGGAAGCCTGGTTGGGGACCAAGCTCCCGATCCCTTTATCTGTTGGTTGAAGTGGTTTACGAGGGGCCGAATTTTGTAGAGCCGATCGTATCCAGGGTCACCCCGAGAACGACAGAGTTCATTATCATTGAAGTGCATGAACCGCAAGATCTGCTTGTATCGTGCCATGGCCAGAGGCAGAGAACACAGGCATATGGTGAATTGGGTCAGTGGACCAATATGACTGCAAGTCACTCTTTTTAGTTATGCCCATGAGGAGGGATAGGCCCAGAAAGCTCTTAAATTCAAAAACTGTAAGGCCGCATACACACGGGCGGACTTTTCGACCGGACTGGTCCGACAGACTTTCCAGTGGACTTTCGACTGACTTTTGACAGACTTCCGAGGGACATTTTAACGAACGGACTTGCCTACACACGATCACACCAAAGTCTGATGGATTCATACGTGATGACGTACACCTGACTAAAATAAGGAAGTTGATAGCCAGTAGCCAATAGCTGCCCTAGTGTCGGTTTTTGTCCTTCGGACTAGCATACAGACGAGCGGATTTCTGGGTCCGGCGGAGTTACGACGTAAAGATTTGAAGCATGTTCCAAATCTAAAGTCCCTCAGATTTGCGACTGGAAAAGTCGGCTGAAGGTCCGGTGAAGCCCACACACGATAGGATTGTCTGCCGGATTTGGTCCATCGGCGTCCGTCGGACAAGTCCGGTCGAAAAAAAGTCTGACCGTGTGTACGCTGCATATTAGGTTTCCATTCTCTGGCAAGGGTCAAATGGGGATTAGCGGCGATGAATTGACCAGCATACAAATTGCTTTGGTCCACAATAAATCTATAGAGATCTTCCGTGAAAAACAGCGAATAAAAATCAAGTGACGTAAAATCAACTGTTTCCACCTGAATTCCGGGTTGGCCAGTGAATGGGAGAAGTATGGGTGCTTCAAAAGTGGTGGGCTCCTAATTCAGATTGGCAAATGCAGCAGGAAGGGCACTATGGGCTCGACGGGCCTGTCTTTGTCTTCTTGGTGGCTGCGGGACACTAGTTGTGCTAGCCACCTCACCAGCTTGAACTGCACTTATGGGACTCACCATGTCACCACGTGATACTGCAGTGTTGGTTTGACTACAACCAGGGTGTACTAGGCCACTGGTGCTTGCCAGTTTACCAGAAGGATGAGCGGCACTAGTACTGGCTCGCTACTCCATACAAGAGCCCTGCGGTTCTTGCACCGCAACAACAGCAGAAGAACGGGGTTGGGTACGCCTGACCTTGGCAGGGACCACTACTCCGTTGTCAGAACTATCTGTCAGGGTACCACTGCTGTCTACAGGATCGTATTCCAAGCCTGAATCTAAAAGATGGGTGGCTTCCTCTTCACATCTGTCATGCTCAGAAATGTGTAGGCCTCTTCACTATTGTACCTTCAATTTTACATTTTGGTCTCTGAATTTACTGGTACAGTAGTGAGAATCACAGGAAAAAGAGCTCCTGACTGTCAGCGACTGCTTCAAATGCTACCAAAAAAACTGTTAGCATTCGCAGGGATCAGGCCTGACTCTGTGAACGCTGCAGTTATGTGTGTTGACATATATAGACACTATACTATTAAGGGAGGTGTATGGTGCGTGCGTGGGCGTTACTGGCATTAATCTGACGCTGCCTGGGGCGACGCAGACCCTGGCTGACGCTAAAACCTAACTGATATCACCGCCGGGTGATCAGGGGGTTAAACTTTTATTGGGTAGGGCGGGTGCACTGACGCTATAAAAAACAAACTAACTAACCAGCATCACCCGTAACACTAATACGGTGATCACTGGTGACAGGGGGTGAAAGGGTTGACTAGGGGGCAATCAGGGGGTTATATATATATATGGGGGTACCTGATGCTATAAAAACCTGACAGTGAAACAAATCAACTAACTGGCTAACTAGCATCACCCGTGACACAAATACAGTGATCAGAAAAAAGATCTATTAGTGTCACTGGCGACAGCAGGTGAAAGGGTTAACTGGGGGGGCGATCAAGGGGTTAAACCTTTATTAGGGGGATTTAGGGGGTACCCTAGACCTACCTTAGCCTACTACTAACTGCCCTAACACTTATTATAGTCACAAATGACACCAATGCAGTGATCAGTGAAAAATCTGAAAACTGCAATTGGTGACACAGTTTCGGGGAGAGAAGGGGTTAACTGGGGGGTGGGGGCGATCAGGGGGGGTGACAAGTGTATTTATGTATACTGGTGTTAGTGTAGTTTTGTGCAACTCACGTTTAGATATCCTCTCTCCTCTCACTGGAATAGAAAAGACTCCACGAGGAGAGATGACATCACTTCCCCTGTCTGTGTTTACACTTACACAGGCAGGGGAAGGATTTAATTTGTCAGGACCGATCAGCAGGTCCAGGCCATAAATCATTGGCCTGGACCTGAGGGCTGATTGGTTCCCTAAGGAATCCGACCACCATGCATGGGGGGGGCGTGATCGCACCACCGCCCGCGGGGAGGGATGTACAAGTACGCCCATTTGCCCACCTGTGCCATTCTGCCGACATATATCGGCATGCAGTGATTGGAAAGTGGTTACAGTCTGTTTTTATTGAAAGTTATCTACATCTGGATTAAAGTAAAATATATTTTGTAATTTGAACTTAACCAATTATATCTTTCTTTACACCGTTAAAGCTAATATAAAGAGTGAATACTTATGTAGCGATATCCCCGCAGGAGCTGCTGGTGAATAAGGGATCCCCACCCCAGGCTCACCGAATTTTCAACAGCACTCGTGAGTCAGGAAACAGTCCTTGCAGCTTTGTTTTTGTATTTTTATTAGCAGTATTGAACTTGGATGGGGTTAAGGGTATTATGGGATGCCCACTTGACTTTAATAGAAATTTCCAGGGATAAGTTCTTGCGTACAGAATATTTTATTTACACACTCCTCAGCCCCCCCCCCCCCCAGCACAACACTTGCTTGAAGCTCAACAACTCCCAGGACCAGTTGGCACACTATTAGTTGATCTGACAATAAGGCTCAGCCAGATTTCATCAAAGCCTTTTACAGGCAGGGACTGTGGGTCCCTTTTGGTAATGTAGCAAAGTCCTAGTGCCCAGCTGTCCTCCTGTTGCTACCGATCCCAGCACCACCTCTTCAGGCACTGCCAGCCCACCTGGCTGCAGCTGCCCCTTTCTCTAGTCCTCCTGGCTAAGCTTCCACAGCCCTCCCAGACTGACTCTTCAGTTCTGCTTTAAGAGCAGTTAGAAAAATTAATTACTATTGATTGGTTGCTAAAGGTTACTGTGCAATTTCCACTGCTGTTCACGTAAATAAATATGCCTGTATATGTAAACCTTAGCCTAATCCCATATGCTGTAGAAATACAAGTCATTATACATTTATATTTCAGCCAACAGCTCCTTATATTGCATCCAACAAAGACGGAACTGTTGACTAAATCAAACCGAAGCGGTAAACTGACTGGGAACTATGATACATGAGAGTAATTAAAAATGTGTTCTTTTAGATATATTACCGTAACTTTACACCCAGTGTTCCAGCTGTTCCTGTAATGCAATACGTATTCAAATCCCTCTTTATCATGAAAGATAAAGTACATGATGACTAAGAAGAAAAATAATGGACATATTCCACTGAAATGTAGTCTATGTTAACATCACAGAAAAGCACCTCCAGCTTTGCTGAGAAATAAATAATCACTTTTAGGTAAATTGCAAAGGTTTTATTTATTGCTGGCGTGTACCCTTTTTCTTGTCTGCAGAAATTGGAATTGCAGTTTTGTTTCACCATGATCTTTCGAAAAATGGTTTGTAAATGGGAGGGCCTGCCTTCATTTTAATCCCTGAGTGCAGTGTTTTAATAGGAATAGATTGGGTGTCTACATCCCTTTGGGTGTAGATGAGCCTTACAGTGGATCTCGCTAAGAGATTAAATGCAGGGGATGCCTGAAATTTGAATTACAGTGCAGATAAAACTTCTGGGGCCTCTCGCTCCTTCTTTGAAGCTCTCAGTGGTTTAGGAACTTTAACTGAACAAGACCTCAGTTGCAGTTGCCAGACCCCAGTCAGCACTAAAAATAAAAAAATAAAAAATAAAAAAAATTTTTTTAGAGGCATATCACATCAAATTATTACTTACTTAATATACCATACATAGGTAGTTATTTATGTTCCAGAAAGTTTGATTAAAAAAATGTTAGAAAAATTAAGCCAAAGATACTGACTCCAGGTTTTATATAAAGAGAAGATCCTAATAAATTTTTATTAAATTGTGCCAATAACCCTATTGAACCAAGCTCAAGGGTGATCCAACCAACCTTAATTATGAGGTGCTGCCAACTTATTAACACCTTGGGCATGAATACATTCTTTCCTCCCATGGAAAAATAAAAGCTGTCACTTTGTCATTGTCCTTCAAGTTTTCTGTTAATTCTTTATGCAAGAGAAGTAAAAAGTGTTGATGTACTGACACTGTAGGAAATGTTGGAGAAAACTGCTGAGAAGAATAATTTAGAAGCTGAGTCAACAAGCACTTAATTGCTTAGATTACTTTTTGAATGCCAAATAAAGCATGTTTCCAGAATCAATTATTTATGACTATAGGTAATCTTGATATAATATGTCTTAAGAGTGCAAGGTAGACTGCCCCATTTTACTATATGCGTTAAAGTAAAGCTCTTCTAAATATGTTCAAACTACTAATGAGATTCAACTTTTTTCCATTTCTGATTTGCACAATTGCAAGTAGAATAACTAGTTATCATACCCAGACGTATCAGGTTTTAATCTACAAGCGTGGACCATAAAAAGAATACCAGGTAAATGGCAAATTACACATACAATACATACCGTATATCTTTATTGTTTTACCCAACAAAGGATTTGTTGTTCTGTTCAGCCAATCGTGTGATTTGCACAGCACTACCACATTGCACAGCAACAGAGATCACTTCACTACTCCGTGGTTCAGCTTTACTCTTGCCTAAATAACATCTGTGCTCATTGGAGAACAGTGATGATGCTGATTGATTGTCTAGTGACCAATCTAAGGATGGAGGGTGACATAGGAAGCTGCATTCTAGAACTAGTAAATTAATGTATCACCTGCCTGGCTGTGTAGTGTGGCAGAGGTCAGCTTAGGCCGGCCACACACTGCGCAAATTTCTTTCTTGCAGGAAAGGAATTTGTTTGATTTCTCCATCAACACAGATAAGTCAACAGTTCTGGTTCAGTAGTTCTTAATGTAAACCCAGAAAGAGTTTAGTGAATTATGTAAATCATTATTTTTCATTAGTCAGTCCACCCAAAAATAATATTTTAGTTTATAGCACAGGAAAAAAGGCCACCTGCCGTTGTCCTATATATCTATTGGTGAGATCTTTCCACTAGATGTCCTTGGCCTAAATACCTGGTGTGGCCATTGTGGGGGGGTGTTTGATTTAGTTGTTAACTTTTTAATTGGTTTCCTGTTATGGAGAATGCATCCGAAGACACTGGAACATGCAAGAAGATCCCGATTTTGGAGTTAAAACCATATTAGCAACCAGGGGCTTGTTTTTTAAATAACAAACATGTCTTACTTACCTCCACTGTGCAGCTCGTTTTGCACACAGTGGCCCGATCCACGTCTTCTGGGGTCTCAGCTCTTCCCCGCATCAGCTAACCCCCTCTGGGAAGCGCTCTCCCTAGGGGTTAGCTTGCGACTACAGGACTCGGCCCCGCCCCCCGGCCCTCACGTCATTGAAGTTGATTGACAGCAGTGCGAGCCAATGGCTGCGCTGCTATCAGTCTATCCAATGAAGAGCGGAGAACAGCCGCATTCTCGACGCTGGACTTTCGAGGGCTCAGGTAAGTAAACGGGGGGCTGGGGGGCCTGCAATCGCCGAATGTTTTTTCACCTTAATGCATAGGAGGCATTAATGTGAAAAAACATGAACCTTTACAACCCCTTTAAGCCAGCAGGATTCACACGTTATTAAAATAGGCTCACAAAAAGATGATATCTTTCAGCACTTTTACACTGTAGAACAAAAATAAAAGATTTACCAGTACAACATTTGTAGCAAAACAGAGATTAGGCTTGATTTGCCACTACATAATGCGTGTAATGCTTTGGATCACTGCTGTTTGAGGAACAGGGCTTTAGTGGCCTCAAAATAATGCATGCACTATGCAGTAGTAAATAAACCTCTAAGTTCTGTTTTGTTACAAATGGCATGCTGTGATACTTTTAAATTTGGACCAAGTTTATGATGGCACCATTTGCCAGTTCACCATAGCACCACCTCTATTGAAAGTCTGTAGCTTTAAGGAGTGCATTGGATACTACTGTTTTTTTTTAACACTGTAGAAATGTTAAAAAAAAAAATAAGAAATGTGAAGTGCACTTGATAGTGCTGGTAAAAACATTTTTTGAAATCTTTTTTAGTCCGTCACCATGACCCATATCTATGGTAACCCCTCTTCATGCCTGGAGTACATTCTCACACAGGGCCCTGCATTCTACATGTGGTTACAGAATAAATTGTAATCCCACTTTTGTTGTGAAAAAAAAAATCCCTTCTGGCTGATCTATGTACATTGTAGGGATTTTAACAAACTTTGCTGCAGATTTCTTGCTGTTTCTCCTCTGAAGAAAAAGCTGTTTGTTCTTCAATGTCTTTTGGATACTGATTCTGAATGGGAGTAACTTTTTCATTATTAATCAGCTGATGCACTTGCAGTGCTTTGATAAGGAGAGCTGCCAATTTGTGTTGCAGAGGATGCCTAAAATCTGACTTGTATGTAGGGCAGTTGGGGGGAGGGGGGTGGGTGGTTGGTTGACATGTCATCCATGTATTCCCCATTAACTTGTTGGGTGCCAAGTGTAAGGGTCACACAGGAGGCCTACCCCATGTGGATTCTTCTGGGCTATGTTAGGCACTTTGTTACAGGGTCAATCTGCTACATACATGGGATACTCATACTTTGTGCCATTTTCACCATTGCCTTGGGGCAAGGCTGATGCTGCCGTGGGGCAATCCTCTACTCTTAGAGATGAACGTACACAATGCACACTGCACTGCAACTGTTCTCCCATTAATTCTCGGTTCCCCATGACAATGTACGCCTTCACAGTAACTCGCATTTTGGAGGGACTCACTTAGCCAATGTCCACATCTACTTGTCCAGAGTTTTCCACTACAATTCCCAGTAGAGGAGTGAGCCCCGCCGTGCACTCTGCGTGGGATCCACATGTGCACCTAACTTAACGCTCCAAATTCCGTACCTCTATACAGAGTGGGGAACCTCTGAGGTGCAACCTGCTCCCATTACTATGGGAGACAGGCCCCTGGTGGAAAGAGTGCCAACAACATCTCTCTCACTGCTAGAGGCCGTGCCACCTGTAACGCTATCAACAGGCTGCTTGTTATACTTCTGTTACTCTTGGCACTTGGTACTACTTATGTTTTTTAATTACTCCATTCCATGCTGATGTCTTCATATCCCAATGTGTTAAAGTGGTTGTAAACCCACAAGAAAAAAAACTGCAAGACAAAGGCATAATGAGCTAGTATGCATGGCATGGCATACTAGCTCATTATGAAATACTCACCTTAGATCAAAGCCCCCACAGCGGTCCTGGCACACTGTTCTACCCAGCAACATGACTCCTGGAGTTACTTCCGGGTATCGCGGGCTCTGTTGCTGTGATTGGCCGAAGCCGCAATGACGTCACGTCAGCTGAAACAACAGCACGAAGGAGTCGTTGCTTCAGTGCGCATGTGCTGATACAGGGCATATCTCCTAAACCATGTAGGTCCAGGAGATATCCATAGTAGCTACAGGTAAGCTTTATAATAGGCTTACCTGTAGTAAAAAGTGGTTGTAAAGGGTTTACAAACACTTTAAGACTCACTTGTTAACTATGTGTGTGTGCCAGTTACTTATGATACACTTCTTTAGTAACTTTAGGCCAGGCAAGGAGGACAACGTTCCAATACTTTACTTAGTGAAAGTGCAGAAATAGACATTTCACAGTCCAACAGACATTACAGGGTATTTCCCTACCCCTAACAATAACTACAGGCTAAGTGCTACCCCGGTATACCTGAATTGATGCAGTCCAGCAAGCCTAAGTCCTTCAGAGGCATTTCTCCAGGACTGGTATCTTCAGGGTGAACCCCAAATTAAAAGTCCCAGTTGCAGGCCATGACAAGCAGAATTCTCCTACTCCTGCAGGTCTCTTTCTCTGTCTCCATCCCTTATGGGCCTCACAACCCACAGTTGTGCTAGAACTCTTTGGCTTCTCTCTCGCACACGACTCTCTCCTACAGGGCTGACGACGGCTCTCCTGAATCGGACCATTTAAGACATAGCATTGGACATGCTTTTTTAAAGCACTCTGAATGCCAATCAAAGCACCTGTCACTAAATAAAATGGTTAGCTTACAGTCCTGTTCACATGTTGCTTTGCTTTGCTTCACTTCAAAAATGATACCCTATGTCACATTAGTGGTGCTTCAAAACCTCTTCAAAGCTCAATAGAAGTCTATGACAGCTCGCTTACAGTACCTGCAGATTTGAGAGGCTTTTATTCAGCTTTAGCTTTACTTTGTTTTGGTGGTATTGCAGTTATGAGATATTAATGAAAAGGAAAAATAAAAATAAAAAACTAAATGACCAAGGCACACCAAACAGAGTAAACTACAAAAAAGTTTATTAAGCTATGCAAAGCTGAACACAGAAAAAAATAGTACACAACCACCCATAAAAGACAGATATGGTGAGAATACCGGTGGGGGATCCCACCAATCTATCTGTACCCTCCCTGTAAACAGTATATAATCCCTCCTAGAAAAGAAATTTACCACCCCTTTTTTTCTTTTGACTGACTGACTGACTGCAGATGCCATGGCTAACCATTGAGCTGCTTGTGTCTGGGAACAGCGTGAATATCTAGTGCATTTGCATTATCACGCTGTCCCTTCAGGAACTGTATGTATATATATACCATTTCAGGTAGTAGGGGGTTTTATAGGTGCTATAGGGGTGTGCTATCTATTGGGGTAGGGAGGAACCTCTCCCACTTGCAGGCTTCCTCGCTTTTCTAGGAGGGATTATATACTGTTTACAGGGAGGGTACAGATAGGTTGGTGGTATCTCCCACCGGTATTCCCACCATATCTGTCTTTTAGGGGTGGTTGTGTACAATTTTTTCTGTTTTCAACTTTGCATAATAAACTTTTTTGTAGTTTACTCTGTTTGGTGTTCACACATTGATGCAATGTGTGTTCTGACACCTTTCTATCAGAACCAGCATTTACTTTTTCAGCAATTTGAGCTACAGTAGCTCTTTTTTTGGATCGGACTACACGGCTCCCTACATGCATCAATGAGCCTTGGCTGTCCATCACGCTATCACCGGTTTATCGGTTTTCCTTCCTAGGACCACTTTTGGTAGGTCCTAACCACTGCAGACCAGGAACATCCCACAGCTGCAGTTTTGGAGTTGCTCTGACCCAGCTATCTAGTCATTACAGCTTGGCCCTTGTCAAAAGCACTCAAATCCTTACGTTTGTCCATTTTTTCTGCGTTCAACTATAGGGACTTATGTTCACTTGTGCCTAATATATCCCACCCACTTTTAGGAGCCATCGAAATGAGATAATCAAGGTTAAAATACCTATTTTTTGCTAGAAAATTACTTAGAACCCCCAAACATTATATATATTTTTTTAGCATAGACTCAAGAGAAAAAAATGTCAATCGTTGCAATATTTTATGTCACACAGTATTTGTGCAGCGTTCTTTCAAACACAATTTTTTTGGGAAAAATACACGTTCATGAATTTAAAAATACAAAACAGTAAAGTTAGCCCATATTTTTGTATAATGTGAAAGATGATGTTATGCAGAGTAAATAGATATCTAACATGTCATGCTTTGAAACTGCGCACACTCGTGGAATGGCGACAAACTACGGTACCTAAAAATCTCCATAGGCGACACTTTAAAAAAAATTTGTGGTTACCAGGTTAGAGTTACAGAGGAGGTCTGGTGCTAAAATTATTGCTCAGGCTGACGATCGCAGTGATACCTCACATGTGTGATTTGAACACCGTTTACATATGCGGGTGCGACTTACGTATGTGTTTTAACATTTTTACAATTTTTTTCTTATTTATTTTATTTATTTTTATTTTTTTACATTGTCTCTGTAAAGAAAAAAAAATCTGATCACTTTTATTGCTGTCACAAGGAATGTAAACATCCCTTGTGACAGTAATAGGTGGTGACAGGCACTCTTTATGGAGGGATCGGGGGTCTAAAAGACCCTAAATTCGTCCTTTGCACTTCTAAGTATTCAGATCACCAAAAACAGTGATTCTGAATACTGTAGTTTTTTTTTAATTCTGCGGCATTGGCAGCCGAGTAAACCGGAAGGGACGTCGTGACATTGCTTCCATGTTTACACATAGGAAACTGTCTCTCTCTAGCCGACGGAAGCACCAGATTGCGGATCAGGTCTCCCGGTGGAATGGGAGGCCTCCCACTCCTGTTGGATAACAACCGAGCGGCTTTTACTGACCATAAGTATCTCACATTCTTGTCAAAGGCTAAACGCCTCTCTCCCAGAAGGGAGCGATGGGCTCTTTTCTTGTCAAGTTTCAATTACATTGTCTCATTCTTACCCGGTACTAAGAATGTAAGGGATAGCGACAATTTTCCTCCACTTCCAAGATGGAGTCTGTTCCGGTTCCTGTGATTCCTCCTGATCATACTCTGGCTACGGTTCGCACCAGTCTCACTTTTCCTTTGGGTGTTAAAATTCTTGCCGCTCAGGTCCGAGCTCCTCCTGAGAAACCTTGTGACCACTGCTTTGTCCCAGAGAGTCTCCCTACTGCCGTGCTCCAGACTTACCATTCTCCCAAGGCTGCTGGCCACCCTGGGAAGAATTAACTTTTTGGGGAAATTTCCCAACAATTCTGGTAGCCTAGTCTACGTGCTGATGTAACCGCCTTCGTAGCTGCCTGTTCCGTGTGTGCTCAGAGTCCACGATACCTTCCAGTGGGTCTCCTACAACCCATACCCAATGGAGAGAGGCCCTGGACCCACCTGTCTATGGATTTCATTGTGGAGTTACCCAACTCCCAGGGCAACACAGTTATCCTTATGGTGGTTGACCAGTTCTCGAAAATGTCTCATTGTATCCCACTTAGGAAGTTGCCCACTTCTAAGGAACTGGCTTCCATTTTGCTCGGGAGATCTTTCGCTTACATGGCCTACCCAAGATGATCATCTAGGACAGGGGTAGTCAGTTTGTGTCCTGGATCTGGCAAGCCTTTTGTGCACAGTTGGGAATTCAGCTTGCTTTCTCCTCTGCGTATCACCCACAATCTAATGGGGCTGCAGAACGAGCCAATCAGTCCTTGGAGCAGTTCCTAAGTTGCTATATTTCTGACCGTCATAACAACTGGTCAGACCTCTTACCATGGGCAGAGTTTGCTCACAATAGTGCCTTGAATTCTGCTTCCCGATTGTCTCCGTTTATGGCAAACTATGGTTCCCAACCTTCCATGTTGCCTGACTCATTTGTTCCACAGAGTATTCCTGCTTTAGAGAAGCATCTCTGTGGTCTTCGATCCACTTGGGCACAAGTCCAGGAGGCTTTGCGACATGCTAATGATAGGTACAGACTCCATGCTGACCGCAGACGCCTGCCTGCGCCTTACTACCAGGCTGGGGACAGGGTCTGGCTGTCATCTCGCAACCTCCAACTTCGTGTTCCCTCTCAGTTTACTTCGTGTTACACTTCGGTTTATTGGGCCTTTCCATATTCTCCGCAGGATTAAATCAGAGGCTTACGTGTTAGACCTTCCTTCTGATATGCGTATTCCAAATGTATTTCATGTCTCCATATTAAAACCTTTGGTCTGCTACTGCTTTACCATCTCGGTGCAACGTCCTCACCCCGTATAGGTTGAGGACCATGAGGAGTATGAAGTACAGTCCAATGTTGACTCCCGTAGGTTCCGTGAGCGCATACAGTACCTGGTGCATTGGAAAGGGTACGTCCGGAGGAACGCTCTTGGGTCTCATCCTCGGACGTACATGCCCCTGTCCTCCTTCGTGATTTCCATAGACGTTTTCCCCTCAAGCCTTGTGGTCCTCCAAAGGGGAGGGGTCGTTGAGGAGGGGGTACTGTCAGGGCTAAGCTCAGTATTTCCTTCTTTGAGCTGGCTGCTCAGCTGTCGGCTAATTGCCAGCTCCTATCTCTCCACAGTGACTCACCTGTTGATGATATCCTGCTCGTCAGTCCTGCTTACTTAAGCCATCCAGCCCAGATGATCTCTGCCTTCGCCTTAGTCAACATCACAGAGACTTTCTCCAGCGCTCCTGTTAAAGACTTGCTTGGCTGGCATTCCTTCTGGCTTCAGATCCTGCTTGCTGTTCCAGTACGCTGATTCCTGGAATACTTACTTTCTCGGCTTGTCTGACTATCCGTTCCGATTACTGAACTTTGGCTATGTTTTGAATATTTTTGTTCTATTTACTTTTATTATTAAACAAGTGTGATTTAACTGTACTTTAGTCACTGTCTGATTCATGGTTTCTCACACACACATCATGCCTAAGGCTTTGGAACTCTAGTGAACCACGGGGAGAGCCATTATCCACAAATGGAGATAACTTGGAACAGTGGTGAACCTTCCCAGTGTGGCCGGACTACAAAAATTACTCCAAGAGCATGATGACGACTCATCCAAGAGGTTGTAAAAGAACCCAGAACAACATCTAAAGAACTGCAGGCCTCACTTGCCTGAGGTAAGATCAGTTTTCATGATTCAATAATAAGAAAGAGACTGGGCAAAAATGGCATCCATCACCTTTTCAATCCATCACGAATGCTGCTGCCAGACTCATCCACCTTACCAATCGCTCTGTCTCTGCTACCCCTCTCTGTCATTCCCTCCACTGGCTTCCGCTCGGTCAAAGAATTAAATTCAAATTACTAACAACTACGTACAAAGCCATCCACAATTTAGCCCCCAGCTACATCACTAGCCTAGTCTCTAAATACCAACCTACTCGTTCCTCTCAAGACCTTCTGCTCTCTAGCTCCCTCATCACCTCCTCCCATGTTCGCCTCCAGGACTTTTCCAAAGCCTCTCCAATCCTATGGAGTGCCCTACCCTAATCTGTCTGCTTATCTCCTACTCTATTAGCTTTTAGACGATCCCTGAAAACCCTTCCCTTCAGAGAAGCCTACCCTACTCATACCTAACAACAACTGTTTTTTCATTTTCTCCATCAGCTCACCCCCCACAGTTATTACCTTTTGTTTCCACTTGACCCTCCCTTCTAGATTGTAAGCTCTAACGAGCAGGGCCCTCTGATCCCTCCTGTATTGATTTGTATTGTAAGTGTACTGTCTACCCTCATGCTGCGCAAACTGTTTGCGCTATATAAATCCTTATTAATAATAATAATATACCCGGCATTTGCCTTGGTATTTTCCTTTCGCCCTTATCTTTATTCCTGAATCCTCTACCTTGTGACCTGTATTCCTGAATCCTGTACCTGTACCTTGTGTCCTGTGTTCCTGAACCCTGCAACCATCCCTGGACCCCTGTCTTGCAGACTTATTGTTGTCCTCCTCCTGTTGTCCTCTCCCTGTCCCATCCTGCTCCCTGTTCTATCTGATTGATCCCTCGTGTATGACCCTGGCTTGATTACTTTTATGATTATATCTTACTCCTGTATTCACGTTTGGTTTAGGGAGTCATTATTAGTGTGTCACCGTGGTTGTTTGTTGATTTGCTTTATTGTTTATGACTTATCCTTTTAATAAATCTTGCTATTATTACTTTGCATGCATTTTGGTCTTCCCTATTGCAGTCCACACATTTCTGGTCGCACCAGTTTATGACATAATACCAAGGCTAATCCTGACCAGAAGTGGCTGCTTAGGGAAGCCATTGTGGTTCTGTTGACTAACATGCTTTCAGAGGAAGTTACTTATTTATCTCTACTGGTGACAGAGGATGGGGAATACTGCCTGTCAGATATTGAAAGAGTGGGCCAGTGACCAGCTACTAGAGTGTATCAGACTGGTGTTGTAGAATCTCATATTAACCAATGTATTTCATATTATTCATATTGATTTGCATATATTTTATTGATTATTATTATTATTATATAGTAGTGGTTTTATCGATATTATTATTCAATAAATAAAGCAACAATTATTAATCCTTAATAATGTATACTGTGTTTTCCATAGATTTAGAAAGTCTTCATTTTTAAGTTTTGAACTTTAACCACTTGCCGCCCGCCATATAGCAGAATGATGGTGGCAAAGTGGTTTTAATAACCTGACTGGGCGTCATATGACGTCCTCAGGATATTGAGCCGATGCGCGCCCCCGGGGGCGCGCATCGCGGCGATCGTTGTTGCGGGGTGTCAGTCTGACACCCCACAACACCGATCTAGGTAAAGAGTCTCTGACAGACTCTGACAGAGACTCTTTACCACATGATCAGCCGTGTCCAATCACGGCTGATCACGATGTAAAAAGGAAGAGCCGGTGATTGGCTTTTCCTCACTCGCGTCTGACAGACGCGAGTAGAGGAGAGCCGATTGGCTGCTCTCCTGATAGGGGGGGTCTGTGCTGATTGTTTATCAGCACAGCCCCCCCTCGGATCCTACCCAGGACCACCAGGGAAGCCGGCCAGGACTACCAGGGAAACCAGCCACACTGGACCACCAGGTATGCCCCCTAGACCCCCAGGGAAAAACTAATCAGTGCAAAGGCAGCTGCCAATCAATGCCCAGGCAGCTGCCAATCAGTGCCCACTCCAATGCCTACCACTGCCAGTGCCACCAGGGATGCCTATCAGTGCTGTGCATCAGTGCCGCGTATCAGTGCCCATCAGTGCCACGTATCAGTGCCCATCAGTGCCCATCAGTGCTGCCTATCAGTGCCCATCAGTGCCCAGCAGTGCCACCTATCAGTGCCCATCAGTGCCACCCATAAGAACCCATCTTTGCAGCCTATCAGTGCTTATCAGTGTCGCCTATCAGTGCCCACTAGTGCCACCCATGAGTGTCCATCAGTGCCGCCTATCAATGCCCATCAGTGCTGCATATCAGTGCCACCCATCAGTGCCGCCTACCAGTGCCCATTGGTGCCGCATATCAGTGCCCATCGTCAGTGCCCGTCAGTGCCCGCTCATTGGTGCCACCTCATCGCTGCCACCTTATCAGTGCCTGTCAGTGCCACCTTATCAGTGCCCATCAGTGAAAGAGAAAACTTACTTATTTACCAAATTTTTAAACAAAAACAAAAGCAAAACTAAAACTGTATTAAGGTAGTCTACTGGGTGAAAGTTCATTAGAATAGATTCAAGTTATATAGAATTGTCTCAAGTCTTTCAAATGCATATAAATCAGACAGATAAAGATAAGAAAACAGGTGGTTTAAAAATAATTAAAGTTATGTACAGTACATTAAATTAAGTTTGACAGGGTCAAACAAAGGTCTGCTTGTGCCCTCATTAAAACTGTTAAAATACATACATATAGTGAAACATATAACACATCTGGTGGGGTTATTGAAAGTTCATTCTCCCAAAAGTCATAAATCTGTAATTCTTGAACTTAGTTAAATCTTATCAAGATGAGGCGAGTTTGATAACACAGCTGGGTGCCAGACTGTCTCTACACAGGTGTTTTTAATTGGACAAAAACAGTTATAAATCACTTTAATGAACATATAGGAATTTTGGGAATAATTTTAAGTTTATCTGGTTGTAGAACAGGTGTCAGATGTATGGTTAGTTACATTGACGTAGATCTTAGCGACCAATCATATGTAAGAGAGATGGTTGAGATAAGACTTGTAAAAGGGTATATACATGCAAGCTCTACAATTGTTAGACAGACAAGTCAGATAGGAGCTCATAAGGCTGAACTCTGTGTATGCTGGCCTATTGCACGGGTCATAGAGGTCAGAACCAATGGCCAAGTATCTGTCAGCAATTTGTCTCCTCATACGAGTAAGTGAAGACTTCTTAACTTGTTCCAGAATGTGGTCTCAGGTGAATTTCCCTCACGAACTTGGTCGAGCTGGAACCCAGAACTCTGTGAGGGGACCAGACCACCGGCTGATCGACTGGTCCCTATCAGGTGACGGGTTCCCAAGAATTGGCAGAAAAGACCCATTCTGGTTCAAGGTGAGAACAATTCACAATTCTTTCAATTTGGTTAGAGGATAAGTGTCAGGGTGATAACCGTAGGACAGGTAATTCTGCCAGTATTCCTCATGGTGGCGCCCTTCTGCCTATTTAAGCCTGCTGCTGGTGCATGCTGGTTGCTGGATTATCATCAGCTTCCTGTGTTCCTTGTTCCTGTTGTGATATTTGCTTCCTGTTACTACTCGGCTTGCCTGACTGCTCCAGTATTCCGCCTGCATTGACCCCGGCTTGGACCTGACTATTCTTCGGCTCCATATCTTTATCTTGATCATCCTCCTGTGTTTGACCCCCGGCTCGGCTACCTTCTCTGTTCCTGATTATCCTGCTGTACCTCACCTTGGACTGATTCCTGTGCTGAATGACCATTGGCCTGGCTCTAACTCCGCTCCTGGTTGCTCCACGGCTCCATACCTGGAATCCCTCCTTGCACGGTTGCCCTTTAACCTTACCAGCGCACCCCAGCAGCTCCCTGCTATCTGCTACTCAGCAACAGCGCTCTGGCAACCTGTGCACCTTTGGGCACCGTACTCCCTGTCTCACTCCCAGGGTTACGCTGCACTTAGCTGCAAGGGGCGCCCCCTCTGCAATCCGGCCTCACATCCAGGACTCTGACAATAAGAATACCTATATCTAATATGCTTGCATTGTAAGAAACTGTATAAATTAAACCTGTATCTTGTAATACTTGAACATAAACCTATATATTATCAGCTGTTAATAAACCTGCATTGCTGAAGTTCTGCATGGTTTGATACTTTACAATCCTACTTCACTGGCTCATTCCCTAGTTGATCAGGGCCATATGCTGTTTGGGGATGTTCAGCCTCTGATTCAGGTGTGTGCAGAGCTAGCCTTGTCCAGTATACTCCAAGAGGCAGTGATGATTTTTCTCCCCCCTTCAGTTTTGATCAGGTTGAGTCTCTGGTGTGGTTATTAGAGGATGACCCGGTTTCTTTCTTTGAGCATTATTCCTCATGTTCTCAGCAGATGTTACCAGAGTGTATTAACGCATTGCAGTCCCTGGTTAGACAGGAAGTATGTATGCCAAATTTTTTTCAACCTTTACTACAGGCATGGTCAGATCGATTACACTCAGCCTCAGTCAGATTGCAACAGCCCATTCCTGCTGCCAGAGACCTGTCTGCTCAGTGGTATCTTTCTCCATCACCCACAGCAACCACAGTCACAGCCCAATATACCCTGCTACCAACTAAATATCAGTATCCTGTTTCCACTTGCTGCACCTATCCTACCTTTAACCCATCTGCCTCCTCTTTACTGCCTGCAGCAATTCCACAAAGATCCCCTTAGTAACTGCTTCCTCTTTCTTACCATGCTAAAAACTCTTCTCTTCCATCAGCTGCACCCCCTATTTACAGCCCTGCAGTCACTTTCAAGGCTTCAGTGGCTAAACCCAAAAAGAAACAAAAGTTTTTTCCAACCCGTACTATCCTGCCATTATCCAATCTTGTCTCCACACCAGCCGATCTGCTCCAGCCTGCTTCCACGCCACCCGATCTGCTCCAGCCTACTTCCACACCAGCCGATCTGCTCCAGCCTGCTTCCACGACAGCCAATCTGTTCCAGCCTGCCTCCATGCCAGCCGATCTGCTCCAGCCTGCCTCCACACCAGCCGATCTCTTCCAGCCTGCTTCCACACCAGCCGATCTGCTCCAGCCTGCTTCCACGCCAGCCGATCTGTTCCAGCCTGCCTCCATGCCAGCCGATCTGCTCCAGCCTGCCTCCGCCCCAGCCAATCTGCTCCAGTCTGCCTCCACGCCAGCTGATCTGCTCCAGTCCATTGTCAATGGGGTCAGGCTAGCCTCTGATGGTCCTGAACCTGATGACCCACCTAACCCTGCCAACCTTCTGCCTGCTGTCTGACCTGATGCTCCAGTATTTGCTGTTCAGCCTGATGTTCCAGTGCCCATAGTCCAGCCTGATGTTCTAGTTCCCACAGTCCAGCCTGATGTTCTAGTGCCCACAGTCTAGACTGATGTTCCACTGCCCATGGTCCAGCCTGATGTTCCATTGCCCATGGTCCAGCCTGATGTTCCAGTGCCCACGGCCCTGCCTGAAGTTCTGGTGCTCATATTCCAGCCTGATGTTCCAGTGCCCATGGTCCAGCCTGAAGTTCTGGTGCCCACAGTCCAGCCTGAAGTTCCAGTGCCCATGACAGTTCAGCCTGAAGTTCCGGTGCCCACGATGGTCCAGCCTGAAGTTCCGGTGCCTGCGACGGTCCAGCCTGAAATTCCGGTGCCCACGACGGTACAGCCTGAAGTTCTGGTGCCCGTAACTGTCCAGCCTGAAGTTCTGGTGCCCACGATGGTCCAGCATGAAGTTCTGGTACCCAGCCTACTGATAAGGTTCTTTCTGAATCGGTTCCTGGCGCTCAGCTCGCTCCTGCCACTGCCCAGCCTTTTGTTCCAGTGCCCGCCATTCAGCCTGTCATTCCAGTGCCCGCTGCCTGGCCTGATGTTTCAGTGTCTGCTGTTCAGTCTGATGACCCGATGCCTGATGCCCAGCTTGATGATCCAGTTTCTGATGCCCGGCCTGATGTTCCAGTGCCTGTTGTCCGGCCTGATGATCCATTGCCCGATGTCCGGCTTGATGATCCAGTTCTTGATGCCCTGCCTGGTTTTCCAGTGCCCGCTGCTCAGCCTGATGTTCCAGCGCCTGCTCTCCAGTCTGATGATCCGATGCTTGATGATCCAGTTCCTGATGCCCGGACCGATGTTCCAGTGCCTGCTGTCTAGTCTGATGATCTGATGCCCAATGTCCAGCTTGAGGATCCAGTTCCTGACACCCGGCCTTATGTTCCATTGTCCCCTGCCAGCCTGATGCTCCAGTGCCCGTTGTCTGGCCTGCTGTTCCACTGCCAGCTGCCTGGCCTGATGTTCCAATCCCTGCTGTCCAGTCTGATGATCCGATGCCCGATGTCAGGCCTGATGATCCAGTTCCTGATGCCCGGCCTGATGTACCAGTGCCTGCGGTTCGGCCTGATGTTCCCGTGCCTGCTCTCCAGTCAAATCATCCGATTTCCAGCTTGATGTGCCTCTGCCCAAAGTCCAGCTTGACGTGCCTCTGCCCGCTGCCCAGCTTGATGTGCCTCTGCCCGCTGCCCAGCTTGATGTGCCCCAGCCCACTGCCCAGCTTGATGTACGTCTGTCCGCTGTCCAGCTTGATGTGTCTCTGCCCGCTGCCTAGTGTGATGTGCCTCTGCCCGCTGCCCAGCGTGATGTGCCTCTGCCCCTCTGCCCAGCGTGATGTGCCTCTGCCCGCTGCGCAGCTCAATGTGCCTCTGCCCGCTGCCCCGCTTAATGCCATTGACTTTTTACAGCTACGACTACGACCAGAGGTTGCTCTTTCGAGGGGGGGGTACTGTTAGGAAAGGTTTTACCTGCTGGTGGCAATGTCAGATCTTTGGGCCGCAGTACTGGTGTCTTCCGGCAGTCTGGAGCCGACATCATCTCCTGCAATCAGGCATCACCTGAGACTGATTGCAGGAGGTGTGTGTATATATACCCAGCAGCTGCTCACATGTTTGCCTTGGTATTTTCCTTGTGCCCTGACCTGTATTTCTGAATCCTCTACCTGTACCTTGTGTCCTGTGTTAAAGAACCCTGCATCCATCCCTGGACCCCTGTCTTGCAGACTTATCCCTTTCTCCTGTTGTCCTCTCCCTGTCCTGTCCTGCATCCTGTTCTATCTGATTGATCTCTCGTGTATGACCCTGACTTATTTATGTTTATGATTATATCTTACTCCTGTATTCACGTTTGGTTTAGAGAGTTATTATTGTGTGTCACTTTGGTTGTTTGCTGGTTTGCTTTATTGTTTATGACTTATCCTTTTAATAAATCTTACTATTATTACTTTCCATGCGTTTTGGTCTTCCCTATCGCAGTCCACACATTTCTGGTCGCACCGGTTTATGACATAATACCAAGTCCAATCCTGACCAGAGGTGGCTGCTTAGGGAAGCCATCATGGTTCTGTTTTGGCTAACATGCATCTGTTTTGGCTAACATGCATTCTGGTCGCACCAGTTTATGACAGGCAAAATGATGGCACTGTGATGGCGTGACAAGAAAGATGTGTCCTAAGTACAGTTCATATTACCTCCACTGTTATGGTACGCACGAAAGGTGGCAAAAAAAATCATTAAGCCACAAGTAGTGATAGACTACAATAACACCATGGGAGGTGTTGACACAGCCGATCAAGCAATGACATTCTACCCAGCAATGAGGAAATGGCAAAAGAAGTACTACAAGAACATCTTCAGGCATCTTCTTGAGCAATGCTTGTGGAATGCCTACATTCTGCTAAAAAAAAGACTGACAAGCCTGTGATTCATTCTGACTTCAATTGGAAAGTTGCCGGACAGATCTTTGTGAACCCCCAAACACCATCAATGGCTGTGAATAGAGCTGGTGGCGTTGTCAACCTGGAACGCGTAACAGTATATTTGATGCAAAGTATTCTATGCAGATTTCAGGGATACATCTTCATTGTTCAATGTTGCCCACCACCGAATAGATGAATAAAAGGCTTACCAGAAAGCCCGTGACCGCCCTTATTCAGGGGGGTCAAAACAGGCTTAGCAGATGTGGGGGAACCACCACAGGGATACTCCAAGGGACACCGATGGACCGATGTGTCAGGACTCCTTGCCGAATCGCCAACCAGCCAGCAACGGCTATGGATGTTCTCCCAAATCCTATCCTCACATGGGGCAAGCTTAAAGCCTTCCTCGGATCCAGTGCAAAAAGATATGGTTTGTGATGCCAAAAGAAACAAAAAAAGGAGATGCTCCGCTGGTGCAGATAACTTTTGGTTTCTTTATTAGGCAAAAATTGCGGTATATAACGTTAAAAGACAAAAAAAATAAAACAAGATAAAAAACGACACTACCGCCGTTTATTTTAAAATCGTGCATGCGATTTGAATAAATTCCAGACATTTATAGATGTGCAGAAATATACAGGTAAACTCAACATTAAACGGTATATTCTGAGTAACCCATCTAGACAACTTGCTAGAGAGGCTTCTGCCGTGGTGCATTCGGGTTTGTCGAATGCCTCACTGTTTAACCCTCCTGGAAATTCAGCACCGAATGTCGCTATATTTAAGGATTTAGTGCTGAAGGATTTAGCCAATCTAAGAATGAGAACAGTACAACCTGAATATGAGGTTAAAATTGGAATGGAGGCTTTGTGTAGGAGGAAAGACATTATTATACGCCCTGCCGATATTGTCATTTTAGACAAAGACTCCTATAACAACGGGATGCAAAGGATCCTTTCTGATACTGATACCTATTTGCCCTTACAATCTGACCCAACCCACAGTTTTAAATGGGAGTTGAAAGGTTTGATTGATAAAGGGTACAATATGGGGATTTTGAACAAAAAAGAGAGGGAACATCTTATTCCTCTAGCCCCCAGGTTGTCAGTCATGTATATCTTGCCAAAGATTCACACAACTTTGGTTAATCCCCCGGGAAGGCCCATCATCAGTGGTATAGATTCTATCACTTCACGTGTCGGTAAATATATCGATTTTTATCTACAACCACTGGTAATGGGCACCCCCGCTTTTCTCAAGGACACTAAACATATTGGATAACATAGATTGGAAAAGTACATATATGTTAGTGACTGCTGATGTCGCATCGCTTTATACATCTATTTCCCATCAATTGGGTCATGAAGCGGTGCGACATTTCCTCTATCGAGACTCCAATATCTCTACCACACAATGTAATTTTGTGATGGAGCTATTGGACTTCTCGATGGCACATAATCATTTCTGGCATAACAATGTGCATTACCTACAGATAAGGGGAGTGGCCATGGGAGCAAAATTCGCTCCCAGTATGGCTAACCTCTTCATGGCCAAATGGGAGGAGGACGTGGTTTTACGCGATAAACCTCCCCAACTCGTCGTGTGGAAAAGATTCATTGACGACGTCCTATTTATTTGGGATGGCGACTCTGAGTCTTTATCCAACGTTCTCCTCTCTCTTAATGATAATGACAGGGGCATAGTCCTGACTCATGAGGCTAGTTCAGTACAGATCCACTTTCTAGACCTATTGATAACTATAGTGGATGGGAGAATTACTACATCCACTTTCTTCAAATCCACTGATAGGAATAGTTTTATTCCCCTTAACTCTTGCCATCATCATTCATGGTTGTCCACTGTCCCTAAGGGCCAATTTCTACGCTTAAGGCGAAATTGTTCAAATCTGGACGAGTTCTTTAGAGAGGCCTCGTCCTTGAAATCCAAATTTCTTGACAAAGGTTATGAGGCAACAAAGTTGGACACCTTGATCGTAGAAGTTGGAAATAGGGACCGCATGGAACTTTTAAGGGACAAACCCGCCCAGGTTAACAACGGGGAGGATTTTAGTCTGGCTTTCCTTACCACCTATTCCAGCCAACACTGGGCCATTAAGAGAATTATTAAAAGACACTGGCCGGTAATTAAAAACGACCGTATCCTTGGCCCTCTATTGTCCAACAACCCTCGTATCCTATTTAGGGGGGCCACGAGTTTGAGGCACACTTTGGCACCAAATGTCTTTGATCCACCTCAGCGTCCAACTTTCTTTGGTGATCTGAAAGGCTTTTCCCCCTGTAGGAGATGTAGGGTTTGTAGAGTAAATGCATTACGCCAAAGGAGGCTCACAGAATTTACATCAGTAGGCACAGGCGTTACTTACCCTATTAATTCTCTCATAACATGCACTTCCAAGTGTGTGGTGTACCTTCTTAGGTGCCCATGTGGTTTGGAATATGTGGGGCGAACCACTAGGAAACTTAGTGTATATCACCAATATCAAACAAGGGTTCGATAAGCATAGTGTCTCTAGACACTATGATGAAGTGCATAATAGAGACGCTAGTGGCACTACCTTTATAGGGATAGAAAAATATGTCCCACACTGGTGAGGCAGTAATGGGAAGCGAACCATATCCAGATCAGAGACCAACTGGATTTTTAGGCTTGGCTCCCATGCCCCCAATGGTTTGAATATAGAGTGGGACATCAACTGTTTTATCAACAACAGCTGATGTCTCTCTAATATATCGGTTTGATGGTGGAGTTGATGTCCCCCTCTGGTACACCTTTAATGATAATTATGTATTGATTATCTAGTATACCTCTAGTGGTAATAAATATTGAATATTAGGAATATGTCCCCCTACGGTGAATAGAGCTTAGAAATCTCCATTGAATATGCTCTATAAATTACTTCAGGTTTCCATTTTTTTTGGTTTCAAATAGGGTCGGTTATTTTTATGTATTGCAATTTTAAAATCAATGTAAGGAGCAAGCTATGTCATTGAATTTATAATAGGCATTAACAGGCTTCATTGGCTTCCTTTTTTCCCTTATTGTACCATTATAATTTTTCCTTCTTTTCCCATTCATTTTTTATATTTTTATATTTTCTTATTCTTATTTTTATTCAATTGTGTGAACTTAGGCCGGCATTAATTCTGGTGTAGTATCTTAATATTCCACTAGATGGCACTAGAAACGATGCCTAATGCTACTGCCTTTATTCTATTAGGCTTGTTAATTTGATAGTTTTATAATTAATTAATTTAGCCTTATAAACTTATAAATGTTTATTGACATTATCATAATAACCATGATGTGTAAATTGCTTTTTAATTTATTTTTTATCATATATTCTTTATGCCATATTTAATTTCACCATTTTTCATGTAATACTTTTAAAATGTCACTAGGTGGCATTAGTGGAAGGCTTTTTGCCGTTATCGTCATAGGGTTAAGCTTAATATCCTGACGATCCTCCCTTCTAATTGATTAATGGTCTTTATGTTTATGGCAATTATTTTCTGCAGTTAATTTTTAGGCACCTATCAAAATGAAGCATTACCTTTTATGAACCAATCATAGCGTCCTCTGTTTCGACGCTTGTGTACTTAATGCGCATGCGCGTGCGTCGGTGCATACCCCTGATGACGTCAATTGTGACGAAACGGCCGTAGGGTCACAACATTGCACGCACCGCGCATGCACGATTTTAAAATAAACAGCGGTAGTGTCGTTTTTTATCTTGTTTTATTTCTTTTGTCTTTTTAACGTTATATACCGCAATTTTTGCCTAATAAAGAAACCAAAAGTTATCTGCACCAGCGGAGCATCTCCTTTTTTTGTTTCTTTTGGCATCACAAACCATATCTTTTTGCACTGGATCCGAGGAAGGCTTTAAGCTTGCCTCATGTGAGGATAGGATTTGGGAGAACATCCATAGCCGTTGCCGGCTGGTTGGCGATTCGGCATCGGTCCATCGGTGTCCCTTGGAGTATCCCTGTGGTGGTTCCCCCACATCTGCTAAGCCTGTTTTGACCCCCCTGAATAAGGGCGGTCACAGGCTTTCTGGTAAGCCTTTTATTCATCTATTCGGTGGTGGGCAACATTGAACAATGAAGATGTATCCCTGAAATCTGCATAGAATACTTTGCATCAAATATACTGTTATGGACTTTTATGTTCCTTTATAATTTTTCACTTATTTTAGTTTATGTGTTCACGTTCTAAGAAACAATTTATTTAATCAACACGTATGATTGTGTCACTAATTTGATATATTGATTTTGAGAACCTTTTTCACTATTTTAATAATTGGTTTATTAATCCTATAATTCACTTCACATGACCAGCGCTGCACTTTTTATATTATATTTTGTCTTTTGTGCCCTTATATTGGGGTTATAGTGCACAGCAGCAGGATTTTTTTTTCATTTTTCTTCATTTTACACTCATTCACAATTTTATATACACCTAGCGCGATTTCTTTTCTTTTAACCTGGAACGCGTGACTGGTCATTACTTTATAGACTACATCCCACCAACCGAGAAAAAGTCAGCAACTACAAGGATGTGTGTGATTTGTTGCTCGAAGCGAGATGACAGTGGAAAGAAATCCCGAAAGGAAACCAGGTTCCATTGTCCTGAGTGTGACGTTGAACTTTGTGCAGTGCCATGTTTCAAAATTGATCATACCCGGGATGTTTACTAAACCAATATGCAGTGTCTAGTATTACAGTGACTTGTAATATTGCACCCTTGTTTGGACAATTTTCAGTGTTTTTGATTTGATTACATTATTGAATAAATTGTATTATTATATTATTATTTGTATAATTATTTATAGTTATTTATTTTATTATAATTTATGATTTCGTGTTTCAGACTTTATCATACACGGGATGTCTACTAGACTTGACAGATTTAAGTGAGTTATTCCTAAACATTACAGGCCTACAATATAAAACAACTAATTTCCATGCAAAACAGTGTACCGCTTTGACATTCAAAAATCAGACATGATCATACCGCCAGGGAGGTTAACACAGGAGATCTTTTTCTGAATCACCCAGCAACACAGTTTTATTACCGATTGATCCTGCCAACCGGTCTGTTATTCTTTGAAGTGGAACTTTACCCATAACAACTTGATAGAAAATAATGTTCTTTAGCAAGGAACATACAGTATATTCCACATTAATAATTATGTTACCAAAATTTGTTTGTGCTGCAAATTGCTGGAGGCTGCCATTTTGCTAAAGCCCAGAGCTCTTGAACATTAATAAGACCCCTTTCACACTGGGGCCGCCCATGCATTCGCGGTAAAGCGCCTCTTGTTTTAGTGGCAATTTACCGCTGTTTAGGCAGCACTTTTTTTTGGCCGATAGCGGGGTGCTTTTAACCCCAAAAAAGGGGTTAAAAACTCCCGTGTTGCGGTGCTTCTGAAGCACTTTTTATGCTGCTTGAAGGACTTTTTCTATGGCCTGCAAGTGCACCGCCTGGGTGTGAAAGCCCCCACTGCAATAAATGGGAGTCAGTTTTCAGGCGCTTTGCAGGCGCTATTTCTAGTGCTAAAATGCCTGAAAACTGCCACAGTGTGAAAGGGGTCTAAATCATAAAACAGAACTAAACCTATCGATTTAATGGTTTCAAACAACAGTTACATTCCTGGAATGCCGGGTGTGACAGACCTAGCCGGGACAGAGGCTGTTGGAGAGGACTGAATGCAAGCCTCTTGCCTTTTGATTATGGGCCCTGGATTTTCAAGGGAACAATACTCTTTGTGAGGTGAATTACAAATCCAGTCTGAACTGTACTGATCGAACTCAGTCGTGTATATATGTATATATGGTATGTTGTTTGATTCTGTTGTGGACTCTTTGCTGTGGTCATTTGGGATGTGTGTCCCTGTAGGGGGAGGGGGGATTCCTCCAGCAGCCCCCTGCTGATAAGACTGATTCATACTGTTGGGACACATACTGTGAGGAGATGCTGGTGTCATCAACTCCAACTACCTGTCTTGTTCTCTGCTATAATGTGTTTAATGTAAATGAGTTTAGTCTGGCTTACCACGGGTTCTAAGGGTATTCCACACATTGTTGTTTGTTCTAATTAACCCTGTGTTTATGTTTATTTTAATGAGCTAGGAGACGTAGTCACCTAGTCTGGGTAAATGATTTAGTAAACTAGCTCATGTTAATTAGGTTACAGTTGTATTGTTAGAGGAGGTTCCATTTAAAGTCTTGTAATTTTGATTCTAAATAAATATAGTCCATGTTAGCAGTAAAGCAAGTGTTGCCTTGTTTTGTGCTTGGAAGCGTTTGGAATATCTGATATCTGTATCCAGACTACAAGGAAGTGGTATACTGACGGAAGCACTCAAGCGGAGTGTGGGACGTTCCGTGACATTGGTGGCAAGCAGCGGGATGCTTCCTGCAGTCTGGGACCAAACCTCCAACTGGATCCAAGATCAGCATAGCAGACTTCAGTCGCCCCAGCAGAGATATGGACCTGGCATCAGAGTTCCCGGGGATGCTGCGGATCATCCTTTCAACATACACCAGGACTGTGTCTGAGGATGAATACCTGGAGCTCAGGCAGCAGATTCGGGTGGAGCTCTGGATTGGAGCCCTCCAGCTCGCTGGTATAAAACAGGGCAAGTGCTTTCCAACCCAAGAGCAACGGGTCAGTGACCAACGGGCATTGCGGATGGCATTCCTGGGAGAGCGGCCCCAGGAGCAATGAGTGACTGAGTTGGACAGGCTGGTCCAGCAGGAGATAGAGCTGGACAATAGTTATCGGGCTCTGCAATGGCAGGCAGAGAAGGGATATTTAGGGGAGACAACAGAATGCTCTCCGGAGGGATATGACTTTGGAGGCCCTGGATTGCTGTGGGAGAGCCTTACAGATCATTTTGTGTTTGGCGACGAAGGGGAACCTGCCCTTGAGGACCTGCGAGAATATAGAGAGGCTATGCTCGGTCTTGCAGGGGTCTCAGAGCTCAAACCTGATCTGCACCATTTGCTAAGGAAGGAACAACATCTGGAAAGGGCATACAGGAGACTGCTAGAACACGTTCAGCAGCATGCCAGAAAATCGGTAGTGGAAAATTCAGAGATTGCCGTCCCCAAACATGAAGTGCTGACAACAGGGCAGAGCTCTGCTAACCTCTGCCCAGCAAGGATAGCATCTTCTGGGTTCCATGGACAGGAGATGGTGAACCTATATCCCCAGACATCAGTTGCAGAGACATGGGATTTGATAGACTTTTCTGCTGAGGAAGAACAACCTGATGAGCCTCCAGCAGAAGAGCTGTTATCAGGGCCAAAGTTCACTGTGCTCTGCTCAGCACCAACAGTGGCTTCGGCCTTCTTGAGAGAAGAGGTAGTGGGCCTTTCTCCCACAACACTGGCAGGGAGATGTGATTTTCTGCCAGCAGCATCTATGGAGTTACAACAAATTTCTCCAGCTGAAGATCTGGTATCTGAACAGAGGGTCCAAGACCTTTGTCCCACACTTTTAGCAATTCCTGAGACTGAGGATTTGATAGACGTTTCTGTAGAGGAGGAACCACCTAGCAAACCCCCAGCAGAAGCGCTGGCAACCGGACAGAGGGTCCAAGACCTCTGCCCCACACCTGCAGTAATTGTGGAGGCCCAAGGTGAGGAGGTTGCAGTCTATCGCGAGCTGCAGATCCGGATCCAAGGAGAGAATGCAGTCATCACCTCACAACTGCAGCTTGATCTGGTGTCGGTGGATGGGGCTTCAGTCCCCACCTGTATACTCCAGGGATGCTGGGCAGTCGGCCCAGATCCCCAACAGCAGGATGGAGTGAGCCCAGTCCCCGTGTCTTCTCTCCAGCGGCAGAAAGGAGTCCAGGGAGAAGGGCCAGTCAGGGCCTCTCCCCAGCGGTGGATATGTTCTCTGAGGGAGGCAGAGGTTGGCTGGGTGAGTAATACTCTGTTTGGAACAATTTGTTTGGGGTACTGTGTGGGTACAGGCAGTAGAGGACTGGAACTATGGACTAACTTCGGAGTCAACCCGTCTGGGGTCTCCTCCTGTGTTAGTCTTCTGCCGAAAGGGGAGAAATGTGACAGACCTAGCCGGGACAGAGACTGTTGGAGAGGACTGAATGCAAGCCTCTTGCCTTTTAAATATGGGCCCTGGATTTTCAAGGGAACAATACTCTTTGTAAGGGTGAATTACAAATCCAGTCTGAACTGTACTAATCGGACTCAGTCGTGTATATATGTATATATGGTATGTTGTTTGATTCTGTTGTGGACTCTTTGCTGTGGTCATTTGGGATGTGTGTCCCTGTAGGGGGAGGGGGGATTCCTCCAGCAGCCCCCTGCTGATAAGACTGATTCATACTGTTGGGACACAGACTGTGAGGAGATGCTGGTGTCATCAACTCCAACTACCTGTCTTGTTCTCTGCTATAATGTGTTTAATGTAAATGAGTTTAGCTGGCTTACCACAGGTTCTAAGGGTATTCCACACATTGTTGTTTGTTCTAATTAACCCTGTGTTTATGTTTATTTTAATGAGCTAGGAGACGTAGTCACCTAGTCTGGGTAAATGATTTAGTAAACTAGCTCATGTTAATTAGGTTACAGTTGTATTGTTAGAGGAGGTTCCAACGGCATATAAAGTCTTGTAATTTTGATTCTAAATAAATATAGTCCATGTTAGCAGTGAAGCAAGTGTCGCCTTGTTTTGTGCTTGGAAGCGTTTGGAATATCTGACATCTGTATCCAGACTACAAGGAAGTGGTATACTGACGGAAGCACTCAAGCGGAGTGTGGGACGTTCCGTGACACCGGGGTTGCTAACTCTCACATTTACTTGTGTCCTTAACCATAACTGATCACATGTTCAGCGCCATGACAGTTGCAGGTCAAACAGGAGCAGTTTCCTTGGCTGTACATGATAGGAGGGCTTAATTCCGATTTAAGGCTGTCAGCAGATCGGCCTCGACAAATTTAGCAATGTCTAAAAATGGAGAGCAGCTGAGCATGTGCAGAGCAAGGTGAGACAGTGTATTACTAGATTTTAAACAGTATAGGCACTTATTTTTAATATTTTACATAGTTATACCTGCAAAAGGGGCCAGCCTAAACTGATCTAGCGGGACTGAATTTTCTGATTAAAGTTCCACTTAAACTTCCAGTAACAGATCAAGCTGTTCAGAAAAAAAGTGTCAGGATACCTATTATTAACATCCTTCTGGAAATGCTAGTTGTCTAGCTTTTTCCTAATCCTATTGGCTTTAGTATTTCAGAGTATGCAGATCAGAAAGTTATGGGAAAAACAAAAAACAATATTTATTGCAGTATTAGCATGCCTTCCATTAGGACAGTCCATTATTTTTTAATGAACTGCCAATACACAGGAAGGGACCAAAAACAGACATGCAGCATTGTATTTTAATGCAGCACATCACACGGTAGTGTGTTACTGTGCTTTTTGATCTGCTACAACGCATGTGTTTTAGAGCTGCATTGCCTTAGTGTGGTGAGGTTCCATGCACAAAGAATTACACTGAAATCTGTTAATGCATGTAATGTGTGTTGTATTAATGTGCACGTTGATTTGCATTACTGCAATGCACCTGTTAAGAGAAGCGTGTTTCAGCCCTTAGGGAGATCACCACTAAGCAGTCCCCCAACAAAATCTTTTTGACAGGTTATGGTCATAGACATGAATGATCACTTATGAGTTTATTCATCAAGCACATTAACATTGTGTTCCGACAGCCTATTTATTTTCAATGAACTGAAAAGAGAGTGGGTTGTGTAGATACTGTATGTCTGTCATCTATTCTGTACTTAGGGAAAGTTTAACTGTTGTATTCAAAATAAGCTCCAAATGCCAAAATCATACCAAAATACAATGATAATAAAGTATTTTTTAGCAAACTACATTATTTTCTAATTTGTTATATACATATTTATTTTTTAAATGAATGTATTATTTTCTAATGCAGATTACACTTTGTTATAAGTTTTAGTCTTGCTGTATTTAAGAAATAACCCATGAAAAAGCACATTTACACACAGATTGTTTCCCCACAGTTAAACTAGAAAAAAAATTTCAATAGATGTAATTTCTCTTGTTGAATTGTGCAAAACCTAATCATCTATATATCAGCACTTTCTTATCTGCCGTGACATTAATCCTTGAAAAATGTCTATTCAAGAATACACAGCAAGATTAAAGATGTCCTCTTTGATGACATTTTACATATGCTTTGTTACCCTTGACTATCCCCTTGTGTTTAATTAACTGAAAAAGTAAGTTGCTTCATTTGCATTAGGATGCAGTTTTAAAACAATTCCAAGGTAGTACATTTAAAGTATAACAGACCTTTATAATTGATTTTCTTTCATGGTGTGTCACTTCAGTCAGCCTTGGTGCTTTACACAAACAATTAACCTTAAAGTGTGATGTGAAAAAAAAAAACATTTAAAATATACTCTAGCAATGCAAATATCTTAAGATAATTATGAGCTAATAATTTGATTTGATTTGAAAACTGAATGAATGATTAGTCATATACATGAATGACTTTTGTAATTTAACCACTTGCCTGTCAGGTCTATTCTGGCACTTCTTTCATATATGTAAAAATCTGTGGATTTTTTTTTTTGCTAGAAAATGTCTTAGAACCCCCAAATATTATATATATTTTTTAGCAGAGGCCCTAGAAAATAAAATAGATGTTATTGCAAAGCGATTTTTCAAACGCAATTTTTTGGGGAAAAATACACTTTATTAAATAAAAATAAAAAACACAATAAATATATACCCGACATGTCATGCTTTAAAATTGTGCATGCTAGTGGAATGGCACCAAACTCTGGTACTTAAAAATCTCCATAGGCGACACTTTAAATTTTTACTTTTATTTATACAAGTTACCAGTTTAGAGTTACATAGGAGATCTAGTGCTAGATTTATTGCTCTCACTCTGATGTTTGCGGCGATACCTCACATGTGTAGTTTGAACACTGTTTACATATGTGGGCTTAACCTACACATGTGTTTACCGCCACTGTGCACGAGCACGGGGGACGGGGGCACTTTCATTATTTATTTATTTTTTATTCCATTTTTTTCATTTTTACACTGTCCCTTTAAAATGTTAAAAATGCCGACCAGGGTGTCATTTGTCTATGACCCGGTCCGCAAATGGTTATTGTGTATCTAAACTCCAGAATAAACCATGAATAAATTATAGCTTGCTAGTCCTTTGATGTGGTCACTGCACTCATTTTCTCTTTTTTTAGGGTTTTTTCCTTTATTTAAAAATGATGCTCTTGCTAGTAACATGCATCCTGTCCTAGAGTGACAATGTTTTATCGCTGCACTGTATTTAATGAGAAAAAGCATCACCCTAGAGCAGAAAATGTTTTGGGACTACAGAACACCCCAGCCTCTCCTCATTTCCATTACATGGAGGATGTGGTGTTCTGTGGTCCATAAAAAGAACTGGACAGGGCTACAAACATTGTTAACCAAGAAGAATGTAGCATTGGCTAAGATTACAGTAATGTATCAGATCACTGGATTCCTGTCAGGATCAACCTCTTTTTGCACTTATTGATTATAACATGTATAACATAATGCTTTCAGTGTTTTGTGCCTGCATACTAAGCGCTGAACCTGCAATCTCTATAGATGATCCAGTTGTGGTGATGCAGCTTTAACCTACAGTCTCAATAGCTTGGCAGACAGTGACTTGATCCAAATGACAACTTGCAGATCATACAAAGCTTTAATCCAAAAGCCTGTGCAGATCATAGCAGGTGAACATCAGATAGGTTAAAAAAATCATAGTGTGTCTAGCTTCAGCAGAACACAGTTCATGGGGTGAATGGAGGCTAAAACATTAGGAAGAACAGTGGGACAAACTTCATGGAGCATCCCCTGGCTATGGAGTGAGGTAGGGACCAAATTATTTAAAAGCAAACAAATATTATAAAAATATAATATATTATATGTATTGCTAGGGTTTGCATACACTTTAATTAGTCCAAAACGCCCTTATTCAAAGTTTAGAGCCTTGAATTTGCATTTTTTTGTGTTTCTGTTGGGGAACATTAGACAGTGCCACCTAGAAATTAACTGAGGGGAATTTTTAAACATGATAGCCTCTGTCCACCATCCTTAGGATTGCCACCTTATTTGGTCCATAGAATGCTGAAAAAAATGGTGAGGTGAGATGAAGTCATAGTGAGCATGGTAAAGCAGAGGCAGGTTTTTGATATCATTATTGCTATAACAAACATTGTTCTTCAATCCGGGAACTATGGTAGTCAATAATTAATTATACCTAATTAAACCACATAATATATTCTTTGATTTGTTCTTTTAAAAGGGCACTAAAACTAAATTAACTAAACAAAAAAAATCAGATAATTCAAAAAATTCAAAGATAAAATTTCAAAAAGAAAAAATATTAAATAACAATAATACTGAGAAAACAAAAATTAATTAGACAGTGGCTCTGAGGCTGCAAGGGGAGGTGTATGCCTTTCTCCCCCTCCGTACATATCCACCTCATCATTCAGTTTATTGGGGCTGTCTGAACATGGATCTCCCTGTCTAACATATAAGGGTTGCTAATTTGGAGTGCCACCTAGTGGAGATACTTGAGCATTGCTCTTCTTTTTGTTTATAAGGCTATATCAGCCCTGAACAATCACTCCTTGATTCAACCCAAAGCTTTCAGCTATCTTACTCTACACTTTGGCCCCTCTGTGGACCAAAATGGTTTGGGAGGTCCTAGGCGGGTGAGACGTATCCAATTTACCTGTGAATTTGAACCACTAAACTCTGTTTATACCTACAATCTAGTTGTCTACTATCTTTCTTCAAACTTAATTGGGCTTGTATGCCACATTTGTATCAAAAAACTCCTGATGAAGCTCATGAGTTGAGCGAAACATGTTGAGATTGGTATCCATAAAGTGGTTTATTTAAACATCCTACTCATTATTGACTGACTTAGATTAAAAGAATTTTGCTTGTTTTTAGATGTCTTGGTGATATTTGTAACTATTAAAGATTTTGAATTAAAAATTAATTTTAGACAGTTTGGCATTTTGCATACATTATTATTTTCCTTTTTGATCTATTGTATTGCTCCAATTTAATATTGTTAAGCACCTTAAAAGTCCCAGGGGTAACTTTACCCCAACCCCCTTCTTTCTATTTCCTATTTAATAGGGAGGTGGTGCTAAGGGTTAACTGTCCCTGCCCTCTAAATATATGTATAAACAAAAAAAATCATAGAAACAGTAAAAAAATAAGCAGAAAATATTCAGAGAAATTGGAGAAGAAGAATCTAATGACAAATACTTAATATGACATAAATGTTAATTAGGTGGTAAACTGTAAACATTTTTTTCCTGGTTTTGCTAATCTATTGCAACCCACAAAACATATATGTGTTGTGGCAAGTAGGATGGGCCTTAACACCCACATGCCCCACATGCTCACTGCACTCTCCCAGCACAGTGACTAAGCTGTCACCAAGAACTCCCAGTCTCTAGTCAGCAGGACAGGCTTCTGATCATGTGACCACTGTGACAGCCAATCACAGTTGTCACATAAGTTTGGCCTGCGGCGGCTAGCTGGCTCCTGATAGAGAGTTGAACAGGCTGTCACAATGGCAGGGATGCCCCACAGATTACATGTGAAGAACCACTTTCCTGGTGTAATCTGTGGGCCAGTTATCAGCTTTACAGGCAGACCAGTTCTATGTTTCAGAAGTTGCTATTAACATTCTTATTTCAGTGTACTCTTAAGGACTCAGCTGTCATTTTGACAGCCAGGTCCTGCTCTTTGTATCAGGAGCCACTATCATTGGGACTAATATCCCAGCACTGCAGCTAACACTGGGAGAGCTCCTGTTCTTGTGGAATACAGTACTGTAGCCATTCCCCCACCTCCCACACACCACTGTAGGACCCTAGGCAGAGGCCACTTCTGCCTATATCATTCAACCAGGTAGCAGAAGTTACCAAGATAGGGAATGAGGATATTTTTCGCAGCACGGACTTTAGACAACAATAATAACCTGATAGAGGTTCTAATACTTCTCTCTATCCAAAACTAAAATACTGCTGCAAACAGTTTGGTTAGTGTGTAGCCTTATTTTGGCAAAACTTGGTAAAAGACAACAAAAAATAGAGAGCTCAGGGGCTGAAACTAGGGCTAAGGTTCTGCTAGATAGAAGGTCAACAATGAAAATGAATATCCGTAAGGCATCTGCCTGGCAAGAGGGCAGAGTTTATGGTGAAAACAATTTTGGGATTTTGTGCCAGTGCCAGTTTTTTTTTACTAACATGAACTATTTTTATAGGTTTCTGTACATAATACTTCACTGACTTCAGATTGAAAGTACACGAGCATGTGTTTTCTTAGACATAGAGTTATTACGGATTATATTTGGTCACAAAGAAAAATAACTACAAAGTTAAAACAGCATAAAAGAAAAACCAAACAAAAACATCTTTACATCTTTATCATTTGATATCTTCTTTGAAATAGAAGTTTTTCCCCTCACGTAAAATCCTGAATAGGCTCAAAACCAAAAATTCCAGCTCCTGCTGCTGATCTACTGGTATACCTGCTGTTTCTGGTTCTCCTTTTGTTTGGTTTTGTGTTCTTCTTTTATATAACTGGTTCTATGGGATGTAACTGCTTGAGTACAAAAGGGAAAAAAGAAGATACAGAATACAAAATTGTACCTCTTGAAGTTGAACCATGGTACTGTGCAAATAAACATATAGGCAAGGGATGGGGAAAATTGTTGTACTGCATGTGATGGAGTCAATAACTAAGGCCAGACAGAAAAAGACTGCATGCTGACAAAAATGTTTTAAATATTTAGTACTTGAGAAGCTGTACTGATAGGAATTTATATATAAGCACAGAAAAGGTTAGGCTTCAGAAAGAATTATGTGAGAGCTGTGTAGTACAAAAATCTATGTTTCTACTGATGCATATTCGTTCTTCTGATGTGTAATAGACAGAAGCAGAAAAATGAATTTAAGAAACAAATAAAAAACTGATGTTTGTAAAATTCTCTGAACTATTATTTAAAAAAATAGGATTTTTGTGTCACCTGTAAGGTCTTTTTTTTTGGAGTGCATAAGGGACACAGCAATAATCAAGTACAATGGTATATTGAGGCTGCCTTCAGGAGATTGGACACTGGCTAATAGAGATGAAAGCCAGTCCAGTATACTGTAACATCTTCCACTCCCAGTATGTCATTGTTTTGTAGCAATCAATAGTAGGATTGGAACATAAAAACAGAGAGGAGAGACCTTTCTACTCCAAAAAAGGATTTTTTTTTAACCACTTCAATACTGGGCTCATTCACCCCCTTCCTGCCCAGGCCAATTTTCAGCTTTCAGTGCTGTCACACTTTGAATGACAATTGCACGGTCATGCAACACTGTACTCATAGGATATTTTTATCATGTTTTTTTTCATACAAATGGAGCTTTCTTTTGGTGGTATTTAATCACCTCTGGGTTTTTTTATTTTTTACTAAATAAACAAAACAAGAACAAAAATTTGGGGAAAAAAAAGCGCATTTTCTTTGTTTCTTCATAAATTTAGCCCAAAATGTATACATGGCATACATGGCATGGCATGGCACTTTTTTTGAAATTGTCATTTTTTGTCACACTTTTTTGGAAAATGAAGGAAAAAAATATACACACATTTCTTGTAAAAAAAATGTTTACATACTGTCAACAGTGCAGTACAGAGTCATCATATAACTGCTGTGATTAGGGACACTGACTGTTCACAGTACGTAAAAAAAAAAAAAAATTATACATTTTATACATTTTTACATTCAGACTGTGACCAGAGAAATACAGTGTTATCATAGTAACACTGTAACACTTTGGGGAGTTGATCGGGATTTCTTTTCTTTTTTTTTTACATTCTATTATTATTTGTAGCCGTAGGTGTGCGCACGGGGTGTGTCGGTTGTACACCTTAATCACTCTATGTGCATAACATAGCGTAATCCTGGTTTGAATTTTATTAAAGGGAATTAAAATAACACTTACAATGCGGTAGATATATATAAACATAAGAAGCCGGCCGGCTAAAGGCGAACACCCGTCCTGCAGATGGTAGATGCAGCACGTCAGCACGCCCGACGCACGTTTCGTCACACGTTTCGTCACACACTGACGTCGTCTGGGGCACCAGACGACGTGCTGCATCTACCGTCTGCAGGACGGGTGTTCGCCTTTAGCCGGCCGGCTTCTTATGTTTATATATATCTACCGCATTGTAAGTGTTATTTTAATTCCCTTTAATAAAATTCAAACCAGGATTACGCTATGTTGTTCTCCTCTCTCTCTCCGGGGTATCTCTAATGAGAACAACCCCCAGCTAGGAGTATATCATCCCCATGCTAGAGGGATTGCCTGGTTACTTGGTGGACAGCGGGTTATTATTCCAAAGTATGTGAAGTAGCATGCCGTTGTCTTCATCCTATGAAAGGCCCTGACCGGGTTAAGGTCGCAAGCCCTCTTATGCTTGCCTTTTGGTAAGCGCGCATTTCATTTTTAGTTATCACAGTGGTGCGGTGAAGGATCCACTTTGTATCTGCATTCCTGCCTTTTGACTGGGGCCGGTGCCTATGTCTCTTCACTATATCCATCTGGACTCTAATTAATGTGTTCGGACTGTTTATCAAACATCTCAAGTTTTTGTTTTTATGAACTATGGTATCCATTTAATTGTTTATTTATCTATCCCAATACACTGGTATATTTTCACTATTATATGTTTATTCACAGCGCTGCTCATTTATATTTATTGTTTTATAGTGTGTGTATCTCACTTTGAGTGACTGCTTTTGCTACATCCTACTTTTTACTATAAGATTTTTTTCATAATTTTTTATCACAATTTAGTATCAATATTTTATTTTAGGTACCTTTTTGATGTAATATAGCGCGGTAGTCTCTCTCTTTCTATCAAGGATTATATGTTTAGTTTTATTGACATCTCCGCATCTTGTCCCTGGAAGTTTTATTTTATTATATTTTTTTATTTTAGCGCTGCACCTTCTTTTATACATTTGAACTAAGGGATTTGATTGTTTGACCCTGGTGTACAGCTGCTTTGTAGTTTTCGCATATACGCGCTGATTTATTCACATTTATTTGCCCTCCCCAGTATAAACAAACAATGTTTCCTCTGTAGCTGCCTGCGGCAAGCACAGCTGCAGGGAAGACACAGAAAGAAGATTTTCTTACACTGTTCTTCTTCCTGGTACTCTTCAAAGTACTCAGGGTACTGCAGCTGCGGTTCTCCTCCTTTTCCTTTTTCCTGGTCCAGTAGGCAGGGCTATGAGTAGCTGTAATTTAGCTCCACCTACTGGACCAGGGATTTGGAGAAGAGAGTGAAGAGTAGGAACTGCAGTACCCTGAGTAATGTGAAGAATCCCAAGGAGAAAGAGAACAGCAGTGCAGAGGTGAGCCTCCCTTAGCACTGACCTCTGACTCACTTAGCACAAGACCTCTGACTTCTGCCTCACTCACTATTGACCCCTGACCTCTACCTAACTTAATTCTGACTTCTGTACTCTGTCTCACTTAGCACTGACCTCTGACTTCTGCCTCACTCAGTATTGACCCCTGACCTCTACCTCACTTAGTTCTGACCTCTGAACTCTACCTCTCTTAGTACTGACTTCTAAAAGGAAAAGGGAAGTAGAATGTACACCGCTCCAAGGCTGTCTGCAAATTGAAAATCTCTTGATACTGCTGTGGCAACAAGACTGGGTGCCTGCCAAGGTCCGCAACCTGGGAAATCCATGCAACAAAGAGAAAATGCGGCACTTTCAGAGATGAAGAAAAATTTGTTTTTATTATTGTAGAATCAAAGGTTAAAAACATGATACACGAGGGATCCACACTGTTCAGCAGACACGTTTCACACAAAGTGCTTAATCATTGCTCATATACATCCCTCATGTGTCATGTTTTTTAATCTTTGATTCTACAATAAACCAACACATTTTTCTTCATCTCTGGATGTGCCACTTTTTCTTTTTGTTGCATAGTACTGACTTCTGCCTCACTTAGCACTGACCTCTGAACCCTGCCTCACTTAGTACTGACTTCTGCCCCACTTAGTATTGACCCCTGACCTCTACCTCGCTTAGCACTGACCCTTGAACTCTGCCTTACTTAGCACTGACCTCTGAACTCTGCCTCTCTTAGTACTGACTTCTGCCTCACTTAGTACTGACCCTTGAACTCTGCCTTAGCACTGACCCCTGAACTCTGCCTCACTTAGCATTGACCCCTGAATTCTGCCTCACTTAGCACTGACCCCTGAACTCTGCCTCACTTAGCACTGACCTCTGAACTCTGCCTCACTTAGCTAACACCCCTGAACTCTGCCTCACATAGCACTGACCCCTAAACTCTGCCTCACTTAGCTATGACCTCTGACCTCTTCCTCATTTAGCTATGCCTTTGAACTCTGCCTCACTTAGCACAGACCTTTGAACTCTGCCTCACTTAGCACTGATCTCTGAACTCTGCCTCACTTAGCTATGACCTCTGAACTCTTCCTCACTTAGCTATGACCTCCGAACTCTTCCTTACTTAGCTATGACCTCTGAACTCTGCCTCACTTAGCAAAGACCTTTGAACTCTGCCTCACTTAGCACTGATCTCTGAACTCTGCCTCACTTAGCACAGACCTCTGAACTCTGCCTTACTTAGCACAGACCTCTGAACTCTGCCTCACTTAGCACTGACCTCTGAACTCTGCCTCACTTAGCACAGATCTCTGAACTGCGTCTCACTTAGCACTGACCTCTGACATCTGCCTCTTCTAGTACTGACTTCTGCCTCACTTAGCAATGACCTCTGAACTCTGACTCACTTAGCACTGACCTCTGAACTCTATGTCACTTATTACTGACCTCTGAAATCTGCCTCTCTTAGTACTGACTACTGCCTCACTTAGCCCTGATCCCTGAACTCTGCCTCACTTAGCAATGACCTCTGAACTCTGCCTCACTTAGCACTGACCTCTGAACTCTGCCTCACTTAGCTCTGACCTCTGAATTTTGCCTCACTTAGCACAGACCTCTGAATTTTGCCTCACTTAGCACAGACCTCTGAACTTTGCCTCACTTAGCACTGACCTCTGAACTCTGCCTCACTTAGTACTGACCCCTGAACTCTGCCTAAGTTAGCTATGAGCACTAAACTCTGCCTCACTTAGCACTGATCTCTGAACTCCATCTCACTTAGCACTGACCCCTGAACTCTGGAATAGGTGACGCAGAGCTCAGAAGTGATTAAGAGGTCAGTAGTAAGTGAGGCAGAGTTCCAGGGTCAGTAGTAATTAACGGAGAGTTCTACGGCCAGTAGTAATAAACAGTCAACTTGCCTTACAGACCAATGCAGTGCAGCTTTCCTGCAACATGAGTGCAACGCAGTGTACCTGTGATTGTTGTGTGGGTTAGCTGCAGTTTGACATAGACTTTCATTATGTCCCACGGTTTCCATGCGCTTTCTGAAAGCGCACCAAAACCACACATTCAGTTTTTGGTTTAGAAAGTGCACCAAAATCATGGGGCATAACATAAGTCTATGACAAACCGCAGCTAACCCACATGAAAATTGTGAGTACCCTGAGATGGTGAGGGAAAAAAATCAAACTGCATCAGCTTGAAAGTGCCCTATGGAGGGAGGTCCAAATGTATATTTTATGGGTACAGGAAGGCTTCTGGTTTTTTTTAACCACTTCCCCTAAAGCCCCCCCTGTAAACACAATTTGGCCACACCCACTATCCGAATATGAAAATTTATCAGAGCACATATGACAAAAAACTATAAGCAGCTGAACACCAGGGTCAAACGATCAAATCCCTCTAAACAAATAAATCAAAAAGGTGCAGCGCTAAAACCAATAAAACCAAAAAGAATATATAGAGTACAAAATTCCAGGGATAAAAGAAATAACAATCTGGTGATCCTAAAAGTGATAAAGAGCACAAAGAATGTCCAAATATAAAATGTCCAAGTATGAAGACATGAATCCACCAGGCAAACGTGATGATCACAGCTAAAATGTGTGCAGAACGTGACGTCGTGACGTCATCCGCGGCTACTGCGCATGCTCCACCGTTTGTACTGACTCTGCTGTGTTTTCCATGTCAGCGTCCTGGCACTTGTGAAGTGCCAGCTATGTAAGTGAGATTTTATTTTCTTATAATAAAGCATTTTATACGGAGAGCACTATGTTTGTCCCCTTTTTGATTTCATGAATACGTTATCCACCTGCTACCTGGTTATCTGGAGGAGTCCCTTGCCTTTGGACCTTTTTCATTTATCTGCTGATCCTTATGAGATTGCTTGTTTGATCCTTGTGACCAGGTGAGAGGCCATTTGGTTCATGGTGAAGGGTTCTTCTATCAGCCACACATTTTAGCTGTGATCATCACGTTTGCCTGGTGGATTCATGTCTTCATACTTGGACATTTTATATTTGGACATTCTTTGTGCTCTTTATCACTTTTAGGATCACCAGATTGTTATTTCTTTTATCCCTGGAATTTTGTACTCTATATATTCTTTTTGGTTTTATTGGTTTTAGCGCTGCACCTTTTTGATTTACACACCCACTATCCGCCACGGCTTTAAACTTTAGTGTGCACACCCTAATGCAATAGACTGTGCACACTTATGTTTATATAAACAAAAGGTAAAAGCTGCGCTCAAAGTGAGAAGTAAAGTAGAAAATGTAGTGAAATCAAAGCAGCCTGCACCGAGATCTAGTCTCCAAATCCCATCATAGATAATAATGCAAAAAAGGTGCGGCGCTAAAACATAATTATAAGCTATTAAAATGAATTAAAATGAAATAACCGTATAAATAAATGATAATAACAATGCAAGATGAGTATAAACAATGACATACACTAATGTCCCAGAAATAATTGTGAATAAATAATATACATATACGTGGATAAGTAAATAAATAAAGTCCAAAACCAAAAAAGAAAGTCCGTGATAAAATAGGAAAAAAGTGCCAGAAAGTGCCACAAAAAAGATGAGGATGCAGTAGGGGAAATCTTCTATGGTTCCTCACACCCAAGGTGGAATTTCAGATGTGCTTACCAGATCCCGATGACTGCTATTACAGCAGTCAAAAACGGCACAGGGAAAATTTGGGGCTCCCCACAACCTCAGCATAAGGTACCAGTAAGCGACAGATGATATCTCAAGATTCAAAAACAAAAAGGACAATCCATAGCGTGATACAGTCTGCACAATCGATTTATTAAAAAGAATTGCACTTACAAAGCATCCGTGAAGTAATCAGCATGAATCGTACAACCAACAACAGTCAGCGTCTCCGTCTGCTGCCTCCGCCTCCTGAGTTCGTACACAGCCCTACACAAGAACGGACGTGGTGACGCCTACGACGTCACCACGTCCGTTCTTGTGTAGGGCTGTGTACGAACTCAGGAGGCGGAGGCAGCAGACGGAGACGCTGACTGTTGTTGGTTGTACGATTCATGCTGATTACTTCACGGATGCTTTGTAAGTGCAATTCTTTTTAATAAATCGATTGTGCAGACTGTATCACGCTATGGATTGTCCTTTTTGTTTTTGAATCTTGAGATATCATCTGTCGCTTACTGGTACCTTATGCTGAGGTTGTGGGGAGCCCCAAATTTTCCCTGTGCCGTTTTTGACTGCTGTAATAGCAGTCATCGGGATCTGGTAAGCACATCTGAAATTCCACCTTGGGTGTGAGGAACCATAGAAGATTTCCCCTACTGCATCCTCATCTTTTTTGTGGCACTTTCTGGCACTTTTTTCCTATTTTATCACGGACTTTCTTTTTTGGTTTTGGACTTTATTTATTTACTTATCCACGTATATGTATATTATTTATTCACAATTATTTCTGGGACATTAGTGTATGTCATTGTTTATACTCATCTTGCATTGTTATTATCATTTATTTATACGGTTATTTCATTTTAATTCATTTTAATAGCTTATAATTATGTTTTAGCGCCGCACCTTTTTTGCATTATTACTTATGTTTATAGCAGTGAATTTCACTGCTATAAGTAAACATTTTTACTGAATGACATTGTGTAGACACTGTGTATTGTTGTGATTAGCTGTGATTGGCCACAGCTAATCACATGGTACAAATAGGCTGTGATTGGCCCTGTCTGTACCATGTGATCACTGTGATAAAATCACAGCTAGTAACGCAAATGTATACAATGAATGGCATGAAGAAATCCATTCCTTGTTTACAACTGTCATGTGATCTGCTGTGATTGGACACAGTGATCACGTGTTGCCAGCAGCGGGTTGGTACAGTGATCAGTAATATGCCGTGTGAGGCGCATTTTTGCTAGGACATATAGGGGGATATAGTAACCAAGACTGTAATGTTAATAATGCATCACAGAATGTACCCTCATGACTAACAGGAGCCAGTGTCAGAAAAAGACTTGAAAAACTTAATATAAATAAATCACCAGGACCAGATGGCTTACACCCAGGAGTCCTTAAGGAACTCAGTTAGGTGATACAGTTAGGTTAGGTGATGGACAGTTTACTGACTGGAATGGTACCAGCTGATTGGAGAAAAGCAAACGTGGTACCAATATTTAAAAAAGGGCCAAGATATATCCCTGATAACTACAGACCAGTCAGCCTAACATCAATAGTTTGTAAAATATTGGAGGGACTATATCCAAGAATTTGCTGATGAAAACTGTATTATTAGTAGTAATCAGTAGGGTTGAGCCAAACACAAATATCATGCCTGGGGGGTCTCCTTAGTCTGCCTGTAAAGTAGCACATTTTTCCCATGTTCAAAACAGTCCCGCAGCAAAATGACATTTCTAAAGGAAAAAATGTCATTTAAAATTGCTCGCAGCTGTAATGTATTGCCGGAACCTGGCAATATACATAAAAAAATCATTGAAAAAAAAAGGCGTGGGGGTCCCCCCAAAATCCATACTAGGCCTTTTAGGTCTGGTATGGATATTTAGGGGAACCCCGCACCAAAATAAAAAAAATGGTGTGGGGGTCCCCCCAAAATTCATACCAGACCCTTATCTGAGCATGCAACCTGGCAGGCTGCAGGAAAAGGGGGGGATGAGAGCGTGCCCCCCCTGGACAGTACCAGGCTACATGCCCTCAACATGGGGTGGGTGCTTTGGGTCCCCCCAAAGCACCTTGTCCCCATGTTGATGGGGACAAGGGCCTCATCCCCACAACCCTTGCCTGGTGGTTGTGGGGGTCTGCGGACGGGGGGATTATCGGAATCTGGAAGATTCGGCGTCCTGAGTGAAGATGGATGTTTTTTTTTAAATAAAGGAATTGTCCAAAACTGTCTCCTGTCATTTTTACTTTTTGACACTTTTTTGGTAAATCGATAGGGGTACAATATACCCCATACCCATGCACATGGGGGGTCCGGGATCTGGGGGCCCCCTTGTTAAAGGGGGCTTACAGATTCCGATAAGCCCCCCTCCCGCAGACCCCCCACAACCACCGGTCAAGGGTTGTGGGAATGAGACCCAAAGCACTCTCCCCATGTTGAGGGCATGTGGCCTGGTACGGTTCAGGAGGGGGGCGCTCTCTTATCCCCCCCTTTTCCTGTGGCCTGCCAGGTTGCATGCTCGGATAAGGGTCTGGTATGGATTTTGGGGATTTTTTTTATTTTGACATAGGGGTTCCCCTTAAAATCCATACCAGACCTGAAGGGCCTGGTATGGATTTGGGGGGGAGGGCACACCCTTTTTTATTGTTATTTTGGAGCGGGGTTCCCCTTAAAAGCCATACCAGACCTCAAGGGCCTGGTATTGATTTTGGGGGGGACCCCCATGCCATTTTTTATTTTGGCGCAGGGTTCCCTTTAACCACTTCAATACACTATATTATATATACTACACTGCCTGAATATAGATTCTACACTAAACATCTAATCTACACTACCCTGTTTCCCTGAAAATAAGACCTAGTGTGATTGTCGGTGATGGCTGCAATATAAGCCCTACCCCCCAAATAAGCCCTACCCTGTTTCCCCGAAAATAAGCCCTACCCTAAAAATAAGACCTACAAGGACTTTAACTAGGGCTTATTTGGGGGTAGGGCTTATATTGCAGCCATCACCGACAATCACTCTAGGTCTTATTTTCGGGGAAACAGGGTATATGCAGAGTACACACTAGGCTGTATATATAAATATATATATATGAAATATACTGCCTGCACTGACTGAATATAGATTCTACAGTGAATATCTAACCTACGCTAAATGTATATATATATATATATATATATATATATATATATATATATATATATATATATATATATATATATATATATATGTATATATATATATATGTATATATACACACTAGACTGTATATATATATATATATATATATATATGTATATATACACACTAGACTGTATATATATATATATATATATATATATATATATATATATATATATCAACTACACTGCCTGCACGCCACTAACTGAGCTGCCTAATCTCTCTTCATTCATTACACTATACAGCTGCCGTGTAAGCAGCAGCCTTAAATAGTGTGGGGCGTGGACCCTGCCTTTGGCCAATTATGGCTCTCTCAGCAGAGCGCGCTGTGATTGGCCAAAGTATGCAGGTCAGGTGCATGCTTTGGCCAATTATCATACAGTAATAAACTGCGATCTCGCAGTGCATTATGGGACATTCCACGGTGCTCGAATTTCCCGCGAACACCCCATATGTTCGGTTTGTTTTAGAACACCCGATGTTCGAGTCAAACTTATGTTCAACTCGAACTGCGGGCTCATCCCTAATAATCAGCATGGATTCAAGAAGGATCATACTTGCCAAATCAACCTGTTAGAATTCTATGGAAGTGAGCTGCAATCTAGATAAAGGAAAGCCTTTGGACATGGTATATCTGGATTTTGCAAAGGCATTTGCTACAGTCCCCCATAAACATTTACTTTACAAACTGAGGTTTGTAGGCATGGACCATAGGGTATGTACCTGGATAGAGAAATGGTTACAGGGGTGTGTCCAAAGTGTGGTGATAAATAGTGAGCATGTAGAATGGTCTGTCCTGGGACCAATTCTGTTTAATTTATTCATAAATGATATAGAGGATGGGATAAATATCTCAATCTCAATGTTTGCTGATAACACAAAGCTAAGCAGGGCAATAACTTCACAACAAGATGTGGAAACCTAAGCTAAATAAAATAATGGGTTGGGCAACTACATGGCAAATAAGGTTTAATGTTGAAAAATGTAAAGTAATGAATTTGGGTGTTAAAAATACAAATGCAAGTTACCTGCTGGGGGAAAACCACTGGGGGAATCCGAGATGGAAAAAGATCTGGGGGTCCTAGTAGATGACAGGCTTAGCAACGACATGCAATGCCAAGCTCCTGTAAGCAAAGCCAGCAGAATATTAGCATGCATCAAAAAAGGGGATTTACTCCAGGGATAAAACGATAATTCTGCCACTCTAAAAGACTCTGGTCCAGCTGCATCTTGAATATGTAATCCAGATCTGGCACCAGTCCTCAAGAAGGATGTGCTGAAACTGGAGAGAGTCCATAGAAGAGCAACAAGGCTAATAAAGGGACTAGCGGACCTCAGCTATGAGGAAAGACTACAAACGTTAAACTTATTCTCTCTGGAGAAGAGCCGCTTGAAAGGAGATATGATAGAGATATACAAATACCTTACTGGTGACCCTAGTCTAGGGAAAAAACTTTTCAGTGGAAGGGAGTTTAAAAAGACACGTGGTCAATCATTGGAACTGGAAGAGAAGCAGTTTAACCTTAACTGCGTAGAGGGTTCTTCACTGCCAGAGCAGTAAGGATCTGGAATTCCCTTCCACAAGCAGTGGTATCAGCAGGGAGCATCTATAGTTTAAAAAACGAAAGATCTCAACATACAGGGATATGGGAATTACTATTGACATAAACTGACACACACACACACACCACAGGTTGAACTGGATAAACTGGTGTCTTTATTCAACATAACTACTATGTAACTATGTGACCAGTCAGCAATTACAGTGGGCAAGAGCATCCCTTAAATAGGCCTGTGTGGCGGTATTTCTTTGTAAGAACTATGGAAATCAGTAATCCTAGAAAATGTCTGACCATTCCAGAAAGGGTATGATTGTGAAGCAGAGATGACTGTCAGAGCAGGGTGCAGCGTAAAGGTGGTGGAGGACAGAGGCGGCAGAAATTATGCTTAAGAAGCAGTGCTGACTAAGTCAAGTGCCATGAGCGTGTAGTGGGGGACTGAGGCAGCAGAGGGAACACTTGTGGAGTGTTGCTGTATGTCAGAGAGGAATGCAGTGTCAAGGTGGCAGGGTAAAGAGGCAGCAGAAGGGATGATTGAGGTGCTTATTGTAAGCAAAGTGCCATGTGCAGGTGGTGGAGGACAGAGGCAACATAGGGGACACTTGTGAAGCGTAGCCTCATGTCAGAGTGGAGTGCCATGTGCAGGGGGCATAGGCATCATAGGGGACACTTATGGAGCACAGCTGATTGTCAGAGCAGAGTGCAGTGTTAAGCTGGTGAGGGGGAAAAGCATCAGAGGGGCCACTTGTAGGTGGCAGCTGATTGTCAGGGCAGAGTGCAGTGTGAAGGTGGTGAAGGACAGAGGTACCAGAGTGTGAGAGGATGGTTAATGTTGGATGTATAGAGGGATGTAATGTGAGTGGAAGGTGATTGCTGAATACAGATAGGGATGCCATGTGAGAGGAGGGCTGGATACAGGGAGCAATATAATATGAGTGGTAGAGGAGGTAGTTAGAAAGTGATGCTCTGCGAGTGAGGTGGCTGGGGAGGGGTGCATTTGGAGGGGTATGCTGGTTGAGAATAAAGGCAGTAAATATGTAGGTAGGTATAAGGTTGCACAATAAATAAAGGATAAAAAGGTATATATCGATTTACAAAAGTGATAGTCAAAAATACAGCAAATATTTCATATGTGCAAATATTTAGTGTTAAAATAAAAGAATAAAAAAAGCAATTCTCATATTGTAAAGGTAATCTGTATATGCAAAACACATAAAAAGACAACACAATACAAAAAAATGAAGCAAAGGAAAGGTGAAAAAAGTGACCAGAGAACTGGAACATTGGGAAAAAGAAAGGGTGAAAACAGAATTAATAGCAAGAAATTTACTTTAGATATATACTGTAGATCTGATCATAAAAAGTCAAATGGCATCATTGTTTACACAGAATGGCTCTAGGGTTCCAATTATGGCATTAGGAGAAAGTACCATAGTGTATTTATGAATTATTGTAGTAGTAGTGCCAAATGACAATAAAAACCTTATATCAATTCATATTAACTCAGTAACTCTTTATTGTGAACGTATCACAATACAATATTTATTATAATTCTCATGCCTTTCATTAGAAACTGTATTAGAAGGTCCATTCCAATATAACAGAGGTCATCACAATTAATAAAATGCTTGCTTTAAAAGGAAATTGAGTTTCAAACTATAAAACTATACCGTTAAATTCTAAGCAGGGTTAATAAAGGATTTATGTTTCCTGCTTTCAATCCATGTAAGATGTTCATGACCATATATATGTTCATTTCCCTTGAACATAAAGTGCTCAAGGGAAAAATATAAAGATTTAAATGCGTAGATGTTCCATTTGTACATTCAATTATTTATTGTCTTTTTTTCTCTACACAGTTGGCAAAATAGTGAACTGCATGTTATTATGGTAAGCCATGCATTGTAACTTGGTTGATGCATTAGAATGGACTGAGCTGCATCTTTCTAACATGTTTATTCACCCGTGTAAATAACTTTGAACTTCCTCAAGTTATGACACACCTGGCAAAGAAGGGTTCTCCAAAATGTCACTGTAATGTATGAGTGGCTGTTCTCAGGGAGGAATAGTAGTGCACAAATGTGTGACTTCCCTTTAGAGGCTATGCATAATGGAATGTTTTTCTTTTTTACAGGTAAGTATAACATTTTACATTTTAATATTTTTTGCACTGTTTTTTTGAGCCAGCAAGTGCAATTCTAGTCCTTTCATTTTTCAAACTCACATCCTGCTTCTATTATGTAAAGCCTGTAAGAAGTCTGTTATCTATACAGAACTCAGTGAGTTGCTGAAGCAGTGACTTAATGGGGTTGATTTACTAAAGGAAAATAGGCTGTGCACTTTGCAAAGTGCAGTTGCCCTTTGCGAGTGCAGTTGCTCCAGAGCTTAGTAAATGAGGTAAGGCTTCACTTTTGAAAGAGTACCCAATCATGACCAAGAAAAATTAAAAAAAATGAATTAATGCTTGCACATGATTGGATGATGGCAGTCAGCAGAGTTTCTGCTCATTTACTAAGCTCTGGAGCAACTGCACTTGCAGAGGGCAATTGCATTTTGCAAAGTGCACAGTCTTTTACCCTTTAGTAAATCAACCCCAATGAGTAGGCAGCTGTACTGTTTAAAAGCAGCGGGGTTGATTTACTAAAACTGGAGAGTGCAAAATCTGGTGCAGCTGACTGTGCATGGTAGCCAATCAGCTTCTAAGGCTTGATGATTACTCCCCGGTGTAATGTGACTTGCTAGTCTTACAAGGTCTCAGGTGTAAATGGGGAGCAGGTGTGTTAAATTTTGGGTTATCACTCTCACTCTCTCATACTGGACAGTGGAAGTCCAACATGGCACCTCATGGCAAAGAACTCTCTGAGGATCTGAAAAAAATAATTGTTGCTCTACATAAAGATGGCCTAGGCTATAAGAAGATTGCCAAAACCCTGAAACTGAGCTGCAGCACTGTGGCCAAGACCATACAGCGGTTTAACAGGACAGGTTCCACTCAAAACAGGCCTCGCCATGGTCGGCCAAAGAAGTTGAGTGCACATACACAGCATCATATTCAGAGGTTGTCTTTGGGAAATAGACATATAAGTGCTGCCAGCATTCCTGCAGGGACTGAAGGGGTGGGGGGTCATCCTGTCAGTGTTCAGACCATACGTCATACACTGCATCAAATTGGTCTGCATGGCGAACCAGTACTCAATTGTGTTGCCAGCGGTTTAGACATTAATGGCTGTGTGTTGAGTTATTTTGAGGGGACAGCAAATGTACACTGTTATACAAGTTGTAAACTCACTACTTTACATTGTAGCAAAGTGTCAATTCTTCAGTGTTGTCACATGAAAAGATATAATAAAATATTTACAAAAACGTGAGGGGTGTACTCACTTTTGTGGGATACTGTGTATGTATATATATATATATATATATAAGTGGAATATACCAACACAATTATTGTTTTCACCAGCACAGAAGCACTTTATTTTGGATATTTATTGGTGGGACTATACACATATTATGTTTTTTAATTTTAAATGCATAAAGTTTTTTCACTAGCACAGAAGCACTTCAAAGTACTAATGGGACTATACATCTTCCAAACGCAATTTTGGAGGATGCATTAGGACTAACCAGTAGGGATGAGCTTCGTGTTCGAGTCGAACCCATGTTCGACTCGAACATCGGCTGTTCGCCCGTTCGCCGAATTGCGAACGATATGGGCCGTTCGCGCCAAATTCGTGTGGCGCGTCACGGCCCATAATTCACTGCGGCATCGCAGTGCATTGCTTGCTGATGATTGGCCAAGCATGCACTATGACCCGCATGCTTGGCCAATCACAGCGCCGCCTGAACAGAGAGCCGTAATTGGCCAAAGCCAAGGAGGCTTTGGCCAATTATGGCTCAGGGGATTTAGTACATGCCCCACACTATATAAGGCCGCCTGCACGGCGGCCCTGTGTAGTGTGTGTTCCGGCGTTCATTGAGAGAGAGAGAGAGAGACAGACAGTGTCATTTGATTTGAGTTAGATAGATTAGGCAGAACAGTCAGTCAGTTAGCTGCACTTACAGTGTATTGTGTATATATATGCATCCCAGGTGTTGCATATATATATATACACTGTATTCAGTTTAGCTAGATCCGTTCCTGTTATCTTCTAGACTATTTACATTTAGTGCAGTGCGTCCTGCTCACAGTGTTCAGCTAGATCCGTTCCTGTTATCTTCTAGACTATTTACATTTAGTGCAGTGCGTCCTGCTCACAGTGTTCAGCTAGATCCGTTCCTGTTATCTTCTAGACTATTTACATTTAGTGCAGTGCGTCCTGCTCACAGTGTTCAGCTAGATCCATTCCTGTTATCTTCTAGACTATTTACATTTAGTGCAGTGCGTCCTGCTCACAGTGTTCAGCTAGATCCGTTCCTGTTATCTTCTAGACTATTTACATTTAGTGCAGTGTGTCCTGCTCACAGTGTTCAGCTAGATCAGTTCCTGTTAAATTCTAGACTATTTACATTTAGTGCAGTGCGTCCTGCTCACAGTGTTCAGCTAGATCCGTTCCTGTTATCTTCCTACTGACAGGCAGGCTTGTCTGGTTACAGTATACAAAGCTACCTGAAGAAAATTACTGGTGTTCTATTTGATCCTATTAGTACCACGGTCGGGCAGCTAGACTATTTACATTTAGTACAGTGCGTCCTGCTCACAGTGTTCAGCTAGATCCGTTCCTGTTATCTTCCTACTGACAGGCAGGCTTGTCTGCTTACAGTATATAAAGCTACCTGAAGAAAATTACTGGTGTTCTATTTGATCCTATTAGTACCACGGTCAGGCAGTTAGACTATTTACATTTAGTACAGTGCGTCCTGCTCACAGTGTTCAGCTAGATCCGTTCCTGTTATCTTCCTACTGACAGGCAGGCTTGTCTGGTTACAGTATATAAAGCTACCTGAAGAAAATTACTGGTGTTCTATTTGATCCTATTAGTACCACGGTCAGGCAGTTAGACTATTTACATTTAGTACAGTGCGTCCTGCTCACAGTGTTCAGCTAGATCCGTTCCTGTTATCTTCCTACTGACAGGCAGGCTTGTCTGGTTACAGTATATAAAGCTACCTGAAGAAAATTACTGGTGTTCTGTTTGATCCTATTAGTACCACGGTCAGGCAGCTAGACTATTTACATTTAGTACAGTGCATCCTGCTCACAGTGTTCAGCTAGATCCGTTCCTGTTATCTTCCTACTGACAGGCAGGCTTGTCTGGTTACAGTATATAAAGCTACCTGAAGAAAATTACTGGTGTTCTATTTGATCCTATTAGTACCATGGCAGCAGGGCTCGTTCCTGCGTTCCAACTAGAGTGTCTGTGAGGGGTTGCAGTGTTGTGGCACCAGCACCAGTGCCTAAGGCCTAATTTTTCAGCTCCTGTTCAACAGGGGCATGTAATTACAATTCTTGATCTAATATTTCACAGCAGGGCCCTGTGAGGGCTTACAGTATTGTGGCCACAGCAACACCTAAGGCCCAAATTTCTGCTGCGTATATAGGGCAGGACCCTACTTTCAAACATCTAACTTACAAACGACTCCTACTTGCAAACGGAAGGAGACAACAGGAAGTGAGATGAAATCTACCCCTAGGAAGGGAAATTCTCTCCTGTAAGAGTTAATATGGGAAAACAATTTCTCCTTTCCACTGATGCTTTCCAATCCTTGTTCCACAAAAAAACCCAAATTTTAAAAAAACATTTTTCATTGGGACAAAAAGTGAGGTGAAATCTTCTGAAGAGGAGGAAAGACAGCAAAACAAATGTCACAGGGGTGATAACCCTTCCCTATGTTTTCCAAAAAGCTTAAAAAAGATTTTTTGGCTGGAGCTAAACACGTTAAAAATGTACCCGTTCAAAATTACAAAGAGATTCTACTTAACAACAAACCTACAGTCCCTGTCTTGTTTGCACCGCCTGTATACTGCTGTTCAGAGTATATAGGGCCTTTCCTTATTTTAATTTGGGTGCGGGGTTCCCCTTAATATCCATACAAGACCCAAAGGGCCTGGTAATGGACTGGGGGGTACCCATGCCGTTTTTCTCACTGATTTTCATCCATATTGCCATGACCCGACATGACATTAAACCCGCAAGCAGTTTTAAATGAGATTTTTTCCTTTAAAAATGACATTTGGTGCAGGGACTGTTCTAAACACGGGAAACACGCGTCACTTTACAGGCATACTATAGACACCCCCCAGGTACGATATTTAAAGGAATATTTCACTTTTTTTTTTTTTTACTTTAAGCATCATTAAAATCACTGCTCCCGAAAAAACGGCCGTTTTTAAAAGTTTTTTTTGCATTGATACATGTCCCCTGGGGTAGGACCCGGGTCCCCAAACCCTTTTTAGGACAATACCATGCAAATTAGCCTTTAAAATGAGCACTTTTGATTTCGAACGTTCGAGTCCCATAGACGTCAATGGGGTTCTAACGTTCGTGCGAACTTTCGGTCCGTTCGCAGGTTCTGGTGCGAACCGAACCGGGGGGGTGTTCGGCTCATCCCTACTAACCAGTCCCGTTGTTTGTCAAGCACTTGGCATATTTGCACAGAGGTTATTTAACCACTTGGTACTTTACTTATATTTATTTTTATATTTTGAAAACTACTATTTTTCCTTCTCTTGGCTGGAAGGACACATGTGAAGCTATGTAGCGTACATGTTAGTTGCACGTTTATGCGTACATTCACCAATCAAGTTATTTATTTAGTTAATTTCAAACACAGATATAGAACAGCGCCATATCTATTTCATTTTATTTCCATTCACGTACTACACATAGTGGCAGTAATTAGTAGAGGCAGCAGTTCTTTTAGTTTTTCCCTTTGATAGTACTTACTTCCTTTGCGCGGAATCATTTACATTTCCTACACTTGTCTTTGTACTCCTCACCTGGTTGCCGCCACACACGCTTGACACCATCTGAACCAAATAAGTTTATCTTGGTCTCATCAGACCACAGAACATGGTTCTAGTAATCCATGTCCTTAGTCTGCTTGTCTTCAGCAAACTGTTTGCAGGCTTTCTTGTGCATCATCTTTAGAAGAGCCTTCCTTCTGGGATAACATTAATGCAGATCGATTTGATGCCATGTCCGGCGTATGGTCTGAGCACTGACAGGCTGACCCCCCACCCCTTCAACCTCTGCAGCAATGCTGGCAGCACTCATACATCTATTTCCCAAAGACAACCTCTGGATATGACGCTGAGAACATACACTCAACTTCTTTGGTTGACCATGGCGAGGCCTGTTCTGAGTGGAACCTGTCCTGTTAAACTGCTGTATGGTTCACTGTGCTGCAGCTCAGTTTCAGGGTCTTGGCAATCTTCTTATAGCCTAGGCCATCTTTATGTAGAGCAACAATTCTTTTTTTTAGACCCTCAGAGAGTTCTTTGCCATGAGGTGCCATGTTGAACTTCCAGTGACCAGTATGAGAGAGTGAGAGCGATAATGCCAAATTTAATACACCTGCTCCCCATTCACACCTGAGACCTTGAGGGGGAAAATGACTAATTGGGCCCAATTTGGACATTTTCACTTAGGGGTGTACTCACATTTGTTGCCAGCGGTTTAGACATTAATGGCTGTGTGTTACATTACTTTACATTGTAGCAAAGTGTAATTTCTTCAGTGTTGTCACATGAAAAGATATAATAAAATATTTACAAACATGTGAGGGGTGTACTCGTTTTTATGAGATACTGTTTATTTTAATATGTTTCTAGTTTGAGTGCTGCAGGGTATTTGATCTCAGGTTTGATGGTGGATTTTTTTTATGCTGAATGGATTTTTAGTGTGGGTATATATGTTACACTCACCTTCAAGTAATTTTTACATTCACTGACAACCTGAGGAATTGACAATGAGTTATTTTCCAATGAAAGTATTTTTTCTCCCACTGACCGCCAACACTAGAGACTTTTTTTTTTTACACACAGTCGGAATTTCCGACAACAAATGTTCGATGGGAGCTCGTTGTGGGAAATTCTGACCATGTGTAGGCTCCATCGGACATTTTTTGTTGGAATTTCCTACAACAAACATTTGAGAGCTGATTCTCAAATTTTCGGACAACAAAATCCGTTGTCGGAAATTCCGAGTGTGTGTAGACAATTCCGATGCACCAAATTCCATGCATGCTTTGAATCAAGTATGAAACAGAAGCGCTCAGTCTGGTAAAACTAGCGATCGCAATGGAGATAGCACATTCGTCACGCTGCAAATTTTTTAATCTTTTAATGCAGCGCATTCTCTTTTTCTTTATAATGCTAGAATAATTAAATTGTTTTGCTGCTGACATTCACACAGAGTTCTGACAAACCGATTTATTTATTATTTCTCGTGATCTCCTGAATAATATTTTTTATTTTTTTCCTCAGATCTCCATAATAATGTTTATAATTTATTTTTATAGTGATCTTTTTTTTATTTATTTTTTTATCAAGATCTTCTATTTTTTTTTATAGTGATATCCATAATATTTTTTGTCATTTTGTGTGTCAAGTTATCACAACACCATTATTATCTTGTATTTTTTAACCTCAAGGAGGTTGGTTGGTGTTGGTGTCCCTTGTTAATTTGACATTGTATTTTAGAAATGTACCTGCCTACTCACAAACAAACTGTCCTTTTTGAAGTAAAACACATAGGCAAGTATTTGTGAAAAAAATAGACATTTATTAGGGGGTCATAACAAAATAAAGAGGAAGGCAATGCTGGATAAACTGGTGAAATTGGTGAAGCCTTTGTACCCCACACATCAACTATTTTACATGCAAAATTGGTGGCCTGAGGAGTCCATATAATAGTGAGCACAATCGGGTCCAGGACTCCAAGAGATCAGGAACAGCAGCAGATGACATATATGTCCCCAGGCTGTGGTCATACAACAGCCTGCGTCTTTTGTCAGACCAGACTGAACCCAGGCCATCACTCTCTTGTCTTCCTTACACGCTTCCTTCCAGGCTGTGGCTGTGGTGTTGGAGTTGTGGCAGGAGGTGGAGATGGAGGTGGAGGAGGACGATGGTCGAACTCACAAACCTGGTTTTTGCTTGTGAGCTCGCCCCTGCCACTTACCACCGCCACCTCCTGGCTGCCACTTTCCACAGCCTCCTCCTGGCTGAGGCTTTCTTGTGTATGAAAAAGGGACATTTTTTAGTTTTTTGGTCATCAATCACACACAATTTTCAGCTCATGACTGTTGCAAATTGAATGTTAATAAATAGAAAAGACTATCATTCTGACCCTAGCATTTTTCATTCTTGTCCCAATCATTTTTGGCCACTACTGTCTATTGATATGTAAACCACAGAAATTAGTGATTAATAATAACTAAAATCAAGTTAACATCATTAATTTTTGTACAAGAAATATGTTAAGCAATGCTATACCTGGCTCAAGCTGGGCTCCTCCACTTCTTCCTGGCTAGAAGGCCCAGGTTGGACGTCAGAAGCCTCAGCTTGGGTGGAAGGAAGCGTTGAAGGAAAAGTGGAGAGTGCTGGCCTGGGTTCATTCTGGTTTGACAGAAAACACAGTCTGTCATAGTACCACAAAAAAAGAAAAAGAAAAAATTGATAACTTTATTCCCCATTGGAGGAGAGAGTCACGCCCCCTCAGTGTCTCCCGTTTAGAGATTTATTGGATATATTAAGCTCAGGTCCTACTTCCCATTTGGATTGAACGTGGAGTGGGACCTCAACTCTTTTATCAATTGATCTTAGGGTCCCAGCTTTCCATTTTCATACACATTTGTATTTGAACATACTTCATATATTCTTCCTCCTTCCCTGATATTTTTTTAATTGATAATATGTTTTTACAATTTTTCCCTCCATGTTTTTTATATTCCTACTTCATTTTATTTTGTTTTGTTAGTTTCATTTTTATTTTTTATTTTTATTTTAATGTCACATTTGAGAGACATCTTTTGTGACTGCTGTATACAATGTTTGTGACTACCTCTGGAGTTTTAGATTACTTCCGGCTGGATAATTAAGCATCTCCCCTTATGAGGTTTGCCACGTGACTCGCGACCCGCGTTTTCACTGGCTCTTTGATATGACGCTCCTTACCTAGTTTTTCAGGTGACCGCTCGGTCACAATGGTGTGTAATCTTTTGGTTGGGTAACACCATCATGTGTTCCAAGCTCCTGTTCTCTTATTGGACTCCATAGTGAGGCTTGGTTTGTGTTTGTCATGTGATCATCCTCTGTCCAATCTATGGTTTCCCTGTAGCCATTTTCGCTGATTGGTCTTGTATTGTAATTTTGATACAACATTATTTATATATATATATAGGCAGTGTGGAAGAGGTGATTTATGCCCCTGTTGAAGGCCCATTGGTCGAAACGCGTAGGGACGTTATCACTCTCTACATTGCCTTCCATTTTTATATTTTTTGTGATCACTTTTATCTATGTGGTGGTTTTTAGCAATAAACAACCTTTTTGACCTGCACTATGTGGAAGCACATTATTTTTTCTCCACATATCATCTGGATGTGAGTGGATGTTCGTTCTCTGAACCTGCCATCAAGACCAAGCCCTGACGGTCGTGAGATCGGGCCGACCCGTAAGCTACCCTTGGTCCCCCCGGATCCTTCTCTGTAGGCTTCAACCACCCGGCTATCCACACACTCGCCCCAAGGGGCACACTGCCTGTATGACCGACATTAGAGTCCACCTTTTCCGGTAAGTGCGCCCACATCTCATTCAGTGTTTGATGATCCTCTTATTTGATGTTTCTTCCACGGATAGAGTTGTGTTCCCGTTTCACCGTTCCTGCACCTACACCATTATATTGGACTTTCTGTTCTCACCTTTGGACACTATTTATTTGTTTACTTTCTTTTTTGAGGTTTATACCATATACATTTTTTGGTTTATTTTTTTTTTGTTTGCAGATGGACTTTTGCACAAATTATTCATTTATTCATATACACGGTGTTCATCATTTGTCAGCACTACATTTTGCCTTTTTATGTATTTAAGTGTTTGTCACATTTCTATGTAGCTGCTTTTCGCCTTTTCTTCTGTGTTTGGGGTTTAGCGCAGTAATCATTCCCTATTCCACATAGTACCACAACCTGAAGACATAAACGTCATCTGCTGCAGCTCCTGATCTCTGGAAGTCCTGGACCTTCTTGCGCTCCCTAAAATAAGTGCTCCTTAGGCCACCAATTTTGGCCTTCAAATAGGGGATGGTTGCCGTGGGGATCACCGGCTTCACAAATTCCAACAATAGATCCAGCGCTGCCTTCCTCTTTCTTTTATTATTATAAAAGGGGTGTTTTACCTGCCACAGACAGGGCAGCTCCCTGTACATATCAATGAATATGGGGATAAAGTCCTGACCCATTTTCTCTGCAAGACACAACACAAGACAAACCCTAATGTCAGGCTAAACTCTCCTAATCTTGTCCCAATATAGGCCTCAATCTATATAAATTGTACCTTCGTTATCACGGTTGGCGCTTCTGCTACTCCTTCCTCCGCTCACAGATCGTACATACGACACACGCGTGTACACTTTATATACACTGCGCATGCGTGAAACTCTATCCGCCCCTGACCTTCTTTCTAGTCTATTCCCCGCCCCTTTTCTTTCGGCACAGTGGGAGAGCACATGGCGGGGACAGAGCAGGTGCATGATAATCTCAGCAATGACGACAGCCCAGAGCCACAAATGTCCCGATCCAGGAGGAGATATAACGCCTCAAATATGTCCCTTGTAGAGATAGTGGAGATGGTGGACATCTTGAAGAGGGCCGACTATGATGGGAAGTATGGACTGTACCCAAACCCAAATGTGGGAAAGGCCAAGATCAGGATTAAAGTTGTGAAAAATCTGCACAGTAATTTGGGGGTACTACGATCCAAGTAGCAATTGAAAAAACACTGGTCAGACCTGAAATTGAGGGAGCACAATCAGTACAGAAGAATCAAGAAAGTTCTGCAAAAAAGTAAGTATTTGTCGTGTGTTCCTATTATTATTATTACTTGCATGCTGCTCCATGTGCTTTTCTTTACTGTTGTACTGTTTAAAATGGCAAGTTTCAAGTTTGTGGGCACAGTAATCGTTCGTAGTAAACATTGTTCGTTCGCCCACTAATACGATGTTTTTGGCAGATGCAGGTTGACATTTTGTCATGCCTATTTATATTACAAGAAGTTTAGTACATTGTTGTCTAGATCGGTTTGTAACTAGAATGAAATGCAAACTTGATTCAGTGTAAGGAGAGGACGCTCAGCAGCTATTTACACATCTGGATGCAGGAGCACTAGTGTGGCACACCAGAACAAACTTTTTAGGGCGTCCCACACAGGTGCTCCAGTGGATACTAGGGGTGTCTCCATGTGTGAAACGTAACCAAAACAGGTAAGTATTGCAGCTTTAGAAAGGGAAATAAAAAATGTCATCAGCTTGGAACTCTGCCAAAAAAGACAATTGTACGACACTTCCAAGCAATGTTTCATATTCCTATTTCTGGCCTCAAATATCTGTGTGCTAAGTATACCTTTTTTTGATTTACATAGGGGAGAAAAGACTCAGGACATCAGAGGACACCAGGGACCCACAACCTCCTAAAGAAGGGGAAATCCCCATACCACAACCAGAGGATGTGGAGGAAGGAGAGGTTTACAAATTGGGCAAAATAGTGACCACAACAGGTGAGTGTCTGAGAACACAGCTTCAGGTAATAGATGTATGCCTGCATATTTATAATACATGGTGTGTGTTTTTTAATTTTAGGTGACGTGGATGTTGTGGAAGAAGAATCTCATTTCACAAGTGCAAGTGCACATGTCCTCATCGGGGAGATCATGGTGTGCAATCGGGATTTACAGAAGATCAAGGAAGACATCAATGATGTTGAAAAAAGACTCAAAAACATTGATGTTTTAGGCAGAATCTAAAACACACCAATATTAGTCAATTTGCTTATATTTGTATTATTTTTCTAACTTTTTAAAAGTATATTAAAAGCCAAATTTTGAAGATGTACACAGTGTGTCAACATGTGCTATCTGCCATCATGGGATATCAATGTACGAGTTTTGTGGGTGCAACTCCTTCCTCGTAACTAAAGTAGCTGAGAGGAAGGGGTTGCACCCCCGAATCACATCCATTGATCCCCCATGATGGGAACTAGCACAGGTTGACATTATGCATGGGATCAGGAGGGAAATCCCCATTTTGACTCTCAATTTGTGTGCATCTTCAAAATTTGGCTTTCACAGGGGTGACATCACCCCATCTGATGAAGGCAAGATCACAGTTTGGACATACTAATGTCTGATATTGCATTCAATTCATCAAAGTTGAACTTTGTAAGTTCCTGAGTTGTGTATTGTTTTATGGTTTTAAACATGCCTGTTTACCCCAAAAAAGGATACTTCTACTGTCAAACAAAAACAAAAAAATTTTAATCAAAAAATATGTTGGTTTGTTCAAAATCCCTTTTCTAATGCACATGTGAATGTGCACAGAGTAAAAAGTTTTCTACTCAACAATGTGTGGTTTCTTCTTTCAATGCTCAATACCAGTTTTTGGAGTAAGTTGGTGTTTACAGTGGCGATGGGGGTTATTTACTAAAGACAAATCCACTTTGCACTACAAGTGCACTTTCAGTGCAGTTTCAAGTGCACTTTTGCAGTGCACTTGAAGTGCAAAGTGGTTTTAACTTTAGTAAATAACACCCACAGTGCTTTAAATTTGCCACAATCAGGCCATTTTCGTGACTCAAAAAAATTAATTCATGGTGCTGAAAGTGATGAATATTTTTATCAGTAATGCATTACATACATTAACAACATAAACAAGGTGTGTGTGTAGCAGACCCACAACATAATAGTTAGCTGAAAAAGAGAGTGTCACCTCATGTGTCATAGAAATTACATTTGCACTATTGAAGAAAATGGCCAAAAAGAATAGCCCATTGGATAACCTAGGAGACAGTTAAAAGAAACACAAGCAGTAAATCAAAGGAAATATTATTTCAGTTTAAATTAAAAAAATGTTTTTAAAAATGTTTCTTAAACATTTTCTGGCATATCAATGGCCCTCCTACCCGCAAAGTACTCCATATATTTTAGATGGACCTCGTGGGTGCTTTAGGGGGGGCAAGCCAGGACGGCCAGCTTCAAGCGCTGTCAGGGTTTGTTCTTGAAATCCGGCCTCAGGCCCAACTGAGGCCACATAGTTCATAGAATTTCTCCTTAAAAAGTTGTGTAGAATGCAGCATGTAAGTATTATATGGTTAAGTTTACATTTATATTCATGTTGATTGGCATCAGGAATAGGTGGAACTGGCTGGCCATTATCCTGAAAGCATTCCCCACCACTCTTCTCCAGGGTGAGCGTCCTCAATGGGAACGGCCGCATCAGGTGATCACCCAGCCCAAACACTTCATCAGCGACAAAGACGAATGGCAGACCAGCCACGTTGTCTTCCGGAGGTGGCAATCCCAAGCCACCACTCTGGAGTCATCCGTAGAACTCAGTCTGGGCGATGACTCCACCATCCGACATCCGGCCATTCTTCCCCACGTCCACATAGAAAAACTCGACCACCGCCAACATCACTATACTATTAAACCCCTTATAGTTGTAATAGTATGACCCCAAGTTGGGGGGTGGGACTATGTGGACGTGTTTACCATCAATTGCCCCTCCGCAGTTGGGAAAGTCCCACCACTGGGCAAATTGGGAAGCTACAGTCTGCCATTTCTGTGCTGTTGAAGAAAACTGTGGAGTCAAACAAGAAAAAAAATTGTACTTTTGCATATAATATTGCAAGCAGATTAGACACAAACATTCTTGGCCAACATCAGTATAACATTTATTTGAAGGAGTATTTAAAGAAAAAAATATAAGGTCCACTTATCAGATTCCTCACCACCTCTGATGGCCCAGTGTAAAAATTATAGGGGGGTGGCCACAGGTAACCCTTCCACTTCATTGAGTGCTGAATGCATAAATAATGTGTTTTACTTTGGCCAGCCCCTCCTTACTTACACTATTGGCAGCCCACTGGACAGGTAAGAAGTGTCATAATACAAAAACATGAATACACACTGTACAAATTGAAGCACTTTTTTACATTCTGCAATTACCTATCAAGATAAAAGGAGAACAAAACTTTAAACAGTACCATTTGAAAGTATTCAGGCAGGCCCTTTCACTACATGCTTTGGTGAATTCATCCATAAATATGATCACAAAAAGGTAGGTATAGTGTGTATGAGTTTGGCAAAGTCAGCAGATAGAGGATTGGTATCGGTTGACTTAGCGGTTGGGGGGGAGGGAGGGTTCCAAATGATTTTGTGACCCCCAAAAAAAAGCCTCTGGCACTCTGCATGAATTTAAGGACAGAAATAACATTTGTACACATTTTAGGGGGTGTTTAGGCTAAAGCACTACTATGGAGCTGACAAAATACATTGTTAAGTGACTAGGCTAGGTGTGTATGGGCCCAGGATAGCATGCTGGGGAGGTTAGTGAAGGCAAATATGCATGAAGGACAAAAAAGGAACTTTAAAAACTTCCAGCATGCATGCGGATAAAGAGGACATTCTTCCAGCATATTACAATCATGGTAATTAGGGAATGATGAAAGAAATACAATACATTAGCAAACATTAAATACATTAAATACATAGATGTGTAAGGATAAAACTTACCTTAATATAGTCCTTCTGCAGGACCTGAATGATGGCAGAATAGGTCTCTGGAATAATGATCCCCAGAGCTTGGGGGGAGATGCCTGTCGAGGACTTGATGTCCTGTAGACTTCTCCCCGTCGCCAAGTACCACAACGTGGCGACTAGCCTCTGCTCGGCAGTGATGGCTTGCCGCATGCAGGTGTCCTGCTTTGTAATATAAGGGGACAGCAAAGCCAACAAATGGTGAAAAACAGCGTTCGTCATCCGGAGAATCATCAGGATTATTCTCACGTATCTCCCAGAACAAAGGCATATGAGAGAGAGAGAATTGGTCATGCTGGAGTAACCAATTCTTCGTCAATTAACTCCTCCCCACCCTGTTCATGGACTGGGCTTGGGTCAAAGTAAGAACCCCAATACCAAACCCCTGCACAGCACAAACTCTACGATGTGTACGTACCCACAACATGGCTTCAAATCCGTCGGCTCGTCTGTATGAACTAACAGAACGCACTAAAATCAGAAAGGACTTGAGGAAGAGCTCTAGCAGGAATAAGTTGAGCAAGGCTTACTAGTAATGAACAGTGCAAGCAACAAGTGCAGGGAGGGGTTAAGTGGATCTGAGCTAAAAGGGTAATCCAGAAGAAAAGGTGATGTGGCGCTGCTCAGTGAGATGCTGTATAAGAACAGTAGTGTTTAAGGAACCAGATGGCAACTGTGTTAGCTAGAGTCTTGCTTGGTTTTGTGATGCAGAGTGTTTGGTGGGTTGACAACCCTCTTACCAATCCTGCATTTCAGCTGTAGGTACCGATGAAAGAGGGACCTCTCATGGATCGATAGATTGACTCCGGCAAACCCGCTCTGTATGTCTGTAGATGCAGATGAAGACTGGCAAATCCACTCGGTATGGCTGAAGATGGTGCTGTTCCTGCCTATCTAGAAGGCAAATGTCTGTGGACTCAAGCCTGGATGTCGGCTTCCTTCCTTGGTCTGGCGCCAAGTTCTCCTCCCTAACTGGCTCCTGGGTTGAGAGGATTGGACTGACAGAGGTCCTTACTCCTCGGGATCCTGGGTGCCAAAAAGCCATGAACTTTCCTGAGCAGTACAGGAAAAAGATCTACTCTTTTCCTCCTGGTGTCTCCCAGTCTATTGGGATCTGTAGTTCTGCAGATATCCTCCAGAGTGCAATAGTCTCTCTCCAAGGGACTAAATGTCTCAGTGTGCAATGCAGCAGCCCAATGTTCTCCTCCAGCTCCTCCTAATGCCGCATACACACGATCATGATTTTGGTCGGAAAAAGATATGATGGCTTTTCCGACGGGATTCCGCTCAAGCTTGCCTTGCATACACACGGTCACGCAAAAGTTCGCTGAACTTTCGACCGTCAAGAACGCGGTGACGTACAACACTACGACGAGCCAGGAAAATGAAGTTCAATGCTTATGAGCATGCGTTGAATTGTTTCCGAGCATGCGTAGGAATTTTGCGCTTCGGAATTGCTACAGACGATCGCATTTTCGGATAGGAACTTTTTCTGACCGAAAAATTGAGAACATGCTCTCAATCTTTTGCTGGCTGGAATTTGGCCAGCAAAAGTTCGATGGAGCATACACACGGTTGCATTTTCCGACCAAAAGATCTCATCGGTTTTTTGCTGGCCGAATTTCCAATCGTGTGTACGCGGCAAGACTCAGAATCTATCTGTATGTAAGGGCTGACCTTGGTTGAAGTCCATAGTGCAGAGATGTGTGCTCACCCTTGCAAATACATACAGCCCACGGTAACAAGGTAAAAAGCTACCTGGGCTGTGAATCTGTGCACGGGGGCTTGACAGGAATTAACCAAAGGATTGTCGAGGTGAAGCTGTAGTCAGGGATTCCAGAAGTCAGAGTTAACAATGAATAGAGCCAGGGTCAGAAGCCGGGGTCAGTCTTGCAACTTGAAAACAAGAACACAGGAACCTTTGGCAATACAAGACATAATGAACTGACCCAGCCCTCAGAGTGAGGCAGTGTTTTATACCCAGCTGATTAGATAAACTGCCTCAGCTGAACCAGGAGTGACAGGTACTAATTGCAAAGCAAGATCCAGAGTATAGCCCTCAGTGCTGCATGCAGAACAAGGCATAGCTGGAAACCAGTGTGTGGCTCTGAGGCAAAGCAACAAGAGCAGTAAACAGAAAGTCATGGGTTTAATACCTCCTTGAGCCACTTGGGGTGTGACCATGCCTGGCTGTTTGCATGGCACGGTAGGGACTGTCACACTGAATTTGTAATTCAGAAAGTCAAATCCTGCATTATAGAGATGCTGTTTTGGACTACATCTGGCATGATCCCAAACACTCTGCATTACAGTCTATGATATTGCTTGGCTAGCTCTCCTGCTCCCTGAATGGTCTTTTGCTCTGCTGCCAGGAAGGGAGGGGTGAGCAGGGGGAGAAGTCTCACACAGAGCCGCAGCACAGCCAGCACGAGAAGAGGATTTTACACAGGCTGCTCTGGCTCCCAGCATAACAGTGTTGGCAGGGGGAGGGGAAGGCAGAAGAATCAGCAGCCACATAGAACAACCTGAAGTTGGCTACATGCAGATTTTGAAAAAAACATGAGGTCAGGTTCCTGGCTATGGTGGCTGGCAGAGGTAAGTATAGCTCATGGTAGGTTGAAGAGAATTATAAATCCTTTTGCAGATAAAATAGATAACACGTATAGTAAGCATTTCATCTGTGAATTTAGCTGCTTGCCAATCTGCTTAAAAAATGGATCCAATAGTCTTCTATTTATCCCTCTTTCTGTTAATTGAAAAACCCAGTCTAGGTTCAAAGTAAAACTCCATGGTATAAAGTATATTGAATTTACTTTGCAGTTGCTATTGTTTAGTAAGTGTCAGTCTACCTAACTGTACTTCTAGAGGTTTGTTAATAGTGTAAACTACCTGTAAACCACTCAAACCAAATAACATTTAGCTGTATACTATAAATCAGTCAGAATAACGAGGGCCAATATATAATTGAAAACTATTTGTAACAACAGAAGGCTTATTTTTACTGCTTTTAAATGAGCTCAGACAGTCTGCCTGGAGCCCTTACTGGAATAAAGGAACTGACTCCATTAAGTTTTTTTTTCTTTATCTTCTCTATTAAGCAAAAGTATTGTTATACATCTCTTTAAAAATAATTAACCAATTAAAATATAGAACACAAAAGCAAATTTTAAAAATTATTACCGTGTTGACCTCTGTTACACCATTAATTCAATAAAAGCCCATATGCTATTTAGCATTAGGTGATTATTTTAAAGAAGAGATCCCAGAAAAGTTGAGACATTTCCTAAAACACATGGCTGATGCTTACAATAATATGCCCTGTTAGAGAAATTAAATAATTTAGGGGGTCATTTGCAGCACCTCTATTTACATGAATACTACTACAGGTCACAATTCAGGAAAAATGCATGGACAATAAAAAATGCATTTGTTTCCATTTTTGGCAGTGTGCCATATTATGGTACATTTGTAAAAAATAACAAAAAAGTGTTAAATGCATGAAAGCACATATACCTGCCCATACACATATTTTCAAAGCTTAAAGTACTATGGAAGTGGCATCATGTGAAATAACATGCAATCACAGAATCTGAAAATGCATGCTGAAAATACACACAGCGCAAAAGTGAATGCATCACATGGGTTTGAGCAAATGGATGTTTTTTGTTGAATAAACGAGTGGAGTAATTAAAGTTCAATAGCCTGGAAATCTACAAGAATTCAGAAGCCCAGTAATTAATTGCCTATTAGGCCCCTTTCACACATGCAGACCATTCAGATCCGCCTGTCAGTTTTTTCAGGTAGATCTGAACGATCGCTCCATACAGCCCTATGGAGCGTAGGGTGGCAGCGGTGACAAGTGCGCTGACATCAGATCCCCCCCGATCTGATCCCCTTGCAAAATCCAGATGGATGGATGTTCTATTTTCCATCTGTCTGGCGGATCGGATGAAAACGGACAGGCGGTCTGTAATCATCCAATCCCCCATAGGGGAAAGCGGTCTCTCTGACAGGTCCGTCCCTGCACAAAGTGCAGGGACGGACTTGTCATCCACCAGCTCAGCGGGGATAAACTGAGCGATCCCCACTGAGCAAGCGGACTAGTAAAAACGGACAGCCCCGTGTGAAAGGGGTCTAACAGTATATTCAGCCATACTGGTGCTTCCAACCCCAAGGTAAAGATGCAAGAGAGTGTAGCTAGGTGCTGGTCTATAGTAACCTGGAGAAAGAGGCACCCCCCTTTGTTTTTTTCTCTCTCTACTGTGATGCTGCACTGTCCCCTCCAGTCAGCAGGGGGAGAGCTACATCAAGGAAAGCCTTTGATGCAGAATGCTGAGAGTCATTGGAGCTGTAGTCTGAGACATCAGCCATAGAATGGGAACCAAAAAATAAACAAAAAAGTGAGCGCTGTAAATATTTTAGCAGCTGCTACAAAAAAGGTGAACATACACCTTCAAAAAAAATATCACAACTAGAAATGCGCAGCGCTTCCTGTGTATAGTAAAACAATACATAATAGTTCTCCAGTACAAATAAAATCCCAATGTGTGAATTTGTGACTGGATTTCACCAAGTCTTCAGTGTCACCAAGATAATTCTGACAATGTGTGTGATATGTTTAACCACTCACCAGAAAATTAATAAAATCCAGCATAGTGTGTTGGTAGGAAAGTAGTCCACAGAAAACTCAGGCACTATGCAAAAGAAAGCTCACCTCTGGGAGCCCAAATGATAGTGTAGTAGTTCCTTTAAAATCAAATACAAAAGCTGCAGCATAAACAAATAAGACCAAAGGAACTCACATATTCAGTCACTGCTCCTGCCACGAGGATGCGGTTTTAATGACGTCAGCATGTAGGCCCCTCCCGATGCGTATCGTGCTTGTGCACATTTTCAATTAATCTGCCTATCACTGATGTCAAGTATCTAACATCTTAAGTAGCCAGCTGGAAATCTAAGAATTCCGTACCGGAAAGGCCATCTCTGCCATTTTGTTGAAGACCGGACATGACACAGCTGCCATTTTCTGAGAAAGCGGAAGTGCTCTGGTCACCATTTTGTCTAAATCGCAGCCGGTCTGAGCTATTAAATATAAAGATAATGTACCAAACAATTACTTGTTATCACGACCAGTGCCAACAAATCGTTTAAATGGCATATGGCCCTGAGATATACAGGAGACTGGCCCTGTCTATATATTATTGATAACACTCAAAGAAAAATATTTTTTTTAACTAGAATAGAATGGGGCCTGTGACGAAAATATAAGCGTAGGATAGTTTTGCCTTAACTAGATGTGGTGTGATCTGTAGAAGTAGTGTAATTGTAGATGTAGTTTAATTCTGGGTTATTAAAAATATAGTATTCTATGTCAGTCATGCACATATGTTCTTTCATTAGCATTTGAAAAGGACAGAGATAGTTTTTCTAGGATCGTAGTGACACCTAGATGCCAATAAAAGTTCCCATTAGAGTAAACATAGATTGCCACCTTCCTGGGGCTCAAAGAAAACTGCTAGTCATCTTGGCCACACGGATCTGCAGGGGGCATTCACAAAGCTCCGGACAGTCTGTAAGCTTTGATTAATATCAAGAGATCTAAGGAACCATTTTTATCTCTCATAAAAGCTAAAATATTAACGGCAGAGAGATGAAAATAATTCCTTTTGATCGTACACCTGATGGGTTACGTGTACATGTAACTCTGCATGTTTAGCAGAGGTGGAATACTAAAGAACCACACAAAACCGTTATATGGCGCCTGATTGCGGCAGGCAGGCAGTGATTGGTACTGTTGCGATCGGTATGATGCGCTGGTATCGGAAATCCTATCCATGACCCAGCAATCAGCGCCGTTCTGGGCCAATTTGACTCTGGTCATTTCAGAACACAAAACATTTGTGGGCTGAGACAGGAACACCCCCCCCCCCCAGGGTTGATTGGCCAAGGGCTAAAGTCCAGCCCGCATCCATATTTCAATAAATTGGGTAGCCTGAGATATGGACATTGTTTTTCCATGAAGCCAGTTCAAAACTGGGGAGTTCCCACATGTTCCAGTATGCTTCTACTAACGGATAGATTTACTTGGTAAAGTTTATTTCTGTTTTTATCCCTTTTTATTTTCATAGCAAATTGCCAATTCGTGTGTCTTTCTGCATTTCTTGTATCTTTTTTGGTAAATTCTTTTCTTTGTATATCTTATATGCACTGCCCACTTTCGGGATATTAAATGATAAAATTAATAAGTGACTTCTGTGTACTAAGCTAGGACTCATATCTCTGGAGAGGTTGTTGTATTTTAGTGCCTAAGTACTCGGTTTAAGTTACGTACCAATCGGTATGCAATTGCACTGTGTGTTGGCAGATTGCATGCAGATTGTAAGCTAACAGATCTTCCAGACAGAAATCTGTGTGTGTGGTGGCTCAGCAGACCAGTCTGCGGACAAACTGTTGGGTGGTGGCAGGCTATCGTTTATTGTGTGTCTGGTGTGTGGGGACAGTGGGAAGAGTGATTAACACCGGGGTTCAATCTTGCAGGATAGCTGGAGGAACCCTAGAAGTGTATAGTAATTGCTAGACTGCTCCCCAACCCTTAGAGTGCACCAGATTGTATGTAAGATTTGTATCTGCCTGTGCGTGGTCAGCTAGCTGGATTGGAGTGGAGTCTCCCTCTAGTGGTGGCCAAAGGTAGTGTAGGCTGTGAAAGTACCGCAGCCAGTCTTACATGCGCAGTATAAGTTCCCCCTTATTCCCTTAGTTCCTCATATACCCCGGTCACGGAACGCACGTCGCGGTTAGTTAGTCGCCGTGGGCGTGTGAATTTGTGACAGATTGGTGGCAGCGGTGGGATTTGCTTAGTACATTAGTACATGGTTTATTCATTTAACCTATGTACTAAAGGTTGGAAGCTTGTTAGAAGCAACTGACCTACAGAAGCTCACTCAGTGCATAATTTTTGTTTTGTAGAAGACATACTTGGCTATTTGCTCCCCACCCCCTCTTGTTTTTTCTTTTCTATCTTTTATTTGGGCAAAAAACTTGGAGATGGTAACCCACGAGATGATATGCTGGTACAAGAGGCAATCCGAAGAGACCGCGATTGACCTCTGTGAGCTAAGAGGCATCAGTACAGTCGGCAAGACGAGGACCCAACTTTTATGTGCGTTGATAGAGGATGACCATGAACAGTTCACCATGGCATCTAAACCCAGATGACTGTGTGAGACAGCATGACTCTGTTCTCAAACCCTCTCAGCGGAAGAAATCACTACAGCAGATGAAGCAAAGAGAGAGAGAGCACAAACTGAACAGTACCCAAATCCAGCATGGAAATGCAACATCACCTCCATCTGCATCAAGAACTACAAGAGCCAGACCTACATCTGTGGAAACCTTGAAGTGTTTTGTCTGTAACCAAGGTGGACATTACTCAAGCCTTTGTCCAAAGAGGAGGAGGCCTAGCCCACCAGCAAGTGTGAAAAGTGCTCCCCCTACTGTATTGCTTGTTGGGGAAAATGTAGGAGACCGAGCGGAGAACCTGTAGCCAGTTACCGCAAGTAACAGCGTTACAGTCGGACTCCGAGGTATGGGATCAGAGGATGTCCTAGCTCTTCCAGGATTGAGGTGCTGTGAGGATGTGATCCCAGGGGAAGCCATGTTTGTCACCGGAGATGGAGGAGCCATCTCTGCCGTGCCTATGGCTTGTGTTTCGTTGAACCTGGACTCTGAAAGCCAAATGAAAGAAGTGGGTAGAGCAGATCCCACGTATGTAGGAGGCCATGCGGATAGCCTGCATCTGGTTACCGCAGGTAACAGTGTTACAGTTGGACTCCAAGCTATGGGATCAGAGGATGTCCTAGCTCTTCCAGGATTGAGGAGCTATGAGGATGTGATCCCAGGGGAAGCCATCATTGTCACAGGAGGTGGAGGAGCCATCCCTGTCATGCTTATGGCTTGTGTTTCGTTGAACCAGGAATCTGAAAGCCAAGTGAAAGAAGTGGGCAGAGCAGATCCCACAAATGTAGGAGGCCGTGCGGATACCCTGCAGCTGGTTACCGCAGGTAATATTGTTTCAGTCAGACTCCAAGATACGGAATCCACGGATGTCCTAGCTCTTTCAGGATCGAGGAGCCATGAGGATGTGGTCCCAAAGAAAGCCACAGTTATCACAGGGGTTGGAGGAGTCATCCCTGTGTTACCAACAGCTTGTGTTGCTTTGCTCAAAGGATCAAAAAGCAAAGTGAGAGAAGTAGACATAGCAGATGCCAGTAATATACTATCGGGTACTGACCGGGTGCAGTTGGTAGCTCGCTATGAGCCAAATTCAGCCCCCCTGGAACATGCATCTCCACCTGAAGCCCCGGATTCACGTAAAGTACTGTTGGGTGACTCAGTGCACGTTGGGAACTCTGGGGAGGGTCAGGGGACTAGTGACTGTGTGCCAGGTCCATTCCCTAATGGGTTTATGGAGCCAAGGCCCAGAGAGGAAACTAAAGTCAGAATGAACTCTGAAATTGATAATGTTTTGTGTGATGTAAAATGTCATGAATTGTGCTGTGCAGACGTTCCCTCTGCTGCAGTGGTGACTCCCGGGGCCCACCGGGCTGCCCTGAACTGGTCATTGCCCACTGCTACAAAGGGACTGTCTATGAAAGGGCCCAATCCAACTGGGTCGGACCCTTGTGAACTTGGCCAAGCAGGCCTGAGGTCCCCTCCCCCTGTTGTCTCCCTGGCGTCTGTGGTAGATCGCTCTGAGTCCCCTGAGGCTGTTAAAATTGACATCAGCCTGGAGGAGTACAGAGGTCTGGCTGACGGGCGGTCAGTTGGGGATGGCGGGATGAGGGTGTACGGAGAACAGGACTGTGACTCTGTAACCACTTGTAAAGAAAAGGAATGTTTTGAAGTACCTGCTGAAAAGGCAAATTGTGTTTCAGTAGATCCTGGTACGGACAAGCAAGGTGTGCTTGTAACCTTATGTGAGGCAAAGTCTTCTGTGGTCTGCTCCTCTGCCATCACAGCTACCAGTACTTCCATTGTGGATTCTGGGCTGTGCATCACAGAGGAAAAACCACAGGGTTAGGGGGCAAATCTGATCCAATCTGACTCTACTCCCTTGGCAGTTGCGGCTGACAGCACTGAGTTCTTAGGGGCTGATACATTTGTTGCCAGCCCAAAGGAACTCAGGTGTTGTGCCAACAGGTGCTCTGCTGAGGATGGAGTAGGAGTATGTGATGTGGGTCAGAGGACAACCCTCGGGGGAATTCAGTCTTCTGTGACCTTCTCCTCTGTCACCACAGTTGCGAGTACTGCTATTGCGGATTCATTGCTGTGTGTCACTGAGGGAATATTACAGGGTGGCAGGGCAAATCTGGCCCCATCAGGGCCTACCATCTCAGCAGCTGCAGCTGACAACACAGAGTACTTTCTGGCTGATAAGTCTGATGTTGGCCCAGAGGAACTGAGGTGTTGTGCTGGCAGGCCTTCTGCTGAGGAGGACAGAGTAGGAGAGTGTGACACGGGTCAGAGGATGACCCCTGGCAGAATAAAGTGTTTTGTGGCTTTATCCTCTGTCCCCACAGCTATGAGTATCATGATTGAGGATTCGTTGCTGTGCATAACAGGGGTAGAACCACAGGATTATGGGGGAAAACTGACCCCATCTGAATCTGCTCTCTCAGAGGCTGCAGCTGATGGCACTGTGTTCCTACAGGCTGATATGTTTGGTGTCAGGATAGAGGAATTCAGGGGCTGTGCTGGCAGGCCTTCTGTTGAAGCAGAAAGAGAAAAAGTGTGGGAGACAGGCCAAAGGGTGGAGGCCCTGGTACCCAGGCCATGGAACCAGGCCCAGACCACCCAGGGACGGCATTATGCCAGGCTCAAACATCTGGGTGTGGTAGCTAATAGAGTACCACCAGATGGCCAGGGCCAATGGCTGAGAATGCTGACAGCACACAATGACAAATTTGCCTGTACCCTTTCAGTAGGTAGTCAGTGGCCAGTGGATGAAGTGGATCAGCAGGGCAATCTGCTGGCCAATCCTGATCCAGACCCATTAGGATCAGTCAGAGAGGGGTGCGGTCGCCCTCTCCTATCTGCAAAGGGACAGGCTGAAATGTCTCTGGTGCCAAGCTTCAGTTGGGGGAACCTTCACCCCCATCTTAGGGAATCTTCCATGCAGACGCGTTAGCTGACCCGTTTAGATGTAGTTTAATTCTGGGTTATTAAAAATATAGTATTCTATGTCAGTCATGCACATATGTTCTTTCATTAGCATTTGAAAAGGACAGAGATAGTTTTTCTAGGATCGTAGTGACACCTAGATGCCAATAAAAGTTTCCATTAGAGTAAACATAGATTGCCACCTTCCTGGGTCTCAAAGAAAACTGCTAGTCATCTTGGCCACACGGATCTGCAGGGAGCATTCACAAGGCTCCGGACAGTCTGTAAGCTTTGATTAATATCAAGAGATCTAAGGAACCATTTTTATCTCTCATAAAAGCTAAAATATTAACGGCAGAGAGATGAAAATAATTCCTTTTGATCGTACACCTGATGGGTTACGTGTACATGTAACTCTGCATGTTTAGCAGAGGTGGAATCCTAAAGAACCACACAAAACCGTTATATGGCGCCTGATTGCGGCAGGCAGGCAGTGATTGGTACTGTTGCGATCGGTATGATGCGCTGGTATCGGAAATCCTATCCATGACCCAGCAATCAGCGCCGTTCTGGGCCAATTTGACTCTGGTCATTTCAGAACACAAAACATTTGTGGGCTGAGACAGGAACACCCCCCCCCCCCCCCAGGGTTGATTGGCCAAGGGCTAAAGTCCAGCCCGCATCCATATTTTAATAAATTGGGTAGCCTGAGATATGGACATTGTTCTTCCATGAAGCCAGTTCAAAACTGGGGAGTTCCCACATGTTCCAGTATGCTTCTACTAACGGATAGATTTACTTGGTAAAGTTTATTTCTGTTTTTATCCCTTTTTATTTTCATAGCAAATTGCCAATTCGTGTGTCTTTCTGCATTTCTTGTATCTTTTTTGGTAAATTCTTTTCTTTGTATATCTTATATGCACTGCCCACTTTCGGGATATTAAATGATAAAATTAATAAGTGACTTCTGTGTACTAAGCTAGGACTCATATCTCTGGAGAGGTTGTTGTATTTTAGTGCCTAAGTACTCGGTTTAAGTTACGTACCAATCGGTATGCAATTGCACTGTGTGTTGGCAGATTGCATGCAGATTGTAAGCTAACAGATCTTCCAGACAGAGATCTGTGTGTGTGGTGGCTCAGCAGACCAGTCTGCGGACAAACTGTTGGGTGGTGGCAGGCTATCGTTTATTGTGTGTCTGGTGTGTGGGGACAGTGGGAAGAGTGATTAACACCGGGGTTCAATCTTGCAGGATAGCTGGTCTGGCCTCTCAGAAGTCTGGTCGATATGCAGCAGATGTGTGCCAATTGGTTCCCTCGGCACCAAGAGAACAAAGTTTCCAGGCAGTTTGGTAAAAATCATCTCACCACTTCCTCTTCTCCTCAGTGTCTCAAGGGAGTGGTAGTGTAAAGAGTCTATTGGCCCTGTCACGAATTCACACGCCCACGGCGACTAACTAACCGCGACGTGCGTTCCGTGACCGGGGTATATGAGGAACTAAGGGAATAAGGGGGAACTTATACTGCGCATGTAAGACTGGCTGCGGTACTTTCACAGCCTACACTACCTTTGGCCACCACTAGAGGGAGACTCCACTCCAATCCAGCTAGCTGACCACGCACAGGCAGATACAAATCTTACATACAATCTGGTGCACTCTAAGGGTTGGGGAGCAGTCTAGCAATTACTATTGCAAGATTGTCAGAACACAGTGCATGGACTTATTCACAGTTCAAATAGTTCATTTATTGGAGCGCATAAACCGCCTGTAATAAGAACAGAACCCTAGAAAGGATCTAAGTTCAGTCACGTTAGTCGGTCTAGGCCAAGAGGTAACGGCCTCCAATTTCTGCGGGTTTGTTGCCACTCCTTTAGCGGATACGATGTGGCCCAAGTAGTTCACTGAGGGTTGGTAAAAGTGACACTTCTCCAGGGAGAGCTTCAGGCCTTCGTCATGTAGTCTCTTCAAGACCTTCTCCAGGCGCTCTTCGTGCTCCTACAGTGTTCTGCCAAACAGACAGACCTTGCTCCAGACAGACCTTGAGGCATTCGATTAAACTCGAAGAATCCTACAGGGGTAATAAAAGCGGTCTTCTCTCTATCTTCAGGGCACATGGGGTTCTGATAGTACCCACTCTTAAGATCTAACACACTGAACCACTTTGCTCCTGTTAGACTCTGTAGGGCATCCTCTATCCGAGGTGTGGTGTACTGATCCGGGATGGTCCTCCAATTTAGTGTCCGGTAGTCAATGCATAGTCGCAAAGAGCCATTCTTCTTCCTTGCATATGGACTCTGGGACTCTCGGATAACCCCCATCCTTTTTAGCTCAGCCAGCTGCTCCCGTAGATCTTCCAGATCTCGCCACGGGATCCGCCTTACCCTCTCACGTAAGGGTTCATCTTCATTTAACCTGATTTTGTGTTCGGCACTCTTTGCAAGTCCCACGTTGAACTCACTTCTTGAGAAAGCAGTCCTCCATCTCAGGAGCTGGTTCTTCACTCTCTCCATCCAGGCAGGGGTAAGAGGTGTGTTCTTTGGGTAGAACTCTTCCAGGGGAATCTCTCCATCCTATTCTCCCATGATGCCACACGGTGAGACTGGGGTTGCTTGACTGACCTGCCCCAGCAGCACTCTGGCAGGTACCTTTACAGGCAAGGCTGTTGTGTTGCGAATACTGACTGAGATACGTCCTTTACTTCTCTTCAGCGCCTTGGTTGACAACACTTCAGGGATAACTTTCAGGCCCTTGTCTTCTTTCTGCCTGTCCATCTCAAGAACGATGAAGGGGCCCGGCTGTCTCCAACTCAGCTTAACAGAGGCCTTTAAGCAGACTACCTCACCCGGCTGCACCAGCTTTTCCCTGTTGTCCAGGCGCCAGACCTTTCCTACTCCTTCTGGTGGGGCCTTCTGTTCCTGCACAAGATCCTGGTACACCTGTGTTAGCATGGGGTGCACTCCCTTGGTCGGAGTGTTCTTCTCCTGTACAAGTGGAGTTAGAAGTCTTCTTACCAAGTCAGTGTTGGTCCCAATAATAAGGCTTTCGTGTATATGCCTTCTATCTGAATCGGGACAATCGGGGAAGGTCCCACTAACTTGGAAGGAAATCCATTTGCTTTAGCATGTTTGCCCCATTGAGTGGCTTGTACCTTCATTCCTTGCTTATGTGAAGTCTCTTTCCTCTGTTTCAACTTAGCTGTGGCTGATTTAGCCTGATGAGTACAATTGGGTTTGGAGTTGACTGCTGTGACAGGGCGCCCAGTTGACTCCTTCACTGGGGCCCTCGGAAGTTTTCCGCCGGCTTTTGTGGTTCTGTTTCAGGTTCTGTTGGACTTGGACATACTCGACGGTAGTGTGCCGCTCCTCCTCATTTAAAGCAGATCTTCTTCTTCATTGGTTTCACAATCTGATTAATGTTAGTACTCGTCGGAGTCTTAAGGGTCAAAACTTCATTCTCACGTGGCATAACCAGTTTAGCAGTCAGTAAGGTCATCATCTCTAACATTTCCTTCTGCATTTGAAGCAGCTTCTCCAGACCAGACTCACATGTTGACAGATGTTGAGTAGATGAAGGCCAAGATATCTGACCTGCGCTCACCATCAAGACACTGGTTCCTTAATGCCTTGTAACACATCTAACTGCTGTCCTTTTGTCCTGGTTATACTGGGGGGTTGACTCTTTCTTTGTTTCTTGTCTCTTTCTACCTCAATTTTGGCTGCCTAATTTATCTCCTCAATGAGGACCTCATCTGGTGTAGATAAATCTTCTAGGTGCTGCCTCAACTGAAGCTTGATATAGTCGCTCCTCAGCCCTGTAGTCACGGATCTCAGGAACTTCTTCTGGATCAGTTCAACTCCAAAGTGTTCCTCAGAGCCTTCTCCCATCGAGACAGACAACAGATGGTCCTTCAGCTCAATGGCTCTGAATAAAAAGTTCTGAGGAGTCTCCTGACTACTCTGTGTCATATTTATCAGTTGATGAAACAGTTCAGCAGCATCCTCACCTTTATAATAACTCTTCAGAATTCTCCTGAGTTGAGTTAAAGTCAATCCATTTTTCATCTCCAGCATGCGCTTAATGCTTAGGCCTGGACTAATGGTGTTGATCACAGCCTCTACAATCTCAGACTCCAAGTATCCCCTCTGAAAGCCCAGTTCAATTTGGTGCAAGCATTTTGTGTAAGAAAGCTTATCCTTCTGTCCCCTCTCTCCTAACTGACCATCAATTTTGAAGTCTTTCCTGATAGTCACCTCTGGCAGGTGGTTATGAGGGCGTCTTTTCATTACTGACACCAGTCTAGGTGTCACTTGATTGTCACCCAGGTCTCTGCATGTGACAGTTAGTCCCTTAATGTGATCTGCAATTATGTTGGAAGTCTCCTGAAACCTCTCCTGTATTTCCTTGTATTGCTGTTTCAACTCAGCCAACTGTTGCTCTGACTCTGAATTCCGCTCAGGAACTCCAACTGTTTAATAGCTGCCTTTTAACTTTGTGGGAGGGGACCCTCTGCCACTTTCCCTTGGGGTAGACTGGAAACTAAATTCTTGCTGAGTGAGCTATGTCTCCCCTGACCTGGCAGGATGTGTCAAGCAAAATTCAGTTCTATCAGACAGTCTCACACTGGTGCCTTAAAAATTATCAGGGACCCTCTTCCTCCATTCCAGTAAGGCATAAGTGCGGGAGGTCCCATGGTCTGGCCTCACAGCTATTACCCAGGCCTTCCTCTCTGGGGATAGTACCTGCACCACTTCTTTGACCTGTTTCTCCTCCCATCCTTCCCCAAGTAGTTCAAGTTCGCACCACTGGACCACAGTGACAGGGTCCATTTTGACGTCAAAAGGTGGGTTTTTCTTCAAAGTAACAGGATCCCTGACGAGCCCCCACCTGTAGCACTGACCACCAAAAGAGCTGCTGTATTTTAATTGGGCCTGTACTCTGCTTCATTACCCCTTTGTTTCTCTCAGTCCCCCTGACACAGCTGTGGTGTAATATAGTGTGCAGTAAAAACCCTAAAGACAATTTCACAATATACAATGTAATATACCTTTTTGTCTTTACCTTTGGTCTCCAGTCTCCACTTGGCCAATAATACAAAGGAAAACAACACTCACATAAAATTACTTAAACGAGAGCTTTGTTTACTGTATTTGCTTTAAAGTAGAACACTACAACAGTTATACTGTTAAACCAACGTAGTGTGACAGTCAACAGATTTCAACTTACAAAGGTATTACACAGATGTAAAGTGTTTGAAATAACTTGCTAGTAATGTGCTAAGGAAAATGGGATAAATGGCAGAGTGAACTGATTTCACTATGAGCACTGTCCTATCCTTTGCACGCTTTGTAATTATAGGGTAATCAAATGCTAATTTAATAATGTATAGTGCAATCTTTAGGGAGCTCCCATTACTTGATATCACAGTAACTTTAATATGACAATGAAACACAAAGCCTTGTGTTTTATTAGACAGTCCTTCTTTTCTTCTTTCTTCTGCTAGCCATGAAAAAAGTTAATTTGTAATCCAATGGTTAATGACTTCCGATCAAAGCAAGATAAATATTGGATCAAAGTTATGGTACAGCAGTACTGCAACTATATATGATGCCAATGACACAGTACCAGATCCTCAATGAGATACAGGCCCGGGGCCTATTTTTAGCTAATCCTTTGACTTTGCTTGTGGGACTATGGATCCCAGCAACTCTGTATTGTACAGATGAATGTGTAAAAGTGCATCAAGGAAACTTTTGGGCAACAGCCCTCTCACCCAACCAGGTTGGTGTTGTCAGAAAGTTCCGCTCCGGTGTACAGGGTCCTGTTTCCAGCTGGCCGGCACTGCTGTGCTCCGTACAACGAGACATTCCGGGACTCTTAGAGGGTTCCGACAGGCTCCACTGGCTCCTTCTCAGCCTTGCCTCGCCATCAGCCCAGCTCACTGGTGTGTCACAGTATTTCTGCTCGGATTGCTCTTCTTCCGTGGAGGTAGGCCGCGCTTCACTGGAGACCTCACGCAGATCCTCCCAGGCTGGCCATGCGTTTCTAAGAGAGCTAAAATGGCCGCGCCAAGTTCGTTTATAGCCTTCCCACAATGCGGCTCTGTTCTCTTGGTGTTCATGGGAGGTCATAGGCATTGTGGGTAGGTCAAGTTAATGTGGAAATGTAAACAAAATAGTCACTTCCTATCATCTTCTCACATTAACCAGAAAGCAAAAAATAAAATCAAGCCCATACACAATTTTGGCCGCTAGATGGCGCCAGATACTAAGCTATAACATAACACTAATTTATATAGCAAAAATGTGACCGCTACATGTAAATCTAGCTTTATTACTGCCCACTGCTGCACTTTAGGTGACCTTGCTACTGTTTATGCTGTTCTGGACGTCAAGTGTCATCTTATGCCTAGTCCTTATTACTAATCACCCTGTATGCAAATTATGTTATTTCCATTGTCAATCCATTTCTATGCTTACTTTGTTACCAGCTATAAGGGGGGGAAAATATATTAAGTTTGATTTTACTAACTGTTTCAGCGCCTATTTTATTTCATGTAGTGCTACTACTGAGTACTAAGTTTTTATTTTAGTGATTTTATGTGATAATATATGTTTTTTACACTCAACCTAGTCTGTCAGAGGGGCTGAAGTTCTTTAAAAGGTTCAGGCAAAGAATACTGGAACCATCGAAACCAGCAGCTCCAAGGAGGTAGAGTTACATGAGCTTGACTCTTCTTTAATGCTGGTTTTTGAACATTATAGGAGCATAAATAATTCAGTGCACCAAACCTAGGCATAAATTATAATACATTTTGAGGAGTAGGAGTGTAGTTTGGAAACCCTTTGGGCCACTATGAATACCATAAATTGCATTTAGTGACCACTCAAGCACTATGTTTGTTTTACTGATGTACCTGCATAATTTAGTCCCTTCTGGACAGAATGTAATAAGTAATTTCCCCTCAGATATTGTGGATCATCTTTAATAAGGGAACAGAAGGAATTATTTCAGGGAGTCTTTATGCCTCTTTTATCATGTACAATATTATTATTTATTTATTTATTATCCTTTTCCCCCTAGGGAGTATAACTTCCTTTCATTCAAATGTATATATCTTAGAGTCTGGCTGGTTCCCCCTGGTATGCAGTGGCCTCGATTCTGCTTTCCTGGTTCAATCTGCATTCACAATGCATATCTATGACAGGTAGTATGTTTGGTTGTAACATATATGTATTTGGATATCTGTGCCTACCTGCCTATTTGTTTATATGAATGTATTTGCATGATATGTATTTTTGTTTTGCTTGAATCTCCAGAGTCCAATGTCACTTCTCCGTCAGGAAGCAGGCTTTGTCCCTGTGAAATGCAGTAGAGATTCCTGCATGGAACACCCCATATGACATCTGGGGATATGCTCATTTGTAACTGGCAACATATGTAACTGTGGTTCTTTCATAATTGATACCTATGTGTTAGGATGTTTGTTCATTTTAATCTCTTTAAAGCTTTTTATACAATAAAAATAAGAATTTTAAACTTTTGGTGTGGTACTTAGTTTGATCTCGGTAGGGATTTCCTAGACATATATTACTGTTAAATAATTGGTTAATAATAAAAACTATATGTTCTAAAAGTAAAGCTGTGCTTTGACCATGCAGGTCAAAAGCAACATGTTCACCTAAATTTTCCCTCTCCCACAAGCACATACCCAACTTTCCTCCCCTCCCTATCACTCTATTCAAGTGCATGAAGCAAAGAAAATATCTTACTGAATATCAGTATGGATGTCACACCACTTTCTCAAACTCAATCTTTCTAAAACTGAGCTTGTTCTATTTCCTCCTTCCTGGTTCCCTCCCCATGACTTTATCATTAAGATCAATAGCACAACCATTGGTCCCTCCACACATGCCAGGGTGCTGGGTGTAATCCTTGACTCTGACCTCCCCTTCAGCCCACATATGCAATCACTGGCTAAATCTTGCCGCCTTAACCTCCGTAATATCTCCAGAATTTGCCCCTTTCTAGCTAACGACACCACAAAGCAACTTATTCACTCCGTGGTTATTTCCCGCCTTGACTACTGCAACTCTCTTCTTAATGGCCTACCCTTACACAGGCTATTTCCTCTTCATTCTATTATGAATGCTGCTGCTAGACTCATACACCTCACTAACCGATTCATGACTGCTGCCCCTCTCTGCCAATCCCTTCACTGGCTTCCACTACCCCACCGTATAAAATTTAAAATACTAACCACAACATACAAGGCCATCCACAACATCACCCCCAGCTACATCACCAACCTCATCTGCAGATATCGCCCAACGCGTCCTCTCCGCTCCTCCCAAGACCTCCTGCACTCTAGCTTGTTACCTCCTCCCACGCTCGCCTACAGGATTTCAATAGAGTCTCTCCCATCCTCTGGAACTTACTGCCCCGGTATCAGCCCCTACCCTGTCCACAGGCCGGATTTACTCCCTTTGCCGCCCCAAGGCCAGATCCTTCAATGCTGCCCCCCCCCCCCCCACACACACACACACACACCACCATTCTTGTCCTTTATCGATGCCTCCTACAATAGATCAATTAAAAACACATCTCCACACACGAGAACACTGAAAATAACTGGCTTTAATTGTACAGACTGAAAATAGTCTAATGCAGAAAATGCCTTTTAAAGATTATAGCAGTAAGAAACTCCCTACAATTTTTTAGCTCTATCTTTTCTTTTGGCAAACTCATCGATAATATCATCGTAACACCTTTATATACATCCCTCTATCATCTCTATATACTCCCCCTCTATCTTCTCTATATACACCCCTCTATCTACACCACTCTATCATCTCTATATACCCCCTCTCTATCTTCTCTATATGCACCCCTCTATATACACCCCTCTATAATCTCTATATACTCCCCCCTCTATCATCTCTATATACACCCCTCTATCATCTCTATATATTCCCCCCTCTATCATCTATTACAAAGTGCTAAGTGCATAAATCAATACTAATAACACTACTAATAATAATAACACTGTGGGGGCAACCGCGAAAGCCGAGAAGTCGCCGCTGGGGCGGCACCACTGCCGCCCCGAGACCTGGCCTCGGTGGCCTTGTGGGAAATTATTCGTTATTTTAGTAATTATTAGTAGTGTTATTAGTATTGATTTATGCACTTAGCACTTTGTAAACCAGTCACTCTATTTATTACTTTGGTTAACGTTTGCATCATTCATTTTTACTTATATGCATGTGTACTGCTACCTTTAGCAAAATTTTTTTTTCATTGATGTGAACAGCGCAGCACCAACCCCCATTTAACTTATCCTTTTCATGGGTAAGGATTGACCCCTATTCGGTGCTTGCAGCAGTTCTTTTCTGATCCTCCCGCACATGGTAGCGCAGGAATAAATATATACTCTAAGCAAGGGATATGCAATTAGCGGACCTCCAGCTGTTGCAAAACTACAAGTCCAATCATGCCTCTGCCTCTGGGTGTCATGCCTGTGGCTGTCAGAGTCTTGCTATGCCTCATGGGACTTGTAGTTCTGCAACAGCTGGAGGTCCGCTAATTGCTTATCCCTGCTCTAAGCTGTAATACTTACCTTATCTCTCGCTACTGCAAACTTTCACCATATCGTACAACTGTGCAAAGCCATTTCCCTTTGCTAATCCACTGATGGCAGGCTTTCTTGCATCATGTACAATGAAGGACCAGCAATCCTGCAGTGTAAATGAGGACGATGAGGTCCCTCCCAAAACCGGGAATGTCGAAAAGAAGTGATCGCTGGGGCAAAGCTAAAGTCAGGAAGCCCATTCAATTTACCCTAACCTGAGAACTGTGTAAGAACCTGAGAACTGTGTAAGAATAAGAATACACAGTTCCATACAGGGTCAGTAGTATAGCAGTAGGCAGGTACTTTTTTGAAGGCTGTGCTATGTAACTTCCTGTCTTTCTTTACTCCCTAAACTGGAGGTAATGGGAATTTTTTTAGCAGCAAGGAGGGCGTTCCAGGATCCCCAGATTGCAGGCAAAAGGGCCCCCTAGTGTTAACCCCTTCCCTGCCAGTGACAATTATACAGTAATCAGTAGCTATTTATAGCACTGATCGATGTATAAGTGTCAGTGGTCCCAAAAAATTGTAAAAAGTGTCCTAACTGTCCGCCACAATGTCGCAGTCCCACTAAAGATCACAGATCATCGCCATTACTAGTAAAAAAATAAATAAATAATAAAAATACCATAAATCTATCCCCTATTTTTTAGACGCTATAACTTTTGAGCAAACCAATCAATATACGCTTATTGCGATTTTTTACCAAGAATACATATTGGCCTATACTGATGAAGAAATTTGTTTTTTACATTTTGGATATTTATTATAGCAAAAAGTAAAAAATATTGTTTTTTTTTTTTAAATTGTCCGTTTTTTTTGTTTATTGCGCAAAAAATAAAAAATGCATAGGTGATCACATTCCATCAAAAGAAAGCTCTATTTGTGGGAAAAAAGGACATAAATTTTGTTTGGGTACAAAGTCGCACGACTGCGCAATTGTTAGTTAAAGCAACGCAGTGCCGTATCGCAAAAAATGGCCTGGTCATTAAGGGGGAAAATCCTTCAGGGGCTGAAGTGATTAAAGAGACCCTATCATGCTTTATTGCTATTACAAGGGATATTTACATTCCTTGTAATAGGAATAAAAGAGATCTAATTTTTATTTTTTTTTAAAGGGACAGTGGAAAAATAAAAAATAAAAAGTAAAATAAATAATAATAATACAAAAAAAAATTTAAAGCGTCCCGTCCCTCCGAGCTTGTGCGCAGAAGCGAACGCATACGTGTGTTTCTAACTGTGGGGGGATGGGCCTGTCTAGGAGGAGAGAGAGATCGGTGTTCATACATCGGTGTTCTTCTTCCCTGAAAGGGAAACACACAGAAACACACAGATCCTGATTCTTGCTCTGTCATGAGCAATCGCGGGAGCCCGGCGGTCATTGCGCCCACCAGGCACTCACATCGTGGTCAGGCACACGCTGCTGGCGAGCTCCCCTAGTGGCCAAATGGCAAAGCGACATAACATAACGTCGTTTCACCCAGCCGTGCCATTCTGCTGCAGTAAAACTGCGGCAGCTGGACGGCAAGTGGTTAAAAACTCTCAAGGCCACCAATCGATATATGAAGGAAGAAGAGAAAGAGCTTGCATAGTGTTAAACCATTAAAATATTTTATTTTAAAATTAATCTAAAGCACTCACATTTATATGTGTCTCCACTGACACAAGTATGAATTGTGTATTCATAAAACCAGGCTGGCTCTGATCGCAATCCCTAGCCACGAGCACAGACCCAGTGTGTGTGGTGACGTCACTTTCGAGGCTTGGACATGACGTCACCACGCACACCGGGTATTGACACATTTATGTGGATTTATTGCACTGAAATTAGGATTGATTTTAAAAAGTACATTTGTTATTAGCACTGTCTTTTCAGAACAAAACACTTATGGTCAGTTTATACAGTATGTCAAAAGGATAGCAGCTGTGTTTTAATTAAGTTTGATTTGAAAGAACTTTGGTGCAGTTCTGTAAATCTCTCTGTTCTGATTAATACAAGGTAATCTAGTGCGTAAAAAGACTGAGTGTGGTTTCTCCTAGTTTGGGTACCCTGTCTCAGGCCCCCCTAAAGTCGAGGCTTTTGTTGTTCTTGCATTGAGTGAGTGTGCCAGTGACCAATGGAGTGGTTGGGCAGCTGGGAGGAAGCTTGCGAAAGCAAGTAATAGGGTGAGTCTAAATGTGTTTTGTGTTCCTCCTAGATGAAACAAACATTTAACACTTGCAGAACAAGAATCATTTTCTCCGGAGTTCAGTTTTAAGTAGATTTGCATGTTATTGTTAGATATTCAATACCGATTGCAGAGTAAGACACTCTTGCTACAGTGCTCACCTATGTGCCTGTCGTGCATAATGATTAGACAGATCCAAACTCAATTTAGAATGTAAGCAGATCATTCAGCATACAGCCACTCTGGGGAATAAATGACTTTCTATGTAGCGTATATGAGACAGAAGAGAACCGATGCCTTGCTCACTTCTCAAGCTTTTCATGCACACATAAGGCATTCTGGCAGTGATAAATTGCACTGCGTACAATATACCCATTTTATGGAAGACTTTTATGAACTGTGTAGGAACCCTGCCCTAAGCTGGAGTGTCCCTAGTCTAAATTTAGTGTTTGCAGTTGGGCCGTAGCCAGTCTGAGCTGTGTTTATGTTATCTGGAGTTATTAGGTGTTTCTCCTAAACCCAAGGACATTGTTTGCTTCTTCCTGCTATTGGGGCATGTTCTCTATTAGATAGAGTGAGAAAATACAATGTATTGGGTTATGAATATTTATCCTGCCTCACTAAAGGGTTTATTTCAGTGATGTGCGCTGAGGAAGAGCATAAGGGGTCATTCACACGGGCACACAGATGCAGACAATGTATAGATTTGTGCGCATCTAAACACAGCACCATAGTAACAAAATTAAGGACCGAGCCTATTAATGACACTTGTTGTTTACAAGTTCAAATCATTTTTTTTTGCTTGAAAATTACTTAGAACCCCCCAAAATTTTACGAACATACAGGGGTATACAAGTAAAATTCTGACATATAATCACACACATAGGTTGGACTTGATGGACTTGTGTCTTTTTTCAACCTCACTTACCTATGTAACTATGTAACAATATACTCTGCACTACACTATATACTCTGCACTGCACTTTATTATATACTCTGCACTGCACTATATACACTACACTGACTGCACTGTATTATATACAGCGCCCCCCCCTGAACTATACCAGGCCACTTGCCCTCAACATGGGGAGGGTGCTTTGGGGTGTCCCCAAAGCACTTTGTCCCCATGTTGATGGGGACAAGGGTCTCTTCCCAACAACCCTTGCCGGTGGTTGTCTGGGCCTGCGGGCGAGGGGCTTATCGGAATCTGGAAGCCCCTTCTAACCACTTGCCTACTGGGCACTTAAACCCCCCCTCCTGCCCAGACCAATTTTCAGCTTTCAGCGCTCTTACACTTTGAATGACAATTACTCAGTCATGTAATACTGTACCCAAATGAATTTTTTGTCCTTTTTTCATAGAAATAGAGCTTTCTTTTGGTAGTATTTGATCACCCCTGGGTTTTTTATTTTTTGCGCTATAAATGAAAAAAGACCATAAATTTTGAAAAAAAATGCATTTTTCTTAGTTTCTGTGATAAAATTTTGCAAATTATTAATTTTTCTTCATAAATTTTGGCCACAATTTATGCTGCTACATATCTTTGGTAAAAATAACCCACATTAGTGGATATTATTTGGTCTTTGTGAAAGTTAGAGAGTCTACAAACTATGGTGCAAATCATAAAAAATTAATCACACCTGATGTACTGAGGCTCATTTCTTGAGACCCGAACAAGTCAGGAAAGTACAAATACCCCCCGAATGACTGCTTTTTGAAAGTAGACAATCCAAGGTATTTAGTAAGATGCATGGTGAGGTTTTTGATGTTGCCATTTTTTCACACAATTCTTTGCAAAATGAATATTTTTTTTTCCCCCACAAAATTGTCATTGTAAAAGGTTATTTCTCTCACATGGCATGTGTATACCACAAATAACACCCCAAAATACATTCTGCTACTCCTCCTGAGTATTACGATACCACATGTGTGGGACTTTTTCACAGCCTGGCCACATAGAGAGGCCCAAAATGCAGGGAGCACCATCACGTGTTCTAGGAGCATAAATTACACATCTAACTTGTTGACTACCTATTACACTTTTGAAGGCCCCGGAGCACCAGGACAATGACACGTGACACTGACATGGCACTGATGAGAGATGGCACTGATACGTGGCACTGATGACACTGATGTGGCACTGATGACAGATGGCACTGATACGTGGCACTGATGACACTGATGTGGCACTGATGACAGATGGCACTAATACGTGGCACTGATGACAAATGGCACTAATACGTGGCACTGATGACAGATGGCACTAATACGTGGCACTGATGACAGATGGCACTAATACGTGGCACTGATGACACGTGACACTGATGACAGATGGCACTAATATGTGCCACTGATGACATGTGGCACTGATGACAGATGGCACTGATGACAGATGGCACTAATACGTGGCACTGTTGACAGATGGCACTGATACGTGGCTCTGATGACAGATGCCACTTATACGTGGCACTGATGACACATGACACTGATAACAGATGGCACGTGACACTGACAGGTGGCACTGATGACAGATGGCACTAATATGTGGCACTGATGACAGATGGCACTGATGACAGATGGCAATAATATGTGGCACTGATGACAGATGGCACTTATAGGTGGCAGTGGGGACAGATGACAGTGGGGACAGATGACAGTGGGGACAGATGGCAGTGGGGACTGATGACAGTGGGGACGGATGACACTGACGTGACCTTTTTTTTGTTTTTTTTTTACTCACCGCTGCAACGGTTCACTCTCCCTCCTCACATGCTGTCTCTGTGTGAGGAGGGAGAGCCGGCGATGAGAGATGATCTCATATGTTTACATATGAGATCATTTCTCATTAGCACCGCCGATCGCGCTGAAAACGGCCGCTATGATTGGCCGTTTTCAGCGATCTGTGACTGGCTGTGTCCAAGGGACACGGCCAGCACAGAACTTCCACGGTGCACGCCCGCAGGAGCGCGCATCGCGGAAGTAAACAGGAGGACATTCAGGGGCGGCCCCCCGGCAATTAGCGTCCGCGCTGCAGCCGTCTTTCGGCTATAGCGCGGGCGCAAAGAGGTTAACAAGGGGGCCCCCCAGATCCCGCTTCCCCCATGTGAATGGGTATTGGGTACATAGTACCCCTACTCATTTACCAAAAAAGTGTAAAAAAGTAAAAACCACAAGACACAGTTTTTGACAAATACCCGATACCCATTCACATAATAAGGGGGGGTCCAGATCTGGACACAGACACAAGACACAGTTTTTGACAAATACCCGATACCCATTCACATAATAAGGGGGGGGTCCAGATCTGGGGGCCCCCTCATTAAAGGGGGCTTCCAGATTCTGATAAGCCCCCCGTCCACAGACCCCGACAACCACTGGCCAGGGTGGTCAGGAAGAGGCCCATCAACATGGGGACAAGGTGCTCTGGGGTGGGGGCGCAGAGCCCCCCCCTGCCCCAAAGCACACACCCCCCCATGTTGAGGCTGCATGCTCGAATAAGGGTCTGGTATGGATTTTGGGGGGGACCCCACGCCAATATTTTTTAAAATTTTGCCCATATTGCTGGGAGCAGGCAATACATCACAGCCACAAGCAAGTTTAAATGACATTTTTTCCTTTCCTTTAGAAATGTCAATTTTGCTGTGGCATGTTCTATTATTCACACAGATGCACCACTTTACAGGCAGACTAAGGGGACCCCCAGGCATGATATTTAAAGGAATATTTAATTTTTATTGTTTCACTTTAGGCATAATTAAAATCACTGCTCTTTTAAAAACGATAGTTTTAAAAACGTTTTTTTGGATTGATACATGTCCCCTGGGGCAGTATCCAGGTCCCCATACACTTTTTATGACAATAACTTGCATATAAGCCTTATAATAAGGACTTTTGATTTTTCATGTTTCTGTCACATAGACTTTAATAGGGTTCGCATGTTCGCTAAAACTTTTTGCCTGTTCGCAGTTTACTGGTGCAAATCGAACCGGGGGGGTGTTCGGACCATCCCTAATATACAGTAAGTTTATAGGATTGACACATTTATGTGGATATATTGCACTGAGATCAGGATTGATTGTACAAAGAACACTTTTTATTAGTAACAGCTTTGTCTTTTCAGAACAAAACAATTAATCGGAACAGGTATCAGGTATAAAAAATTTAATGGGCACCAATATAGGATAATGCAAGAGTTACCAGTGTCATCAGTTGTATTGTTTGTACTAACGCAGGGTGGCTTCTGCTGGATAGGTGGTGGTAATTGATGTATTAAGGCAGCAGTGAATTTACTGTTTGAGAAACTTCACACTCCTATTCCCGACATCGGGCAGAGCCACACACTGCAGGAGTTCTCACTATTCTCTCCCTTCTCATCAAGAACCCTTTCCTGCGTGGGTCCCTGTCCCTGACCTAACGCTCACCAGAATTACGCATGTCACCCTATCCAAAAGTTCCCTCGTCAAGATGGTCGCCTCAGATCTTGAGGGATTTCAGCATCCAATCAGGCAACTGTTATCCATAAGAACATTGATGAAGTCCAAACTCCTTGCCACCTGTAATAAATGTATAGTGCCACCTACAGGTTGGGGTAAGGCCTGCACCTGCAGACACTCCCATGTCTCAAAGATAGGAGTATAGCATTGTCTGCCAGGGAAATGAGAGATAAGATAAATATAAATACTTTTTCTGTTTCCCCTGGATGAATCTAGCATTTTTTCAGCTTTAATCATTTATAGTTGGTTGCTATGGATATCTGTAATTTGCACATTATATTGCAATTTCTACTGCTTTATTTAGTAGCTGTATTGTATTTGATTGTTTGATACAGCCTTCTGCTTTTTACTCTTTAAACAAAATAAATGTGTAGAATGGTAGCAAAAAATAAAAATAAACATTTGGTATGTACCCTAAAACATTCTTTTTATACAGATTGACTGCTGCAAGCCTCACACTACATGTACTCAAAATGAATATGACATTAATCAAGTATACAATCTCCACCGTTTTGTATCTGGCACACTGTTGTCCTATTTTTCGGTGACTGACAGACACAATGATCTGTCACTAATGTAAGAGATGAGATTGGAAATTGCAGTGCCAGGTAAACAGGATCTTCATCTAAATGTATAAATCACTGGCGTGGCTCAACAGGCTATTACTCTGGAGCATTTACCGTGTTTCCATCCAATAAATATATTCAGAAATATATTATGGAAGTCATATTGAGGGAAAAAAAATATTAATATTAAATGTTTTTTTGACTGTCTTTAAAGATATTAGCTGTGAATGTTAAAGTACCAATAGCTCCAAAAATATATATAAATGGTATTATTTTCCTAAAAATTGGGAGTCTTTAAAGCAGTAGTAATTTAGGCAGATACAAAAGATCTCTTTTCAGAATCAGCTTTAGTTTTCCAAATATGTATGTATGTATGTACAAGGAATATGTTTCCAGTTTAGAAGATAACTCTAAATTTATTTAAGTAAATTATTTATTTACTAAAGTAAATAATCATATACATTAAGCCCCAAAAATATATACTCTTACCCCAACATATTTTTAAATCTGCTCACAACAGCTTGCACAAAAATCTGTAAACACAAGTACCATACATACAAACTTATCTTTCTATAAAATATGTAACCATCTGAAACCTAAATAATATAAACTATGACTCAAGTGTTCATAAATGTAACAGCTTGAGAGTAAAAAAATATTTTTTTAATCTAGTTGTACAATAATCAGGGTGTGAGAGTGATCACATGATCGAGAACTATACTGATCAATTCCTAATTGCTGAATCTGATAGTATGGATCACAAATACAATGGCTGTCAAGAAACTAACTGTCACCATGTAAATTTGCTAGTTCTGCTATGAGATGTTTATTGACATACTCCCAGCACGGGGCATCCGGAAGTGGTTAAAATACCGTCATTTATTTTTAAATAGTAATTTCTGTCCTTGTACTAGCCTCCTGTAATCACTTCCATATAAGCAGTCAGAATGAAAGGTGAAAGGAAGCACTTTCTCCTAAAGCCTGGTATACACCCAACAGGCAGAATGAAAAAAAAAAAACTGAGGAGCTCGCTGTACTAACTATCTGATGTTAGTGCAATGATCTCCCTGCTGAGCTATTATGTTCTGACAGGGGGACTACCCTCTGACCCCCCCTCCACCCTAGAACACACTGCTCAGCGCTCACAGCCATTGGTTTCCAGCACTGATCGGATGCTGGTTTTCCAATGGCCGGCTTCTGTTGGACAGGCTGGTTTACACACTGGGCGATACATGCCGATATTCGGCCCGTTTGTACCAGGCTTTAACCTATTGATGCTATCACTTACACTACAATATGCTTTACATTGGTATATTGATGTCTTTGTTAACTTGCATACACCTAACATACCCTGTATCTACTGTTTTGCTTGTATGCTACTTTATATCTTTGAATAAAACCGTTATGGGAAAAAAAGGTACACTTTCAATCGATCAGGCTTTATTGCATAACAGTGCTATACATCTAACAAATGAAGTTTGCTGATGGTAGCAGAGCATGGAGATGACCCAGTTAGCTGCTGTTCTTTTTCTATTCAGTCATAGTCTTGACCAGGCTGTACTGTTTTGACTACTGAAGAGAATGGTGAGGTCTCAATCTGGGCATGTTGTAGAATATCTGATTTTGAAAACCTTTTTTTTGGAATGTACAGCTTTTCAAACACGTGTTGCAATTTAAGTTCCTCCTTTAAACAGTAAGCATTTTTTTGCATAGATAATTTTCATGGTCCAAAGAATGCAGTGAGGCTTGCAAGTAAAATCATTGGTAATTTTTGAAGGAAAAGATTCATGTGCTTTAGTTCCACCAATCAGCCATCAGCTGATTCCCATTTCAAAGTTTCAACTGCCTCAGGCTAATGAAAGTGGAAAGATGATTGGGTGCTTCCAGTTATTGTATTTGAGCTAATTTCATAGCAGCTTTCTCTCATTCTGATCTTTCTGCCAGTAGTGACTCGTCAGCCATCCAGCCTTTTAATATAAACAAAGATTACCCACACTATCTTTGATTAAAGTGATATATACCTGCCCTGTGCAGTGGTTTTTCGTAAAGAGCAGCCCAGATCCTTTTCTTCTCAGCTCCTTCGCTGGAACTTCTGGCCTCTCCCCCTTGCCGAGTGACCCCACAGCAAGCAGCTTGTTATGCGAGCACCCGCCTCGAGCCGCTGCTCTGTGTGTCCATCAAGGTACAAAACCGTGGCTTGGCTCCACCCCCTCTCTCTCCTCATTGGCTCACTGACTCTGATTGACAACAGCGGGGGGAGTCAATGGCTGCTGTCTCAACCAAAGAGGAGGGAGAGTCCCCAGACTTCATGGCTCTCATGCAACATCACTGGATCGAGATAGGGCTCAGGTAAGTATTAATGGGGCTGAGGGGAGCTGATGCATACATAAGATTTTCTATCTTAATGCATAGAATTAAGATATAAAACCTTCTGCCTTTAAAACTATTTTAAATAAAAAGGTCTAAAAAGGTCCCATTTTATTTTAGAATAACATATAAATTACAATTCTGATACAAAGCATGGGGAAGTCATTAACAAATGAAATTAGCCTTTTTTAATTGTTTCAAAAGAAATGACAAAACCGAATAAATTAGATGAACAAAAATTGAAAAAAAATTACGAATGAGTACTAAAAAACATTAAATATAAAAAAAATTATCTAAAAATGATCTTAAAGCAGAGCTTCACCTAAAAAGTAAAGTCCCTCTTTATGTACTCCTCCCCCCTTTACTTCCACGTCTTTTTTTGGGGGGTAGGTACCTAGGTTTGTCAGGTACCTGCTCTAACTTCTGCTGGAAAAACCTAGACAAACCTAAAAAGGGGGGAGAGAGGGAACCTGAAGATTGGTGAAGTACTGGCCCAGGTGAGGACATTGCTGGATCTCTGGATAGGTAAGTGTTCTTTTTATTATAAGTGAGTAGCTACAGTATTTGTAGCTGCTGACTTTTACATTTTTTTTTTTTGCCAGACTGAAGAACCTCTTTAACCACTTGCCGACCAGGCGCCACAGTTGTACTGCTGCAACATGGCTCGGCTGCATAAATCGCCGTAATAATAATAATGTCGCTTCGTTTTTTGGCCACTAGGGGCACGCACACACGCCCACTGCTTGCCCCTGGAGCCGATGCGCGTGACACAGCGAGAACCGTCTGAGGGGAGAAGAGACTGATTGTGTGTCCATACAAAGTATGAACACCGATCTATCTCTTCCCCTAGCAAGTCCCATCCCCCCTTCAGTTAGAACACACACTAGGGAACACAGTTAAGCCCTTGATCACCCCCTAGTGTTAACCCCTTCACTGCCAGTGACATTTTTACAGTAATCAATTAATTTTTATAGCACTGATCGCTGTATAAATGCCAATGGTCCCAAAAATGTGTCAATATTGTCCAATTTTTCCGCCATAATTTCGCATCCCCGATAAAAATCAGAGATCGCCACCATTACTAGTAAAAAAAAAAAATAATAATAAAAATGCTATAAATCGATCTCCTATTTTGTAGACGCTATAACTTTTGCGCAATCCAATCAATATACGCTTATTGCGATTTTTTTTTTAACAAAAATATGTAGAAAAATACATATCAGCCTAAACTGAGAAAAAATTTGCTTTAAAAAAAAAAAAAATCGGGATATTTATTATAGCAAAAACTACAAAATATTTTGGTTTTTTTTCAAAATTCTCGCTCTTTTTTTGTTTATAGCGCAAAAAAAAAAACGCAGAGATGATCAAATACCACCAAAAGAAATTTCTATTTGTGGGAAAAAAAGTACGTCAATTTTGTTTGAGCACAACATCGCACGACCACGCAATTGTCAGTTAAAGCAACACAGTGCCGAATCGCAAAAAAAGTCATTCAGCAGCCAAATCTTCCGGGGCTAAAGTGGTTAAGTGAAGATAAGAGAGTCAGTTAGTGATGATGAGGTTTATTAAGAGTTTAAACTTGAACAATTAAAAAAAATTACAGTTACAACATATTTATCAATGATGTCTGCAAACACTGTTTGCAGACTACCACTACAGTGGCTACCTAGACACAGTGCCAGGGCCGAATGTCTTTTTTAAAGAATTCTTTATTTATGTATTCAGCATTTTACAGCAACTATAAAAAGGAAAATGCAATGCAAAGTTCAGTGTTGTAACTTCCTTCTGTACCAATCTATGTGACCCGCCACCCTAATTATATCAAAGAGGATAAGCTTGTCTGGAAAACCTAACTGAGGTGGCGCTAACTCCTGTAGAGGGTCAGTGGAAGTATATAAGACACAGAAGTCATCAAAAAGCAGAGTGAAAAAAAGAGAGAAGGAAAGTAAAGTATTGGAGAGAGGAAAGACATAAGCGAGAAGAAAAAAAGGGGGAGGGAGAAGGGAGAAATTGAAGCAAGCTGGGGGAAGCATATGTAGTGTAGAGCTGCACTGCCTGATTGGCGGGGTCTGTATATCATAAGATCTTGGGTTCGGACCAGTAGGTAGTCCTAAACTTCTCTTCTGTATTATATAGGGTGGAACAGAGATTTCATTTAATTTGGTGTACCACATGGAGGGAGAAGAAGGCTGTATCCACAAGAGGGGTATACAGGCTTTAGCCGCATTCAACATATGAATGGTAGGAGAAGTTTTGTATTTTGAGTTAGGTCTCTGTAAGATGGAGGGGGCATGCAGCCAGATTGTGGCTTAGGTCAACATGGATGAGTTGTCTAATCGTAGATATCACATGATCCCAAAAAGGGTGGATTTTTAGCATGACCAGAACACATGCTTCATGGTTCCTGTCTCAACTCCCTACCGCCAACAGGTCTTTGGAAACTGAAGATTAACTTTCTGAATTATGTATGGGACCCGAATGTCATTTTATTAGTACTGGACAATCATAATGGCAGATCAGGAGCAGCAGGGGAAGAGGACTAGAGCTTATCATGTTCATCTAATTATTTAGTTTAACTTTTTTAGAGCAAACCTTGTACATCAGGACTCCTAAACTGGTTAACCACCTCAATACTGGGCACTTTCCCCCCTTCCTTCCCAGACCAATTTTCAGCTTTCAGTGCTTTCTCACTTCGAATGACAATTACTCAGTCATGCTACACTGTACCCAAATGAAATTTTTATCATTGTGTTCACACAAATAGAGCTTTCTTTTGGTGGTATTTATTCACCACTTCATTTTTTATTTTTTTAATATAAGTGAAAAAAGAGCGAATATTTTTTAAAAAAAACAACATTTTCTACTTTCTCTTTTAAAAGAAACCAAAAAAAATCAAAAATGTCAAAAATTTAGGCAAAAATGTATTCTACTACATGTCTTTGGTAAAAAAAATCCTGATAAGTGTATGATCATTGGTTTGTGTGAAAGTTATAGAGTCTACAAGCCATGCTATGCATTATTGAAAATGTATCAATCCTAATGCACTGATCTCATTTTTTGAGGCCCTAAAATGTCAGGACAGTACAATAACCCCCCAAATGACCTCTTTTTGGAAAGAAGACAGTCTGAGGTATTTAGTAAGAGGCATAATGAATTTTTTGAAGTTGCACATTTTTTCCCCACAATGCTTTGGAAAATTAAGAAATATATTTTTTTTTTCTTCACTAAATTGTCATATTTACAAGTTATTTCTCACACACGGTGCAGGCATAATTGCAATTACACCCCAAAATACATTCTGCTATGCGTCCTGAGTATGGCGATACCACATGTGTGAGACTTTTCCACAGCCTGGCCACATACAGAGGCCCAACATCCATATAGCACCATCAGGTGTTCTAAAGGCATAAATTACACATTTCATTTCCTGAGTACCTATCACATTTTTGAAGGTCCTGGAGCACCAGGACAATGGAATTACCCACAAAATGACCCCATGTTGTAAAGAAAACAACCCAATGTATATTCTATGAGGCATAATGAGTCTTTTGAACATGTCATTTCTTTCCACAAGTTTTTGGAAAATGTGTAAAGAAAATTAAAACATTTTTTTCTCACAAAGTTGTCAATTTAAAAGAGCTTTCTTACACATAGTATGTACATAGCCAAAATGACACCCCAAAATACATTCTGCTACTTGTCCTGAGTATGGCAATACCCCGTGTGAGACTTTTCCACTACCTGGCCACATACAGAGGCCCAACATGCAAGTAGCACCTCCAGGCTTCTAACACTTAGCATGTAAACCAAGAATTACACCCCAAAATACATTCTGCTGAGCAAAGGGTAAAAAAAACTCACCTGTGGTTTTAGCAGGCAGGAATACCGTTCCAGAGCAGTCAAAGCATTTGTCCAGACAGTCAAAGGAAATGTCCAGGAATTGTCCAGGCAGCAGACAGATATGGAAAAGTATGAACATGGTTCAGTACAGTCCAAGGTTTAGCAGGCAGTTCAGGTAACAGGCATAGGCATGGCCAGTTCAGGTGGCAGGCAAAGGCATGGCCAGTTCATGTGGCAGGCAAAGGCATGGCCAGTTCATGTGGCAGGCAAAGGCATGGCCAGTTCAGGTGGCAGGCAGAGACATTACCAGTTCAGCTGGCAGCAGGCAGCACTTTGTACATTGGGCCTTGGTCAGGTAAGACCTGAGGACAGGGGTAGAGGCTTCTTCCCACCCAAATCTCTACAAAGCCTCTGAGTCTCCAGGCCCTAATCCGAGAAAACTAAAAACCCAGAGAAAAATATTTTCTCCACTCAAAAACCTTTTCTGGAGCCCCTCACATATGTGAGACCCCTGTGCTGTACAGTGGCAGGGCAAATGATCAGTTCAGGAGGCAGGCAAAAAGCATGGTCATTTAACAGGCCGAGGTCAATTCCCGTTGAAGGCAGAAACATGTTTGGCAGAGGCATAGTTGTTAATAGTCTGGGTCAATTAACATTGAAGGCAGAAACATGTTTGGATGAGGCATAGTTGTTAACAGTCCGGGTCATTCACAGAAATGGCAGATAGTGGAAACTGGAAAAAAAATAATCTTCACTTTACTAATAGTGTAGTGCAGTATGATAGCTCAGATAGCACGTTCCAATACAGAGGCCTGGCTGGGAGGTACGTTGGGGACAGTAGTATCGGGTGTCACTGCGAATTCCTCTACTTGAACACACACGTCATTTTTTGGGGGGTTTGCAACCTGTTTGGGTAAGAGGGAGGATTTCGGGAAAGTGCCTTTCATGGAGTCTGGCTAATGAATCGGAGCGAATTAGTTGAGGGGCTTGGTCATCGGGATAGAGAAGGGCTGTGACAACGTCTTCTTGGATTTTTAGATAAGTTAGGGAACTTTGGGTACACTTAGAAAAAATAATATATGAATTGAACAGGGCTAGTTGCATCAAATAAATGGCGACTTTCTTGTACCAAAACAATGATCTCTTGGTGGCCAAGTAGGGCTGCATCATCTGGTCGTTCATATCCACCCCCGATGTATAGGTTGTACTCATGCACACATTTTGGCTTCTGGATGGGGCCTCTTCTTCTCTGCAGTTCCACCAAGGTGTCATCATGCATTGTGGAAAGGATGTAGACATCTCTTATTTTATCTCTCCACTTCAGCGCTAGTACCTCTTCAGTCCGCATACTGGCCATTCCACCCTGCTTCAATTTCTTGGCGACCAATCTCTGTGGGAAGCCTTTGCCATTGGTCCGTGCTGTCCCACAGGCCACAGTGCTCTTTTGGTACAAATGGCGGAAAAGTGGGAAAGTGGGAGACTAGTGTAGAAATTGTCTACGTATAGGTGGTAACCTTTCCCAAGCAATGGTTGGATCAGCTGCCAGACAATTTTGCCACTTGTTCCCATGTAGGTAGGGCATCCAGGGGGGTTTAGCTGTCTTTCTTTTCCCTCTCCCTATTTAGATCAGGGGTAAACATCTGCTTGAAAAATTGATTAGGGGCCGAATTTTGAATAATTTATCGTAACTGGGATGATTTCGAGGGAGGCATTGGGCATTGTTGTTGAAGCTAAAAATCTCATAATCATCTCATAACCTTTTCTGGGCATCAATGACAAATAGACCGGCATGTGGTGGATAGGTTGGGTAGACCAGTAGGAATGGAGTTCATTTTTTTTGTCAGCCCCATGTTGAGGGTTAGGCCAAGGAAAATTTTAAATTCTTCCACGGTGAGGGGTTTCCAAACAAAAGGACGGGCATATGAAGAACTTGGATTGTTGGCTATATGTTGGCTGGCATATAGATTACATTGCTCCACAATGTAGGTTAAGAGATCATTGGTAAAAAATAAATGAAAATAATAAAGTGGGGTTACATTTTCCGTCTGTATCTGAGGGCCTGGCTGGGCTGTAAAAAGGGGAATTACAGGTTCTACTGACGTATCGGGCAGCCATGTTCGATACAGTAGAACATCTGGGAGGCTAGTATGGGCACTGCCTCGTTTATGGGATGCTCCGTTGCTAGCATCTGGCCTATCCTCTAGGAAGGTTGCAGAACTGCTGGTGGATGCCTGCCTATCCCGGAGTGCTGCGCTGCTCGTGGATGCCTGCTGGTGGATGCCCTGGAGTGCTGCGCTGCTGGTGGATGCCTGCATATCATCCTGGAGTGCTGCGCTGCTGGTGGATGCCTGCTGCTGGATGCCCTGGAGTTCTGCACTGCTGGTGGATGTCTGCGCCTGCTCATATCTCCCGATTCTCCTTGTTAGGATTCTATCTTCCTCGGTTTCCACCTCGGAACCACTGCTTTCCACTGGCTCATAGTCGCTATCCCGGTGGGCGGCTAGATGTGCCTGATGTTGGCGGGCAGATGTGCCTGATGTTGGTGGGCATATGTGCCTGATGGCAGGCAGATGTCAGATGGTGGGTGGCAGATGTGCCAGGTAGCGGGTGGCAGATGTGCCAGATGGCGGGCGGCAGATGTGCCAGATGGTGGGCGGCAGATGTGCCAGATGGCGGGCGGCAGATGTGCCAGATGGCGGGCGGCAGATGTGCCAGAGGTTGGTGGGCGGCAGATGTGTCAGATGGCGGGCGGCAAATGTGTCAGATGGTGGGCGGCAGATGTGCCTGATGGTGGGCGGCAGATGTGCCTGATGGTGGGCGGCAGATATGCCTGATGGTGGGCGGCTGATGTGCCTGATGATGGTGGGCGGCTGATGTGCCAGCTGTTGACGGGCTGATGTGCCAGCTGTTGGCGGACAGATGTTCACTGTATGACAGGTGTTTTCACTGTTTTGTGGACACTAGCTGGGTGATCAGTGGGTAAACAGCAGACAAACAGCTATAAAACTCACTGATTTCCTGGCTGCAGGACAGATCTCTCTTCCTCTCCTCACTGACAGGCTCTGTGTGAGGAGAGGAAGAGATGAGAGAAGTTACAACCGCTCTCTATTTAGATTACATGATGACTGTGAGTGGACACAGTCGTCATGTGATCAGGAGGGCCAATCAAAGGGCCCTCCTGTGTTGTACACCTTTCTTGTCTCTGGGGGGCACAGGCAGATCGGGATTGCGTCGCTGCCTGGGCACGTGGTGGCACGATCCCCTGTCAGATGCCACCCCTCCCCACTGTTTACATGATTAGACACATCTATCGTGCGGATCAGGAGGGCAAACCACATTGCCCTCCTGCCGTTCTGAGATGCAGCGTGTCCGGGTGAGGCGCACGCACCGGGATCGCGCGGCTACGTTTATGTGCAGTGGCCGGGTGGGAAGTGGTTAAATAAGGGCTTATGTGATTGTGCAAAGAAGATGAAAAGTGCAGTAAAATTGCATACATTTTCTTTTAGTCTTTATTCAGTTTTTTATGGCTGAATAAAAATGGCCATGTACTCATCATTTAACTAGCAGCTATATACCTTTAATTGTTTGAATGGTTGTTTTACTAATAAGGCCCCTAAGGTATGAGTGACAAATGTCCATGCTGTCAGCAAGTAATATATTATCTGCATTATAGGTGTGTGTGAAATATAACAAAAGTACAGCCACAAGTCTCCATCGGCATTTTTTATGGAGAATGTTTTTTAAGACTCATAACATGAATAACTTTGACATTCCAGAAGTAGGAGAGCTGGAGGCAAGAAACGCAATAATTAAAAAATTGTAATTAAAAGTTGCCTGGCTTAATAAGAATTTGCATTCAAAACAAAAAACACCAATCTGCTTCTTGCTCCTCCATGCTAAAACATGAAATGATGCCTCTGGATCCCTATTTTATAGGTTCTTGAGCTTAGCTAGGTGAAATCCAGCATTGTGACTTGACTATTCAGAAAATAAAGGCATTATTACTGTGCTTGTTGCACAGTAATTCAGTGGGGCTTCATTTACTAAAGGAATGCAGGCTGTACAGGCTAAACTAAAAGTTTTATGTGTAAAATGACATTTATTAAATAAGTTCAACCTGTGTTCACTTTCAGCACCCAATCATATGCCATGGAATTTAAAAAAGTAGCAGGATTTGTGCTAGCACATGGCTGATTCATTACATTGATGACAGTTTCACCTTTTTTTTTAAGCTCTGTGAACATTCTTTTTGCTAAGAGAGCATTATCTTCTACTGCCCTTGCTAGCATTAGCTAGCATTGGAACTAGCATTGGAACACTTAAAATAACCTGTAGAGCTATACGATCTCCTGTAGGTTGAACCAATCTGCCACGTCACAAGCTGCCAAATCACTGCTGGAAGGGAAAGTCAAAATCGGCTAATCTGCTAAAAGTGAAATTGTTTCTGCTTGTAAATTTTAAGGGATAATAACTTCACAGGTGCCTTCAACTGCAAATGTCAGTGAAGGCTTTTTCTTTCCAAAGCTTATTTATAGCGTATCAGGAATAAATGGATATTTGAATATCCATAGCCTGACTACAGTTTTGTTGGAAGAACAACAGAAAGGTGCTTATGTACTGTGACTATATATGCATTATACCTGTCTATGCAGCAGGTGGTGCTGTAGTGTAATGCCCTGTACACACGGTCGGATTTTCCGCCGGAAAATGTGTGATAGGACCTTGTTGTCGGAAATTCCGACCGTGTGTAGGCTCCATCACACATTTTCCATCGGATTTTCCGACACACAAAGTTTGAGAGCAGGCTATAAAATTTTCCGACAACAAAATCCATTGTCGGAATTTCCAATCGTGTGTACACAATTCCGACGCACAAAGTGCCACGCATGCTCAGAATAAATAAAGAGATGAAAGCTATTGGCTAAGACAAGTTTGAGCCAACATCCCTCGGAAAAAATCCTAGGATTTTGTTGTCGGAATGTCCGATCAATGTCCGACCGTGTGTACGGGGCATTATAGTGTAATGTGCATGTAAATCTATTGTATGATGCAATGAGAGGAAGTGCTTTTCTCAAATTTTTTGTTGTGTTCCAGGTTCCATGTTGTTAAGATATATTCTGCTATCCTCCATGCAAGTAAAGTTGTTTCCTGTATTCAAGAAGCTTCCAGCCCATCAAAATAATACTCAATCAACAGGTTATGGGCCCAGGCACTGGAGAGAATACTACAAGTCAGTGAGTACTGTTTACAAGATGCTGAAATATGGCAAGCGGTTCAGATGTGAAGTTTGCAATCACAAAACTGAACAATGCCAATTACCAGCTGTGGAAGTTCAAGCTAGAAATGCTTCTCAGCAAGGAAGACTTGTGGCAAGTGCTGAACACAGACAGACCCACAAACGGAGAAACGGAGGAATGGAACAGTTGAGACAGGCAAGCAAAAGCAATTGTAAGCTTGCTAGTGGGAGATGACCAAAGATATGTGGAGCTCATTACAAAAACTGCATGAGTGTTCAAGCCTAAACAGCAAGCTGTTTCTGCTAAGAAAGCTGTATAAGATGAGGTTAGAAGAAGGCCAGCAAATATGTGACCACAGGAAAGCTATGCTAGAAATCATAGAGCAGCTGCACGCCATCGGAGAGGACATCAAAGATAGCTATATTGTTCCCCTGCTCCTTTGCAGCCTTCCAGAGACATATACTACTCTTTTTAACGCTTTGGAAACCAGACTCGGGCAGGAGCTAATGCTAGAATATGTCAAAGGCAAATTTATTAATGAATATGACACAAGGAAAGAAAATATGCACCATGATGACAAAGCTTTTAGGATGTACAAAGGCACAAAGCACAACAAAGGAAGCAGAGCCTGTTTTTGCGGTAAAAGGATTGGTCACTTAAAAAAGGACTGTTCTATGTGGAAAGCTGAGCAGCAAAAGCTAGAGCTATCCACAAAAGAAAGAGTAAAAGCAGCCACAAAGGAAACTGCAGACACATCATGGAGTGGCACCTTTACTGACTCAGGTGCAACAAGCCACACGACTAGCAATGAGATCTTCTTCACAAATATTGATTACAGTGCAAAAAGTTTTCCTAGCAAACGGGAAAAGAATCACTGCAGAAGGTAAAGGCCAGGACTTCTTGAACTGGATTACACCACAAGGAGGAAAGCACAGTATACTTGTAAAGAAAGTGCTGTATGTTTCAGATCTAGGAGGCAGCTTTCTATCAGTGAAAAGTCTTGCAAACAACGGTCTCACAGTTAAGTTCCAGGGTGATAAATGCACGATTCACAATAATAAGCGATTCCTCCCAAAAGGAAAACTGGATGATCACCTATATAGGCTCATCACAACAGACCAGCAAGCCAATATAGTCTCTAATGATCTACACAGCAAATGTATTCACTTATGGCACAGGCGGCTGGGGCACAGAAGTCCAGAAGCTATACAGGACATTTTAAAGAGAGGTTTATCAGAAGATTTGACAATAGTGCCTTGCAAAATGTTCATAAAAAAGCAAGTGCTGTATAGAAGCAAGTGCTGCTCTTCCACAGGCCTCTCAAAGAAAAAGCTCCCACCCCTGCAGCTCATTCACAGTGACGTATGCGGTCCAATGAAAACTCCCACGTCAGGTAGGAACAGATATTTACTGACTCTGATGATTATTCCAGGTACACAACTGCTGTCTGATGAAGCACAAGAAGTTCAAGCTAGAAATGCTTCTCAGCAACGAAGACTTGTGGCAAGTGCTGAATACAGACAGACCCACAAACGGAGAAACGGAGGAATGGAACAGTTGAGACAGGTAAGCAAAAGCAATTGTAAGCTTGCTAGTGGGAGATGACCAAAGATATGTGGAGTTCATTACAAAAACTTCATGAGTGTTCAAGCCTAAACAGCAAGCTGTTTCTGCTAAGAAAGCTGTATAAGATGAGGTTAGAAGAAGGCCAGCAAATATGTGACCACGTTAGAGCTATGCTAGAAATCATAGAGCAGCTGCACGCCATCAGAGAAACTTCAAGATTTTATTGCCATGTCTAGCAACAAATTCCAACAGATACCAGGAATAATACGCACTGACAATGGGGGAGTAGGGATGGGTCGAACGACCCCTTGTTCGGTTCGCACCAGAACTTTCGAACATCGCGAAAGTTCGGAATTGAATAACGAACACCATTGAAGTCTATAGGACTCGAACGTGAAAAATCAAAAGTGCCCATTTTGAAGGCTTATATGCAAGTAATTGGGCATACAATGGTTATGGGGGTCCGGGTACTGCCCTGGGAGACATGTATCAATGAAAAAAAGTTTGTAAAAATCTTAATTTTTAAATGAGCAGTCATTTATTGATGCTTAAAGTGAAAACATAAAAATGGAAAATTCCTTTCAATATAGTGCCTGGGGGGCCCCTTTTATCCACCTGTAAAGTGGCACATCTATACTGTGTATAGAATCTGCTGCAGTAATAATTGCATTTATAAAGCCAAAAAAATGACATTTTCCCTGTAAGCTTTCTTTATTTTGTAAGCAACAGTTTGGAGAGCCAGTCGGTATGATGAGGCCACAATGTAGTGCAGTGGGAACAAGATTAGAGATTTTTTGGATAAATTCTGGTGTCTCTACCACAGACTTTGAATAGAAGCAATGGGTGTGGAAAAATTGTTCTTCGCACTGTAACCCTATAGGGGTACTCTTGATGAAATCAAGAATTGGCCTTGCTGTTGAAAATTGCAATGATATGCATCTGTTAAACAGGTGTGGAAAAAATGGTCTTCGGGAGTCGGTGGCGCCTTCACACCATAACCCTATAGAGATATTCTTATTGAAAGCAAGAATTGGCCTTGCTGTCAAAATTTGCAATGATATGCACCTGCCAAACAGGTCCGAAAAAAGTGGTCTTTGGGTGTTAATTGTGCCCATGAATCCTACACCAAAAACAATCCTCCAGATGAAATCAACACCCACAACACTAGGCAGACTAGAAGTCCTGCAGAGAGTCCACATCCCAAAAACACTTATGCCCTGTACACACGGTCGGATTTTCCGATGGAAAATGTCCGATCGGAGCGTGTTGTCGGAAATTCCGACCGTGTGTGGGCTCCATCTGTTAAACAGGTGTGGAAAAAATGGTCTTCGGGAGTCGGTGGCGCCTTCGCACCATAACCCTATAGAGATATTCTTGATGAAAGCAAGAATTGGCCTTGCTGTCAAAATTTGCAATGATATGCACCTGCCAAACAGGTCCGAAAAAAGTGGTCTTTGGGTGTTAATTGTGCCCATGAATCCTACACCAAAAACAATCCTCCAGATGAAATCAACACCCACAACACTAGGCAGACTAGAAGTCCTGCAGAGAGTCCACATCCCAAAAACACTTATGCCCTGTACACACGGTCGGATTTTCCGATGGAAAATGTCCGATCGGAGCGTGTTGTCGGAAATTCCGACCGTGTGTGGGCTCCATCTGTTAAACAGGTGTGGAAAAAATGGTCTTCGGGAGTCGGTGGCGCCTTCGCACCATAACCCTATAGAGATATTCTTGATGAAAGCAAGAATTGGCCTTGCTGTCAAAATTTGCAATGATATGCACCTGCCAAACAGGTCCGAAAAAAGTGGTCTTTGGGTGTTAATTGTGCCCATGAATCCTACACCAAAAACAATCCTCCAGATGAAATCAACACCCACAACACTAGGCAGACTAGAAGTCCTGCAGAGAGTCCACATCCCAAAAACACTTATGCCCCGTACACATGGTCGGATTTTCCGATGGAAAATGTCCGATCGGAGCGTGTTGTCGGAAATTCCGACCGTGTGTGGGCTCCATCGGATTTTCCGACACACAAAGTTTGAGAGCAGGATATAAAATTTTCCAACAACAAAATTCGTTGTCGGAAATTCCGATCGTGTGTACACAAATCCGACGGACAAAGTGCCACGCATGCTCAGAATAAATAAAGAGATGAAAGCTATTGGCCACTGCCCCGTTTATAGTCCCAACGTACGTGTTTTACGTCACCGCATTCAGAACGATCGGATTTTCCGACAACTTTGTGTGACCGTGTGTATGCAAGACAAGTTTGAGCCAACATCCGTCGGAAAAATCCATGGATTTTGTTGTCGGAATGTCCGAACAAAGTCCGACCGTGTGTGCGGGGCATTAATCTGCGACATCGGCAATCATCAGGGGCTTTATAGCTGCTGGTAATCCAGGACTGATTCATTTTGATAAAAGTCAGATGGTCAACGGAGTCTGTGGACAGACACATTCTATGATAAGTAACAAAACCTCCAGCATCACTGAATGCCTGTTTGGAAAGTATGCTGGATGGAGGACAGCCCAGCAGCTCAATAGCATACTGGGCAAGTTCTGGTCAGTGGTCTATTCTCATGACGCAGTAAGCCAGAGGATTATCGACTGGAAAGCTCTTCATCTCTGTTTTTGTCGCTAGATAATCATCCACCATGTGATGCAGATACTGCCAATGGGATGTGGAAGCTAACAGCCCTGGCCGGCGAGGACTAAAAAATAGAGAAATGCATCACTTAGATGACTGCCTTCTCCACCGCTCCTCTCTTGACAAACAGAAGCCTCAAAACTACATTTTGCATGACACTGTAACCTACCACAGTTGGGAAAAGCATTCGATAAACTCCTCTTTAAGGTGTCCTCAAGAGATTTCATCTTCTGCACTCTGTGTGGGGACGGGATGAGATCTAAGACTTTCCCGTTATAACGGTGGTCAAGGAGGGTTGCCAACCAATAGTGATCCTTTTCCTTTATGCCACATATTCTTGGGTCCTTTTAAAGTCTTTGAAACATGAGGGAGCCCATGGACCGCAAATTTGCGGAGGCATGAGAAGCAGACTCCTTGGATTCACTGAGGATTACAGTATCTGGAACTGCCTCCTCTCAGCCACATACTACTCCCAAGGGTTCTGGGGATGGAAAACCATCTCTTATTGTTCTACGTATGTCTTCCTCTGCTTCAATGCCTCAGAAACTGCCAGAATCCTCCTCCTCCTCCTCTCTCCTCTTGTGTGTTCTGTGGCATAGGAACAATAGTGTCTGCAGGAAGTCCTCCTTTTTCTCCTGCTGCTCTGCCTCGAGTGCCCTGTCCATAATCCCACACAGAGTCTGCTCCAGCAAGAACACAACAAGGATTGTGTCACTGATGCATGCATTGTCACGGCTCATCATCCTTGTGGCCTCCTCAAATGATGACAGTACAGTGCATGCATGCTTTATGAGCAGCCATTGGCGTAAGGTAAAAAAGCCAAGCTGGCCTTAGCCTGTCGTTGTGCCATACTCACATAGGTACTCGTTGAGGGCCCTCTGCTGCATGTGCAGCTGCTGCAGCATTGCCAAAGTTGAGTTCCACCTGGTGGGCATGTCACAAATCAGCCAGTTTACGGGCAGATGTAATTCCCGCTGGATTTCAGGCAACCGAGCACTGGCCATGTATGATTGACTTAAATGGCTACAGACTTTGCTGGCATGCTTTAGTAGATTTTCCAACCCTGGGTACCTATTTAGGAAACGCTACACCACCAAATTGAGGACATGTGCCAGGCATGGCACATGTGTCAACTTTCCCTGTCTAAGGGCGGACAGGAGGTTTGTGCCATTATCACACACCACCATTCCTGGCTCCAGCTGGCGTGACGTGAACCACCTCTGGGCCTGTCCCTGCAGAGCTGCAAGAATCTCTGCTCTGGGGTGGTTCCTGTTCCCTAGACACACCAGCTGAAGCACTGCATGGCACATTTTAGCCTGACTCATTGAATAGCCCTTTGAACACTTAGGGGGTACTTCAGGTTCATAGAACAATTCTGCAGAGGAGGGCATGGAGGAGAAGGGGGTAGAGCTGACAAATCTTGCATCATCACCAACTGTATGGAGACGTGGGTGCACAACAAACTGCAGTACTGAGCCCTGTACTGCATCCTTCCAAGTTGCAAGCAGCGTTACCCAGTGTGCTGTGAACAAAATATATCGACCCTGCCCATGCTTGCTGGACCACATGTCAGTAGTAACGTGGACTTTGCGGCTGACTGCCTTGCCTAGCAATGCCACAACATTGCCTTCCACGTGATGGTAGAAAGCTGGAATGACCTTAGGTGAAAATAAAAAGGCGACTAGGAACCTGCCATTGTGGTACAGCACATTCTGCAAATTCACGGAAGGGGGCAGAATCGACCAGGCGGAAAGGCAGAAGTTGTAGAGCCAGCAGCTTTGACAAGCCTGCATTTACACGCTGGGCATGTGGGTGGCATGGGTTGTATTTTTTTTTCCGCTGCAGCAGATGGGGCAAAGAAATTTGCCAGCTATAGTTTACAGCTGGTGGTGTGCTGCTGGCAGATGTGATGCAAGGACCTGCGACACCCTGTGCTATACCATCATCCCTGTCAGTGGAGGCTGCTGAGAGGTCATGAAGTATAGTGGTAACAGACTGAGGTGAGTAAGGAGGAGGAACAGATTTGTGCCCTTTTTGTGTGGCTTTTAGGTGCTCTTGCCAACGGGCTGAGTGGTGGGAGGTTAAATGCTTTATCAAGAATGTTGTACCCAAATGGCTGGTGTTTTTGCCACACTTGATGTGCTTGAGACAAAGTTTGCAAATAGCAACAGTGCGATCAGCTGCACGTGTACTAAAAAAGGCCCAGACAGCTGAGCTGTGGGAAGTGGGCCGGGAGATAACAGCTCCACAATGGGATGGCATGCCTCATTGGGGTTGTGCCTTACCCTCACTTTCCTCCTTTGCTTTATCTGGCAACCAAGTCGAGTCAGTGACTTAATCATTATCATCTCCTCCATCCTCATTACCACTGGAGACAACTTGGCAATATGCTGTGGCTTGGGGAAAATGAATACCAATTTGTGTACCAGTGTTCTCCTCTCTCTGTAGGCTCATGTTCCTGCCTTCCTTAACCTCAGAACCAACATCCTAATCGAATAATGGCTGTGCACCGTCAAGGAGCAAGTGACTGATGCTGTGTTCAAATAACTCCGCTGACTCCTCCATGCCTGATGCTGGGGCTATGGCAGGAATAGCTGTGGACAAGGAGGCAGGTTTAGCCACTCTGGCAGCTGCATGGGACTGTGCGCTAGTCTCTGCTTGGGTGACGGAGGATAAGGACGATGAGGATAGTTTAGTAAGCCAGTCCACCACCTCCTCTGCATGCTGTGGCTGGATAGCACAGGCAACATCACTAAAATGATTCCCTGCCTGAGGACTGACCACGTCCACCTTTGCCTGTGGACACATATGTTGCTGGCCCCTTTACAATGCTATGGGAACATCTGCCTCTCCTTGTTGTCCTCCCAGACATGATGGGGGGGGGTGCTTATTAACAAAATGTAATAAAGATGTGTAAATGTGTACATGGATGCACTTTAATCAATGGCAAGTGGTGTTTGGTGCACTTTAATTTGAGTATTCACGACACAGACACATTCCACAAATACACTATAATATACTGCAATATACTGCGTCAAAGGTGCAGTAACGCACAGAACTATATGGCGTTAAACTTGCAGTAATGCACAGAACTATACGGTGTTAAACTTACAGTAACGCAATGAAATATATGGCGTTAAACTTTCAGCAATGCAATGAAATAAACAGCGTTAAACTTGCAGTAACACAATGAAATATACGGCGGTAAACTTGCAGTAACGCAATACAATATATGGCATTAAACTTGCAGTAACGCACAGAATCATATGGCGTTAAACTTGCAGTGACGTACTGAACTGTACAGCGTTAAACTTGCAGTAATGTAACTGAAACTTCACACTAAAGTAAAGATAAATGGTGGTTGCACTACACTCACACTGACTAAACTATCCCTACATTCACACTAATGTAAAGATGAATGGTCGCACTACACTCACACTGAACTATCTCTAGATGCCCGCTAAACTGATATTCTACACTGACAATAGAATCTGAATAGCACACTATAGCACTCTAACTGTCTAATAGCACTGAACAGAGCCCTGTTCTATCTCTTTACACGCTGCTATCACACTACAAATGGCCGCTATGGAAAGAATACTTTTAAAATGTGGGCAGTATAAAGAGCAATGAGCTATGATTGGATACAGTCATCATGACAGCGTCCAATCATGGCTCTGACAGTGCTCTGTGCCCTGATTGGGCAAAGCTTTCGTTGCTTCAGTCAATTAGGACTTTCAATGCACTGTGCGGTGGCGCCGTACATAGTGTTCGTAGTCGAACAACCTGATAATTTGGTTGTTCGGCAAATGGGCGAACAGGCAAAGTTTAGCCTGAATTCACGCTTGGGCCGAACCGTTTGTCCATCCCTATGGGGGAGAACACATAGGCAAAGAAGTGGCCTCATACTTGAAGAGACAAGGAATAGTACACCAGACAACCATACACTCCTGAACAAAACGGTGTAGCAGAAAGGAAAATTCTAACTTATAAAAATGGCCAGGTGCATGTTGTCGGATGCCAGCCTACCTCACAAGTACTGGGGAGAAGCAGAAGTCTATCATAGGGCACATCAGAGTATTTGGATGTAAAACATATGCCTATATTCCAATTGAGAAGCGATCAAAGCTGGAGAACCGAGCCACAGTGGGCATTCTAGTAGGCTGCAGTGAGCAAAGAAAGGATTACAGAATCCTACACTCAAAATCTGACAAAGTGACAATAAGCCATAGTGTTTATTTTGATGAGAGCCCATCACCAGAAACACCCTGACCCCAAAAGCTATGAAGTGAATATGCCCAGCAAACCAGAGAAAAAGGTCAACCAAAGTGAACCTTTGCAGGAGTCAGAACAAGAGGTGGAACTCACAGTGCCTAAATCAAGTTCCCCACTAGATCCTGCTGAACTGCCTGAAGTCAGAAGATCAACTCGGACTACAAAGGGGATACAACCCCGCAAGCTGTCATACACTGTCAAAACACATAGCATACCTGAACCATCATCCTGGGAAGACATAGAAAAACTGCCAAAACGTTAAGCCAATAAATGGAGGAAGGCAGCAGAAGAATTAAAGTCACTTCAGGAAAATAAAACCTGGACACTCACAGAGCTCCCCCCTAACCGCAAAACTATAGGAAGTAAGTGGACTTCAAAGTAAAGCCAGACGCAGAAGGGAATATCCATAAATACAAAGCCAGACTAGTTGCAAGGGTTACTCCCAGAAACTTAGTAAAGATTCGCTCCCCTCGTAAAACACTCCACTATCAAACCCCTGTTTAGCGTTGCAGCCGGGAAGGGCATGCAAGTGAAACACCTAGACGTTAAAATTGCTTTCCTGTATGGAGACATTAAGGAAGACCTCTACATGAGGCAACCACCAGGGTTTAAGCAAGGAGATAACCTTGTGTGTAAACTTCAGAAGAGCATCTATGTTAAGCAATCTGCAAGGATGTGGAATGAGAAAATGAAAGAAGTACTTACTAGAGAGGGATTCTTAATAAGTAAAGCAGACCCCTGTCTCTACTCCAGGAATCAAGACGATAGATGGGTATACATTCTTATCTATGTTGATGACATTATAACCTGTTTTGAACAAGAAGGGGATTACAATCAGATAGTTCACAAGCTGAAAGAAATTTTTTAAATCAATGAGCTGGGGAACATTAGCTACTATCTGGGAATCCAAATAGAGAGAGAAGAAGATGGAAATTCTCTTCTCAACCAATCTCAGAAAATCTCAGAAATCTTGGAACAATTCCATATGCAAGATGCAAAGGAAGTGAAAACTCCTATGCAACCAGGCTATATATAGAGCAATGAAGCAGAAAACTTGCTACTCAACAATGGCATGTATCACAGAGCGATCAGCAAGTTGCTATATGTTGCCACTGTGACAAGACCAGACATAGCCATAGGGCATACTATGCAGGAAAGTCCCAGCTCCCTGTCAGTGTGACTTAATGGTGGATTAATCTTCCAGTATGGGGAAGGAACCATAAGTTGGTCTAGTCAACAGCAGGTATATATTGCTCTATAGTCAACTGAAACAGAGTACATTGCAGCAGCACATGTGTGTCAAGAAGCAATATGGATTTGTCAACTTTTTGTGGACATTGAGGTAGAAATGTCAAAACTAGGGATGAGCCAAACACCCCCCGGTTCGGTTTGCACCAGAACCTGCGAACGGACTGAAAATTTGCACGAACGTTAGAACCCCATTGACGTCTATGGGACTCGAACGTTCAAAATCAAAAGGGCTCATTTTAAAGGCTAATTTTCATGGTATTGTCCTAAAAAGGGTTTGGGGACCCGGGTCCTGCCCAAGGGGATATGTATCAATGCAAAAAAAAGTTGTAAAAACGGCCGTTTTTTCGGGAGCAGTGATTTTAATGATGCTTAAAGTAAAAAAAAAAAAAGTGAAATATTCCTTTAAATATCGTACCTGGGGGGGTGTCTATAGTATGCCTGTAAAGCGGCATGTGTTTCCCGTGCTTAGAACAGTCCCTGCACAAAATGTCTTTTTTAAAGGAAAAACAAGTCATTTAAAACTGCTTGTGGCTTTAATGTAATGTTGGGTCCTGGCAATATGGATGAAAATCAGTGAGAAAAACGGCATGGGTACCCCCCAGTCCATTACCAGGCCCTTTGGGTCTTGTATGGATATTAAGGGGAACCCCACACCCAAATTAAAATAAGGAAAGGTTTGGGGCCACCAGGCCCTATATACTCTGAACAGCAGTATACAGGCGGTGCAAACAAGACAGGGACTGTAGGTTTGTTGTTAAGTAGGATCTGTTTGTAATTTTGAACGGGTACATTTTTAACGTGTTTAGCTCCAGCCGAAAAATCTTTTTTAAGCTTTTTGGAAAACATAGGGAAGGGTTATCACCCCTGTGACATTTGTTTTGCTGTCTGTGCTCCTCTTCAGAAGATTGAACCTCACTTTTTGTCCCAATGACAAAACAAGGATTGGTGATAAAGCATCAGTGGAAAAGAGAAATGTTTTTCCCATATTAATTCTTACAGGAGAGAATTTTCCTTCCTAGGGGTAGATTTCATCACACTTCCTGTTGTCTCCTTCCGTTTGCAAGTAGGAGTCATTTGTAAGTTGGATGTTTGAAAGTAGGGGCCTGCCCTATATACTCAGCAGAAATTTGGGCCTTAGGTGTTGTTGTGGCCACAACACTGTAAGCCCTCACAGGGCCCTGCTGTGAAATATTAGATCAAGAATTGTAATTACATGCCCCTGTTGAACAGGGGCAGAAAAATTGGGCCTTTGGTGGTGGTGCTGGTGCCACAACACTGTAAGTCCTCACTCGCTCTTGGTGGGCGCAGAAACGGGCCCTGCTGTGAAATATTAGTTTAAGAATTGTAATTACATGCCCCTGTTGAACAGGGACAGAAAAATTGGGCCTTTGGTGGTGGTGGTGGTGCTGGTGCCACAACACTGTAAGTCCTCACTCGCTCTTGGTGGGCGCAGAAACGGGCCCTGCTGTGAAATATTAGATCAAGAATTGTAATTACATGCCCCTGTTTGACAGGGGCTGAAAAATTGGTCCTTTGGTGGTGGTGCTGGTGCCACAACACTGTAAGTCCTCACTCGCTCTTGGTGGGCACAGAAACGGGCCCTGCTGTGAAATATTAGATCAAGAATTGTAATTACATGCCACTGTTGAATAGGGGCTGAAAAATTGGGCCTTTGGTGGTGGTGGTGGTGCTGGTGCCACAACACTGTAAGTCCTCACTCGCTCTTAGTGGGCGCAGAAACGGACCCTGCTGTGAAATATTAGATCAAGAATTGTAATTACATGCCCCTGTTGAACAGGGGCTGAAAAATTGGGCCTTTGGTGGTGCTGGTGCCACAACACTGTAAGTCCTCACTCGCTCTTGGTGGGCGCAGAAACGGGCCCTGCTGTGAAATATTAGATCAAGAATTGTAATTACATGCCCCTGTTGAACAGAGGCTGAAAAATTGGGCCTTAGGCACTGGTGCTGATGCCACAACACTGCAACCCCTCACATATACTCTAGTTGGAACGCAGGAACGAGCCCTGCTGCAAAGTATTGCATCAAAAATTGTAATTACATGCCCCTGTTGCACAGGGGCAGAAAAATTGGGCCTTTGGTGGTGGTGGTGGTGCTGGTGCCACAACACTGTAATTCCTCACTCGCTCTCGGTGGGTGCAGAAACGGGCCCTGCTGTGAAATATTAGATCAAGAATTGTAATTACATGCCCCTGTTTGACAGGGGCTGAAAAATTGGGCCTTTGGTGGTGGTGCTGGTGCCACAACACTGTAAGTCCTCACTCGCTCTTGGTGGGCGCAGAAACGGGCCCTGCTGTGAAATATTAGATCAAGAATTATAATTAAATGCCCCTGTTGAACAGGGGCTGAAAAATTGGGCCTTTGGTGGTGGTGGTGGTGCTGGTGCCACAACACTGTAAGTCCTCACTCGCTCTTGGTGGACGCAGAAACGGGCCCTGCTGTGAAATTTTAGATCAAGCATTGTAATTACATGCCCCTGTTGAACAGGGGCTGAAAAATTGGGCCTTTGGTGGTGGTGGTGCTGGTGCCACAACACTGTAAGTCCTCACTCGCTCTTGGTGGGCGCAGAAACGGGCCCTGCTGTGAAATATTAGATCAAGAATTGTAATTACATGCCCCTGTTGAACAGGGGCTGAAAAATTGGGCCTTAGGCACTGGTGCTGATGCCACAACACTGCAACCCCTCACATATACTCTAGTTGGAACGCAGGAACGAGCCCTGCTGCAAAGTATTGCATCAAAAATTGTAATTACACGCCCCTGTTAAACAGGGGCTGAAAAATTGGGCCTTAGGCACTGGTGGCGGCGCCCAGAACCAAAAATGTTCTTACAAGCTATCAGCGTGATCATTGAGGAGGAAGAGGATAATTACTCAGGATAGTCAGCATCAGCTTAGGCAGTCTTTGAAGGGATCTGAGATTTCAAAAAAAATTATTCGGTTACATCAGTATCAGGTGCTTGGTAGCTGGTGGTGATCCAAGACTGATTCATTTTTATGAAGATCAGTCGATCGACCGAGTCGGTGGACAGACGCTTCCTGTGATCGGTTACAAAGCCTCCAGCAGCACTGAATGTGCATTCCGAAAGAACGCTGGATGCAGGACAGGCCAGTAGCTCAATTGCATACTGTGCAAGCTCTGGCCAGTGATCCATCCTCAAGACCCAGTAACCCAGAGGATTTTCGGTGGGAAAGGTGTCCAAATCAGATCTTGCCCCTAGGTATTCCTGCACCATGTAAAACAGAAGCTGGCGATGGTTGCTGGAACCGATCATACCTTGGGGCTGCGGACTAAAAAATTGTCTGAACGCATCGGTCAGAGGGCCATCTTCTCCACCGCTCCTTCTTTGACTGACCGAAGCCTCAGCGACACGTTGTCCAGAAACAGGAGTTTGTAACCTCCCAGTCTCTGGAAACGCGTTGCACAGACCTTTCTGCAAGGCCTCCCGAAGATGTTTCAATCCTCTGCTCCCTCTGTGAGGGCAAGATAAGGTCCGCAACCTTACCCTTGTAACGTGGATCAAGGAGGGTTGCCAGCCAGTATTGGTCCTTCTCCTTGATACCACGAATACGAGGATCCTTACGCAGGCTTTGCAGGATCAGGGAGGCCATGCAGCGTAGGTTTGCTGAGGCATTCGGTCCAGAGTCCTCTGGATCACTAAGGACGACATGGTCCGCAGCCACCTCCTCCCAGCCACGTACAAGTCCATGTGTTTCTTGGGACTGATCCCTTAAAGACTGCTGCTGATGCTGAGTGCCAGGCTCCACCTCCATGCTGACACAATCCTCCTCCTCCTCGTCCTCTTCCTGTGTGATCGGCGGGCACGCAGGAACACTGTCTGGATAAAGGGGGCCTTGAGAGCTAAGGAAGTCCTCCTCTTCCTGCCTCTGTTCTGCCTCAAGTGCCCTGTCCATTATTCCACGCAGCGTGTGCTCCAACAGGTGGACAAGGGGGACAGTGTCACTGATGCATGCACTGTCACTGCTCACCATCCTCGTGGCCTCCTCAAATGGTGACAGGACAGTGCATGCATCCCTGATCATGGCCCACTGGCGTTGGGAAAAAAAACCAAGCTCCCCTGACCCTGTCCTGGTGCCATAGTCGCACAGGTACTCATTGATGGCCCTCTGCTGCGTGTGCAGCCGCTGCAGCATGGCCAACGTTGAGTTCCACCTGGTGGGCATGTCACAGATTAGGCGGTTCTTGGGCAGGATAAACTCCTTTTGGAGGTCCGTCAGCCGAGCACTGGCATTATATGACCGGCGGAAATGCACACAGACTTTCCTGGCCTGCCTCAGGACATCCTGTAAGCCCGGGTACCTGCCCAAGAACTGCTGCACCACCAAGTTAAGGATGTGAGCCAAACAGGGCACATGGGTCATTTGTCCCTGTCGGAGGGCAGAGAGGAGGTTGGTGCCATTGTCGCAAACCACCATTCCTGCCTTAAGTTGGCGTGGCGTCAACCACCTCTGAACCTGCCCCTGCAGAGCTGACAGAACCTCTGCCCCAGTGTGGCTCCTGTCCCCCAAGCACACCAGCTCAAGCACCGCATGGCATCTTTTGGCCTGCGTACTTGCGTAGCCCCTTGAACGACTACGGAGCACCGCTGGTTCCGAGGATGAGGCCATGGAGGAAGAAGAAGAGGAGGGGGTGGAGAAGAGAGGTGTGTCACAATCATTAGCATTTTGGAGGCGTGGTGGCGGAACAACCTCCAACACTACTGCACCTTGTCCTGCATCCTTCCCAGCTGCCAGTAGAGTCACCCAATGCACCGTGAAACTTAGGTAACGTCCCTGTCCATGCCTGCTGGACCATGAGTCAGCGGTAATATGCACCTTACCGCTGACTGCCCTGTCCAGCGAGGCATGGACATTGCCTTCCACATGCTGGTAGAGAGCCAGTATCGCCTTCCGTGAGAAAAAGTGGCGTTTGGGTACCTGCCACTGAGGAACCGCACATTCCACAAACTCACAGAAGGGGGCAGAGTCTACCAACTGAAAAGGCAGCAGTTGAAGTGCTAGCAATTTTGCCAAGCTAGCATTCAACCGCTGGGCATGTGGATGACTGGGAGCGAACTTCTTTCGGCGGTGCAGAAGCTGGGGCAGGGTAATTTGCCTGGTACAATCTGACATCGGTGTACCAAAAGCAGATTGCCCACAGGTACTTTGCTGTGACACACCTAATTCTACACCTTCATTCCTCTCAGTGCAGGTCTCAGAGAGGACTGAAGGTATAGTGGGGTTGGAGATCTCAGCTGATGAGGAGCAAGGAGAGGTCCTCTTTGTTCTTTGGTGTGGGTCTTTTAGATATGCTTGCCAACGAACTGCATGGCAGGTCAACATATGTCTGGTCAAGCATGTGGTGCCCAAGTGGGAGATGTTTTGGCCACGCGAGATACGCTTGAGACATATGTTGCAAATAACAGCGGTACGATCTGATGCACTCGTCTCAAAAAAGGCGCACACCAAAGAACTTTTTGAATAACGCGCAGAGACTGCAGCGCCCTGCACATGCAGAGCTTTGGGGTGTGATGCAGTCAGTGTGCTGCCCTTAGGCTGGCCCCTGGAGGGCATCCTGCCTCGTTGGTGATGTGCCTCCTCCTCTCTCCTACCAGGCACCCACGTTGAGTCAGTGACCTCATCATCCCCTCCCTCCTCATCACTGGAGCAAACCTGGCAGTATGCTGCAGCAGGGGGAGCATGACTGCCAGATTGCTGTCCTTCTTGGGCACCCCCTCTGTTCGTGCTCACGTTACTGCCTTCATCTAGCTCAGTATCATCATCAGAGCCTTCCAAACGCTGGGCATCCTCCTGGAGCATGTACCCAACACTGTGGTCAAACAGTTGAGGGACTCCTCAGGAGGACATGGTGGGGCTAGGGAAGGAGTCACTGATGACATTGAGCCGAGGGAAGAGGCCACTGCTTTGCCAGACAAAGTACCCTGAGCATGGATGAGAGAGGATGAGGAGGTTGAGAACGGCTTGGTCATCCACTCGACCAAGTCTTCCGCATGTTGTGGCTCAACAGGGCCAGCTGCCGAAAAAAAGGCCAAGCGTGTCCCGCGGCCACGTGCTGATGGGGATGCACCGTCTCCACGACCAGCACTGTTGCCTCTAGACACAGAGCCTGCTTGCCCTCTTTTATTGGCTTGTGACTGTCTGCCTCTCCTTGTTGGCCTTCCAGACATACTAATGGCCCGTAGCTGCACTAAGCTGGGATATATGCAGCTAGCAAAATCAACTGCCTGCCTGTAGTATGAGAACACCACCAACCTTCTACAGGGAGCTTTAGCTGAACACTGTGCAGAGCTCGCAAAAAACTAACTTGTAGCTTATTTAGCTGCCTGCGGTAGTGATAGGATCAGGAAAACACCACCAACCTTCTACAGGTAACTTTAGCTGAACATGTGCAGAGCTCGCCAAAAAATAACTTGTAGCTTATTTAGCTGCCTGCGGTAGTGATAGGATCAGGAAAACACCACCAACCTTCTACAAGTAGCTTTAGCTGAACACTGTGCAGAGCTCGCACTACACTAACTTGTAGCTTATTTAGCTGCCTACGGTAGTGATAGGATCAGGAAAACACCACCAACCTTCTACAGGTAGCTTTAGGTGAACACTGTGCAGAGCTCACCAAAAAATAACTTGTAGCTTATTTAGCTGCCTGCGGTAGTGATAGGATCAGGAAAACACCACCAACCTTCTACAGGTAGCTTTAGGTGAACACTATGCAGAGCTCGCACTACACTAACTTGTAGCTTATTTAGCTGCCTGTGGTAGTGATAGGATCAGGAAAACACCACCAACCTTCTACAGGTAGCTTTAGGTGAACACCGTGCAGAGGTCGTACTACACTATCTTGTAGCTTATTTAGCTGCCTGCAGTAGTGATAGGATCAGGAAAACACCACCAACCTTCTACAGGTAGCTTTAGCTGAACACTGTGCAGAGCTCGCAAAAAAATAATTTGTAGCTTTAGCTGAACACTGTGCAGAGGTCGCACTACACTAACTTGTAGTTTTAGCTCAACACTGTGAGGAGGACGCACTACCCTAACTTGTAGCTTTAGCTGAACACTGTGCAGAGGTCACATTAAACTAACTTGTAGCTTTAGCTGAACACTGTAAGGAGGACGCACTACACTAACTTGTAGCTTTAGTTGAACATTGTGCAGAGGTCTCACTACACTAACTTGTAGCTTTAGCTGAACACTGTGAGGAGGACGCACTACACTAACTTGTAGCTTTAGCTGAACACTGTGCAGAGGTCGCACTACACTAACTTGTAGTTTTAGCTGAACACTGTGAGGAGGACGCACTACACTAACTTGTAGCTTTAGCTGAACACTGTGAGGAGGACGCATTACCCTAACTTGCAGCTTTAGCTGAACACTGTGCAGAGCTCACACTAAACAAACTTGTAGCTTTAGCTGAACACTGTGAGGAGAACGCACTACGCTAACTTGTAGCTTTAGCTAAACACTGTGCAGAGGTCTCACTACACTAACTTGTAGTTTTAGCTGAACACTGTGAGGAGGACGCACTACACTAACTTGTAGCTTTAGCTGAACACTGTGCAGAGGTCGCACTACACTAACTTGTAGTTTTAGCTGAACACTGTGAGGAGGACGCACTACCCTAACTTGTAGCTTTAGCTGAACACTGTGCAGAGGTCACACTAAACTAACTTGTAGCTTTAGCTGAACACTGTGAGGAGGACACACTACCCTAACTTGTAGCTTTAGCTGAACACTGTGCACTACACTAACTTGTAGTTTTAGCTGAACACTTCAGGTAGCTGTAAATACTGTAACAAGACAAGCCTGCCTGTCAGTAGGAAGATAACAGGAACGGATCTAGCTAAACTGAATACAGTGTATATATATATATATATATATATATATATATATATATATACACAACACTTGGGATGCATATATATACACAATAAACTGTAAGGGCAGCTAACTCACTGACTGTCCTACCTAATCTAGCTAACGCAAATGAAATAACACTGTCTCTCTGTCTATCTAAGCACGCCGGAACACACTACACAGGGCCGCCGTACAGGCGGCCTTATATAGTGTAGGGCGTGTTCTAAATCCCCTGAGCCATAATTGGCCAAAGCCACCCTCTTAGAGAAAGGCCAAGTAAAAACTATACAATCAGCCTTGGCTAACTACTACCCAGCCAAAAAATAAATGTATTTGTCCTGTTTAGGACAAGGGAGCTACACTAGCATTGTCATTTAACTATCAATAAAACATATAATTTTATTTTTCCTTATCGGGTAAGTATTACTGATTATTCCTATGCCACCTAGACTAAACTAGCATGCATTTTTTTTTCTGCTGTATAGAATTGGGTTTTAATTTAGAACTGCATGCAAATCTTTCAAATAGCAGGCATGTTCGAAACTTCCAATTCCAAACATTAATTTGAATCAGGTTGGAATATCTAGTCAACATCGTTGTTATTTAATATACTATATATATAAGTGAACACCAAATAATACAAATAATAAAGTTTAGCAAAATTTGCCTTTACAAACTACTGAACTGAAGTTTAAGTAGAGGCATGACATGAAATCCAAAAAAGAAAAAAAGGCAATTACATAAAGATAAGTTGTTTTCTTTATTGGTAAATTTAATTGGAATGTTACATATTCTGAAAACATAAATCTATCATAATGCTTCTGGTCAGGAATGAGGTTTTATGTTATGCTTTGGCCAAAACAATCCGTAATTAAACTTCTAGTTGCCTTTTTTGTTTTCCTTAACAAAACCTGCAGGCAAAAAGCTTGTAGAAAAAAAAAACAATAATGTTAAAAAGTCAGGTAAAAATGGAAAGGGCTTAAAGTGAACCTGTATTTCATTTTAATCTTTTAAAGAAAACATTCTACATAAAAGACTACACTACTGGGTGCCTGAAATTACATTTATTAGCCAGAATTGTTTCTTCTGTGCCCACTTCTGGTTAAAGTGGTTCTAAAGCCTCAAGTTGTTTTTGGATTTAATGCATCTTGGTTAGCAGGTAATAGCAGCCTCAGCTCAATTCCTCCAGGTCACATCTCCAACATGTTTTGCCCCGCCCCCAGGGCTTAATCATGGAGAACAATTGTTATGAATAGTTTTCCTACACGGGTCTGCATGGAATACTCGTGCATACTGCACGAGTGAAGACAGCCCCCTTACACAGATCAGTATGCTGAAAGGTGCATTTTTAGGCTACTGCTCAGGCACAGTTAATAATTCTGAATGTTTACAATAACAAACCAAACCTTCACTTTTCAAGTTCAGGTGCACTTTAACATCACACTTTCAAAATATCGCTACACAGAGTGGTCTCAAGCAGATATGAGGCCTCCATATTAAATTGAAATATCCCGTAACTTCTTATTAGACATAATGTTCATAATGTTATTTGGCCTTTAACCACTTCAGCCCCAAAAGATTTGGCTGCTGAATAACCGGGCCATTTTTTGCCATTCGGCACTGCATCGCTTTAACTGACAATTGCGCGGTCGTGCGAAGCTGCACCCAAACAAAATTGACGTCCTTTTTTTCCCACAAATAAAGCTTTCTTTTGGTAGTATTTGATTGCCTCTGCATTTTTTATTATTTGCGCTATAAACAAAAAAACAGCGACAATTTTGAAAAAAACGCAATATTTTGTACTTTTTGCTATAATAAATATCCCCATTTTTCTTTTAAAAAAGCTATTTTTTTCTAAGTTTAGGTTTATATGTATTCTTCTACATACTTTTGGTAAAAAAATTTGCAATAAGCGTATATTGATTGGTTTGTGCAAAAGTTATAGCGTCTACAAAATAGGGGATAGATTTAGAGCATTTTTAATATTATTTTTTTTTTACTAGTAATGGCGGCGATCTGCGATTTTTATCGGGACTACGACATTATGGCGGACACATCGGACACTTTTGACACATTTTTGGGAGCATTGGCATTTATACAGAGATCAGTGCTATAAAAATGCACTGATTACTGTAAAAATGTCACTGGCAGGGAAGGGGTTAACACTAGGGGGCGATCAAGGGGTTAACTGTGTTCCCTGTGTGTGTTTCTCACTGTAGGGGGAGGGGACTGACCTAGAGGAAAAGACAGATTGTGGTTCCTAGCTATTAGGAACACACGATCTGTCTCTCTTCAGAGAACAGAACAGGGATTTGTGTGTTTACACACACACTTCCGTGTTCTGCCTCTTGCGCCCGCAATCACTCGTGGCCGGCGGTCATCGCGATATAGTGACATATAGTGTATGTGACACCAATAGTAGGAATTAGTGATAAAGTAACATATGTATAAAATATAAGTGAAAAAAATGTGTAATTATGTGAAAGAATGTTGAAACAATTCTTATTGACTGTGAGACTGGTGCTCAACAATTATATATTAAAAATAATATGTGTAGAAGTTGATAAATTATTATTTACCTTATAATCTGGATAGTGGCAACCAATATTCAAAGCCTTTTGGTTGGTACCAGGTTTGAGATTAACATAATCTCTGTACAGCCGTATGAAAGACCCAGTAGATATGAAAAATATCTGTTAAAGAGATGTTTAAGGGTAAAAAATTTGATCCTATATGGGCAATATCTGCATCTTCGCAGAAACTGTTCTACTGATGCTTTGTTTAACGAACAGGCTACTAAACTTCAAACTAGATTAATGGCAAGAGGCTATAGTAGGTCATGCCTACACAAGGCCTACAATCAGACCAGTGCAAAATCACGATTTGAACCAAAAAAAAACCTCTGATCTTGATACAACTAGGATAATTATGCAGTACTCCAAACAACATAGAAATAAAAAAAATGATCAAAAACACTGGACTATTCTCACAGATGATCCAAGAGTAAACTCCTTTGTGAAAAGTTTTCCTTCTATAACGTATAAACGAGCTATATCTTTAACCACTTGCCGACCGCTGCACGTAGATATACGTCAGCACAATGGCAGCGGTGGGCAAATGGGCGTACCTGTACGTCCCCTTTAAGAGCCAGGGATAGCAGGCACGCACGCATGCGCCTGCCGCGTACAGTGTGACCATGCCCGCGGGATCAGCGTACTCGATGTCTGCCGGTCTCCCAGTGATCGTGTCACGGAGCCTCAGAATGGGGAAGTGCCTATGTAAACAAGGCACTTCCCCGTTCTGGCTTGTGTCATGACAGAGATCATTGCTCTCTGTCATCGAGAGCAGCGATCACTGTCATGTGACTTGAAGCCCATCCCCCCACAGTTATGCCCCGTACACACGGTCGGATTTTCTGACAGAAAATGTGTGATAGGACCTTGTTGTCGGAAATTCCGACCGTGTTTAGGCTCCATCACACATTTTCCATTGGATTTTCAGACACAAAAAGTTTGAGAGCAGGCTATAAAATTTTCCGACAACAAAATCCGTTGTCGGAATTTCCAATCGTGTGTACACAAATCCAATGCACAAAGTGCCACGCATTCTCAGAGTAAATTAAGAGATGAAAGCTATTGGCTACTGCCTCGTTCATAATCCTGACGTACGTGTTTTACGTCACTGCGTTCAGAATGATCGGATTTTCCGACAACTTTGTGTGACCATGTGTATGCAAGACAAGTTTGAGCCAACATCTGTCGGAAAAAATCCAAATTTTTTGTTGTCGGAATGTCCGATCAATGTCCGATCGTGTGTACGGGGTATTAGAATCACTCCCTAGGACACACTTAACGCCTTCATCCCCCCCTAGTGGTTAACCCCTTCACTGCCAGTGTCATTTACACAGTAATCAGTGCATTTTTATAGCACTTATCGCTGTATAAATGACAATGGTCCCAAAATAGTGTCAAAAGTGTCCAATGTGTCCACCATAATGTAGCAGTCCCAATAAAAATCGCAGATCATAGCCATTACTAATAAAAAAAAAAATAAAAAATAAAAATGCCATAAAACGATCCCCTATTTTGTAGAAGCTATAAGTTTTGCGCAAACCAATCAATATACGCTCATTGCAATTTTATCGGCCTAAACTCTTTTTTTGTTTATAGCGCAACAAAAAAAAACTGCAGAGGTGATCAAATACCACCAAAAGAAAGCTCTATTTGTGGGCAATTTTGTTTGGGTGCAACGTCGCACGATCGTGCAATTGTCAGTTAAAGCGACGCAGTGCTGAATCGCAAAAAGTGCTCTGATCAGGAAGGGGGTAAAATCTTCCGGGGCTGAAGTGGTTCAAAGATAAACTGGTTCAGAGCGAGTTCAGAAATGAACAACAGAACAAACATTGTCCGATTTTCATTTCTTTTTCCTTGTGGACATTGCTCCACTTGTCCCCTAATACGGAAAGAGAAAAAAGCTTTTCGCCTTCCCAATGGTGAAATCTTTAAATCATCACATTTCACCAATTGCTAAACCCGAGCTGAGCTGTATCTAATGATATATGAATGCGGCACCTTTTATGTCGGTAAGACTAAACAGGAGTTTCGGTGCCGTATATCTCAACATGTATATAGTATGGGAATTGAAAATCGCCATCTTCCAGTAGGAAGACATGTTGCAGTGGAACACAACTATAAAGTTCCTAGTGTCTCATTCATGACATTAGATCAAATCCATATCCCTGATCGAGGAGGAGACTGGAATAAGCTCTTACTCCAGCTTGAGCAAAGGTGGATTTTCAGATTTCAGGCTACTACGCCTCCAGGTCTGAATGACTCCATTTCCTTTGCACCCTTTTTAAAGGGTTTCTCATCAGGCAAGACCCAATGAAAACTTTATACTACAATATAATTACTTCTTATTGTAGTCTATTACATTTTCATAGGTTTAGACCATAGCAGATTTACTTCTCAGCCAATATAATATAATGCATTGCTCCTTCCTTTTTTCAAAAAATTATTAATGAATTAACAATATTGTTGTATAATTTTTGAATATAAATAATAGATTGTTCAAATTCTAGGTATTTTGCCTGTCTTGGCACATTGTTATTATAATTATGCATTTTAACATTGCCCAGTACTATACAATTTGAATTATTTGCTTTTATGCTCTCCTCTCTGTTTTTCAGATTCCCTTGTGTTCCGGCCCTCGTGACTCCTCGTGTGGAGTGTTCTGCCCATGTGCCTTCCCGGCAGGGGGAGATAACCGTTCATCGCTCTTACATGCTCCTGCTGGTGACTGCATCATTCCGCCCACCCTCCTGGACGTTTGACTTCTGAGCTAATGTGCATAGATACTCTCCTTTTTCCTGTCTGGTTAAATACCAGACAGTGATACCTATTCAATTCATTTTTGAGTGACACGTGACTTTAAACCTCTTTAACGGATATTTTTTATATCTACTGGGTCTTTCATGCGGCTGCACAGAGATTATGTTAATCTCAAACCTGGTACCGACCATGCTTTGAATATTGGTTGCCACTATCCAGATTATACTGTAAGGTATATAATAATTTATTAACTTCTACATATATTATTTTTAATACATAATTGTTGAGCACCAGTCTCACAGTCAATAAGAATTGTTTCAACATTCTTTCACATAATTACACTTTTTTAAAATGTTTCCACTTATATTTTATACATATGTTACTTTAGCACTAATTCCTACTATGGGTGTCACCATACTTTTTTTGTTGTTCATCATTTTTTATTTCATTTTTTTCACTGTTTATCTTTTGTCCCATTGGGGTCTTATTATCACTATATATTCATATTTTAACACGGATTCATTTATTCACTCGTTCACAAACACTCCCATCACTCATCAATATTATTACTTTTATTGCACATATCTATATTACACATCCTACATTATATTTTATTACTTTTTTAGTTGTCACTGATATTTATATCATTACAACAACATTGCGATATAGGGTGCTTTTTTCATATATTTTGGATGTAATATGTGGCAACCCCCAGCAATATATTATAATTAATGGGCCATTTTTAGTTTAGATTAAAGAAGAATTGAAATTAATTTTATATTCATTGGGGTCTTTGCTGCAGGTGTCGGGACTTTCCCTCCCAGGGGGCTCACCCCTTCTTTGTTGATTGCTCTATAGTCTGACTCCTTGCAAGCCACATAAAGCTAGGCATTCTCTCTTGGAGTGCGTACGGCATGGGTGCACGGGATTATCTGATCGATTTTAGAGAAACTCTGGTCAGGAGATTGTCCTACCACACCCTTCATTGGTAACTATATTTTTTTTTTTTTCCATAAAGAGAAATCACTAAACAAGCTGGAAATGGTTACAAAAATCGGATACATCTTGTGAGAACAGCCAGGAATGAAATAACCAGGAACCAACCAAAAAGTCAAGATATTGCGTAAGTGAGGTGGAGGATCTCCTGTTCATTTTCCCCTCCCCCTTCCCTCCCCTCGTTTTACCACGAGGGGTAGGTGGCCTAGAAGTTTGTTCCAGGTCAAGGCCTTGAGCATAGTGTATCCTAATGAGTCATATGTAAGGGCATAAGAGGGGTGCAGTGAGTTAGATCGAGGTCCATTCCCTCGACCAACAAGAAGAGAAGAAAAAGACAGGGGGAGTAAAAGGGGGGAAGAGGGAAGGGAGCAAGCTGGAAAAGGAAGAAAGAGGGACAACACAAAGGGACAAGAGCAGGGAAGAAGAGAAGAAAAAAAAGGGGGGACGGGAGGGAGAAGGGGGGAGATCTGGGGTGAAGGGAGCGATTGGATAGATATTGTCATTGTGTATTGGACATCTGCATGTGGATCCGCTCCCCAACCCCCTTCCCCCACCATCCGCAAGGCACCCCAAGGCCAATTCTGATGGTCACAGGTTAGCTCTAGGGAACATACTGACGATAACGGTCGATAGCTGTGAAGTTGGACCAGCATGCCCAAATGATTGAAAATGTATGCATTCTTTCTTGGGAAATATGAATCAATTCCTCCATGTCCTTTATTTTGGATGGTGTCGCAAACCATTCCCTGATCGTTGGAGTGCTCGTGGAGGGCCAATGTTTAGGGATGCAAAGTCTAGCCGCATTCACCATGTGCAAGGCCAAAGATTTGTAATAGTCCTTTTTTGCCAAGGATGTGTGGGGTAAGAGAAATTGTGCAGGGGTATAGTCTAAAGTGAATGTGGTGAAATGTGTGATAAGTCTATGCATCTCCCTCCAAAAGGGTTAAAGTCGCTCACAGTCCCACCATATGTGAAGCATGGTACCTTCCATTTTCCCACATCTCCAGCAGGTATTGGGAATGGTAGGGGAAAATTTATGAAGGCGAGATGGAGTTCTGTACCATCTAGTAATAACCCTATAGCAATTCTCTTGAATGGCTACATTCAGAGAGCATTTATGTACAAACTCATAAATGGTATCCCAGTCCTCCGTAGTTAGGGTTTTTTGTAAATCCGTATTCCAGGATGCTTGTGAATGAGCTGGGTTAGGAATAGTTGCCTCCGAGAGGAGGGTGTATAAATAGGAGATCAGATGTCTTTGCGGTATTTTACAGTGGCACAGGGACTTAAAGGGTGTGAGTTGCCTCGTCCAGTTGGTTTGATGGGAGTGGGTTGTGAGGAAGTGTCGGATTAGAGATGGTTCTTAGTTTTTCCAAGGGGATAGGGGTCCCTTTTGAGAAGAATTGAAGGGCTAGTACATCATCAAAGAGCCATTCATGATATAAGAAGGAATGGGACTCGCCCGGAGGGAAGGCAGAGTTTCCTCTCAGTGTGGTCAAGGGTCCCGGAACAGGAGCGAATGTCCCAGACAATGTTGCTCTTCTAAAGGCCAGGAGGGAGGGGTAGATGAGCGTGTGAGACGAGAGAAGCCAGTGTTTGGGGAGCAGCCAGGGGAGTAGGTGCAAGGGTCCAGACGTAAAAGAATTTTCAAGGGATACCCATGTCTTTCTGGATGTGTGTATGTAAAGAAAGGAATTTGCCTTTGTTAGCCGATAAAACACTGTCTGTTGATCCCATTCCCATATACTTATAGTAAGAACAATTTCCTCAGAGAAGTGGGACTTTGAATGGATCACAGACAGAGAGAGTATAGAAAAATGGTTGGATTTTTATTACATGAATAGACAACTCATGGTGAAAAACACAATACAAAGCATTGGATAAAACCAAGACATATACATGAAAAACACAGAATTAAAAAGACCAATTATTATGAACCAAAGCCCAGAACATGTCAGGACGACAGATCATCCAACGCGTTTCTACATGGTTTTTATCTCCTTCAGGGACTAAACCAAGCTTATTATTTTCAAAGTTGTAAGTTAGATCGCTGCTAGGAGCGTTTCACCCACACGAATGAGATAATTTAGTTAGGAAAAAAAGGGGGGGTCAGGGGAGGATATCCAACCATCACAGGCACCCGTAGATCAGACTGCCACACGCCCAAGAAGGGGGAATGTTTGCCCAAAGGATATGCTGCAGTGGGCAGGGAAAAATTTAAATCGCCAGGACTGTCCGAAAATTAATTCAGGAATTTAAGCATTTGTGTGCCAAAACAGATCCAAGAAAAATCAGCCAGATTTAGGCATGATCTGACTGTCCGTGTCCTAATTGTGTCTAGTAGTTGGACAGGACACAGTGGAGGAAAAGGTATCACCTACACTGAAGGATCTGTAATGATCTTACTCCTGAGATTTGCTTGGCATGGCTCATATTGTCAGTCAAACGACATGATACAATGAAGGAATACAATGAATTGGTGGCGTCACAAGGGGGCGGTGTCGCCAGGTGGTTCCACTCCTTACCTATATAACAACTGTCAGATGGCAGAGCAGGCACATGGTGGTTAACCTTTGTTGCGGGCAGAGCAATTTTTTTCGGGTCCAGCAGTGGCGGTGGCATGACTGACGATGGATCTACATCAGGGAACATTGATTTTTTTTGTTTTTAATAAAGGAATTGTCAAAAACTGTGCCCAAAGCACCCCCCATGTTGAGGGCAAGTGGCCCCGCCCCCTCGGACAACACGGGGAAAGCCACAGGGAACTCCTGTGAATTCCCCGTGCGTCAGAGGAGGACGGGGTCACCGGGTGGCCCCGCCCTCCATTATATAAGAAATGTCAGAAGAAGCGAAGCATCAGATGGCTGAAGACTCCCACTGAGGCAGATCGTGCAGACGGAGTGGAGAAGAAGCCTGGAGGAAGACGCGGGACGAGAAGAGCGGAAGAAGATGGAGAAGAAGAAGATGAAGAAGAAGATGGAGGAAGAAGAAGAACACCGAAAGAACACCAGAAGAAAGAAGATGGAAGAAGAAGCCGAAAGAAGAAGAAATTAATAAAGGACTTGTCAAAAACCGTCTCTTGTGTTTTTTAACCTTTTTGGTACTTTTATTGTGAAATGGTAGGGGCACATTTGTACCCCATTACCAATTCACACAGGGGGGGCCGGGATCTGGGGGTCCCCTCGTTAAAGGGGGCTTCCAGATTTCAATAAGCCCCCCACCCACAGACCCCCACAACTACCGGCCAAGGGTTGTGGGGATGAGGCCCTTCTCCCCATCAACATGGGGACAAGGTGCTTCGGGGGCTACCTCAAAGCACCCTCCCAATGTTGAGGGCATGTGGCCTGGTACGGTTCAGGAGGGGGGCGCTCTCTCGCCCCCCCTTTTAATGCGGCCTGCCATGTTGCGTGCTCGGATAAGGGTCTGGTATGAATTTTTGGGGGGACCCCACACCATTTTTTTTTATTTTGGCGCGGGGTTCCCCTTAAAATCCATACCAGACCTGAAGGGTCTGGTATGGAATTTGAGGGGGACTCCCACGCCATTTTTTTAAAATTTTGGCGTGGGGTTCCCCTTAATATCCGTACCAGACCTGAAGGGTCTGGTATGGAATTTAGTGGGACCCTCACGCTATTTTTTTTATTTTGGTTCGGGGTTCCCTTGTGGGGAAATCCCATGCAGTTTTTATCAATGAACTATTATGTGTATTGTCGGACTGACAATTCATGAATAGCCGCGAGTAGCTTTAAATTATTTTTTTCCTTTGAAATGTAATTTTGCTGTCAGACTGTTCTAAACACAGGAAACATGCGCCCCTTTACAGGCATACTATAGACACCCCCCAGGTACGAAATTTAAAGGAATATTACACTTTTATTGTTTCACTTTAAGCATTATTAAAATCACTGCTCCCGAAAAAACGTCCGTTTTTAAAAATTCTTTTTGCATCGATACATGTCCCCTGGGGCAGGACCCAGGTCCCCAAACCCTTTTTAGGACAATACCATGCATATTAGCCTTTAAAATTAGCACTTTTGATTTTGAACATTTGAGTCCCATAGACTTTAATGGGGTTCTAAAGTATACGCAAACTTTCAGTCTGTTCGCAGGTTCTGGTGCGAACCGAACTTGGGGGGTGTTCGGCTCATCCCTACTTACAGCAGAAATGGGCAAATCTGCCTGGTTTAGGCTCCAAGCAAATCCTATTTAAAATGAATGGTACTCAAACTTAGCTGCCAACCCCAGTTATGTCTATGGGGCAAATTCAGTTATTAAGTTCTGGTCAATTTTAGGGCTAATATACAAACTACTGTCCAGAAAAAAAAGGCATATAGAAGACATGTACCAATGCAAAAATTATTTTAAAAACACCTAATCGAATCAGAGAACATCTTGTATTCATTAAAAAGTTTCAAGTCATTATGTGAGTGGTGGCAATGTGATTCTTATTATTCCTGCATAGGAGCAAGGTGGGGTATAGACTTATGACTTTTATTTTTATAAAGGTAGTGCCCAGTTTGTATTGCTGTTCAGTGCCAGTAGTTTGCCAGGGCAGGGACACCCTTACAAGTCTAATAGGCAAAAAAGAAATGTGTAAAATAATTGTAATCATTGTACATACCAACCACAAATGGCACACAACCTCCTGTGTAGAAGCCAGTAGGGTTGGGTTTGTCAGACCTTTAGCTTCCGAACCCTATTGAATTGGGCTGAATATTAAAAAAGGCAATGGAGCAATTCCTAATTGCCAAGGGATTGTCAAATATATGGCATGGGGGACTGGGCATTGAGCTATGGGGACATGTTCGAAAGCAAAAAAATATTTTTTTTAAATTCCATTTGGCCTGGGAGCAGCGATTTTGGTAAAATGCTTAACGTGAAACATCCCTATGACATTATTGACCATATATGGCCATGAACAGTTTTAACAACCATATGTATAATAGCAATACCGCTATTATACATGACATTCAGCTCCCACAAAACGTGTAAGTGTTTGGGAGTTTGTCCAAACACCCTAACTTGCAAGCTCATCCCTACTTGCATGTTAATGGAAATAGGTGAAGTTGAATAAAATAAATTTAGTTTCTTGTACACCTGACAGACAGTAAATAATAGTCCAGCTGGGGAACTGATGTTCATAACATTTTGTCCATCCACCCAAACCTCCTGCCATACAAGATGGGGCAACAGCAGCACTAGAAACCCTTGATGAGGCAGAAAAGGATGCATTAGAAGGACTCAAAATGAAATAGCTACATTGTGCCTCTGATGAGGAGGAATTAGGCAGATTAGAAGTCCTAAAAATAAAATGGCTGCCATGCAGCAGCGGCTACATCAGTCAGGAATGTATGTAAATATGAGAAGCTAATGGTCAGCTGTCAAATGGAAGCGACTGAGTGGCTGTACAGCTGCCTGATTGCTTCCACACACCCCAGCAACAGTCGCCCTCACTCCGTGTGCACCCCCCCATGTTTCCCTGGATCTGCACTCCCATTGCTGAACCTGGGACTGGAATGGTGGGTCCAGTCGGGAAGAGTAGAGGGAAATAAACGGACAGACGCTCGCCGATCTCCCCTTCCTTCTAAGAACCAAAACACAATGTGTAAAATGTCACTTCCAGGTCCTGCTTTCATTTTCTCCAGCCAGAAGAAGCTTTTGGATCTGTGCTATATTGGGCCCCTTTCACACTGGGGCGGTTTGCAGGGGCTATTGCTCTAAAAATAGCACCTGCAAACCGACCTGAAAGTACCGCTGCTTTGTCTCCAATGTGAAAGCCCCGAGGGTTTTCACATTGGAGTGGTGCACTGGCAGGACGGGAAAAAAAGTCCTGCTAGCAGCATCTTTGGAGCGGTGAAGGAGCGGTATGTATACCGCTCCTCCACCGCTCCTGCCCATTGAAATCAATGGGATACCACTACAGAGGTGCTTTGCGGTGGTTTTCAACCCTTTCGCGGCCGCTAGCGGGGGTAAAACCACCCCGCTAGTGTCCGAATACCGACGGTAAAGCATTTTACTGCCAACGCCGCCCCCGCCCAGGGGCCTTAGCGTCAATAGAGGGTAAGCGAGCATGTGTCATGCAGCCAAAACTACCTAAAAATTCTTATATCAAGTTGAAACTAATAAGAGTAGGCTGCTGTTGCTGTGTTTAAGCTAAGCTAAATGTAAAAGTTAAAAAATCTATTACACTTGCAGCTTAACCACTGGCGCCGACAGTACGCATATACATGCGTAAATGTGTAAATGTGCTGTCCCCTCAAAATAACTCAACACACAGCCATTGATGTTTAAATCGCTGGCAACAAAAGTGAGCACACCCCTAAGTGAAAATGTCTAAATTGGGCCCAAAGTGTCAATATTTTATGTGACCACCATTATTTTCCAGCACTGCTTTAACCCTTTTGGGCATGGAGTTCACCAGAGCTTCACAGGTTGCCACTGGAGTCCTCTTACACACCTCCATGGCACGGAGCTGGTGGATGTAAGAGACCTTGCACTCCTCCACCTTCCATTTGAGGATGCCCCACAGATACTCAACAGGGTTTAGGTCTGGAGACATGCTTGGCCAGTCCATCACCTTTACCTTCAGCTTCTTTAGCAAGGCAGTGGTCATCTTGGAGGTGTGTTTGGGGTCATTAACATGTTGGAATACTGCCTCCGAAGGGAGGGGATCATGCTCTGCTTCAGTATGTCACAGTACATGTTGACATTCATGGTTCCCTCAATGAACTGCAGCACTCATGCAGCCCCAGACTATTACACTCCCACCACTATGCTTGACTGCTGCCACCACACACTCTTCACACCATCTGAACCAAATAAGTTTATCTTGGTCTCATCAGACCACAGGAAATGTTTCCAGTAATCCATGTCCTTAGTCTGCTTGTCTTTAGCAAACTGTTTGCAGGCTTTCTTGTGCATCATCTTTAGAAGAGGCTTCCTTCTGGGACAACAGCAATGCAGACCAATTTGATGCAGTGTGCGGAGTATGGTCTGAGCACTGACAGGCTGACCCCCCACCCCTTCAACCTCTGCAGCAATGCTGGCAGAACTCATACGTCTATTTCCCAAAGACAACCTCTGGATAAGACCCGGAGCATGTGAACTTTAGTTGACCATGGCGAGACCTGTTCTGAGTGGAACATGTCCTGTTAACCTGCTGTATGGTCTTGGCCACCGTGCTGCAGCTCAGTTTCAGGGTCTTGGCAATCTTCTTATAGCCTAAGCCATCTTTATGTACAGCAACAATTCTTTTTTTCAGATCCTCAGAGATTTCTTTGCCATGAAGTGCCATGTTGAACTTCCAGTGACCAGTAAGAGAGAGTGAGAGCGATAACACCAAATTTAACACACTTGTTCCCCATTCACACCTGAGACCTTGTAACACTAATGAGTCACATGACACCGGGGAGGGAAAAAGGCTGATTGGGCCTAATTTGGGCATTTTCACTTATTTTATTTTATTTATTTCAGTTACTTATATAGCGCCGTCAATTTACGCAGCGCTTTACATATACATTGTACATTCACATCAGTCCCTACCCCTAAGGAGCTTACAATTTAAGGTCCCTAACTCACATTCATATACTAGGGACAATTTTAGACAGGATCCAATTAACCTACCAGCATGTCTTTGGAGTGTGGGAGGAAACCGGAGTACCCGGAGGAAACCCACGCAGGCACAGGGAGAACATGCAAACTCCAGGCAGGTAGTGTCGTGGTTGGGATTCAAAGCAGTGACCTTCTTTCTGCTAGGTGAAAGTGCTACCCACTACACCACTCTGCCGCCCACTTAGGGGTTTACTCACTTTTGTTGCTAGCGGTTTAGACATATATGACTGTGTGTTGAGTTATTTTGAGGGGACAGCAAATTTACACTGTTATACAAGCTGTCACTCACTACTTTACATTGTAGCAAAGTGTAATTTCTTCAGTGTTGTCACATGAAAAGATATGATAAAATATTTACAAAAATGAGAGGGGTGTACTTACTTTTGTGAGATACTGTATGTGGCCTCTCGGCAGGTAAGCACTAACGGCAAGCGGCCGCATATATGCACCCCTGTGTAAACAATTTACCATGCTGAGTATGCGCTCCCTGAGCACTCCCAACATGGTAGCTGGTGGGGATTGGTAACCCCCAGATGCATACCTGTGATTGGAAGCTTTCTAATCATGTGACCGCTGTGACGGCTAAACACAGAGGTCACATGACTTGAATGCCTCCATCTCTCGGCTTTTACAACTCTTAAAAGAATGGGAGGCGGTTGGGGGGAAGGGGTTAAAGATAATTCCCCAGCATTTATTTCAAAGAATTGGTGTTCTTCCTATTTTGCCCTTAAAGTCACAATAAAAGGATTCTGGGAGGCCTATTCTTGTTGTACAGCTTTATTTTCCTTTTTTTTTTAATTGGTACATACCCCCATGATGTCCAGCTCCCCATGCCCATTTTTGAAAATGTTGGCTTTGTTGCTCCCCCTTTCCTAACCTCTTCTCGTGTATTATAGTGGTAATATGAGGTTGTTTTTTATGGCACAAAATCTGTCAAACAGGAAACTGCAGTTATACTTTAAGTTTTGAGTTTCACAAGCAGTAATTTTTTTTTGCGTCATTTAAGGAAGAAAAAAGTTAAATAATCCTTATCTTTCACACTCCTGGTCACTTTTTTTTTTACCTGTTTTTCTTTTTCTCTATCCACTGTCTTTAACATTATTGTTACAATGAAGGTGGATTTTAAAAGGTTATGTTAAATAGTGGTGAAAGTCTTACATTAGTGAACAGTTATGTTCCCAAGCATGCAATCCAACATTTTGCATTTTGTAGCTTGGAACTAAGATTTAATGGTAATTAGATAAAAAAAAAGATCTTCATATAGTCCTCTGCTGCTGTCACATACTTATAAAATTCTGTTCTCTGAAAATTGTATTTTATCTCTAGCAAGATGTAAACAGAAGTAGACTATTACCTTGTTATTAACCTACCTTTAAAGTTATATCATCAGTCCATCATCTCATTGTCCTTACAGGATAATTTTACCTTTCATGAAAAAATAATAAATGCACATATTTTTGCAGGAAAAAAATGTATTTATTACATCTGGTAGATCAGGACACCCCTGATCTACCACATTTAACACTGTGAGGAGAGCGAGGAAAAGAGCCCTCTGCAGAGCTGAACTGCCAAGGAGGTGGGTGAGGACTCATGGGAGCAGACAGAGAAACCCTGACCCTCGCCTAGCAGGTCTGGTTTGGAGCGGGCTTTGGGCCTATGGAGAGGGGAATGTGTGAGTAACATCTGTAATAAGAGACTGTAACACCTTGGGAAGTTGGCTGTAACTGCTTTGTGAGACAGTGAAATGGGACCATTGCATGGGAAGCCATGAGAGACAGGGAAGTATGCTGCACTGTAGACATCTGTAAGTCAGGTACTGAGAAATGTACTAAAAAGTGCCTGTGACCTTAAGGATTGTGCTGACGTGATACTAGGTCACATGAATGCTTGTTTAAAGCATGGATACATCTTTTTGACTGAATATTTCTTTATTCTGTGTGATAGGCCCAGCAGGCTTCTGATCAGGAAGTATGACTATCTTATACAAGAAGAAGTGGAGCGGGTACAGTGTCACGTACCTGGTCAGAGGCCGAAGTGCTGAGAGGGTTTCCCTTGCGGCTGGGTGCAGTGCTCCCCTGAAGGTGGTAACAGGGAGTGCTGGGAGTGTACTGCTGGGCAGGGGTCCCTCAGGAGTACCAGGTGAGACTTGGCACCTGGGAGAGCCAGGAGCAGAGTCAGGAGCCAGGCCAGAAGTCATGCACAGAAGGTCATCCAGGTGAAAGGCAGTAAGCAGAGTCAGGAGTCAGCCAGGGTCATACACTAGTAATCAGGCAGAAGCAGAGTCAGGAGAACAAGCCAGGGGTCAAACATGGATCAGCAGGCAGAAGCGGAGTCACAGGAACAAGCCAAGGGTCAAAGCCAGGAACGCAGACAAGACAGGTCAAAGGCAAGCCGGGTCGGTAACAGGAAATCCAATAATATCAGGAACACATGAACTCACAGGGGAAGCTAAAGATGACCTAGCAACTAATGTCTCATACTGCTGGCTTTAAAAAGGCCACTAGGCGCCAGAATCTGTCACGCATTGCGTGCACTTTGGCGTACACGCATGCGCACTGGCACATTCATTTTCCCGGCCGTTCTTGCCCTTTCGTGTATGCGCATTCGCATTGGCGAATTCCTATGTGCCAATGGAGAATTCCTATGTGCCAATGGAGAATTCCTATGTGCCAATCTTCTACGAACCATTCTCTGACAGTCAGCATGCTGGGATCCGCCAACCAATGAGAAGGACCCTTAAGTGCCAACACAGTCATCTCATAACAGTTAGAGCAGAACTCCAGGTGCATATAAAAGACCAATCTTTAGTTTGTTTTTGTACATTTCAGACACCCTCATCTCTCCTGCATTCAGAATGGACCACCTTGGCTGAAAACATACATCTCTTTTAAGGGGGAGCTAATCATAATCATAAAATGTAAAAGACATTAAACTAAGGCTGGGTTCACACATATGTGAACTGGATGCGGATTTACCCGCATCCAATTCGCATGACATGCAAGTGTGACTGGCTCTCAATGGAGCTGGTTCACACATGTCTGGGACAGCCGTGGTCCTGCTTAACCACTTGCCGACCATCCTCCGTCATTATACTGTGGCAGGTCGGCACGATCCCACGAGCCGTCGTAGCTATACGTCGGCTCCTTTAAGCAGGATAGCAGGCACGCGCTGCACTGCAGGGGTGCTGATGCTCGTGGCCGGCGGTCGCAATGACCGCCAGCCACGAGCGATCACGGGCATGAGAGGCAGAACAAGGACGTGTGTGTGTAAACACACTAATCCCTGTTCTGTGAGGAGAGACAGATCATGAGTTCCTAATAGCTATTAACCACAATCTGTCATCCCTTCTAGTCAGTCCCCTCCCCCTACAGTTAGAACGCACAGTCAGGGAACACAGTTAACCCGTTGATCTCCCCCTAGCATTTTTATAGCACTGATCGCTGTATAATTGTCATTCGTCCCAAAAATGTGACAAAAGTGTCCGATGTGTCCGCCATAATGTCGCAGCCACTATAAAAATCGCCGATCGCCACCATTACCAGTAAAAAAAAATAATAAAAATGCTATAAATCTATCCCCTATTTTGTAGACGCTATAACTTTTGCGCAAACCAATCAATATACGCTTATTGTGAATTTTATTACCAAAAATATGTAGAAGAATACATATCGGCCTAAACTGAGAAAAAAAATTTGCTTTTTTTAAAAAAAAATTGGGGATATTTATTATAGCAAAAAGTACAAAATATTGTGTTTTTTTTTCAAAATTGTCGCTCTTTTTTTGTTTATAGCCCAAAAAATAAAAACCACAGAGATGATCAAATACCAAAAGAAAGCTCTATTTGTGGGAAAAAAAAGGACATCAATTTTGTTTGGGTACAGCTTCGCACGACCGCGCAATTTTCAGTCAAAGTGACGCAGTGCCGTATCACAAAAAATGATCTGGTCATTGAGCAGCCAAATCTTCTGGGGCTGAAGTGGTTAAAAAAGGGTCCTGTGCATGTTTGGGTCTGGTTCAGGTGCAAATTCAGGCTACAGTTGAGACCTAAATCGCATCTGAACCGGTGAACAGACACGCACCGGACCCCAGGCACGAACCTACGACTGCACATGTGTGAACCCAGCCTTAGTGTTTTCATTCATTTGTATACAACCCTGTGATTAGGCATGAATACTTCAGAACGGGATATAAGGAATACATAAAAGGAATTCTGATTACTCCTTTTTGCAATAGAAAACAATAGAGGACCAAGTGACAATCGTAAAGTTGCAACATAGTTCACAATATGATGGTTTAGCCTTTGTACCATTTCCTACAACAATTTTTTGTGAGGGCCTACCTAAGCAATTCATTCAATTTATTTCCAGTCCGGTAGGACATAGTTCAGTGAATGAAGAAGTGATGCATGAATGACAGGAACCTCTGTCTTTTCCCAGAACATCTTACAATCTGGGAGAAGAATACTAGGATTTTTTGTGAACGATAGGAAGATGGCGAATGGCTGAAGTCCTTCTCATTTGCAGCTCTTAACCTCCACAGTGCTACAAGAACACAACTGTGGGCAGCATTTAGTGGTATTGGAGGGAGGATTATTACAGAAGAACATGGGATACTCCTTTATTAGAAGTAACTTATGTGACTTATGCTGTATGCCCAACAAAAAAAAAAACATTTTTTATTTCTGCTTGAGTTCTGCTTTAAATTTAACAACTTTAATGCCAGAGTCAATAAACTTCAATGGGCAAAGTCAGCTTGCTTCTGACATCAGCTTTAGGCTAGGTTCACATCTAAGTGTCTCTGCATGCCACATTTGCATGGACACAATAGCCCATTCATTTGAATGGGCTGCTGTACCTGCATTTCCTGCAAGAAAAATGTCCCTGCACCTTATTTAAAATGCCCCCACACAGTAACTGCATGGTGCTTTGGCACCATGCAGTTTCTGTGTGCGGAAAACTGCAACGCCCTTTTCAGTGCATGGGGATGCCATTAATAGTTAATAGCTCCCTTGCATGTTTTCCTAAAAGCAGCACTTTTTATGTGTGGTCCCATGTGGGTGCAGGAATGCGTGTAATTTACGTACATTCCCGTAGCCTTTGACACCTTTGCTGCCATTGTTCTATTTGCTGGGTGTCCAGTGTGTCCCTGTGCCTTTAAGGAGTGGTGGGCTATCTCCAGGCATACCTGCCCTCAATCTGTCCATAATTATATATGTGCTCCTACTATGGAGGCTCTCAAAATGTATAGAGTTAGGACTGCAGATAATACTAGGGTGCCTTGTTGTAGCCTCTGTATTTGCAAACGTGTACAAACTAAACCATTTGTTTTTAACATGAACTGTTAGACAGGACAATTCAGTTTGTTGCAGGCTGGCTGGTAACTTGAGCTGGGAAGTTTTCTTTGTTGTTTTACATGCATCGCCCTTCCATGTGCGGTTGGGGCAGTTTCTGTTTGTTTGTATTGTTGGGTGTTTCAGTCTGGCAGCATGTACACATAAGCAAGGTATCGATTTTAGAAGGATATATATATATACTTATATATACTTTACATGTTGCACAACAGCCAGCAGGTTTATTTTTTATTGTTATTATTATTCCTTTAGAAAATAATGGCAAACAAGTGTTCTTGTATAGGGGTTATTTACAAAGTGATTGTTCCACTTTAGTACAAATATACCATGTGGGTAAAAAAATAAGCTTCTGCTAAGAAATTGCCTCTTGCAGACTTTATAGTGAACCAACGAATAATAATAGGAAAAAGGTTAACATAAACTGCTTGTATCAAGCTGGCAGGATTGAATTAGTTACTACTCCTACATTCAAGTCTCTGACAAAACTCTCCCTTTTCTATTACCTAGTGCTGGCATGCATACAGACATGGATGGAATAGCAGAGGAATGCACACTGCCTTGGGCTTTAATTAAACAATTCTTTAAAAGAGACGACGATCACTAATTCACTGTATAAATTATGTACCATTGCACGTCTCTCTGAAAATACAAAACGTAAGCCTTATGTGCTGACCGTAAATGAACTTGGCCAAAAACAATAGCATGCAAATCATTGCTGTTTATATACTAGATTTAAAACAAATAGATTAATATTGCAATGAACTAAAGAAGGCTAGTAACTGTTTTATAAAGACTGATTTCCTTAAGGTAAAGATGCAAATACACATTTATAAATTAGATATTACATATAAAATGACATAACAGAAAAAGCTAGACATTATACTACCAATTTTATATGGTCGATGGCAAGCTATTTTTCAGTATTATCAGCTATTTACAACCCAGAGAGGTTGCTTTGTTCTGCAATAAAAAAAAGCATTTTTCTGTTGCTTCTGAAAAACGTATGCCATGGAAAGCAAACTAGATTGCATAAGACCCCAATTTACAAAAGGGGATGCATAAGAGAAGCCACAAAATGTCTAATTGGTCAGGGTGGATTTGACAGTAACAAAGATTAAGATTGTTTTAATGCTGAAAAAGCAACCCACTGTGAATCCTGCTGGTAACTGTGGTGGCTAAGCTATCATCTGAATAACTAATTTGCTATTGGGAAGTCTGTGGGCTGTTAGTAATAGCCAGGGTGTGACCACTTCAGCAGGAAATGTGAGCTGTGACAACTATGGAAGTGAGGGAAGTTAATATGGTTTAGGCTTGTGAAGAATAGGTCAAAGAACTGTACACAAATGTAGATATCGAGCTAATTCTTGCAGAAACTAAAACACCAGCAGCCCCCCTTCTTAAGATACTCTTTTAGATTTTGGCTCCACCACTGTATGATCATGGGTTCAGACCCTAGAGAGCATGCCCTTACACATGAAAATATATAGAGTATCTCACAAAATTGGGTGCACCCCTCACATTTTTGTAAATATTTTATTATATCTTTTTATGTGACAACACTGAAGAAATGACACTTTGTTACAATGTAAAGTAGTGAGTGTACAGCTGGTATAACAGTGTAAATTTGCTGTCCCCTCAAAATAACTCAACACACAGCCATTAATGTCTAAACCGTTGGCAACAAAAGTGAGTACACCCTTAAGTAAAAATGTCCAAATTGGGCCTAATTAGCCATTTTCCCTCCCCAGTGTCATGTGACTTGTTAGTGTTACAAGGTCTCTGGTGTGAATGGGTAGCAGGTTTGTTAAATTTTGTGTTATCTCTCTCACTCTCTCATACTGGTCACTTGAAGTTCAACATGGAACATCATGGCAAAGTACTCTCTGAGGATCTGAAAAAAGAATTGTTGATCTACATAAAGATGGCCTAGGCTATAAGAAGATTGTCAAGAACCTGAAGCTGAGCTGCAGCACAGTGGCCAAGATCATACAGCGGTTTAGCAGGACAGGTTCCACCCAGAACAGGCCTTGCCAGGGTCCACCAAAGTAGTTGAGTGCATGTGCTCAGTGTCATATGCAGAGCTTGTCTTTGGGAAACAGACGTATGAGCACTGCCAGCATTGCTGCAGAGGTTGCAGGGTCAGCCTGTCCGTGCTCAGACCATACGCAGCACACTGTATCAAATTGGTCTGCATAGCTGTCATCCCAGAAGGAAGCCTCTTCTAAAGATGATGCACAAGAAAGCCCACAAACAGTTTGCTGCAGACAAGCAGACTAAGGACATGGATTACTGGAACCATTTTCTGTGGTCTGATGAGACCAAGATAAACTTATTTGGTTCAGATGGCGTCAAGAGTGTGTGGTGGCAAAAAAGTGAGGAGTACAAAGACAAGTGTGTCTTGCCTACAAGCATGGTGGTGGGAGTATCATGGTCTGGGGCTGCATGAGTGCTCTCAGTACTGGGGAGCTACAGTTCATTGAGGGAACCATGAATGCCAACATGTACTGTGACATACTGAAGCAGAGCATGATCCCCTCCCTTCAGAAAATGGGCCGCAGGGCAGTATTCCAACATGATAACGACCCCAAACATGCCTCTAAGACAACCACTGCCTTGCTAAAGAATCTGAGGGTGTAGGTGATGGACTGGCCAAGCATGTTTTCAGACCTAAACCCTATTGAGCATCTATAGGGCATCCTCAAACAGAAGGTGGAAGAGCACAAGGTCTCTAACATCCACCAGCTACATGATGTCGTCATGGAAGAGTGGAAGAGGACTTCAGTGGCAACCTGTGAATCTCTGGTGAACTCCATGCCCAAGAGGGTTAAGGCAGTGCTGGAAAATAATGGTGGCCACACAAAATATTGACACTTTGGGCCAAATTTGGACTTTTTCACTTAGGGGTGAACTCACTTTTGTTGCCAGCGGTTTAGGCATTAATGGCTGTGTGTTGAGTTATTTTGAGGGGACAGCAAATTTACACTGTTATACAAGCTGTATACTCAATACTTTACATTGTAGCAAAGTCATTTCTTCAGTGTTGTCACATGAAAAGATATAATAAAATATTTACAAAAATGTGAGGGGTGTACTCACTTTTGTGAGATATTGCTCAGTACTACTTTTAACACATTCCTCCTTCTATATCTTCTATAAGCCCTGAGTTTCTTAGGACCCATATCATCTTCTTTCCCAACCCTTCCTTAACCTGCTCTCCACAGAGACTGATCCAGATACCCCCTACCTAAAATATCACCAGTTACCTTCCACAACACAATTTGTGCCTAACCCATTACTCACAAAACTTTTTTTAATATTGGAACAGGAAACCAAAAACACCCTTACTCAGAAATTAGCATTGGGTAATTTCCTAAATACATGATGGAACTGAAATAAATTTGTGTTAGTAATATTGTTTTAATCAGCCCTCAAAATTTCCACTCCTCAGCTCGGCTCGGGTATAGACGCTCTTACAGGCCGAGGGTACTAGCCATTCAAGAACTGCAGTTACCTTCCGGGGGTCCATGGATATGCCGGAAGTCGAAATAATGAGGTCAAGGAATTGTATGGTATCTTTCTCACATTTTTCATGCTTGGCGTAGAGTTTATGGGCTCGGAGGCGAAAAAGGACTTTTCGCATGTGGATGTGATGTGCCTCGAGGGAAGGTGAAAAAACAAGGATGCCATCTAAGTACACTATCATGAAGAGGACAAGAAAATCCCGAAAGATGTCATTCACCAAGTGTTGGAAAGTTGCTGGGGCGTTACACAGCCCAAATGGCATGACCAAATACTCAAAATGGCCAAACCCAGTACAAAAGGCCATTTTCCATTCATCACCCTCTCTTATCTATATTAAATTGTAGGCCCCCCGTAGGTCCAATTTTGAGAAGACCTTGGTGGTGCTGAACCTCTGAACAAGCTCAGGGACTAGAGGCAACGGGTATCGATTCTTGATTGTGATACTGTTCAATTCTCTGTAGGTGATACATGGTCTTAAGGAATGGTCCTTGTTTTCCACAAAGAAGAGTCCAGCGCCAGCAGGAGAGGTAGAGGGCCGGATGAATCCATAAGATTGTCATCAATGTATTTTTGGAGGATTTCTAATTCAGGCTCAGAGAGTGAGAAGATCCTCCCAAATGGTATTGCAGAACCAGGAAGAAGCTCAATGGGGCAATCATATGGCCGGTGAGGCAGTAGGGATTCAGCCCCTTTCTTTTTGAAGACGTCCAGGAAGTCTCTGTAAACCTGGGGGAGAAGAGTGTTGTCATCTGTGGAAAGGGGTTGAACCATCAAACAGGCTCGTTGTGGGAAACAGTGGTGTAAGCAATAGGGTGAGCCAAAAGACACAACTTCAGTGGACCAATCAATCTGTGGCTGGTGCTGTCGAAACCACGGTAACCCCCCAAGAAATGGAAAAATGGGGGAAGAAATCATGTCCAGCCGAAGGGGTGCACAAGCTAAGCCGAGTTGCATCGGTTATGCATCATGATTTGGGGTTGATGCCTGGGTCTTAGGGGTTCTCAGGTGTGGAGCCATGGGTACTCATGGGAGCATCCATGTGGGACGAGCCATACCGTATCGTTCCCTGCGATGTTCTCTGAGTCTGCGATCAAGCTGGATAGCCAACTGAATTGTAGGTTACAATGTATCAGGGAGCCCCACTCTGGCTAATTTGTCTTTGAGGGGCTCAGACAGGCCCAAGCAAAACTGATGGCGCAAGGCAGCGTCGTTCCATGCAGTGACTGCAGCCCACTTGAGGAATTCCGTTACGTAGTCCTCAACAGGGCGTTTCCCCTGTTGTAGAGAGGTCAACACTGTTTCAGCCATGGTGGTTTGTTGAGGGTCATCATAAAGCATTGCCATGGCATCGAAGAAAGAAGACAGTGAGTGCAGTATAGGACTGTCCCTTTCCAATAGCTGATGAGCCCATGCTTGAGGTTCCTCTGTAAGTAAGGCTACTATGAACCCGATCTTTGTATCCTCTGAAGAGAAGGTTCTAGGCTGTAAGGTAAAGTATAGCCTGAAAGCCCGGAACTTGTGGCGCTGGAGAAGAGATGGGCTGCTCCATAGCCATAATAGGTGGTTCCGCAGGGCTCAGACCTGAGGTATTGGCCATTGCAGTCAGCCAACCTTCCAGTTGAAAGTACCCCTCTTGTATGGACGTCAGGGCCTGAGACACAGAGGCCACTTGTTGGCACAGGGGCTCGAAGGCGGAAACACTCCCCTTAGTCTCAGACGTGGCTGGATTATTCTGTCATGAGGGCCACGTACCTGATGTGAGACTAAAGTAGTGGGAAGGCCTCCCTTGCACTTCGGGTCCTTGAAGCCTCTGGAGATGGAGACAGAGACTTGGTGGACACTGAGTGGCATGGATGCCAGGGGTGCGGAGCACCGTGCAAGCCTAGTCCAAGATCCGAGCTGAGGTCAAGTCCAGTTTGGCAACGAAGTACAAAAGGGTTAATCAGAAGAAGAATGGTCAAGGTCCAAGCCGGGGTTGGTTCCAATCTGGCAGCTCAGTACAAAAGGGACAAAGAAGTAGGATGGTTAAGGTACAAATCTGACGTCAATGGCAAGCAGCAATCAAGAGTAGCCAAATAGGTTTCCAGATCACAACAAGTTCAGAGTCAGACAGATCACACTCTAGCACAGGAACAAGGGGGGACTGAAGATAATCCCACAATTTGGCAGTGTCTGGGCTGGGCTTATATAGGGAAGTTTGAGGTCACTTCCTGTGCGCCTCCTGGGCATTTTCCTGCCTTTTTCCCATCAGAGTGAGGTCACTTCCTCTGCGCCTCCTGGTCATTTTCCTGCCTTTTTCCATCAGGTTGAGGTCACTTCCTGTGAGCCTCCTGGGCATTTTCCTGCCTTTTTCCATCAAGACTTCTGCACAGGTGCAGGTTGGCGCATGCTCAGTTGGCATGGATTTCCTCTTGCGGCAACACGCCATTGGTGCATGCATAGTAAGCCCTGGACTCTTACAGATATGCTGGGAAGAGGAAACCACAGGTAGATGTGTGCTTTATGTTGTTGTTGTTAATATTTATTTTTGTAATGTAGTTCTGCTTAAAGCATTTAACAGCGTCATTTGATGAGATAATTTATGAAGACGTGTTTAGGGGAGGAATTAGGGGCGTGGCAGTGTAGGGGTTGGGTGCAGCAACTGGTGGCGAGTAACTGTTTAGGCCTGGCTACTAGCTCAGGACTTGAAAATTTGGATCCCTGGTGTTAATCTTGTGTGCTTTTCTTATATATAAAATCGCAGCATGTCTCTTACTCAACAAAATGTTTATAAAGCAAAACAGAGAAAAAAATCTTTTTGAAACACATACGCGACATGGCATTTGTGAAGTCAGCGTGTGGTGCTTGCAAATTGTGCATGTGAAAAAGAATATGAAGGGCCTACTTGTTAGCTTAAGTGCCAATATTTTTAACTCATTTCCAGACACCCTTTGCTGTTTGATCTGTTTTTCTCACCTTATCACTATTAATACTGTCTTAGATGACAACAGAAGATTCAGACCCCCTTACATTTTTCACTCGTTGTTATATTGCAGACATTTGATAAAATCAATTAAGTTCATTTTTTTTCCTCATTAATGTACACACAGCACCACATATTTACAGAAAAACACAGAATTATTGACATTTTTGCAGATTTATTAAAAAAGAAAAACGAAATATCACATGGTCCTAAGTATTCAGACCCTTTGCTGTGACACTCATATATTTAAATCAGGTGCTGTCCATTTCTTCTGATCATCCTTGTGATGGTTCTACACCTTAATTTGAGTCCAGCTGTGTTTGATTATACTGATTGGACTTAATTAGGAAAGCCACACACCTGTCTATTTAAGACCTTACAGCTCACAGTGTATGTCAGAGCAAATGAGAATCATGAGGTCAAAGGAACTGCCTGAAGAGCTCAGAGACAGAATTGTGGCAAGCCACAGATCTGGCCAAGGTTACAAAAAATTTCTGCAGCACTTAAGGTTCCTAAGAGCACAGTGGCCTCCATAATCCTTAAATGGAAGATGTTTGGGATGACCAGAACCCTTCCTAGAGCTGGCCGTCCGGGCCAAACTGAGCTATCGGGGGAGAAGAGCCTTGGTGAGAGAGTTAAAGAAGAACCCAAAGATCACTGTGGCTGAGCTCCAGAGATGGAGTCGGGAGATGGGAGAAAGTTGAAGAAAGTCAACCATCACTGCAGCCCTCCACCAGTCGGGGCTCTATGGCAGAGTGGCCCAACGGAAGCCTCTCCTCAGTGCAAGACACATAAAAGCCCGCATGGAGTTTGCTATAAAACACCTGAAGGACTCCAAGACAGTGAGAAATAAGATTCTCTGGTCTGATGAGACCAAGATAAAATTTTTTGGCCTTAATTCTAAGCGGTATGTGTGGAGAAAACCAGGCACTGCTCATCACCTGTTCAATACAGTCCCAACAGTGAAACATGGTGGTAGCAGCATCATGCTGTGGGGGTGTTTTTCAGCTGCAGGGACAGGACGACTGGTTGCAATCGAGGGAAAGATGGATGCGGCCAAGTACTGGGATATCCTGGACGAAAGCCTTCTCCAGAGTGCTCAGGACCTCAGACTGGGCCGAAGGCTTACCTTCCAACAAGACAATGACCCTAAGCACACAGCTAAAATAACGAAGGAGTGGCTTTACAACAACTCTGTGACTGTTCTTGAATGGCCCAGCCAGAGCCCTGACTTAAACCCAATTGAGCATCTCCAGAGAGACCTAAAAATGGCTGTCCACCAATGTTTACCATCCAATCTACAGAACTGGAGAGGATCTGCAAGGAGGAATGGCAGAGGATCCCCAAATCTAGGTGTGAAAAACTTGTTGCATCTTTCCCAAAAAGACTCATGGCTCTATTAGATCAAAAGGGTGCTTCTACTAAATACTTAGCAAAGGGTCTGAATACTAAGGACCATGTGATATTTCAGTTTTTATTTTTAAATCTGCAAAAATGTCAACAACTCTGTGTTTTTCTGTCAATATGGGGTGCTGTGTGTACATTAATGAGGAAAAAAATGAACTTACATTATTTCAGCAAATGGCTGCAATATAACAAAGAGTGAAAAATTTAAGGGGGTCCGAATACTTTCCGTCCCCACTATATATATATATATATATATATATATATATATATATATATATACATATACACACATATACACACTGCATTTAACATGCCTATGTTATCTATTTGTTATGTAGCTTAACTCTTTAATTAGAGACAGCAGCTGACTCCAACACATTGGGGATTGATTTAGTAGAACTGGGGAGTGCAACATCTTGGGTAGCTATGCATAGAAACCAATCAGCTTCAATTTTTTGTATTGTCAAAGCTTAATTGAACAAGCTGAAGTTATAAGCTGATTGGCTAGCATGCACAGCTACACCAGATTTTGCAATCTCCAGTTTTAGTAAATCAACCCCAATTGTACTTCAGATAAGTGCAGTATAGGATGTTTTTCCATTCTTAAAAAAACAAAAACCTTTACAATCACTTTAACCACTTGTTTACTGGGCACTTAAACCCCCCTCCCGTCCAGACCAATTTTCAGCTTTCAGCGCTGATGCACTTTGAATGACAATTGCGCGGTCATGCTACACTGTACCCAAATGAAATTTTTATCATTCTTTTCCACAAATAGAGCTTTCTTTTGGTGGTATTTGATCACCTCTGTGGTTTATATATTTTGTTAAAAAATTTTGCAAACAGGTCATTTTTCTCCTTCATTGATGTACGCTGATGAGGCGGCACTGATGGGCACCGATAGGTGGCAGTGATAGGCACTGATGGGTGGCAGTGATGGGCACTGATGGGTGGCAATAATGAGCACTGATTGGTTACGCTGATAGGCAGGACTGCTAGGTGGCACTGATTGCCACCACTGGTGGGCATTCATAGGTGGCACTTGTGGGCATTGATAGGTGGCACTCATAGGCATTGATAGGTGACACTGGTGGGCACTGTGGGCATTGGCAGGTGGCAATGGCAGGTGGCACTGGCAGGGGGTACTGGTGGGCACAGATGAGGCATAATTGCCTATTCCTGTTCGGAACAAATGTCCCTTGCAGATAAGCCGGCAATGGGCTTTTTTTTCTCCTCATGCTGTCAGCGTGAGGAGAAAGAAAAACTATTACGGAGCTTTTGTTTACATCATGTGATCAGCTGTCATTGGCTGACCGCTGATCACGTGGTAAGGGGCCGGGGCCAGCCCCATACTCGGATCTGTAATCACTCGGGTCTCAGTGACTCTGTGATTACAGCACGTGCCACACGAGCCCTGCAGGGGATGCGCGGGGCGCATGCAAAGGGGAGGCCGTCATGTGACGGCCTCCCAGGAATTCAGGTCCGCGCTGTGGCTGTCATAAGGCTATAGCATGGACGGCAAGTGGTTAAACATGTCCAAAAACTCTGTGGCAAATAAATGCCTGCTTTGGTCTTTTAAAACAGCGGTTGTTCTCAAGGTCACACTTTCACCATATATATTTTAGCACTGTTTTCCTCTGAGAGTCCTTTGTGTTGGAGCTCAAAATATTTAGATATTATCATTGGGGAGTCTATCCATAGCTCTCTTTGCCATGATCTGATATGGGTGTAAGATCTTCGCAATAGTCTTGTTTAAGCTCCCTGACGGTATTCCCGAATGTGGCTCGGGGTGGATTTTCAATACCAAAAGCGGTAACCCCGAGCCACACTTGGGATCGCATCGCAGGATCCAGGAAGAGGTTACTTACCTTGTCCCCAGGATCCTGCGATGTCTCCCCGCTCTGTGTGCATGCCGTCCTCCGCCAGATCTATTACAGTGCCGAGCTCCATTCCCTGCAAGAGTTGCAACGCACGGGGACAGATAACGGCGCCAAATTCAAAAAGCAAAAAACACAATACATATACAGTACACTGTAATCTTACAGATTACATTACTGTATCAATTTATTTCACATCCCTTTTGTCCCTAGTGGTTTCTCCAGTGGCCTGTATGCAATTTTATATTATAAATACTGTTCTTTCTGCCTGGAAACTGGAGATTGTCCATAGCAGCCAAAAAGTGTCACTTTACATCAAAAGTGGTTTTAGACCAGCTAGAAAACAGCGATAATAAATTAGAATCACTTGCAGAATTGAGCCATAATGATTTGTGGGGAAATTCATCATCAAACACTGAAAGTAATGACAGTGACAATTCTGCAACTGAGCAAATTTCAGTGTTTTTGATTTGATTAAATTATTGAATATTTTTTTTTATATTATTATATTATTATTTATTATAATTATTTATAGTTATTTATTATATTATAATTTATGATGTCATTTTTCAAACTTTATCATACCCGGGATGTCTACTAGACTCTTGTTTGGACAGATTTAAGTGAGTTGTTCCTTAGAATTACAGGCCTACAATATAAAACTCCAAATTTCCATGCAAAATAATTGTACCACTTTCAGCATCAAAAATCGGACACAATCATACTGCCAGGGAGGTTAAAAGGGCCTTGATGTAAGGCTAATACATGCCTGTCACTGTTGCATTCCAAGTGCATAACTGTTGCCTTGTAGTTTCTGGTGAACTGCTCTGAGCATGAGCAACATCTGAAGCAAATGGCGTAGTTTCTTGGAAACCCTTTGCATTCTTCAAAAAGCTTTCCCTTGAATGTACACTTTCTGAGAGGATGGAGTTTATTGTAAATGAGACAATATTAATTTGAGTCTATTTGCCTTTCTTCACTGTTGCAGCTGTTAGGTGTAACTCCCATTTTTCGAATGGCAACAATATTTCTAGTGTCTATCTTTACTGGTAAAGTTTTCTTTTCTTGTAGTTGGAGGGCTAGGAATGCTCAATTTAACAACTGAAAAGCTTGGATCATTCTTAGCTTTGGCTAAATCATTAATAAACTTTGAACAGAAGGAGAAAGGTGAAAAGGGGACTCAATGTTGATCTCACTGTTGCCCATTTTTCAGTGTTTATTATAAGGCAATTTTGCTTTGACTAGGCTCACACCATGTGTAGTGTCTTTGTAGATAAGATTTGGGAGATGTGGGTCTTCCTTGTCAATATCAAACTCAAGAAGAAGAAGATCACTTCTGGAACTTCTGGTTGCCTCTGTTGGTTTCTCCCATGCTTCCATTCTTTTATTTTCATCTCATGAACTGGCCGTTAAAGTAGTATTAAACCCATAAGCATTGCTTTTTTTCAGCAGGAATTAGGGGGAACTCAGTTCCACCACCTCTGAATGAATGAATGATTTGTAAAGCACTGCAAATGCGAACTGAATCGCCTCAAGGCGCTGGATGCATTCTCTGTTGTCAGCTTCTCAGAAAAGGAAGGTCTTTAGTTTTTTTCTGAAGGCCTGGTGGTTTGCTTCCATGCGGATGTTAGTTGGAAGAGCATTCCATAGTCGAGGTCCTTGGACTGCGAATCTTCGTTCTCCCTTTGCTTTGTAGCGGTATTTGGGAATGGTAAGGAGGTTTTGGTTAGCTGATCGAAGACTCCGATTCGGTGTGTAGTGTTTTATTTTCTCGCAGAGATATGGTGGGGCGTTTCCCTGTAAGCATTTGTGGGTGAGGCAGAGGGTCTTGAATGTGATCCGGTTCTTCACAGTTAGCCAGTGTAGGCTCTTTAGGGAGGGGGAGATGGATTCCCAGGGTTTTTTTCCCGTTAACAGTCTTGCCGCCGTGTTTTGGATGAGTTGTAAGCGCGCAAGCTGATATTGGGGTAGTCCTACGTAGAGCGAATTTGCGTAGTCGAGTCGGGAATTGATGATTGTTCCCACAACTACCGCTTTGTCCTCTTCTGGGATGAAGGGGATGAGTCTACGTAGTTGGCGGAGGAGATGGTGGGATGCGCTCACCACTGATCCTATTTGCGCATCCATTGTCATTCCTGAGTCAAAAATGACTCCGAGACTCTTGGCTTTGGTGCTTGGAGAGATGGTCTGTCCAAGGATGGTGGGAGGTGTCCATGGAGTCTTTATTTTGTAATTTTTATTAGCTTGTAGGAGAAGAAGTTCTGTTTTTGATCCGTTGGCTCAACGTCTTCTGCTCCCTGCTCACCACTATCACTTGGTAACACTGAAGTCCAGCTTCTGGATTTACAAGTGATAGCTTATCTCCCAGTAGCTCCCACCGGTCAGATCTCCTGCGCAGGTCTCACTGAGTGCCGGACAGGGACAAGGGAGATACAGAACAGGTGACCAGGCTTCAGTGCAGTCATGGGCAGGAGAGGGTGTGTGGTAGGCTGCACCCTGTGGGGTCTCCATTTTTTCCCTGGGGACCAGTTGTTGATGCTCCTACTGCATGATCTTCCTTGCAAGTGACTGTAGTATAGTATAGTATGCTGGGAGGTACTACAGCCAGATAGGTGCTTCAGCTTAATATTGCAACAAAGGTAAGAAATATGACAGATGGTGTAGCTTTCAAGGAGGGGGGAGAAGATGAGGGCAGTGGAGGGGTTGTGTGCAGAGAGAAGAGCTACTATTTCATGCCATTTCACAGGTATGTGTGTGTGGCGTGCATGGTTAAGTTCCTGAACCTATTCTCTGAGAAAAAAAGCCATGCCCATAAGCAAACATGTATTGTATTACAGCTGAACAATTCTTATGCCACGTACAGATGATCGGAATTTCCGACAACCAAACCGTGGATTTATTTCCGACAGATGTTGGCTGAAACTTGTCTTGCATACACACGGTCGCACAAATGTTTTCGGAAATTCTGATCGGCAAGAACACGCTGACGTACAAAACAGACGATGGGACTAGTAAAAGGAAGTTCAATAGCCAGTGCGCCACCCTTTGGGCTCTTTCTGCTAATCTCGTGTTTATTTAGTGTTAGTAGAAGTTTGGTGAGAGACAATTCCTATTTTCAGCCTCATGCTTTTCAGATCGTTACTGCTCTTCAGTTTGCGTTTGTGGGTTCGTATCTGTTTTTCAGTGCGTGTAGTCAGTTCCTATCTGTTTTTCAGTGCGTTCTTTTATATTCCGTATCTGTTTTTCAGGGCGTTCTTGTCCGCTTGTTTCTGATTTTCAGGTCACTCTTCTCAGGCCTTTCTGATTTTCAGTGCATTCTGTCTGTTCGTTCTGACCATCCGACCGTTTTCTAGCCATGTTGCGGGTACATACTGATCGTAGAGTTCGTGCTATGCGGGGACTTGATGTTGAGGTTCTTACTTTGACCCAAGCCCAGTCCATGAACAGGGCAAGGAGGAGTTCATGGACGAAGAATTGGTTACTCCAGAGTGACCAATTCTTGCACAGGCCTTTGTTGCGGGAGATCCGTGAGAATAATCCTGATGATTTCAGGAATTATCTCCAGATGACGGACCCCATTTTTCACCATTTGTTGGCTTTGCTGTCCCCTTATATTACGAAGCAGGACACCTGCATGCGGCAAGCCATCACTCCCGAGCAGAGGCTAGTCGCCACCTTGCGGTAATTGGCGACAGGGAGAAGTTTGCAGGACATCAAGTTCTCGACAGGCATCTCCTCATTAGTCTAGAGACCTGTTCTGCCATCATTCAGGTCCTGCAGAAGGACTATATTAGAGTAAGTTTTCTCCTTTAACATCACATTCTATGTATTTAATGTTTTCTAATGTATTGTATTTATTTCATCATTCCATAATTACCATGAGTTTATTATGCTGTGAATGTCCCCTTTGTCCTCATGCATGCTGGAAGTTTTTAAAGTTCCTTTTTTGTCCTTCATGCATATTTGCCTTCACTAACCTCCCCAGCCCATACACACCTAGCCTAGTCATGTAAAAATGTATTTTGTCAGCTCCATTGTACTGCTTTATCCTAAACACCCCCTAAAATGTGTACAGATGTGATTTTTGTCCTTAAATTCAGGCAGAGAGCAAAGTGCAAGAGGCTTTTTTTTGGGGTCAAAAACTAATTTGGAACCCTCCCTCCCCCCATCCGCTAAGTCAACCGATACCAAGCCTCTATCTGCTGACTTTGCCAAACCCATACACACTATACTTACCTCTTTTGTGTTCATATTTATGGATGAATTCACCAAAGCATGTAGTGCAAGGGCCTGCCTGAATACTTTCAAATGGTACTGTTTCAAGTTTTGTTCTCGTATTATCTTGATAGGTAATTGCAGAATGTAAAATTGTGCTTCAATTTGTGCAGTGTGTATTCATATTTTTGTATGATGACACTTCTTACCTGTCCAGTGGGCTGCCAGTAGTGTAAGGAGGGCCTGGCCAAAGTAACACACATTATGTATGCATTCAGCTCTCAATGAAGTGCGGAGGGTTACCTGTCCAAAACATCTAACCCCCCCCCCCTAAAATTTTTAAATGGGCCATCAGAGGGGGTGAGGAATCTGATAAGTGGACCTTATATTTTTGTCTTTAAATACTCCTTAAAATAAATGTTATATTGATGTTGGCCAAGAATGTTTGTGTCTAATCTGCTAGCAATGTTATGTGCAAAAGTACTAATTTTTTTTTCTTGTTTGACTTCACAGTTTCCTTCAACGCCACAGGAATGGCAGACTGTGGCATCTCACTTTGCCCAGCGGTGGGACTTTCCCAAACTGCGGAGGGGCAATTGATGGGAAACACGTCCACATCATGCCACCCCCCAACTTAGGGTCATACTATTACAACTACAAGGGGTTTAATAGTATTGTGATGTTGGCGGTGGTGTCGGCGACATACGAGTTTCTCTATGTGGACGTGGGGAAGAATGGCCGGATGGTGGATTCATCGCCCGGACCGAGTTCTACAGACGGCTTTAGAGTGGTGGCTTGGGATTGCCACCTGTAGAAGACAACGTGGCTGGTCTACTGTTCATCTTTGTCGCTGATTAAGCATTTGGGCTTGGTGAACACCTGATGCAGCCATTCCCCATGAGGACCCTCACCCCGGACCAGAGGGCTTTTAACTACCGGCTGGCCAGAGCCAGAAGAGTGGTGGAGAATGCTTTCGGCATAATGGCCAGCCGGTTTTTTTTTTTTTTTACAAACTTGCGTTCTTTATTGAAGTAGTATACAGGTGTACAATACAATAATTTCTCAGTACATGTAGCAGGCACAAGCAGTACATGACAAATGGGAATTACATCAAGGTCTTACATTTGTTGAGAACAGGCAAAGTGATGGAAATACAACAGGTGTAGATCAGTGTATAGGTTTGTTCATTGCATATCAATACTCTCATTTGTTGTAATTTGCTAGCATTGTTAGTTTTCTCATTTTATTTAGACAGGTGCTGTGTCATCTAGATCATCACATGTGGAGGCTTCATTTAGCCAAGTATCCCATATCTTGTTATATTTAGCGGGGCAGCCCCTATGAGCATATATTTCTTTTTTGTATGGCAGGACAGCATTTACCAGTGCAACCCATTCCTTAGCAGAAGGTGGTATTGCCCTGAGCCATTTCTTTGCAATAAGCACTCTGGCCAAGAACAATGTTTCTTGGAGAAAAATACGGTGAAATTTGTCTGATTCAGGGTCTGGGAATATTCCCAATAGGCATTGTTTCGGGCATAGAGTTAGAGGGGAACCCATAGTATCGTGAATAAATTTAACAATCTGGGCCCAGTAATTATGTATTATGGGACAGAGCCAAAAGAGATGAAAGAATGTTCCTTGAGGGCTTGCACATCTAGGGCAGAGTGGGCTATAGTTAAGTTTAAATTTGGCTAGTCGTGTGGGGGTCAGATATGAGCGATGTAGAATAAATAACTGCGTGAGGCGGTCTGATAGTTTGTGTGAGACTTTTTTGCAGGTGTCTGGAGCCTCCTCCCATTCCTCGTCCTCCATCTCACCCACATCTCCTTGCCAACACTCCTTTAGTTTATAAGCGATTGTTATCGCATCGGGACGTGTTAAATGCGAGTACAATATAGATATTAATTTTTGTTGATCTGGGCCGTTTATCACAGCCAGAACATCCAGTTGTTCTAGATTGGGTGGAGAATTCTGAAATTGGGTCATTAGAGCGTGGCGAAGCTGGAGGTATCGGAAATGCATAGAGTTTGGGAGCCCGAACTGGTCTTTCAATTGCTGGAATGATTTCAGTATCGTCCCAGTGTACATGTCTGCTAGAAATACAACTCCTCTAGAGATCCACAACTCATTGTCAGGTAAATGCAACAGCTCAGGTAGGCCTGAATTGTCCCACATTGGTGTCTGACTATGTGTTGGGGAAATTTTAAGTTTGCGTCCAACAGTCTCCCATATCTTACGGTAGGTATACAGTAACCCCCTGTCTACACCTCCCTCTGTCCCACTTCGTTCTCTATTCTCTCTAAGAATGAGCTGAAAGGGGTGAATATGCATTCTGGCAGCCTGAGAGCCTATTAACAGCATGAACCGCTCCTTGTCACCTTTGTCGATATGAAAGAAGTGGGACAGTTGTGCTGCCAGGTAGTACAAGTTGTAATCTGGCAGTGCCGTGCCCCCCAGATCAGTGGGGTTTTTCAGCACCCGCCAGGACAATTTGTGCCGTGTTTTTCCCCACACAAATGTGTTTAAGATCACTTCTATAGATTTGAAAAATCTCAGGGGTATATAGACAGGAGCATGCCAGAATACATATAGGAATTTAGGTAACAGGATCATTTTTGTCAAGTTTACTCGTCCCATGATACCCAATGGCAGTCTGGACCATAGTTGTGTTTTGGATTTTAGTATTTGAAATAGCGGTTCCAAATTAAGTCTGATATAATCCATTGGGGAGCGTGTAATTTTTATGCCTAGATATGTAATTTCGCTGACGCGCATTAGTGGTGAGGATACCTGTATCTCGGTTGGGACTCCGAGGTCCACGGGGAGTATCTGAGACTTTTCCCAATTAATATTTAGACCTGAGTAGGTTCCAAATTGTTTAATAATATCGAGGGCCGTTAGCAGGGAGTCGCCTGAATCTTCTAGGTATAAAAGCATATCGTCCGCATATAGACTAATCTTCTCAACCAACGGACCCCGATTCAGTCCTCTAACCCCGGGATGTTCCCTCAGTGCTGTTGCCAAGGGTTCTACCGCCAGGGCGTATAATAAAGGGGAGAGAGGGCAGCCCTGTCGCGTACCTCTAGTCAATGGGAATGCCTGAGACGTTTTACCGTTGACCAAGATCCTGGCGCTTGGAGCCTGGTACAGAAGCTGGATCCAGCGGATGAATTTAGGACCAAACCCAAACCTGGCCAGACACTCCCAAAGGTAGCCCCATTCAACAGAATCGAATGCTTTGGCAGCGTCTAGGGACACTACCACTCTTGTACCCATTTGGTCGTGTCTGGCCTGTAAGTTCATGTACAGCCTCCGTAGATTGAACGCTGTATTTTTTGTCGGCATGAATCCGGTCTGGTCAGGGTGTATAAGGTTCAAGATCACCCTATTCATGCGTAGCGCCAGGACCTTGGCCAATATTTTTATGTCCAATTGTAATAGCGAGATGGGGCGGTAAGATTCGGGTAGCGCGGGGTCTTTACCCGGCTTTAGTATGAGTACAATGAATGCCTCATTCATTGATTTGGGAATGGAGCCAGAATCAAACATATAGTTAAATAACTCGTGGAGTTTGGGGGTCAAAATCTCACTGTAGGTATCATAGAATTCCAGTGGGAGGCCGTCTGATCCAGGAGCTTTTGAAGAGGCAAGGTGAGACATGGCCTCCGCAACATCATCTTTAGTGATGGGCGCCTCCAATGTCTCTATTTGGGAACCGGTTAATTGTGTGAGGGTTATATTGGATAAGAAGTCTGCTATTTCTTGTTTAGATTTGTTGGTCTTGGATGAATATAGAGAGGCGTAGAAGGCGCGGAACACATCAACCACCCTGTCAGGATCTTGTATCAGATCTCCCATATGGTCTCTTAGGGCAACAACAGTGGGTGGCCTGTGCTCCATATGGGCCAAATATGCCAATAAACGTCCCGCTCGCTCTCCACATTCGTACACTTTTTGCCTGGTGTAAAATATCTTTCTTTCTGCTCTTTCAAAGTGGAGCCCGTTCACTATACGCATTTGTAGTTTTACCCGATTCGCTGTTTCACTAGAGGGATGGTCTGAGAAGGCTTTATCCGCATCTGCCATTGCTAGTTCTGCCTGCCGGATGATGTCATTTGACGTTCGTTTGTGTCTGGAGATTTTTTGTGCTAAAAGCATACGGGCGTGATTTTTAAACGTGTCCCAAACTATGTCAAGGGGGGCTGTGCCAGTGTTGACGTGGAAGAAAAACTTCCATTCCTCTCCCATAACCTCCAATCCCGGGACAACTGACAGCCAGAAGGGGTTGAGTCTCCACGCATAAGAAGGGGAGGGGGGCCCATCTCAAGTTCTATCCAACAGGGGGTGTGATCAGAAAGAATGCGAGGGGACATCCCCGCTTTTTTGAGGTTTGGTGCTAAAGTGTTGGAGATAAGGATTAAGTCGATTCTCGACATGGTGTTATGCGTCACAGAGAAACATGTAAATGCTTTTGTTAGGGGGTGGAGGGATCTCCATGTGTCTATCAGTCCCATCTCACCTAATAATTTTCCGAAGCGTGTGGGAGAGGGAGTATTGTCAATCGGGGATGTCAGGGAGGTCCTGTCTATGTGGCTGTCCAACACCGCATTAAAGTCTCCCATCCATAGGGCTGGGATTGTGGGAAATTGTGCCATAAAGTCTAATCCCTCATTAATGACCTGAAACTGAAAAGGGGGAGGTATATATATTGCCAGTATAAGTATTTCCAGTCCATTTAGTCTGCAGTGTATAAACAAATATTTACCCTGGGGATCAGAACGCAGTGTCAGCATAACAAACTGTGTTGTTTTGGTTATTAATATCGCCACCCCTCTAGAATAGGCCGAGTATGGGGCCTGGTACACCCATCCCAGCCAAGGTTTTTTAAGAGATAGCATTAACTGACCAGTTAGGTGTGTTTCTACCAAGACCATCACCTGTGCCCGTTGTGCCTTAAGATATGTCATAACAGCGTTCCTCTTGGATTTGTCTCTAAGTCCCCGAACATTCCATACTAAACACTTTAAAGACAACATAGCCTTGCAATCAAAGTACGTGCATAGCCCCCAGCTCGCGTCGACCCGTCCCAGCAACAGGGCGTACTCGCCCAATGCCGCTGGGAGGCGCCCAACAAACGACCCGGAGGCATGCAGACAGGTTTATCATATGCATTTCACATTTTTCCTCAGGGTTTGCGTGCCTCTGTATAATACCATGTATAACGACAGAAATAATGATAAGAACAATTAACTTAAAATTAAACAAAACAACGTTGTGAACCATTGCACCGATCCGGCCGGGCTCCCCACACCTCCCGCGCAAATATTCGCAGAGGGCGTGCTCCCAGACGGACCGGGGAAACTTAGCTTGTGCAACATTTATAGTATGATCCTGTATTGAAACAGCGGGGTCCAACACAGCACCCGCAACTAGTGGGACGAACATCCGCTGAAAGGCCAGCATCCGTGTGAGGAAAGCTTTCCTCAGGATCGGGTCAAACAAGGAAAATGGTAGAATAAAAAAGAAAAAAAGAAAAAAACATAAAACAGTCATTGTATGCCCAATCACAAAGCTTTCAGGTGTGAGATAGCTCGAGGTTGTTCCAAACAATCGACAGCACAGTAGATGGCTTTAGGGTAAGTAAGGGTCAGTAGAGATAAAAAATAATATATTTAAACTAGGAGCATGGGAGAAGAAGGGGAGAGAAACCCGGATAAGCGGGCTGGTAATAGAGAGTGTCTCGGGGGATCCTCTTCTGGGCACACGGAGAAAAGTTCTATATCCCACAACACAGCCGCTCCGAGGATATCATCAAGGTGTGTGATGCTTATAATAGTTCTTAACACAAAATAGCTGCTCGGCCGTATTGCTCATAGAGGATTGATTGTAGGCAAGTCAGACTCCCTCAGCATCACAAGCCACAGAAAGCATACCGCGACATACAGGTGGACATTGCAAAGGAGGTCATAGGTACCTTATCTGGAAGTTAGACGGAGTGCTCTGTTGGGTAGGAGAAAGTTCCATGTCCATGCCTCGATCGCGGTAGGATAACCGAGTGGAGTGGCTAGTCTCCCGGTGGCGGGCGGCGAGGGGCCGCGCGTCCCTCCAGCCACTCGAACACCGCCTCCGGGGTGTCAAAAAAGTGAGTGCGATCGTCTCCCACCACACGGAGCCTGGCGGGAAACAACATGGCGTAGGTGTAGTGTCGAATCCTGAGTTGGCGCTTTGCTTCCGTAAAGTGCGCTCTCCTCTTCTGCACCTCCGCTGAAAAATCCGGGAATACTTTTATTTCAGAATTTTTATAGGGGATGTTGCCTTTCAGCCTTGTGAGGCGGAGGATAGCGTCCCGGTCCCTAAAGTTCAGGAATTTAGCTATAAATGTCCTGGGAGGTGCGCCTTGCGGTGGGGGTTTCGCCGCTAATCGGTGTGCTCTTTCCACCACGAAGGACGTTGAGAATTCTGTTCGCCCGAAGGTAGAAATAAGGAGATTTTCCAAAAATTCAGGGGGATCTGAGCCCTCCGCACCCTCCGGTAATCCCACAAAGCGGAGGTTGCACCTCCGCAAGCGGTTCTCCATGTCGTCCTGCTTGGAGAGGATGGAATGGAGTTGCTGCTGTATATGTTCCGTGGCCTGTTGTAATGGCGGCATGTCGTCCTCCACTCTGCTGATTCGAGTCTCCGTTTCCGTGACACGCTCTCTAAGCTTTTGTAGATCCTGCCTTATGAGGGACACATCGATCTTTACCTCCTCAATCTTGCAGGTCAGGGAGCTCTTACAATCCGATATTGCCTCTAGGACCCGGGCTGTGTCGTCCGTCGTGGATTCAGAGGAGGAAGAAGCATCGGCGCCATTTTCTCCTGAGTTCCCCTTCTCCTTCAGGCGGTATTTATCGAGTTTAGCAATTGATTCTGCCGTTTTTTTTGGCGGCGACATAGTAGCGGGAGGTCAGTAGGAGAATATCTAGCCTTGCAGGGGTAGAAAGGCTACTGATAAGTGCAGGATTTTAAGGCTACGGATATTCCCTCGAGCGGAGCTCTCGTGCTGTGCTCCTCACACCATGCCGGTCCAGGCCACGCCCCCAATGGCCAGCCGGTTTTACTTATTCCTGATGCCAATTCACATGGCGGAATACAAAACAAACCATATCGTAAGTTCATGCTGCATTATGCACAACTTTCTAAGGAGAAATGCTTCAAACTATGTGGCCTCAGTTGGGCCTGAGACAGGATTTCCAGATCAGTAAACCCTGACAATGCTTGAAGCTGGCCGTCCTGGCTTTCCCTTCCAAAGCGCCCGCGAAGTCCGTCAAAAATATCTGGAATACTTTGCGGGTAGGGGGGCCATTGATATGCTAGCAAATGTTTGAGAAACATTTTTAAAATACATTTTTTATTTAAAATGAAATAATATTTGATTTGATTTACTGCTTGTGTTTCTTTTAGCTGTCTCCTAGGTTCTCCAATGGGCTTTTTTTTTTGGCCATTTTCTTCAATAGTGCAGTGTAATTTATTTGATACATGAGGTAACAATGTCTTCTTCAGCTAACTATTATGTTGTGGGTCTGATACACACAAACACATTGTTTTTGTTTTAATGTATGTAATGCATTAATGCTAAAAAAAAAAAACACATCCTTTTCAGCACCATGAATTATTAATTGTTTTGAGTCCCGAAAGTGGCCTGATTGTGGCAAATTTTAGAGCACTGTGGGGGTTATTTACTAAAGGCAAATCCACTTTGCATTACAAGTGCACTGCAGGTGCACTTGAAACTGCACTGAAACTGCACTTGCAGTGCAAAATTTGACTTTAGTAAATAACCCCCATTGTCGCTGTAAACCCCAACTTACTCCAAAAACTGGTATTGAGCATTGAAAGAAGAAGCCACACATTGTTGAGTATAAAACATTTTACTCAAAGCACATTCACATGTGCGTTAGAAAGGGGTTTTTAGGGTTTTTGAACAAACCAACATATTTGTTGTATAACATTTTTAGTTTGACAGTTCAAATAGCCTTTTTTTGGGTTAAACAGGCATGTTTAAAACCATAAAACATACACAGCTCAGGAACTTACAAAGTTCAACTTTGACAAAGTGAAGGCAATATCAGACAGTAGTAAACTGTGTTGATATTGCCTTCATCGGATGGGGTGATGTCACCCCTGTAAAAGCTAAATTTTGAAGATGCACACAAATTGGGAGTCAAAATGTGGATTTCCCTCCTGATCCCATGCCTAATGTCAACATGTGCTAGCTCCCATCATGGGGGATCAATGGACGTGTTTCAGGGGTGCAACTCCTTCCTCCCATCTACTTTAGTTGCGAGGAAGGGGTTGCACCAGCAAAACGCGTACATTGATATGCCGTGATGGCAGATAGCACATGTTGACACACTGTGTGCATCTTCAAAATTTGGCTTTTAAAATACTTTAAAACTTGATTTAAAAGAAAAATTTACACAACAAACGGTACAATTTTTGTGTGTTTTAGATTCTGCCTAAAACATCAATAATGTTCTTCATTTTTTTTGAACATCATTGATGTTTTCCTTTATCAGCTCTAAATCATGATTGCACACCATGATCTCCCCGAGGACGTGTGCACTTGCACTGGTGAAATAAGATTCTTCTTCCACAACATCCACATCACCTAAAAACACACCATGTATTATAAATATGCAGGCATACATCTATTACCTGAAGCTGTGGTCTCAGACACTCACCTGTTGTGGTCACTATTTCACCCACTTCATAAACCTCTCCTTCCTCCACATCCTGAGGTTGTGGTGTGGTGACTTCTCCTTCTTCATGAGGTTGGGGGTCCTTGGTGTCCTCTGATGTCCCGAGTCTACTCTCCCCTATGTGAATTAAAAAATAGGTATACTTAGCACACAGATATTTGAGGACAGAATTAGAAATATGAAACATTGCTTGGAAGTGTTGTACAATTGTCTGTTTTGGCAGAGTTCCAAGCTGAAGACATTATTTTTTTCCCTTTCTAAAGCTAGAATACTTACCTGTTTTGTGCAAGTTTCACACATGGAGACACCCCTAGTATCCACTGGAGCACCTGTGTGGGACACCCAAAAAAGGGTGTTCTGGTGTCCCACACTAGTGCTCCTGCGTCCAGATGTGTAAACAGCTGCTGAGTGTCCACTCCTTACACTGAATCAAGTTTACATTTCATTCTAGTTACAAACCCATCTAGACAACAAACTTCTTTTAGGACAAATAGGCATGAAATATGTATTTAACCTGCATCTGGCAAAAACATTGTATTAGTGGGCAAACAAACGATGTTTACTACGAACGATTACTATGCCCACGAACATGAAATTTTATAAGCGCCATTTTAAATTGTACAACAGTAAAGAAAAGCACATGGAGCAGCACGACCGTAATAATAATAAAAGGAACACACGACAAAATACTTACTTTTTTGCAGCACTCTCTTGATTCTTCTGTACTGATCCTGCTCCCTCAATTTGAGGTCTGACCATCGTTGCCTCAGTTGATCCTTGTATCGCCGTACCCCAAAATTCTTATGCAGACTTTTCACAACTTTAGCCATGATCTTGACCTTTCTCATATTTGGGTTTCTGTATGGTCCATATTTCCCGTCATAGTTGACCCTCTTCAAGATGTCCACCATCTCCACCATCTCTACAAAGGACATATTTGAGGCCTTAAATCTCCTGGATCGGGACGTTTGTGGCTCCGGGATTTCTTCGTCCTCCTCGTTGCTGCTCTCCTCTGCATGCACTTGCTCTTTCTTCGCCATGTGCTCTCCCACTGCGCCGAAAGAGAAGGGGCGGGAATATACTAGAAAGAAGGTCAGGGGCAGGTGGAGTTTCACGCATGCGCAGTGTAAATAAAGCGTAACACCCGTGCGTCGTGTGTCCGATCTTTGAGGGGAGGACGGAGTAGCGTAAGCTCCGATCGTGCTAGCGAACGTACCATTTTAACTTGGGGCATCAGTGGCCTATACTGCTTATAGATTGAGGCCTATATTGGGACAAGATTAGGAGAGTTTAGCCTGACATTAGGGTTTGTCTTGTGTTGCGTCTTACAGATAAAATGGATAGATTCAATGATCATCACTTTCTCCCCAACTTCATTGATAAATACAGGCAGGTGGCAGGTGAAATACCCTTTTTAAAATAATAAAATAAAGAGGAAGGTAGCGCTGGATCAATTGTTGGAATTGGTGAAGCCGGTGATTCCCACGGCAACCATCCAATATTTGAAGGCCAAAATTGGTGGCTTGGGGAGCACATATAATAGGGAGCGCAAAAAGGTCCAGGATTCTAAGAGATCAGGAGCAGCAGATGACATTTATGTCCCCAGGCTCTGGTACTACGACAGACTGCGGTTTTTGTCAGACCAGAGTGAAATCAGGCCATCACTCTCAACCCTTCCTTCCACACTTCCTTCCACCTCAGATGAGGCTTCCGATGGCCTTCCAGCCAGGAAGATGTGGAGGAGCACAGCTTGAGCCAGGTATAGCATTGTTCAACATATTTCTTGTCCAAAAATTGAATGATGTTAACTAGATGTTAGTATTGATCACTAATTTCAGAATTAACAAAGTGATTTACATATCAATAGACAGTAGTAGCCGAAAATGATTGGGACAAGAATGAAAAATGCTGGGGTCAGAATGATAGTCTTTTCTATTTGTTAACATTCAATTTGCAACAGTCATGAGCTCGAAATTGTGTGTGATTGATGACCAAAAAACTAAAACTATGTCCCATTTTCATACACAGGAAAGTCTCAGCCAGGAGGAGGGTGTGGAAAGTCTCAGCCAGGAGGAGGCCGTGAAAAGTCACAGCCAGGAGGAGGCTGTGGAAAGTCTCAGCCAGAAGGAGGCAGGGGTAAGTGGCAGCCAGGAGGTGGCTGTGCCCAGTAGCCTGACCGAATCCCAGGTTCCTCCCCTCCGCCTTCCAACAAAAAGTACCAAGAAGGGGAGGAACGTGGAGGAGTCAGCGCTTTCTTTGATTCAGGAGGCTACTGCGGCCCTCAGAACCACCCCCAATATTCAAGAGGCCTATGCCTGCATGGTAGCCAGCAAAATGCAGGAAATGGAGGTGGGCCAATGCATCATTTGTGAGAAAGATGGGGGGTGAACTCACAAACAAAATTCACCTGTGTGAGTTGGACCATCCTCCTCCTCCTGCACCTCCTCCACCTCCTGCCACAACTCCAACACCAGAGCCACAGCCTGAAGCAAGCGTGGAAGGATGCGTGCAAGGAAGTCTTGAGAGTGATGGTCTGGGTTCAGTCTGGTCTGACAAAAGACGCAGGCTGTTGTATGACCACAGCCTCGGGACATATATGTCGTCTGCTGCTGTTCCTGATCTCTCTGAGTCCTGGACCAGATTGTGCTCCCTATTAAATGGACTCCTCAGGCTACCAATTTTGCCTGTCAAATAGTATATGTGTTCTGGGGTACAAAGGCTTTGCCAATTTCACCAGTTTATCCAGCGTTGCCTTCCTCTTTAATTTGTTATGACCCCTAATAAATGTCTATTTTTTTAATCACAAATACTTGGCTATGTGTTTTAGTTCAAAAAGGACAGTTTGTTTGTGAGTAGGCAGGTACATTTCAAAAATACAATGTCAAATTAAGAAGGGACAACAACACCAACCAATCTCCTTGAGGTTAAAAAATACAAGATAATAATAGTTTTGTGGTAACTTGACACACAAAACGAGAAAAAATATTATGGAGATTACTAGAAAAAAAAAAACAGGAGATCTTGACCAAAAAAAAGTAGATCACTAGAAAAAAATATAAACATTATTATTCTAGCATTATAAAGAAGAAGAGAATGCGCTGCATTAAAAGATGAAAAACTTTGCAGCGTGACGAATGTGCTATCTCCATTACGAACGCTAGTTTTACCAGACCGAGCGCTTCTGTTTCGTAATTGATTCAGAGCAGGCGTGGAATTTTGTGCATCGGAATTGTCTACACACGCTCGGAATTTAACGGATTCAACGGATATTGTTGTCGGAAAATTTGAGACCCAGCCCTCAAATTTTTGTTGTCAGAAAATTCCGACAGAAAATGTCCAATGGAGCCTACACACGGTCAGAATTTCTGACAACAAACTCACATTGAACATTTGTTGTCGAAAATTCCGATTGTTTGTACGCGGCATAAGATGTGATAGCTGCATTAGTTTAATTTTTTAGGCTTTCTTCTATTTTCATCTGGTAATCCAACCAGCAACTCTTGCTTTTTTTTGTAAAGTCTTTATTTTAGTAACATTTTGGTATAAAAGACTACACTCATTATACAAATGTTACGCATAACATGTAAAGAAAACATTTCAGGTACGGTCTAGAGCTAAAAGGTTAAGGTGGACCCAAGATGCCAATAGGATCAGGGGCTTCTGATGAGTTCCTGAATCTAAATGGTCATGAGACCTTAAATTTGTCAGATATTGGCCACAAACCTCCAGAAGGGGTGTATGAGTTGTAGTGGTTACATGGGGGGTCATCCTCCATCAGCAATCCAGGTAGAGGGGGGCAGTAGCCTCCTACAACCTCGTCCTTCTCGCTGTTCCTAGGAGGACATCTCTCCCCCTGCCCCGTCCGACAGGAAGCGGATGAAGTATGCCTCCGCCTCCGTGTGACTGAGGCAGTTCTCTTACTGCCAATCATCTCCACCTTGGGTTCAGACGAACAAGAAGTGTCTTAAATGAGAACCGCCTGATAACAGAGACGTTAAGTAGTCATATAAACAAAAATATGGATAGTAATAAAAGGTGGAAAAGGAGTAAGAGTAAAGGAATAGCGGGTAGAAAAGGGTCAGAGGGGGAGAAAGGTAAAGGGGAAGGGGTATGGAGCATACCTCTTAGCCTAAGAAGGCTTTTTTGGTCTGTGCCGGGTGAGTCTTACAATAATATATCTTCTTTATGGCAAGTAAAGTTAAAATATGTCTTTCAATGGGTCTTGTTTACGTTATCTAAGCGGGATCGTAAGGATGGTTCTGCTAACTCTAGTAGTGCCATGTCCAAGCTCGAAGGCATATGGTTCGGATCGAACACATAGTCTTTCCAAGGACCCCATATAATTTCAAAACGTTCTGTCTTTCCTTTACATGATGCTATCCAATGTTCTGCTTCCCTAATATCGTTCACTTTTTTTATCCAATCTTCTTTTGAAGGAACCCTAGATTGTTTCCAATAAATTGGAACAAGGCGCCTAGACGTGTTTAGTAGACGTGGAAGTACACTCTTTTTATATCCACCAATCGGTGTCAAGGGGACATGCAGGAGGAAATAGGCTGGGGACAGAGGAATATCCAGATCTAAGATTTCTTTCACACTAGACTTAATGTCTTTCTAGTATGACTTGATCAGAGGGCACTCCCACCAAATGTGTAGGAGTGTGCCTCTGTGGCCACATCCCCTCCAACATTGATCCGACACCGCTGGGTAGATACGAGCCAAATCAGCCGGTACTCTGTACCAGCGTGATAGAATCTTATAGTTTGTTTCTTGGGTTTTGGTTTCCATAGTGCTCGAATGAGTGAGTTGGTATAGGTGCGTGAGTTGGGTTGTGGAAAAGTCTAACTGTAAATCCCTCTCCCACGCCCGTATGTAAGTTGTTCTGAGGTTATCAGTGGTACTTAATAAGCTTTACATTTCTGAGATCAGGTGTGGGATCGAGTCTTCCTCAATAAAGAGTTATTCAAATGGAGTGAGAGTGGAAATATCCCTTATGGAACGTCCATGAATTTCAAAAAAGTGGTGGAGCTGCCTATATCTCCAGAAATTCATTTTGGTACCTCCATGTTCACGTTGCAGTGTTTCATAACTCATCAGTTTGCCATCTTTCATTAATTTTCCGCAACTGGCATTTCCATCATCCACCCATGGGCCGAAAAAGGCCATTTGTTCACCTGGTGGGAACCAAAGGAACCCTCCTAACGGAGCAAGCGGGGATATTGGTGGAGATAATTTTAGAGCTATGTTCACTGTGTCCCAAACAGAAAGAACATGGGTCGTCAACGGGGAGGTTGTATCTGACAACCCTCGGTATTCATGTGGTAGCCATGGGGCAAAGGCCAGGTTCCTGCCGGCCAGCCACTTTTCCAGGGAGATCCATAATTTGGACCGGGTGTGAAATTGCCAGTTGAGGATCCTCTGGAGAGCGATGGCTCTATAGTATTTTAAGATATCTGGAATCCCCAAACCCCCTGTTAGTTTTGAGCGCTTCAGGATGTTCATAGCTATTCTAGGCTTTTTTGCATTCCACACAAATCTAGTTAGTATGCTATTAATTTGAGAAAAGAAATGTTTGGGCAGGGGAATTGGTATCATTTGTAGAAAAAAAAGTATTCGGGGCAAAATATTCATTTTTATGATGTTAATGCGACCTATCCATGTAAACGCAGTCTTTGTCCAGATGGACAGACCTTTTTTAATTGTGTTAAGTAACGGTGGAAAATTTGTAGCATAGAGGGTGTCAAGACTATCTGTTAATTGTATACCCAAGTACCGAATGGAGGATTTGGCCCAGGTGAAGGGGAACGAAGCTTGTAAGCTGTTAGTCAATGCAGGGGTCAAGTGGATCGGCAGAATTTCAGACTTGGAAAAATTAATTTTAAAATTAAAAAGTGATCCAAATAATTTTAATTCTTTCATCAGGACTGGTAACGAGATCAGGGGTTCTGAGAGGTGGAATAATACGTCGTCTGCGTATGCGGACAATTTATGTTCATTATTTCCTACCTTCAGGCCCCTAATGTCAGCATTTGCTCTGACGGTACTCAGTAACGGCTCCAGCACTAAAGCGAAGAGTAGTGGGGAAAGGGTGCACCCCTGTCTCATGCCATTTCGAATCGCGAATTGGGGGGAAAGCACTCCGTTCAACCTTGACCTGTGCGCTGGGGGTAGAATATAGGGCTAAGATAGATGACATCATGCGTGTTCTCAGCCCTAGAGCCTCCAACACTGCTTTGAGGTATCACCAATCGACCCGGTCGAAAGCCTTTTCGGTGTCTGTGGAGAGGATAATGTAAGGTTTAGGGTTAGGGTCTGAGCGGGCCCAATGGATAAGTTGTATTGCTCTAATTGAATTGTCTCTCGCTTCTCTTCCTTTAATGAACCCAGTTTGGTCCGGATGGATAATGTGGGGCAAAAGACTCCCGAGTCTATCTGCTAAAACTTTGGCCAAAATCTTAATATCAATATTAAGGAGGGATATGGGCCAGTAACTTTGGGGGAGCATCGGATCTTTACCATCTTTTGGCAACACCGTGATGTGCGCCAAAAGGGCTCCTGGAGGGATGGGTGACCCCTCTGCTGTGGAGTTAAAGTAGGTGCACATGTAGGGTAATAGGAGAGGCAGGAAGGTTTTATAATATGTCCCAGTATATCCATCACCACCAATTCAATCTCCCTAGAGGAAATTGGAAGTTCGAGGTCAGTACATTGTTCTGCACTTAGGGGCGGGACGCCAGCTGAGGTTAAGTAATTTATTATGGCAGTGGCTCTGGGTTTCGGAGTATCTGAAGGGTGTTCCGGATTTAAGTTATATAAGCCCGAATAGTAATCTCGGAACCCCAAGGCAATTTTGGAGGACTGGATCAAAATGTCTCCGGTTGGAGAACGAAGCTTTTGTACATAGGTTTGTGCATGTTTCCTGCGGATAGCCCTCGCAAGCATACGGCCACACTTATTGCCATGTTCGTAATATTTGTGCGATAAGTGCCTGGCTTTCTTGCGAGTCTGCCGATCAAGCAAACGCAGGAACAAGTCTCTCAAATCATTCCGTCTCTGCAATGCCTTGGGGCTCCCATTTTGTTTGTGTTTAAGTTCAGCTTCTTGTAGAGCTGCTAACACTCTGTCAAAATCTGCCTGAAGCATCTTTTTAAGTTTTGCACCAAGGGATATGAATTCCCCTCTGATCACAGCTTTATGGCCCTCCCACAATATGCCCGCGCTAAGGTCATCTGTGACATTTTCTTTGAAGTAATTTGTGATAGTTTCTGACACTTTGGCTACTGCTGCTGCGTCATCTAGCAGATTTTCATTCAACCTCCATGTCCAAGCCCCACGGGAGCCGGAGGGGAGGGTGAGAATCACTCCCCCTGGTGCATGATCAGATATGGTAATATTCCCAATGGAGGCCGATTGCACGAGCTCTAGTGTGGGGCGGTCCACGTAGATGTGGTCTATGCGAGTGTACATATCATGTACAGCAGAATGGTAGCTAAAGTCTTTCTCCCTAGGGTGAAGAACCCTCCAGCTATCAAGTAACAAGTGAGAGTGAAGGGTTTTTCTAAAATGTTTCAAGAATGCATACAAATATGATTGACTGGAGCTGAAGGTGTCCATTGAAGGGTCTGGGCTAACGTTAAAGTCCCCTCCTAAAATGACAAAGCCTTCTTTAAATTCTGTCAGCATTTCAAGGGTGTTATCTATGAAAGTGATTTGGTCCGTGTTGGATGCATAAATTGAGGAAAAGGTAAACTTTCTTCCTGCTATATTACCTTTCAGGAAAATGTAACGGCCCAATGGGTCTATTTTGCTGTCTGAGAGTTGAAAGGGGCAAGTCCTATGTATTGCGATCGTGCTGCCTTTAGATTTAGAGGAAGGGGAGGTACTATGGTACCATTGATTAAATATGTGGGTAGGAAGCCTAGGTATGGAGTGATGGGTGAAGTGGGTATCCTGTAGGAAAACCACTTGAGCTTTTTAAGTTCCCACCAGAGTTTATTTCTTTTCCCAGGGGGGCAGAGGCCTCTAATGTTGTAGGATATTACCTTAATAGTAGACATATTGACGTAGGTAGCAGGGAGGATGTCGAGTGATCAGACTCGCCCGGCACAGGATCCAAAGCAGTAGAACGCTCCTAGGGAGAAAAGAGAAGGGTGGACAGATGGGGAGAGGCAAGAAAAACAGATGGTTAAAAGAACGTAAAAAGAAAACCGATAAATTAACAATAACAATATAATGCAGTAGTAACGAAGTCTGTAAACAAAACCTCGGTGTGTTAGGTGGGGGGTCTCCCCTCGTAAGAGGGAGGACCCCAGACCCAAACCTAGTGTCCCGAAAAGGGACCATACCCAATTGAGGGTGGCCTACGTGGGGAAACGTGAGCCTGTACATAAAGGAGAGGGAAGGGACCCCATCTCCTATCACCACATCTGAGAAGAGGCTGGAGAATGGGGAAGGGGGGTATATTCTGCTAGTTAGCTCAGAGTCTACTATATCCTAAATGGGACCAAAGTATTCAGCAGATAAAAATATATGAAAGGGGGAAAATTGGAAACGGCGAAAAAAAAGAAAAATCAAAAATTAGGAGAAAAACTGTGTTTCCTGTCCCTCTCTTTTCTTCTCTCTTTTCTTCTCTTTAATAGAATGTAAGTCCCATCCTAATCATGAGTTGCCATGTTCAGCAGACTGGGTTGAGAGATAGAAACAGACCATCTCTGAGGGATTTAAGCTCTGATATAGGTAGGGTCAAAGTTCAGCTAGGAAGAGCTCTTCATTCCAATTACAGCTTGTAGAGGGAACGCACATCAGGGGTATCTGACGATGCTTCTGAATCAAAACATGGGGTGACAGTGGTCTCCAAAGGGGTCCGGAGGGGTCTCTACTTCATTCAGGAGTCCTGGTTCAGGTGCTGCCTGTCTCTCCGTCTGTTTTTGTGTGTAACTGTCGACCAGGTTTGCGAGAGATGTTGCACCGGTGCATCAGATGGTCCTCTCCAATCTGGGAAATCAATAGGTCCCAAACCAAGAGTTGAGAGAAAGTGGGGTAGGGGAGGGACATAATATGGCGTCTAATGTCTTCTTCACTTAAGAAGTCTGACACTTCAGAGCGACCATCCAGGGATACAGGGGACGCTGGAGGGACAGATTCACTCACCAAACTTGGGGATGGAGCTTGTGAGGCCGGTGAGTCCATTGCTTTTAATGTCCGACTTGTAGCTGCAGCTGGCTGAGATGATTTGACTGCCTTCTGTGTTTTCCCGGCCGGCGCCATCTTGGAAGCAGCGCGGCCTTGTCCTCGGGTCCCAGGAAAGTAGGATTCTAGCTGTCCCTGCCGGTATTTGTCCGTCCGCTGTGGCTCAGAAGACTGCTGAGCCCACTGTGACATGTGGGGAGCCGTTAAACACTGGTATTCCCCGTTTTAGCTGTGAATGTTGCTGCGGTGAGACGGAGCTGAGGCGAGACACAACCTCACTCCTCCATAGCCAGGACACGCCCCCCGCAACTCTTGCTTTTAACAGCACAAGCTCAGCCAGCAGAACGTATCAGTTTACATGAATGAGACAAAGCACTTCACACTGGCGAGGGTAATTAAAATGATCATCTTTTAATTATTTATGCAAAACTTTCATCCCAAAAGGTAAAAACTGTTTTCTGTAGATGATTATAAAGTGTGAGCTAGAGTTTGGCTTCAATTTGTTAGTGGTTCTAAATCTAATACATTAAACACTAACAACCACCCCCCTCCACCCACCCCCGACGTAAAATGCTGCTGTTTGTTGTGCATCCACTTTTCATTCCTCCAGAGTTGTGTCTCACTAATACAGGAGGCATATTGTTGGCCAGATCACCAGATGAAAACAGAGGGTCAAAAACCAAAGAATTTTCTTAACTGATGGAGCCACCACATCTAATGGTTGGTAAGCTGCAATATATGACATTTTTGGTTTTAAGTCTGGTGTTTTTAAAAAAAACAGACTCTCTTGCAGATGTATCAGTTACAAAAATGAGACAAACCATTTTCCACCGACAGGGGTGTTTACAATGACCAGCTTTTATTTATTTATGTAAAACCTTTATCCCAAAAGAAAAAAAACTGTGCTGTAACTGCTTGTAGGCAGGTGCAGTCTACATTCTCTAATGCAGGTGACGCATGTCTGCAGCGGCATTGCAGTTGGAGGAGAAGTCAAGTCAACATGGTTCCTCTATGGTTTTCTGGGTCACTGCGGAAGCTATATGATTGGATGCTGCCACCCCATGTGACTCTGGCAGCCATCCTGGGTCAGGCAGAATCTATTTAAAGAGGAGCTCCAGGCTTTTTCAGAAAAAAATAAAAGTCAGCAGCTAAAAATACTGTAGATGCTGACTTTTAATATTAGGACACTTACCTGTCCTGGAATCCAGCAGTGTCTTCACCCCAGCCGATTTTTCAATCGGCTCTCAGGTGCTGCCGCCACCATTTTGGGTAAGGTAAGGGTTCTCTACTGTGCATGCTCAAAGCTTGCTAAGCTTTGTTAATGCCCTGGCAGCGGTGGAAGGAAGAGGGGTCAAACTTCTGGGTGACTTCGCTCTGCTTTAAGGCCCTGGCTCCCAGACTTTTTGCGAATGAGTAGTGTAAGTAAAGGTCACCTGTCTGGTAGGGATATATATATATAATAATGAGCAGTACTGTTTCAGCCATCCCCACTCTTTGTCATGTGCTAAGTAATTAACAAGTAATGACAGCTAATTTAAATCTTGGTTAGATAAATCCGGGTATTTAAAAAAATATAAAATGATCCTTTGCAGTGAGGCTCTACTGCAAGGGTTAATTGATCGTTTTAGTCTAGGGGACCAAAAAAGAAGATTTATCCAATCCTCTGCTCCTTTCCACAGCTAGACCAGTCCCTGCAGCTTATTCTCCCTCACACTCCAGCAGTCTAGGGCCCTGATATCATCAAGACCACAGCAGATTCAAAAGACCTGCGTTGGACATGAATATGCCAAGGAACAGTCAAAGGCCAAAGCATGAAGGAGCACCATCTGCCAAAGGAATGGAGTATCAGTTGAGTTAAACTGTTTCGCCTCTCCCCTAGACAAAATGAGCTATTAACCCTTGCACAGCCCCACGGCAAGGGATCATTGTAAATTTTCGGCTTTAAAGTTCATTCGTACATTTCTGTAGTATTTCATACATATCATAATAATTTAACCAACCACAGACACCAAAACATTTAAACTGAAACAAAGTAGGTAGAATTTATATACACAAGTTTTAAACTGATTCATCTCATACATCTGATGGAAACCTTGTTGCATGTTTCTTCCAACCTAGTTGCTAGTTGGTAAACTCTCAAGTGTAGTTCTCAGATCCCTTTCTGTAGATAATACTATGAAAGCATGTACAAATAGAACTGCCTTTCAAAAACAAATAAATGTAATAATCCCTGTTTGGACTCTTGGGTTGTAATGTTTGCAGCCCATTTATCCAGCACAACTCTTTTTTTTTCCAATACAAGAATTCTCTCTCCCCCTTTTTTCCATATAGGTACATCATCTAGTACAATGAATCTAAGATCAGTCTCCATATGTCTAACAATGCAAAATGTCTGGATACTGGGAGGGAAGGTTCTTTTTTCTAATAGAATGACTGTGTTGGGAAATATAGTCCTTCACTTTTTTGAGTAGTTTCTCCAACATATGCGTAAATTACATATGTTGACTGACAGGTGAAGAAACATTTTATCTGATACCATTTGGATATCCTCTTGTTTGAACTGTCTCTACCATCTCCTGCAACCTTATTAGTAGACTCTTTTTATCTAAAACTATCCATTACACTATAAGAAGTTGTCCACGAACCACAGATTTAAAGACATGGGATAGATAAAAGCTGTCATACTTGAGTAATTTATTTGTACCTGTTGGTTTACAATAAATTATATACACCAAAGGGGTTGATTTACTAAAACTGGAGAGTGCAAAATCCTGTGCAGCTCTGCATAGAAACCAATCAGATTCCGTTTTTTTGTCAAAGTGTTTCTAAACTCACAACAGTAAAACCAGTCTGTATATGCAGTAAAGCATGCTTGTTATACTCACTGTATAACCTAAGGGGTTAATCCTCGCCAGTGGTGGGCGGTAGAAATTTTTGTTGGGGGGCGGAAAAAAGTGTGCCACAGCATCCCCCCGGTCGGTCTGTTGGTGGCACTAACACCATCACCAGTGACTTCTCCTGCTCCGCGGCGGTGGCCTCCCATTCTGCTCGCCATCATGGCGGCGGCATTCATTTCCCCCATCTTCCTCAGCGGCCAATCGAGTGCTTCAAAAAAAATCTTGGCCGCTGTAATTTATGCACCCAATGCCCTGAAAGAGGTGGCCGTTGATAGGTTTGTGCTTCTCGGTTTCTCCCCTTCTTCCACAGTCCCCAAACCATCTCATGATAGTAGAGAGCCTTGGAGGCACTCTGCACATGCTCAGTGAGTATTGGTGTGTATTGCGAGAGAGGGTTTTTTTATTTATTGGAAGGGTGCGTGTGATCAGCACAGGGCCAATCAAAACTGTCCAGACAGAGGGTCAGGGTTCACACAGCCTCATAGGACAGTCAGAGGAGAATGAAAACTCCTCCTACAAGCTTCATGATTTAAACTCTTTTTTATCTCTCTCCATTCCAACAACTTTTCCTTAGTCTGGGGGGAAGATAAAAGGGGGGGGGGGACAAGTGGGCAGGAGAGTGGGAGATTGGGGAGCAAGGATTAAAACTTTGAGATTTTTTCCTTACCCCCACAAAAAAAAGGCGAAGACTATCTGGAGTTTTTGTATCTGGATGTGGGGCCCCCCACCTCTCTTGCCTCCTCCATGGGGAAGAAACTCTATACATATTGCTATTTTGATGGGATCCTAAGAGATACACCTTTTATAAATATTTGTTTGTGTATTTATGTTGTCTCATGTTAGGTTAGTCTATCGGAAGAATACTGTATTGGCTTTTTTAAAGTAATGCATTATGTTTTATAACTGTTTTCTCTTAATTTGAATTAAAAGAAACTCCTCCTACAAGCTTTTTTTTTTTTTTTTTTTTTTTTGTTTAATAAGTTTTTATTAAAGAAAAATAGAGCAAAGACAAACATAAGGCACATAAAAGGTACATATTTAGAAGTCAAAATGATAAATTTAGGTTTAGACTGTATCAACTATGTCAGTAAAATATGAACCATACACCCATCAAGTGACTATATATTTATAAAAAGTATTATTGCATCATCTAAGTAAAAAAGAAGGGGAGGTTCACAGTATTTGAGTCCTGAAGTCAAACATACTGAAAAGAGATCTGTATATTGGTTTAACAAAAGTATAAAGTAAGAGGAAAAGGGAGAGTATGAATAGAAAGAGAGGATAGAGGAAAAGAGAGAGCAAGAAGTGGGAATGGGGAGGGGAAGGGGGGAGGGATGAATTGCTGGCACACATGTTATCACATTGAAAAGAACCTAAACATCAGAATATAAACAGCTACTCTTAGTAAGTCAATTTAAGGGGTTTGTGTTATAATGTCTTTATAGGTGGAAGTGGATTGAAAGTTTATCCATGAATCCCATGTTATGGAATGTTTCTTGGAGGTACCTCTGATGTTGTGTGTAATACTCTCCATAAGATGTACGTTATCAACCATTTGTAACCAAACTCGAATAGAAGGGATTGTTGGTTGTCCCCATAAAGTCGGGATTAAAGCTTTGGCTGTGTTCAGCAAATGGGGGATAATTGAACGTTTATATAATCTCATAGGGGTAGTCGTAGAGTGAAAGAGGATAGCCCAAGGGTCATTGGGTATATTCGTATCTGAGATCTGTGTTATCAGAGTACGAATGGCATCCCAGAAAGGTCGAATCAGTGGGCAAAACCACCAGACGTGTGCGTGAGTAGCGTTGTTCCCACAATTCCTCCAGCATAACGGGGAACTGGCTGGGAACATTTGGTGTAATCTAGCTGGGGTGTAATGCCATCTGGTTAACAGTTTATAGTTAACTTCTGACATTTTCGAGGCTATGGAAGAAGTGTGGGCTAGTTGAAGAACCTTGTCTTTTTGGTTGTCAGTGAGGGAAGAATTTAAATCAGTTTCCCATTTAGCAAGGAAAGGTGGAGGGTTGGGATTTTGTAGAGCAATGAGAGCTTTGTAAAATAGAGATATACTATGTAAAGGTGGATCTTTTGGATAGAAAATCTCTTCTATAGCATGTAAATCCTCAACACCTCTAATTGGTTTAGGGAGGCAATTTAAGAAATGTTGTAATTGGTGATATCTCCATTTATCCATAAATGTAGCAGGTTTAGGAGCTAGAATCATACTCAGTGGTTTAATATTGTTGTCACGGAGGACATGATGTAGTAGAAGGGGTTCTGCAGATTTCCATGATTTAAAACCTGGGTCTAATAGACCCGGCAAAAAATATTTGTGGTTGAGAAGGGGCAATAAAGGGGAGTTATAGTTCCATGAAAATTTTTTGTGTAGTGCATCCCATATATCTAAAGAGGATATAGTAAGAACCGAAGTATTATGAGCCAAATTTCTGCAAGATCGGGGTATCCAGGGAGCTATAGAAAGGTCCATTCCACTTAGAGAATATTCAATTTGTACCCACAATTTCGTTTTGAGAGCATATTTCCAATCCGTCAATCTGGAAAGAACAACCGCTTGATAGTATGTTTTGAAATTAGGAAGAGCCAGACCACCAGAGCGTTTGGAGCAGAACAATAGCTCTCTGGATATCCTGGAGTGCCTATTCTTCCAAATAAATTTGGAAATCATGGTTTGTAAAATAGTGAAGAACCCCACCGGAACACCTAATGGAAGCATTTGGAAAATAAAGAGGATGCGAGGTAATATATTCATTTTAATTATATTTACTTTCCCCAGCCAGGTATGTGATAAATTGGACCACTTTCGTAGGTCATCTTTAATCTTATTTAGCAAGGGGATATAATTGTATTGAAAAAGAGAATGGGGATGAGGAGTAAGATAAATACCCAGATATTTCATACATTTTGGTTCCCACTTAAAGGGAAATAAAGGTTTAAGAGAGAGAGCCTCCGACTTGGGGATATTAATGTTTAAAATTTCCGATTTGGATAAATTTATTTTGAAGTTAGAGATGGAGTGAAAATTGGAGAATGCCGTCATTAAATTTGGAATTGAAATGCGTGGTTGTTGGATAAAGAATAATATATCATCAGCATAAGCTGCGTATTTATGTGATTTGTTACCTATTTGTATGCCTTTGATATCAATGTTATGTCTAATTGTTGCTAGAAATGGTTCTAGGGTAATAGCAAAGAGAAGGGGAGAAAGGGGGCAGCCTTGCCTGGTTCCATTGTGTAGGACGAAAGGGTCACTCAGCATCCCATTTATCCTAATTTGTGCTGTAGGATTAGAGTATAGGGATGAAATTCGATGAAACATCTTAGGACCCAGCCCGAAGTATCGTAGGGTCATTTTAAGGTATTCCCAGTCTACCCTATCAAAAGCCTTCTCAGCGTCAGTGGAGAGGAGTAGGGTGGACTGGGAGCGCCTCTGGACATATTGAATCAACGAGATTGCACGAAGGGAATTGTCTTTTGCTTCCCTGTTAGGTATGAAACCCGATTGATCTGCTGAAATCCAGCTAGGTAAAAGAGGCAACAATCGATTCGCCATTACTTTGGCAAGTAATTTAATGTCCACATTGATCAACGATATGGGCCTGAAACTATTGCATAGGGTAGGATCCTTATCAGGTTTGGGGATGACAGTGATATGAGTGGAGAGAGATTCTGGGCGTAAACCTGAAGAGTGAGAGATGGAATTTGCATAGGTGCACAGACGAGGGAGCAGTACATCACTGAATGTTTTGTAATATAAAATAGTGAACCCATCAGGTCCAGGGGCTTTACCGGATGGGAATAATTTTAATGCTGCCTGAAATTCCTCGACTGAGAAATCTTCTTCCATTTCTTTTAGTATGGACAGGGGCAATTTAGGTAGGTTAGCATCTTTTAAATAAGAGAATATGCGACTCCTTCTTTCTTTTTGAGAAAGAGAGGACAAATCATTTTTAACATTGTAAAGGTCCGTGTAGTAATCTCTGAAGGCCTTAGCGATATCTGGGGTTGCGTGGACTAGCTCTCCTGATGGGAGTTTGATTTTGGAAATAAACGACTGCGCCTGTTTAGTTTTCAAGGATCGGGCTAATAGCTTACTTGGTTTGTTCCCCCACTCATAGAATTTCTGAGATAGGCGTTGGAATTTCCTCTTAGTATCTAAGTTGAGGAGCGATTTCAACTCTTCTCGTTTAAGTGTGAGGGATTTAAGGTGTTCAATATGTAGAGATAATTTGTGTTGTTTTTCGAGGGTCGCCATCTGCTGCAAGACCTGGGCGACTCGCTGACCATGCTCTCTTTTTTTCCTAGTTCCAAGTTCAATGAGACGACCTCTTATAGTAGCCTTATGAGCCTCCCATACAGTGGAGGGAGATGTGTCAGCAGGCTTATTTTCTTTAAAGTACTGTGATAAATGAGAGGCTAATATGGAGACCTCAGCTTCGTTGGAAAGAAGGGAGTCATTAAGTTTCCAGTTATTAGTACGTCTTGGTAGGGAGGGCATGGTCAACGTCATCGACACAGGTGCATGGTCAGATATAGAAGCAGTCCCTATGTGAGCGGATTGCAGGAGGGGAAGATGATAGTGATCTAAAAACATGTTATCTATTCTGGAATAGGATTGATGTGTTGTGGAAAAATGGGAGAAATCCTTTTCCTTAGGATGGAGGAGACGCCAGACATCCATTAGTTGGAGGCTCAAAAGTTTCTTCTTAACAAATTTCAAACGTTTGAAAGAAACACTGGAGCGACCTTGAGAGGTATCCAGAGTAGGGTCTAGGGGCATGTTTATGTCACCAGCTAAGATAGTAAGACCCTTGGCAAACTGTGAGAGTTTAGTAATGATTTGTGAGAAAAAAGTTGGTTGATTGTGGTTTGGACAATATACATTTGCTAAAGTGCATTGAGTGTTTCCTATGAAGCCTCGAAGGAAAAGAAAGCGACCATGTTCATCTGCTAACATATCAGATAGCCTGACAGGACACGCCTCTACAGAATCCAATGGCAACACCTTTAGCTTTGTTGGTATCTGATAAGCTATAGTACCACTGTGGAAAATGGGGTGAAGTTAGCTTAACAGAAGTTGTGTGAGTAAGATGCGTTTCTTGGAGAAAAGCAATTGAACAAACGGCTTGTTTTAGTTCACGAGCTAATTGGTGACGCTTAACAGCGACATTAAGACCCCTGACATTGTATGATACACACTTTAAGGTAGCCATATCTAAAGCAGAGCTTGGTCCTTCAGCCAACCTATCCATGTGTGCCAACAGAGAGGGGGGAGGGGGGCGGGGGAGAAGAAAGAGAGTTTTGGAGAGAGAGACAGAGAAAAAAAGAGGAAAAAAGAGCATATATAGAAATTACATATGTAGATTAAGCATCTTGTGGGAAACATTTGAACGTCACGCAGAAATCTGCAGTGTTCCCATTGGGGAGAGAGAAAACGAGAGGCCATCTCAACCCCTGGGCAGGGGTCGGATAGAACAGTTGTAAGGCCAATCGCAGTCTCCAACCCCAGGAGGACTGGGGGGCGGGTTTACTGTGTTTAAGGTGGGGTAGAGGGAGGAGTACGCACTGACAGCGCACGGCCTATAAAAAACATATAACCTACAACTGTAGGGACTTAATAAGTTCCAGTTAGTAATGTAGAGATAACCTATAAACGGGCCAGGATCATTGTAAACAACATATAGCTTGAAAAAGTAATATATAACTGTAGACCAGCTTGGTACCTGAATTATATAATAAAAGATTAAAGTAAACACTTAAAAACAACTAAATAATTAGAATACCAAAAAACATTGGTCAATGCAATAGTACATCGGTTTTGGCCATATATGTATGTGGAAAAGTACAGAAAAACTTGTGACCAAAATACTACTCAGAATGTCATCCTGTGAATAATTGGTGGTCTACATGGATGGATAATAAAAAAAAAAAAAAAAACAGAAAAAAGGGGGAAAAGGCCACTTTTCAACCATGCTTTTGTGCAGAGCCTGGGAGTGAGGTACGTTGCTTCTTTGAGGGAGTCTTTCCCCATGGTGGGTCTAGATGGCTCAGAAATTTAGGGATTGGGTCTTGCCAGCCTGGGAGCTCCATTGGTGGGAGGTTAAGATCATGTAGAAAAGTTGAAAGTTCCTCCGGGAATCTTAATGTGTAGGAACGACCATTTTTCGTGGCAATCAGGCAGGCTGGGAATCCCCATCTGTATATGATCCCATCAGAGCGCAACTGGTCAAGAAGCGGTTTCAGAGCTCTACGACGATCTAGCGTTTCCTTGGAAAGATCTGGGAAGATGGTAATGACTGCTCCGTCAAAGTCAACGTTAGGTAGGCCCCGCATCTTCAACATGATAGCGTTTTTATCTTCGAAGTAATGCAGGCGGCAGATGACGTCTCTAGGTTGATCTGAATTAGCATTTCTAGGCCTTAGAGCCCGATGCACACGGTCGAAGCGCAGCGGTTCAGTGACAGATCTACCCAAGATGGTATTAAAAATGCCTCTTATGGATGGTTCTAGATCATTATCCCCAGTAGCTTCCGGCAGACCTCTGATACGAATATTGTTTCTACGGTTGCGGTTCTCGAGGTCCTCAAGCTTATAAAGAGAGGCTCGATGGGCAAAGGCCAGCTGAGTAGCAGTGTCTTGTAGTTCTTTAATGGCTACAGCATGTGTGTCTTGCCGTTGTTCTGTTTCCTCAACTCTGACCAGGATATGCGACATATCAGATCTAACAGCAGTTATTTCTTTTTTGATGGATTTCTCCAAACTGCGAAACATACCTGCAAGTTCTTTTTTAAGGCCGCTCATTAGTGAAGTCATCTCGGAGCCGGCTGGGGATCCTGGATCGTCCATAAGGTCAGAGCAGTATGAGGAGGCAGGAGAGCTTTCTCGCACAGAGATTGCGTGAGACGATGGAGAGGCACTTGTGCGCGAGGTTCGAACCTGTTCGTCACGTGCGTTAGCCAAATACTGTTGGATGGAGCCTGTAGAGACTGGAACGGGCAGTGACCTCTTGCCTGGACGTTTACCTGAGGCTGCACGAAGTTTAGGCGTTTTGGCGGGCATCGCTGGACCTATACGGCCGTTAGCTGTAGGGAGCACTCCTAAATTACATCTGTGTAAGGTCAGACATGCATTAAGGTGCCACAATCATGTGGAAAAGTGTAGATGTAGGAATTGCTATAAGGTCACTTTAAAAGGTACAACGAGGAGTTAAAAAAAAAAAATGTTGTACCTTAGGTAGAGGCAGAGAGGAAGTAGCAGCACTTGGTGGATTAATATGGCAGACGGTCCCCAAAGACGGGTTAGATTTTTAGATTTTCCTTGTGGTGGTTGCTTGCATCAACAATGTATAGAGGAGCTTGCTTGTAAACCTCTATCCAGAAAAAAGAAAAAAGAAAAAAAAAAAAAAACGTTGATAGGTAAGACAGAGCAGGCTGAGGACAGGGAGAACACTGTGGAGCACCAAGATGGCCGCCGACTTCCAGGGGTAGGCCGAAGCCGCGGACTTTCCTGAGATTAGTGTCCGGTCTGGCGTGTGCCGCCTCTCGGGGGTCCGGAACGGCGCTGTATGGGTCTAAATTCAGTGTCTCAGTGGGGCTGCAGAGTATTGGCACTGTCAAGAGTACTCAGTGAGGGAAGAGGATAGGGATGTCACCGTACTCACTGTGTCTTTGCTAGGAGAAACCGGAGCAGCAGGCCGCAAGATGGCTCCCACTGAAGACAGACTTGAGGTAGGAGAGGGGAGCAGCTGGCGTCACCACAGCCCTCAGAGGAGCTAGCGAAATCTCCGATGTCAACCCGATTAGGGAGTAGAGGTGTGGGGCTCCGCTGTTCCACTGATGCAAGGGGGAGAAAGGCTGCTTAAGTCGGGCTCCTGTAAGGCCCAATATGGCGGCGGGCACACCAGGCCTAAGACTGGCCATAGGCCCGGGACCGCAAAGCTCCGCAAAATCTTCCAATATACCTTGGCAGCAGTAGCAGGAGGGGGGTCGGTGTGGTAGAGGGAAGGATGGAGCTCGGGAGATCGGGAAACAGTTAGGATGGCCGTGGATTAGTATCCCTTAAGCGGAGCTCAGCTCATACACGTCTTCCCTGTAGCTCGTTCGGACACGCCCCCCCCCTCCTACAAGCTTTAACCAGACACTGATAGACGTCATAAGACTGTTATATACTTCTGATGAGAAAAGGTATTTTGCAGTTTATATTTACTAAAATAATTACACTTCCATGTTCTGTGTACTATGGGAGACCAGATATAGTGAATGCAGGGTCCTGGGTTTAGTAACACTTTAATTGAACAAGCTGAAGTTAGAAGCTGATTGGCTACTATGCACAGGTGCACCAGATTTTGCACTCTACAGTTTTAGGAAATCAACCCCAAAGTGTCCAAAAATAGAATTAGTTTGGTGTCAATCACCATGTTTAGTTGACTCGTGCTCAATAAAAACTGATAAAGGGATACAATGTCACCCTACCAGAGGGCAAATACATCACATTATACAGTGAAGCCATGCACTGTAATGTTGTATAAAGTATTTAAAAATACAAATACATTTTTAAAATTATCAATAAATGCACCCACAAAAGACAGGGCAACATTTGATTCAATAGTAACTCTTCATCGTAATGCCCCGTACATACGATCGGACTTTCCGACAACAAAACTGTGGATTTTTGTTTGAAGGATGTTGGCTCCAACATGTCTTGCATACACACGGTCACACACAAATGTTGGCCAACAATTACGAACGTAGTGACGTACAAGACGTACATAATGTCTCCATTACGAACGCTAGTTTTACAAGACTTAGTGCTTCCGGCTCGTAATTGATTCCGAGCATGCGTGAACTTTTGTCCGACGGACTTGTGTTAACACGATCAGAAAGTCCGACAACAAACATTTGTTGGTGGAAAATCTGAGAACCCGCTAGCCAACATTTGTTGGCGGAAAGTCCGCCAACAAATGTTCGATGGAGTATACACACGGTCGGACTTTCCGCCAACAAGCTCATAAGCTCAGAACATTTGTTGCTGGAAAATCCGATCGTGTGTACGGGGCAATACACATACATTTGTTTCTGAAAAAAAAAGTTTATTAGTCCAAATCACATATAACAAATCCTAGGCAGTGTTTACAATACCTCAATAGGGGATATTTGAATTAAAGAAAGTAAAACAAGTCCCTCCCTAGTTATATTGCCTCGCTTTAACGCTCTCTCAATAATGTCAGAGATTTGTGCTTTTATTACCCCATGTAGGATTCATTGGCAACTATCCAACAATCCAGCACTAAAGAGAGCTCCACCTGCTGCCATTACACAAAAACTACTAAATAAGTATATGCAACGTTTCATACTTAAAGTTAGAAATATAGGCAAAACTCTTCTTTTTTCAATTTGGACAGAGCAAGGAAGGATATACCCCTATGAAATTTTACTTTTGCCATCTGTGTCCCATTGCGGAGATTTCCCTCCACTTCCTGTCCCATAGCCAAACAGGAAGTGATAGGAAATCCCTGCAAATTAAGGGAATTCCTTGGGGACCCCCAGGTCACCAGAACTAGTGTCCCCATTGGAAAATTTACTCTCTATTCCTTTTCTGGGGACAACTCAAAATTGATTGAGATTTTTCTTTTACTTTTATTTTCAATGATCATGGTAAAGAAGACTAATAGAGAGGGTGAATCTCCATAACAGGAGCACAGATAGCAATAAACACTGACAGGTGCTCTAATCCATCTCCAGTCTATGCAAAACTAAAAAAAAGTTTTGCCTTTAGTTATACTTTAACTTTTGTTTTTTCATTCATTATTCTGACCATAATAAATAAAGAGAATAAGGGCAAAACTGCTACTGTATAGATTTCTTTTACAGCTCTATACACAAATGAAATATATATAAGGAAAAGTTCTTACCTACCAAAGGATGTGTGTTTCTGTCCGTTCTGACCAAAACTATTAAAGAAGATAAGTGCAAAGTCACTATACATTTCCTTTAACCGCTTGCCGACCGCCTCACGCAGATATACTGCGGCAGAAGGGCTCGTACAGGCAAAACCACGTACCTGTACGTTGCACTTTAAGCCGCGGCACGCGCGCGCGCGGCGAGTTCCGTGAGTCAGGTCGTGGGTCCCGCGGACTCGATCGCCGCGAGGATACCCGAGATCGCCTCACGGGCAGAAAGAACGGGGAGATGCTGATGTAAACAGAATCCCCAATTCTGCCAAGTGACAGTGTCCCTGGATCTCTGCACCCTGTCATCGGAGCAGAGATCAGTAATGTCACACACACAGCCCATCCCCCTGACAGTTAGAAACACGCCCCTAGGACACACTTAACCCCTACACTGCCACCTAGTGGTTAACCTCTTCACTGCCAGTGTCATTTACACAGGAATCAGTGCATTTTTATAGCACTGATTGCTGTATAAATGACAATGGTCCCAAAAATGTGTCAAAAATGTCCAATGTGTCCTCCATAATGTCGCAGTCATGATAAAAAAAAAAGCTGATCGCCGCCATTTGAAAAAAAAAAATATTAATAAAAATGCCATAAAACTATTCCCTATTTTGTAAACGCTATAACTTTTGCGAAAACCGATCAATAATCGCTTATTGTGATTTTTCTTACCAAAAATATGTAGAAGAATACGTATCGGCCTAAATTGAGCAAAAAAATTGTTTTTTTATATATTTTGGGGGATATTTATTATAGCAAAAAGTAAAAAATAATGCTTTTTTTTTCAAAATTGTCGCTCTATTTTTGTTTATAGCGCAAAAAATAAAAAACGCAGAGGCAATCAAATACCACCAAAAGAAAGCTCTATTTGTGGGAAAAAAAGGGCGTCAATTTTGTTTAGGAGCCACATCGCACGACGGGCGCAATTGCCAGTTAAAGCGACGCAGTGCTGAATCGCAAAAAGTGCTCTGGTCAGTAAGGTGGTAAATTCTTCTGGGGCTGAAGTGGTTAAAGTCAAGCTCCAGATAAACATCCTAGTACACAGATAAAATACATAAAAAAAAAGCTGTGCTACCAAAGTCTCCATCCAGTCTTTGGATATACACAGCTCTGCCACACAGCACAGGCCTGCCTGACAACTCTTCTCCCCATCCCCAGCTTGGATAGTGGAGAAGAAGCAGATGATCTCATGTCTCTGTCACTCTGCTCTCTACTCCTATCAACATGTTCCTTAAGACATGAGCACTGCAGCACATATGATTCACTGATACTGGAGCAAATTCAAGTAGTTACACTGCTTAAATAAGCAAACAAAATGCTGTATTAATGATTAGAGAGCTGCAATAATTTGTCTTACATTTCCTTACACCATAACAATACGGATGGTTTAGTCCTCTCCATGACCTTAATCTTCTACTCATTTACCAGTGTTATAGTCCCAGTATAGGATATATGTGTTTAGATAAAGTGATCCCTTACAAATAAAATACCTGTCCAAAGATACGTTTTATCTGTTGTCCTTTTCACTTACCATATTTGTTTATGTATTGCATTCGTTTATGCTATGAATATCTCAGATGCCTAATATGTTCTCACCAAAAGGAAAGAACTTGGATCATTGAAAAAACTGTATTCATGAAAATATAATTGGATGCATATTTTCTATGAAAAAAATGATTTGATAAGACAGATTCATTTATGGATTTGCATCTAACTTTGTGGTAAGGTCATGAATAATACACTCTGACATTGGTAATATGAGTCTGTGATTACTATTTTCCCATTTTTAAATTACATCAAATATAATTACTCTAATACCTAGATAATTATATTATTTCCTCTAAAATTGTTTGGTGTGGTTATTTAAAAAGATTATAGATTAGCTCCAATGTGAGAGTATTCAGTTAGTTTTTGTAATGCCACAGGGAACCTGAAGTTTGGCTATTATGCTATCTCTAGGTTCACAGACCTTCTTTGAGAGGGCTTTACATCTATTTATAAAGCTATGAAATTGCATGCAGGGAAATCAAAACTGACCATAAAAGCCTGATGTGAAAGCACTATAATAGATTATTTTCACTGTGTCTACACAAGTTAATTATTAGCATGACGCCAGTAATGACCCACTTATTTTTTAAATCTCTTTGTTAAAAGAAAAAAAAATACATGTTTACTCATCTTCCAGGAAATCCAGGCATATGAGGTGGTATTTTAGCTGATTCATGTGCAATGCCATTCACTTTGAATGGCAACCCAATGCCCCTTGCCAGTGTATCATAAAGCACCTCCATTTTAGCACAAAGCAATGCACAGATGTGCATTCTGGTGATCTGATTTGAAAAAAAAAAAGGGCAGGTGCATAAAAAATGTGCATTGCGGGAAATAGGCTGCCTTAAAGTAAAGCATGTTAATGTGCAAATGTGGGGCAGAGCATGATCAGCAATTCTGAAAGTGGAAGGAGAAGAGTGTCAGAAATGCAGACAAAGCTTAGAAATGCAGAAAGGAGCACCAGATCAAAATCAGATGAAACAGTCCAAGATCATTTAAAGTGGTTGTAAACTCCTACGTATACCCAGTGAAGGGACTAGCATCAGGTGATACACAAAGATGAAACAACTTAAACAAAAGTTGTACTTGTTTATCTGCAGCACTCTCTCTTCTCCAGCCATCTAAAATGCAACTTTTACACAGCATCTGAAAAGTAGTAGATGGAGATCTTAAGTCTCACTCTGCATAGCTCAGTGAGGAGAACTCTGATCCCTGATTAGAGGGAAGGGACCCCCCCCCCCCCGCATAGTACATGGGGAACATGCACATCTGTAGTTGTCAATCACAGTCTATGTGCTGGAGCTCTCCTCCCCATTATCAATTACCTTTTGGAGTTGGAAAAAGCTATCAGAAGTGACTCATGTAGAGAACAGAGGAAGGAGGCAGTAGAGAGAAATAACTCAGAGACAAGAGCTGAAATATTTCACAGATACTCTGCACATCATGTAGTCAGTTTTATTAGGCCACAATGGAAGAGGGAAGGACAAAGTCATTTTTGTTGAGAAATAATAATTACAATCTATCATCTCAGAGACAACAGCCAAACAGGCGTGCTGTATAGACATGTGCAGGATGGAAAAATTTGTTTAGTTTCGTTTCGTTTCGATTCGTTATTTAACTAAATTCGTTTAGTTAAATTTGTTGCATTCGTTTTCGGGATTCATTTAGTTTCATATTCAAATTCGAAAAATTTGCCCGTATTCGAAAAAATTCGACCGCATTCGAAAAAAAATTATCAAATTCGAAAAAAATTCTACCGCATTCAAAAAAATTTCACCGAATTTGAAAAAGTAAATTATATATAACCATTTTGCGAAATTCTAAATTCTTATAGAATGAAAGTGAATTTGAATAGAATACAAAATAATAGAAAAGAATAGCATAGAAAAACAATAGAACAGAAAAGAAAAAAAATATAATATATTCTATTCTAATTTTTTCTATTCAAATTCATTCTGTGCCAAATTCCAATTTCGGAAGATGGTTTTATATATATATATATATATATATATATATATATATATATATATATATAACATTTTAATTTTAATATTTTAATATTTTTTTCTATGCTGTTCTATTGTTTTTTCTATTCTAGTCTTTTCTATTAGAATTTGATTTCATTCTATTTCTATATTATATTCCATTTTCCGAAATTCGAATTTCGTATACAATGAATTCACATTCAAATAGAAAAGATTAGAATAAAATAGAAAAGAATGGAAACGAATAGCATAGAAAAACAATAGACCAGCATAGAAAAAATATTATATATACATCTTCCAAAATTCGAATTTCATATAGTATGAATTTGAATTCAATGAGAAAAGATTAGAATAGAAAATAATAGAAAAACAATGGAACAGAATAGAGAAATTATAATATATATATATATATATATATATATATATATTATGGAATGTAATAGAAAATAATAGGACAGAATAGCATAGAAAAAAATTGAACAGAATAGAATTATATATATATATATATATATATATATATATATATATATATATATATATATATATATATATATAATGATTTATTCTATTCTGTTCTATTGTTTTTCTAGTCTATTCTTTTCTATTATTTTCTATTCTAATCTTTTCTATTCGAATTCAAATTCATTATATACGAAATTCGAATTTCAGAAGCCATCTTCCGAAATTCGAATTTTGTATAGAATGAATTAAATTTGACTAGAAAAGTTTAGAATAGAATAGAAAAGAATAGCATAGAAAAACAATGGAACAGAATAGAAAAAAATATAATACATATACTATATTTTATTCTATTCTGTTCTATTGTTTTTCTAGTCTATTCTTTTCTATTATTTTCTATTCTAATCTTTTCTATTCAAAACAGAATAGAAAAAAATATTATATATATATAATATATATATAGATCTATAAATATATATATCTATATATATATATATGTATATGTATACAGTGGGGACGGAAAGTATTCAGACCCCCTTACATTTTTCACTGTTCGTTATATTGCAGCCATTTGCTAAAATCATTTAGGTTCATTTTTTCCCCCTTAATGTACACACAGCACCCCATATTGACAGAAAAACACAGAATTGTTGACATTTTTGCAGATTTATTAAAAAAGAAAAACTGAAATATCACATGGTCCTAAGTATTCAGACCCTTTGCTGTGACACTCATATATGTAACTCAGGTGCTGTCCATTTCTTCTGAACATCCTTGAGATGGTTCTAAAACTGATGAGACCAAGATAGAACTTTTTGGCCTTAATTCTAAGCAGTGTGTGTGGAGAAAACCATGCACTGCTCATCACCTGTCCAATACAGTTCCAACAGTGAAGCATGGTGGTGGCAGCATCATGCTGACCTCAGACTGGGCTGAAGGTTTGACTTCCAACAAGACAATGACCCTAAGCACACAGATAAAATAATGAAGGGGTGGCTTCACAACAACTCCGTGACTGTTGTCGAGTGGCCCAGTCAGAGCCCTGACTTAAACCCAATTGAGTATCTCTGGATAGACATAAAAATGGCTGTCCATCCAACGTTTACCATCCAACCTGACAGAACTGGAGAGGATCTGTAAGGAGGAATGGCAGAGGATCCCCAAATCCAGGTGTGAAAAACTTGTTTCATCTTTCCCAAAAAGACTCATGGCTGTATTAGATCAAAAGGGTGCTTCTACTAAATACTGAGCAAAGGGTCTGAATACTTAGGACCATGTGATATTTCAGGTTTTCTTTTTTAATAAATCTGCAAAAATGTCAATAATTCTGTGTTTTTCTGTCAATATGGGGGGCTGTGTGTACATCAATGAGGAAAAAAATGAAGTTGAATGATTTTAGCAAATAGCTGCAATATGACGAAGAGTGAAAAATTTAAGGTGGTCTGAATACTTTCCGTCCCCACTGTATATATATATATATATATATATATATAATATTTTTTTCTGTTTTGAATAGAAAAGATTAGAATAGAAAAGAATAGACTAGAAAAATAATAGAACAGAATAGAATAAAATATAGTATATATATTATATTTTTTCTATTCTGTTCCATTGTTTTTCTATGCTATTCTTTTCTATTCTATTCTAAACTTTTCTACTCAAATTTGAATTCATTCTATACGAAATTCGAATTTCAGAAGATGGCTTCTGAAATTCGAATTTCGTATAGAATGAATTTGAATTTGAATAGAAAAGATTAGAATAGAAAATAATAGAAAAGAATAGTCTAGAAAAACAATAGAACAGAATAGAATAAAATAAATATAGAAAAATAGAATAAAATATAATATATATATTATTTTTTATTCTATTCTGTTCTATTTTTTTTTTATGCTATTCTTTTATTTTCCATTCTATTCTAAACTTTTCCACTCAAATTTGAATTCATTCTTTACGAAATTCGAATTTCGGAAGATGGCTTCTGAAAGTCAAATTTTGTATAGAATAAATTCGAATTTGAATAAAAAAGATATATATATATATATATAAATATAGATATAGAGATATAGATTTTTATATATATATAAACATCTTCCAAAATTCGAATTTCGTATAGAATGATTTTGAATTCAAATAGAAAAGATTAGAATAGGATAGAAAAACAATAGAACAGAAAAAAATAATATATATATATATATATATATATATATATATATATATATATATATAAAACCATCTTCCGAAACTTGAATTTCGTATAGAATGAATTCAAATTCGAACAGAAAATTTTATAATAGAATAGAAAAGAATAGCATAGAAAAACAATGGAACAGAATAGAAAAATTTATATATATATATATATATATATAAAACCATCTTCCGAAATTGGAATTTGGTACAGAATGAATTCGAATTCGAATAGAAAAGATTTGAATAGAATATATTATATTTTTTTCTATTCTGTTCTATTGTTTTTCTATGCTATTCTTGTCTATTATTTTCTATTCTATTCTAATCTCTTCTATTCGAATTCAAATTCATTCTGTACCAAATTTCAATTTCGGAAGATGGTTTTATATATATATAAAATATTATATTATAAATAAATATTATATTTTTTCTGTTCTATTGTTTTTTCTGTTCTAGTCTTTTCTATTAGAATTCAATTTCATTCTGTTTCTATATAACCATTTTCCGAAATTCGAATTTCGTATAGATTGAATTTGCATTCAAATAGAAAAGATTAGAATAAAATAGAAAATAATAGAGAATAATAGCATAGAAAAATAGACCAGCATAGAAAACATATATATTATATATTTTATATATATATATATATATATATATATATATATATATATATATATATATATATATATACACACACACACACACACACACACATCTTCAGTAATTCTAATTTCGTATAAAATGAATTTGAATTTGAATAGAAAACATTAGAACAGTATAGAAAAGAATAGACTAGAAAAATAATAGAACAGAATAGAATAATATATATTCTATTGTTTTTCTAGTCTATTCTTTTCTATTATTTTCTATTCTAATCTTTTCTATTCAAATTCAAATTCATTCTATATGAAATTCGAATTTCAGAAATATATATATATATATATATATATATATATATATATATATATATATATATATGTATGTATATATATATAAAACATCTTCCGAAATTCGAATTTCGTATAGAATGAATTCAAATTTTAATAGAAAAGACTTATAGAATAGAAAATAATAGAAAAGAAAAGCATAGAAAAACAATAGAACAGAATAAAAAAAAAATATTATATATATATAAATATCTATCTATATATAGATAGATAGATAGATCTCTATATATATATAGATAGATATTTATAAATATCTATCTATCTATATATATATATATATATATATATATATATATATATTCTATAGCTTTATTATTTTATATTCTATTTTATTGTATTTTTTAGAAAATCGTTTTCTATTTTTTTCGAATTCGATTCGAATTTGTTTTCGAATTTAAATCGAATTTGTTTTCGACTGTGATTCGAATTTGTTTTCGAATTCAATCTTTTTTTTCAGATTCGTTTAAATTCGTTACTTTTGTAATTCGGAAATTCGGATGCATCCGAATTTCCGAATAATGAAAAATTAGTCCGAATTTCGGTTCGGAACAAAACGAAATGCACATGTCTAGTGCTGCATATGGTGTAAGCGGTTTTACTAGGCTGCAATGGAAGAGGGAGAGCTAAGGAAGATTTTACTGGGAAATAATGACAGTAGTCAGAAATATTGCACAAAATGCTGTACATAATGTAAGCAATGTAACCAGGCCACAATGGAAGAGCAAAAGATGGGGCAGTTTTTATCATGATATATAACAACATAAAAATTATTCTTGCATAGACGCACTACATATCATTTGAGCGGTTTTCTAGGTGGCAATGGAAGAAGGAGAGACAAGGCAGGTTTTAGCATGAAATACAATTTATAATGTGACAAAAGACAGAAATATTGTGCAGACCTCATGGTCAGCATTACCACAGTTCAATGCATTTTGTAAGGAACATACAACATGCAGCTTTTCATCCAAAAAATTTACGTTTAAGTCTATATGTCACAGAAAAAAAGGAAGAAATATTGTGCGATCGACAAAAACACATTTAAACAGTTGTAGCAGGCTGCATTTTAAAAGTGACACAACACATGCAGCTTTTTTACCCTATAAAAAAAGGAAGGAATATTGTGAAAACTGCCTAGGTGTTCACGTCAGCCAAGCATAGGTGATACATAATAGTGAAAAACTTTAAAGCCTCACTAAGACATCACTAAGGCAGCCACCACTGCAGCTACTCCGCCTTTCATGAATTAATAATCCAAGCCAGTTTGGCCATAAAAGGGGATCCCCCCACCCTGTGGAAAGAATTCTAAGAGGTGCTTCAACAACAATACTTCCAAAGGATGTATTTTTGCTCCCTTTGTGGTGACAAGATGAGCTCTGACATTTTCTCTATGTAACATGGATTCAAAAGGATGGGCAACCAGTAATGTCCCCCCACACACACACACACGCGCAAACACACCTTTTGATGGCCTGAATTCTGTGGGCTTACACAGGACCTGCAGCAATAATGAGCCCATTAGCCACAAATTTCTAGTGGTAGAGCAACCTGAGTCCTCAGTATTGCTGAGGACAATGCTGTCCTCAACTATTTCACTATTTTCAACTATTTAATTTTCAGCTGTCACTAAAACAAGTTGCAGGACTTGGGGTGCCACTACTAGCTCCAGTGGTATCCCCATTACTGCCTTCCTTCCTTACATTCTAGTTGCTGAGAAAAGGACACCTACCTACTGAAGGATGCAGCTGGAAACAGTTGGGTGGGGTTAGGAGACTTATGCCGCGTACACACAATCGGAAATTCGGCCAGCAAAAGACCGATGAGAGCTTTTGGTCGGAAAATGCGACCATGTGTATGCTCTTATAAAATTAAAATAAGTGTGGCGCTAAAAAAATGTCCTTTATTGGGCAAAGCCAAACAGAATGGTGTCTGGAGGGCGATATGCACAACAAAGAATATTAATGAAAATAAGTCCTATAAGGACTGTTGGTTGACACCAACAAAACAGATAAATAATCGAACCGCAAGGTAAATGGATAAGATATATGGGTGAATCATATATAAAGTATGGTGGCACCTGAAGTGAACCAATAGGCAAACCAATACATGTGCATATAATCAAAAAAAAGGAAAACAATGTAGGAAGAACCACTAATCCCAACAATAGAACTACTCCTCCCTATTGTTGGGATTAGTGGTTCTTCCTACATTGTTTTCCTTTTTTTTGATTATATGCACATGTATTGGTTTGCCTATTGGTTCACTTCAGGTGCCACCATACTTTATATATGATTCACCCATATATCTTATCCATTTACCTTGCGGTTCGATTATTTATCTGTTTTGTTGGTGTCAACCAACAGTCCTTATAGGACTTATTTTCATTAATATTCTTTGTTGTGCATATCTCCCTCCAGACACCATTCTGTTTGGCTTTGCCCAATAAAGGACATTTTTTTAGCGCCACACTTATTTTAATTTTATATCTTCCTTACAATTTGTCTGATTGTGGTGTTGGCTGCTTTGCTCTCTGGTTGGCGCATTATTATTATTTTTGATTTATGTGTATGCTCTTATCTGACTTTTACTGGCCGAATTCCAGCCAGCAAAAGATTGAGAGCATGTTCTCAATTTTCAGTCAGAAAAAGTTCCTATCCGAAAATGTGATCGTCTGTAGCAATTTCGACGTGCAAAATTCCTACGCATGCACGGAAACAATTCAACGCATGCTCGGAAGCATTGAACTTCATTTTCTCGGCTCGTTGTAGTGTTCTACGTCACCGCGTTCTTGACGGTCCGAAGTTCGGCCTACTTTTGTGCGACCGTGTGAATGCAAGGCAAGCTTGAGCGGAATCCCGTCGGAAAAGCCATCATATCTTTTTTCGTCAAGAAGTCTGATTGTGTGTATGCGGCATTACAGTGAGGTTGAAACCTGTACTTGGACCTACACTGTGTGGTCCCATGCAGACTTTCTTCCCCACTTGATGTGCCATGAGATAAACCCAAACCTCTTGCAAGACTTCCATCCATATTACTTGAAGTCACAGATGTTGTAGCAAAGGCAGATGAAGATTCTTGTGTAGTGGGGCGAGGTGAAAAGGGAGGTGTAAGAAATAGGAGTACAAGCCTTTTGTGCTGATCAGTGTCATCCATGTGCTGCTGCGGCTGCCATTGATCATTGTGGAAAACAGTCATGTGTCTCCACATGCAGGTGGTACCCAAATGACTGGTACATTTACCATGCTTGATAGTCTGCAATTCACTATGGTGCTGTTTGCAGCAGATGTGTGAAAAAAGGCCAAGACTATTGAGCTCTGTGGAGTGAACATGGAGATATCAATGGCCTGCACTTATGGAGCAGTGCTATCCAGTGGAATAGGCCAGCTGCTCCCTCCGCTCCTCTGCTAGCTGCCCCTGGATGACATCCTGCCTCATTGATGTTACGCCTCTGCTTTACTCTACAGTCTTTGGCACAGGGTATGGTCTGCCATCTCTGCACCCATCACTTGAGCTTACTTGGCAGTAAACTGCAGCTTTAGGAATATCACTGCCAATTGCTCCTCTCTGCCTATTGTCCTCTCCCTCTATGTTCCTGACATGCTTTTCCTTTCTGATAAAATTGATTTCTGTACATCCTCCTGCGGCATATAATTCATTTGTCTCTTCAATGCCAGTTTTGAGGCAACAGCAGGGTTAGCCATAGAAGGCACATTTGCAGTTTCTGATGATGACTAATAATGAAGGCTTAGTTAACCACTCTCCACTATCTCCTTAATGTGTTTTGGCTGTAAAGCATTCCCACCGCCAGAAAGAAAAGGAAGATGTGCCCTGCCTCTCAAAGGTGTGGCCTCAGCAGTGGTGTATCCTCCATGGGTGCAATATGTGTGGTGCACATAGGCTCCAAGGGGGGTGATGCCCACTGTGCTCGGACACACAATGCTACCCTGGAGGAGAATTGGAATCGACGAGACAAGTCTGAGGCACTGCAGCTATACCTATCACAACCCACTTCCTGGCTCTTCACAGGATTCTATGTGACTCACATTTACAAGCAGCTCCTGTTGCTGTCCGGGAGCTGATGGGGGCTGTCTGGGGATGGGTTCAGCATCAGTGGGGGTAAAGGGCACTGATGTCATCCTAACCACCGGTGGCAAGAACCCAGAGAAAAGGAAATCTTCTTGGCTCTGAGGTCTGTAAATTCATTTCCTGGCCACCCAAGCTGCTTCCATTAACCATTTCAATACAGGGCACTTATATACTTTCCTGCCCAGACCAATTTTCAGCTTTCAGCGCTTATCATTTTTTTCCCACAAATAGAGCTTTCTTTTGGTGGTATTTGATCACCTTTTGAAAAAAAAATGTTTTTTTGTTTCTGTTACAAAACTTTGTAAATAAGTAAGTTTTCTCCTTCACTGATGGGGCTGCACTGACGGCACTGATAAGGAGGTACTGCAGGGCACCGATGAGGTGGCACTGATGAGGTGGCACTAATAATGGGCACTGATGGAGCACTGATAGGTGGCATTGATATGAGCACTGATGGTACATATAGGTGGCACTGATGGGCACTGAAAGGTGACACGGATGGGCACTGATAGGCGGCACAGATGGGCACTGATAGGTGGCACAGATGGGCACTGATAGGCAGCATGGATTGGCACTGATAGGCGGCACGGATTGGCATTGATAAGCGGCACAGATGGGCACTGATAGGTGGCACGGATGGGCATGGATGGGTACTGATAGAGACACTGATGTACATTTATTGATGGTATGGATGGATGCCAATCAGTGCCAAACAATAATGTCTGCCAATCAGTTATGCCCATTGTGGGCACTGATTGGCATCCATTTTGGGCACTGATTGGCATCCCTGGTGGTCTAGGGTGGCATACCTGGTGGTGGGCATCCCTGGTGGTCTGGTGGCATCCCTGGTGATCCAGTGTGGGCATCCTCGGTGGGGCTGCGCTGATAATCGATCAGCACAGACCCCCCCTGTCAGAGGAGCAGCCGATCAGCTCTCCTCTACTCGCGTCTGACAGAGTCCTGTTTACATTGTGATCAGCCGTGATTGGATCTGGCTGATCGCATGGTAAAGAGTCTCCGTCAGAGACTCTTAACCTAGATCGGAGTTGCGGTGTGCCAGACTGACACACCGCAACAACAATCGCCGCGATGCGCACCCCCAGGGGCACGCAGCAGCTTGATATCCTGCTGGACGTCGTATGACGCCCGGTCAGGTCATTGAAACCACTTTTCCGACATCATATTGCTATATGGTGGGCAGCAAGTGGTTAAAAAAGGGTCTGGTTGGAATTTTACAGTGATCCTCACACTGTTTTTTTTTTTTATGTGTTCTGCCCCTTTACAAAATGGGAAAAACCTGGTATGTGGTTTCCTTTTATATTCAAACCAGACCCTTATCCAGGCATGCAGCCTGGTTAGCTAGGGAAATGAGGGCAGTGAGAGTGAAGCCTCCGTCGTGTACCATACCAGGCCACACTGAATATGTAAATAAAATGTATCTAAAAGCAAGCCATACATCATACAATCAGATTGTACAATCTTTGTACAACACCCTCCCCCCCAACTTTACAAAATCATGCAATATGAGGATAAGCCCAAACAATTATCTGAGGTTGGAGTTGCCCTTTGTAACTAGAAAGCTTCCCAGGCTTATACTTAACACAGAAGCCATGACAGGACTCATAGACCAAGTAAATGGCATCTTCATACTTCTTTATTCCTGAGAAAGCCTATCTCCAGTTATCCTGGTGCTGGTGTTTGCTTGGCTTGTGGAGCTCAGGTGCCTCCTGAGAAGATGCTGTGTGCTTTATGTTTTAAATAGGTCAGGGTTTGTTGCCTTCCCCTTTGCAAGGTATCTCTTCGATGTTATTGTGAATGTGTCCTGGTCTGGCATAGGAATAGTGGTCAAGCACTTGCTGACCTCTTGCCTGGCCAACCAGCTTGCATGTCTTGATACAGGTCTACTATGTATTTTAACCGGTTCCCAACCGGCTCACGCAGATTTACTGTTGCACAATGGCTCTCCTGGGCGAAATCCTGTGCGCCAGCATGGGGATTTGTGTGTGTAAACAAGCAAATCCCTGTGCTATCAGAGGAGAGGAATCATGTCGTGTGTTCCTACTAAGTAGGAACAATGATCTGTCTGCTCTCCTAGTCAATCCTATCCCCATACAGTTAGAACACAGTGAGGGAACACACATTTAACCCCGTGATTGCCCCCTAGTGTTAACCCCTTCCCTGCCAGTGACATTCACGCAGTAATAAGTGCATATTTATAGCACTGATCGCTGTATAGATGTCAATGGTCCCAAAAATGTGTCAAAAGTGTCCGATCTGTCGCAATACTGCTAAAAAATCACAGATCGCCACCATTACTAGAAACAAAAATAATAATAATAATAAAAATGCCATAAAAAAACTTTCCCATAGTTGTAGACGCTATAACTTTTGCGCAAACCAATCAATATACGCTTATTGTAATTTTTTTCACCAAAAATATGTAGAAGTATATATATTGGCCTAAACTGATGAAGAAATTTGTTTTTTAAAAACATTTTTGGGGATATTTATTATAGCAAAAAGTTAAAAATATAGTTTTTTTTTTCAAAATTGTTGCTATTTTTTTTTTGTTTATAGCGCAAAAATAAAAACCACAGAGGTGATCAAATACCACCAAAAGAAATCTCTATTTGTGGGGAAAAAAAAGGACGCAAACTTTGTTAGGGTACAAAGGCGCAATTGTCAGTTAAATCGACGCAGTGCCAAAATTGTAAAAAGTGCTCTGGTCAGGAAGGGGGTAAAATCTTCCGGTACTGAAGTGGTTAAGGGGAATTTCGCACTATTTTTTGGTAAATGTTTTGGATTAATACAAGTCCTTAGCTCAGCTACTTATGCCCTTTTTTTACCAAGAGCTTGCAAATGAGCCTTGGAATAAGCCAAAAACTGGGAAAGAGTAACTACAATTTTGTTGAGAAAAAACCCTCTGGGTGATCAATGTGCATTGCAAGGATTTTAACACACTTTGTTGCAGATTCCTACCTGTTTCTGCTCTGAGAAAAAAGCTGCTTGTCCTTTGCATACTGATTCTGAATGGGAGTGACTAATTTATTTTAATCAGCTGGTGCACTTTAACCACCTCAATACAGGGCACTAATGAAATTTTTATATTTTTTTTCCCCACAAATAGAGCTTTCTTTTGGTGGCATTTGATCACCTCTGCATTTTTTTTTATTGCGCTATAAACAAAAAAAGAGGGACAAGTTTGAAAAAACACAATATTTTTTACTTTTTGCTACAATAAATATATATATATTTTTTTTAAACAAATTTTTTTCCTCAGTTTAGGCCGATATGTATTCTTCCACATATTTTTGGTAAAAAAAATTGCGTATATTCATTGGTTTGCGCAAAAGTTATAGCGTCTACAAAATAGGGGATAGATTTATAGCATTTTTATTATTATTTTTTTTTTACTAGTCATGGCGGCGATCTGCCATTTTTTATCATAACTGCGATATTGCGGCGGACATATCGGAAACTATTGACACATTTTTGGGACCATTCACATTCATACAGCGATCCGTGTTATAAAAATGCATTGATTACTGAGTAAATGTGACTGGCAGGGAATGGATTAACACTAGGGGGCGATCGAGGGGTTAATGTGTGTCCTAGGGAGGTGATTCTAACTGTGGGGGGAGGGGACTGACTGGGGGAGGTGACCGATCGGTGTCCCTATGTACAAGGGACACACCATCGGTCTCCTCTCCTCTGACAGGACGTGGATCTGTGTGTTTACACACACAGATCCACGGTCCTGCTTGGTTGCCGGGCAATCACGGGTTCCTGGCGGACATCGTGGCCGCCGGGCACGCGCATCGGTCCCCAGTGACGCGGCATGCGTGCGCCCCCTAGTGGCTCAGGAGGGTGATCACGTCGTATGACGTCCGCCCAGAACGAGAGCTTCCTCGTCCCACCGTCATATGACAGTGGGAAGGCAGCTAGTGGTTAATGGTTCGGATGAGAAAAGTTGAAATGCCTGCATCCCTTTAGAAGTGATTAACTCTTACAAAGCATCCCACCAAAAAACTGCATTTCTGTTCCCTAAAGCCTGACTTGCATCCTAGTGCAGAGTTCTTCACCCAAGCATAAAATAACATTTCTGGGGGCATTCTGTACACCAACTGTGTACAGAGCATCTTCCATTTGCAATATTGCATTCAATTTTACAGAAAATGACAGTGTTGCAATCTGAAAAGAATAATCATTTTTAATAACATTAAATTACAATATTAGAAATAAATTGCCCCTCCTATAACTGGCCTTTGCAGCAAGGAGCACATTAAAGGGTAACTTAAATGACACTATGGCTTGTATAGCAATTGTATATGCTATATTATTTATTTTATTTGCTTTTCCTATTCACTCATTCCCAAGGAATACAATATACAACAAAAATAAAAAAAAAATGTATTTAATATTTCAAAAACCCCCATGTCTTCATCAATAGCAATCCATATTCTCCTTTATCACCATTTTTCCCCATGGTGTTTAGTTGTCCCTGATACATATAAAGTGCTAAAAGAAGAATTGAGATTTGCAAACTATAATTTCGATCAAATGCAAGTAAAATTCAATTTAAAGACAAAAGCCAGCTCAAGACAATAAGCTGGACAAACCAAGAGTGTACCCAGTCAAAAAAATTAAAAGTATGACAATGATATGGAACGAATGTTTAGCCTGGGCTTCACTGGGAGTATAAACCATTATGGAAATGTCTATAAAATTCTGAGCAAGCACTAGGGTTTCCCTCTTTGTGTTTTCAGACAGGTTGGACAGATAAGCATGTGTCAAATGCCCCTATATATTTGTATTATCCTGTGCACGCCTTACAGCAATAGACTATGAGTGCTGCAAAGAAGTGATGGATGGTGCTGTCAAAATACAAAGTCAATTCATAGATATACAACTGAGAGTCACCATTAACAAGAATTATAAGCAAACCATTTATTCACCACCATAGAACAAACTGACATTTCAGGGCCTCTGAGGACCCCTTCCTCAGGCAGGTATTTACAGTCAGTCACTTCCCAGTTCAACACAGTTAGATTAAAAAAAAAAACATAGGCACAATTTTTTTTCTGGGCCAAAGGTACCCTCTAACCTGTTTTCCAAACTGTGGTTTTACTGCACTTCAACATTTGTGCTAACTTGAGAGCCCAACCATCTGCCACCTCTTCACACCTCTTGTATCCTCTGAGATCTTTAGCTTTCCTACATCATTTGTGCTAATTTATTCCAAACTTTTCACAGCTCATCTCTAAGTGCCCAGCTTCTTCAGCACATAATTATCTATTTAACATAAAGTGCAGATCAGTCTTCACAATTTCAAAACAGTCAAAAAGCTAAATGGAAAAGATATACTAAAAATGCAGTGCTTATAATAAGAATCTTTACTAAGAATATAATTACTCCTATAAAGGAAACACTTAATAAAATCTGTACATAAATGTTTATATATTTTGACTTAACTGAAGATGGTTCTACTGAACATTTTGCTGTGGGGTCTAGCTAGTAGTTAATAGTGCTATGTGCATTTTAGAATGTTAGCAACTAAGGAAGGAAGGAATATAAAGCAGAACTGTAAAAGTAGTTAGTAAGGTCAAATGCTATACAGCAAATGCTGCTGCAAAAAGAAAAAAATGACTGGATCAATAAAAGTTGCAACACACACACATTAAAATAGGAGGGGTTCTAAAACCTGTTCAGTGAGGCTTCATCTTTTTCTACGGCACCTACCAAATTCAGACTACCCATGCAGATTTTATTCTGATAGGAAACTTCTCAATAATATCATCAATTACATATATAAGGTTTTCTGTATATGAAAGATAGCAAAGAGACTACTTGCTATTGACACAGGCTCCCAGTGCAAAATAAGGAGAGCTGTTTATCGTATTGGCTTAGATAAGAAGCTAGGTTAGGATGGTATGGTCCAGTGGAGGCTGGTGCTCTAATTTTTTTTTTGGGGGGGGGGGGCGCAAACAAACTGAAAAATACTGAAAAAAAATCATCAATTGCAGTCTCATTGTAGTATTTTTGTCAGTGGATCCGCGCTACAGGGTGTATTTGCAACTGCAGCCCCCCTATGTAAGCAAGGGACACTAGCGTGTACCCTAAAACGGATAAGTATAACAAAATAGGGAATGGCGCTGTGCATAAAGGATGTATTGGTATATGATGTTTATCTAATGGTGGTGGTAGGTGTACCAATGTGACATGCTATAGGGGACACCAATAGGTAGTACCCTCAAAATGCAGCACTATTTATCCCACATATAAATGGGAAAAAAAGTAAATTAATAAATAGTAATAGAAAAGTGCTAATTAATAAATAAATTAGTGGGTGACAATAAATATGAAAAATTACAGCTGTGATCTCATATACAAAATTAATAGTATTGATACAGGTGACCACTAATAATATAGTGTAAAAAGGTAATAAGTGCGAAAGTGTCAGGTGCAATACAATTGACAATATTCCAGCCCCTGCTGGATGGTAGAAATGAAATGCAAATATTAAATTAGAATAGAGGGTATCCACAGTCCTCTATAGTGAAAAACAGAAAATGCAAAGCAATATGTGTAAAAAATATATATATACATATAACACATACACAAATGTGAGGTCTATACACAAATATATATATAAAAAGTGTGTGAGGTAGAGGGTATCCACAGTCCTCTATAATAAAGTGCTAGGAATGCAAAAAGTAGATACGTGGAAAAAAAGTGAGATATAGATATACATATTAATTATTTACCAGTTTGGGTCTTAATATCTGCACATTTTAAATATATCTATATCTCACTTTTTTTCCACGTATCTACTTTTTGCATTCCAAGCACTTTATTATAGAGGACTGTGGATACCCTCTACCTCACACACTTTTTATATATATATTTGTGTATAGACCTCACATTTGTGTATGTGTTATATGTATATATATATTTTTTACACATATTGCTTTGCATTTTCTGTTTTTCACTATAGAGGACTGTGGATACCCTCTATTCTAATTTAATATTTGCATTTCATTTCTACCATCCAGCAGGGGCTGGAATATTGTCAATTGTATTGCACCTGACACTTTCGCACTTATTACCTTTTTACACTATATTATTAGTGGTCACCTGTATCAATACTATTAATTTTGTATATGAGATCACAGCTGTAATTTTTCATATTTATTGTCACCCACTAATTTATTTATTAATTAGCACTTTTCTATTACTATTTATTAATTTACTTTTTTTCCCATTTATATGTGGGATAAATAGTGCTGCATTTTGAGGGTACTACCTATTGGTGTCCCCTATAGCATGTCACATTGGTACACCTACCACCACCATTAGATAAACATCATATACCAATACATCCTTTATGCACAGCGCCATTCCCTATTTTGTTATGCAGTCTCATTGTGCCCATCAAATGCAGCCACTGTGCCATCAATTGTAGCCATCAAATGCAGCCACTGTGCCCATCATATGCAGCCATTGTGCCCATCATATGCAGCCACTTGTGCCCCATAAAATGCAGCCACTGTGCCCATCATATGCAGCCACTGTGCCTATCATATGCAGCCACTGTGCCCATCATATGCAGCCACGTGTGCCCATCATATGCAGTCATGTGTGCCCATCATATGCAGCCACTTGTGCCCATCATATGCAGCCACTGTGTCCATCAAATGCAGCCACTGTGCCCATCATATGCAGTCACTCTGCGCCATCATATGTAGCCACTGTAATAGTATGAATGAATCATAAGGACTCCAATTTAGGAAGGAGAAAAGTGTTAATAAGGCAACTACCACCTGGATCCACATCTCTGTATTTGCTTTTCTTCTCTATCACATAAGAGTATATAAGATAATTTGTTGTTTGAATTGAAACTGCAAGGTAAGGCAGTGTTTCTTTCACTGTAATTGTGATAATGGGTCAGTTGCAGGGAAAGGATCTCCCACCTGCTCCAAATCCCGGGGAGAATTGCCAAGATTATGTAGCTAGAGTATGTGAAACTAAGTATGAGTTCATTAACCCCTGGTTATCTAACTTAGCTGGGTGGACAGAAAGTATGCACGGTAGTGACCCATTCCCTCGAGAAGGAGATAATGATGAATTTCACATAGATATGGTGAAAGGTTTATGTCTGGGAGACAAGAAAGCCTTCCCATGATATTCAGTGTCCCACTCAGTGGGACACGGAATACATGAGGAAGGAGGGGGAGAACTAGTTCAAATATGCCCCTTATTGGTTTCAGAGAAATAGTAAGAAACAAAAGAATGAGGCAGATAAGAGATTAGACCCAACTGACCCACCCCTCCCAGTCAACCCTCCACCATACATAAAACAATGTATAGGTAGGCATGGAAAGTGCAGTTTTATTAAGAGAAATATGCTAAGATTTTTGTCTACAGGTTGTAGTTGGCTAAGTGTGAGAGTTATGTTTGTTGTGTAGAGGTGTGTGAGATCCATGGATTATGTCATGTCGTGTTAGTTGTATTAATATGCCTAAAGTGCTGTATCAACAAAACAGTTGATAACACAGATTGAATATTGGTTGCATGATGATTTGTTTTGTGCTTGTTATGTATGTTTTAAAGTGATGTAACTTTGCCACAAGTACAATTACAAGACTAAAAATGTTTATGTCTGATTTAAAATCATGAACAATTTGATCTATATAATTTGGGTATAAAAAAAAAGTTGACTTCAAATTGTAAAAATCGTGTGCAATGTGTAGTCATTTTGCACTGTGGTAAAGTTAACATGGAAAAGAAAACTTAAAATATTATATTTGCTTATTCTAAAAGAAAAGTTAATCTAAATACTGTGAGCTAAAGATCATTAATTTAAACACTTGCTGGGGTGGCTAAGCATGTGGCCATTGGAGCCACACCCAATGCAGTTAATAAAATTGATAAAAATAAGTAAAGTGAAATGTTAAAAGATTAGTGACGTAAAAAAAAAAAAAAAAAAGCCTTTTTCCCCGACGATTAAAGTTTAAAAAATAAGAAATATTGTCTTATAGATTAAGGAGCAATGACCCCCTCCCTTTCTTTTACACAGGTTAAATTGCATTGCGTGTGTGTGTGTGTGTAAACAGCTGTAGTGTCATGCAAATTGAGTGAGCTGAGTGAACTGTAAAAAGTAAAATTACTCCTTAGTAATGTACAAATATGTGTATTAAACTGTAATCTTTGTTTTAATAAAGAAACAGGTTTGAACAGTTTTCCAATGGGTTATGGTGTATAGTATAACGTATAACATTCTTATAGAGATGGGAACTTATAAAAATGTTTGTTTTTTGAGCTGCTCAATATTTTTTTTAACCATGGTGAACAATAGTTTTTTTATATAGTAACTGTATACCATACATAAAATCCACGTGTAAAAATGAGTTTGACGTCAAATTTTTCTTTATATTAGAAAAAGTGCACTGGTAAAGCAAATAAGAAAGACTTTCTTTATGGAATGGAATGTATGTTTGTGTTTTCATATGCAAATGTACTTGTTACAGGTACATAACCAGTGGTTTATTTTGTTTCTAAGCGAAAAATTAACTGTTTATCACTAAATTTTATCAGTGTTTTATCCCTCAGATTTGATCATTTGGTTTCACGGCTTTCAGAACAAAAGGAACTCACAGCTGCATAGACAACTTTATACAAGATTGTTTTTTTTTTCTGGTTTGTTGGGTTTCACATGTGAATGTTTCCATTACATGTTATCTCACAAGTAATTAGTTACACACCCAGCCAGTGCTTACTTTTTAAGTTCGGCTCATTGCCTCAGGCTAATGTATGTTAATGTCCCTAGCAATACGTCTGTGTGTACCCAAGTGTATTTCAAGAACTGTTTCCTGCCCAGTGTCACCATGCAGCTCCATTTGCTCCTAGAGTTTCCGTTAGTCTGTTTTTACGTGGCTAATTGTTAATATAGGTCTTGTGCAGGAAGATTGTGTCAGATGTCACCAGCTCTTGGCTGTTCCAAGGACCCTCACTTTCAGTTATATGTGTGGGCATACTGTAATCTCCTCAGTTAATACCCATAGGGGACCTTCCTGTCTTAGACTCCTTGTGTACCTTAACTAATTGTCTGTGTCCTGCATGCCAGGAAGACCAGCGCCCCAGTGCTACACTATGCCCCTGTCATTCACGTGAGTCCTGTCTGAAGAGTGTAGGCAGTTCATTTGTATGGGTAAAAGATAACATTGTCTGATTACCGAGTTGATAAATGAGGAAATTATTCCGATGGTGACGCACTTTCCTAAACAGGGAATTTAAAAAAAAAAGAGACAGGACTTAAGGGCCATAAACTACTTAGTTATACCCATTGCACCCATAGTGCCTAATGTGCCATCACTCGTCACCTCCATTCCATCCAATGCTGAATATTTCTCTGTGATTGATTTAACAAATTTTTTTTCTGCCCCTATGGATGAGGAGACACAGCCAATACTTGCATTATGTTTTAGAAACCGTCAGATGACATGGTGTAGAATCCCCCAGGGTTATGTGGACTCCCCTGTAGTCTACTCAGTGGCCCTCCAGGCAACATTGCCGTCCTGGACTCCCCGCCAGGGTTCCGTCCTACTCCAATATGTTAATAATTTATTGTTGTGGAGTTCAAGCCAGGTTGCATATAGATCTGTTACATTGGTTAGCAGATAATGGTCACAAGGTGTCTAGGAAAAAGCTACAATGGTGTTTTGTGCTCACTAAAGAAGAGAGGAAAATCAGTCACAAGAGAGCTACGGCTCTAGTGGGTCTGCCCCGCCCACTTACTAAGAAAGATATGCTGTCTTTTCTTGGTATAATTGGTTACTGCCGCCAATGGATGCCTAATTGTTCCTACTATGATAAACTACTGAGACAAGCCACAAATATCGATTGTGTAAAATGGAATGACGAAATGTGTAATGCTTTTGTATATCCTAAAACTGCAATGGTCACACCTCCTGGTCTTGGATTACCTGAATATGCAAGATGTATCACTTACTTGCCAGGGACAACTGTAAAACCATGAGAGGAGTCCTAGCGCAGAAGCATGTGGGCAAATTCCACCCTATTACATTTTTTTCAAGGGTTGTGCTTATGCCGGTACTGAGCATGCTGGCGTGCCTCCAAGCTTTAGCACCCTGTGCGATGGTTGTGGAGATGGCTACTTCATTCACTCTGGGTCACGCAACCGCACTACACACTACTCACAATGTGTCCATCCTGTTAGGAAATGGAACATTGAAGAAGTGCAGAAAAGCCTTGAATTAGGACTCATCTGCCAAGAGGGGAGACCATGCATACCCGTAGCTACTACACCCCTATTTATCTCACAATATCATGGGGTAGGACACAGAGGCTGGCAGGTTACATGTGGGTTATTGGATAAAGATTTTTTTTTTCATCCCCAGTGTTCCCTCATTAGTAAAATCATATGTTGCAAGATGCACAAACAGTAGTCAGAATCCTTACACAGGAAATAATCCCAAGGTGGGGCTGCCCACTTTAAATGAAGTCAGACAATGGTCCTGCCTTCATAGACAAAGTATGTCAAGATTTAGTGAAAACACTGAAGATTGACTGGAAGTTTCACATCCCATACCACCCCCAGAGTTCAGGGATAGTAAAAATAATTAATAGGACACTTAAAGATAAAATCAGGAAAATCACAGGGGGAACTTTCAACGGATGGAAAAAGGTACTTCCAGTCCTTGCAGAGGTAAGAATGACTCCCTCTAAAACCACAAGTTATTCCCCTTTCGAGGTCCTGATGAGCAGACCTTTCCCCACCCCGTGGGCTAGACAGCCATTAATGTTAGGAAGAGGGGATCTTGATCTCATACAGGAGGAATATGTTAAGAAAGTGATTGAAACTTTGGATAGAGTTGAAAAACACATCGCTCGCACCTTTTCTTTTTCTTTGCAGGAACCTACTCATCCTCTCCAGGTGGGAGACGTCATAGTGGTCCAGCAACTGAATCATACCAAGAAGCAAGAGTACCCATTTGGACCCCCGACTACAGTGATCGAGGTTACCCAAACAGCCATTCTGGTAGAGGGACAACAGACTTGGATCCATGCCATTCATGTGAAGAAGATGAACCAAACACCTAAGAAGCAAGATAAAGCACAGAGAGGTGAAGCAGGTGATACAAATCCTCGAACAGTGAGTGAAGCAGGTAGTCAAGACTCTGAAAAAGATGACCTCGCTTATTTCACCACAGACTTTTGGGAAGGCCTTGGGCCTCTTGTTCTTGATAACTTTGATGATGTTACCTGGCATAACTGATCCCTATAATGAGTATATTGGGGGACAAAAAGGCAGGACACCTGCTGAAGGCTAGCATACACCCCAGTTACCCCCTCAAGCACTGCCACAAGAGAGAGTTATTCTTATAGATAGACATGGGACCCTGTTAACAACAGGGTCCCATGGCCTTAGTGGGATATTCTCATGGATGAAAGACAGTGCTATGGGTACTATAATGAACTTGCTTTTTGTCTTATTTGTGTATGCTTGTTTCAAACTTGTCATGTGCCTATTTTCCCGGGCTACTTAAATTTCTGACCCAGACGCTGTTAACAGAGCTTACCTCATATATCTTATATTACAAACACCAAGATCAGTGTGTTGCAGGATAAGTCATATTCATGGCTTAGGAGGGGATTGTAATAATATGAATGAATCATAAGGACTCCAATTTAATAATTCCCATCATTTGAATTGTTCCTGCTATATTCAGTATAGTCCCTCATTGCTTCTGGTTTCAGGTTGTATAGAATGTAGGAATGTCTGTATAAATAGCATATACCCTATATTGTGTATTTATGGTCAAGCCCTTTCAAGTTTGTATATCCTGTTTATCCTTAGGAAATCGGCTTCATTTTATGACTAAATGACCAGGTGTCCAGTTTACTGTTTTTTGGTATCTGTAAAGCTCTCTCTCTTCCTGTCACTAAGACCACACCCCCCCCCCCTGCCTTTTTCCTTTGATCTGTATCCCATATAAGCTTGATGATCTCCCATTAAAAGACAGAGACCCTATAAATACACATCTTGTTTGCCTCCTGTATTTTTGGGGTGTCTCCGGTACTGAAGGTCCAAAGTGGCTTGCTGAATTAACCAAGGATGGCGGTCCAGAACCAGAATTCCTTTCAGCCACTGTGCCTATCATATGCAGCCACTTGTGCTTGTCAAATGCAGCCACTTGTGCCCGTCAAATGCAGCCAATTGTGCCCATCATATGCAGCCACTTGTGCCCATCATATGCAGCCACTTGTGCCCAGGTAAAACAATAACATTAATGATTATTTTGCAATGTTGCACTGATTTTTTTATATCTCCTGGGTCTCCTTAACTGCATAGGCTATTTTTTGGAAAAGGTAAATTTAGCCTTTAAAGCCAGCATTCCCCAAACATGTTATTTTGGAGGTAACAAGAAGGCATTTTTATGGTGCCTGTGCTGCCCTTGCAGGCTAATTCAGTTATAGTTATTTATATAGAATGTGTAGTTTACCACTGCCATCTAGTGGCCAAAGTCTGTAGCAGCTTTATCTTCAGTTATGTAAATTTCTCAGATAGGAAGTGACCTTTGGTTTAGGAAGTTCTTCAGCCATTTTAGATTCTACAGCATGTCTGTTTCTCTCCCAAGGGGCTTGAGACATCATCACCTGTAAGTGCCTTTCTGTTGTGTTGCCTGTCATTTATGCTAGATTATTTATTCTATGTGTACTGATATCTTGTTATTGTATTGCAGTTTCACAAAATTAAAAACAAAAAATAAATAATAAAGAAGTAAATTTGGATTACTTCGGTAGACAAAACAAGCATTGGGCTTCCATTTACTGGAGTCTCTGACAAGTGTTTAGCTGTCCGTTTAGAACCACACATAGTCAGTGTTTTGAGAGCGGAACAGTGAAAAGGTGATAGCGCAACAAGCCTGGAGATATTAGTCCCTGCACAGACAGAATGAGTCAGAATGAGAATGAGATCAGGAAGAGATCAGGAAGGCAGTATAAGGCTGAAGATCAGCTACCCGGGACACATCAAGGCAGGGAGAGCATGCCAAGTGTCCAGCAAGACGTTACATGCTCACACTCGTCTAAATCAACAAGATCCAGTCAGATTTCATCAGCAAGTGTCCTTTTAGTCAGGGCTCATGCCAAAGTAGAGGCAGCTCATGTTCAGCTAGAATTTGCTGAGAAAGAGGCTGCCATTATGAAAGAAAAATCAGAACAGGAAGCAACGTTGCATATACTTCAGTGTCAGTGCGCACCCGCCGCTGCAGCAACAGAGGCCGCAGCTTATGCTGATATTGACCGGTCTGGAAGTGGGTCTATCCATGAAGGCCCAGATGTGCCTGAGAAACCCCGTTCCTCAGCAGAACGTACAAAGGAGTATGTCCAAGAACTTTTAAACAGCAATGCAACAAAACAGTTTCCCAATCCAGAGTCAGCTGAATTTAAACCAGAACCAGCAGAACCCCTGAGTGTACAAAAACAAACCCATGAAGTCAGAAGTGCCAGAACAATTAAAGATGAACCATTAGAGACATATAGGAACAGGCTAAGTGAATCCTTACTACAGCAACCCAAACACCAGAGCACACAACATTTTACTAAATATCTTATCCGTAAAGAAATAGTTAATTCAGGCTTTCTCAAGTTTGATGATAGCCCCGAGAATTACTGGGCATGGAAGTCTTCTTTTCTGAATGCAGTCAAAGACTTAGAATTACCAGCAGCTGAGATGCTAGACCTGATGATAAAATTGCTTGGGACCAAGTCAGCAGAGCATGCAAGAAGGATGCGCAGGATACACATATTTAACCCTTCAGCAGGATTTGATATGGCCTGGCAAAGGCTAGAGGAAAGATATGGATCACCAGAAGCAATTGAAGGTGCTCTAATGAAAAGACTGGAGTCTTTCCCTAAGCTAAACAGCAGAGACAATTTCAAACTGCAAGAGCTGGGTGATATTCTTTGGGAAGTCCAGTGTGCCAAAGAAGAAGGCTATTTAAGAGGACTTGCACATTTAGATACCGCTAGCGGTACTAAGCCTATAGTGGAGAAACTACCTCACAACCTACAAGAAAAATGGTTGAGTGTTGGAGCCAAATACAAAGAAGATCATGATGTCTCTTTTCCCCCATTCTTTGTGTTTCCTAGGTTAGTGCAGCAGCAAGCTAAGATCAGGTGTGATCCCAGCTTTTCCTTCATCACCAACAGTCAACTGCCGAAAGCAGAAAAGCCACCTAGAGCCTTCCATAGGACTTCAGTTAATGCCCATAAGACAACTGTACCCTCTGAGGACCCAGACTGTCTAAGCAGCTACAAGGTAAACACCTTTGAAGACCCTGACAGACTTTGCCCACTTCATAAAAAGCCCCACCCCCTAAACAAGTGCAAAGAGTTCAAAAGTAAACCTATTAAGGAAAGGATAGCCTTTCTTAGACAAAACGGCATCTGCTTCAAGTGTTGTGGATCCATTAAAGATGTAGCTTAAGACTGCAAAATACAAGCGGATTGTTCCGAATGTGGCAGTAACAGACACATCACAGCTTTACACCCTGATACTTTGCATCAACCATTAGAGGTCACTGAAGCCCCGAAAGGTGGGGACAGGGAGCAAAAAGATAATTCATCTACCCCAGTGATGTCCAAATGCACGGAAATCTGTGGTGACAATATAACTCCACGTTCATGTTCCAAGATCTGCCTATCAACAGTGTACCCCACAGGGGAAAAGCAAAAAGCAGTTAAGATGTATGTGGTTCTGGATGAACAGAGTAACAGGTCACTGGCAAGGTCAGACTTTGTTGATGTTTTCAACATTACATCAAATGCAGTTCCATACACCCTAAAGACATGTGCAGGAGTGATGGAAACTTCAGGAAGAAGAGCTACCGACTTTACTATCAAGTCTCTGGACAAGAGAGTCCATCTCTCACTTCCCACCTTGATAGAGTGTGATATGTTACCAGACGATAAAGCAGAGATCCCTTCACCAGAAGTGGCCCTTCATCATCCTCATCTCAATTCGATATCACACCTTATTCCAGCTATTCAGAAAGATGCTTCTATTCTTCTACTTCTTGGAAGAGACATTCTACAGGTACATAAGGTACGCCAACAAATGAATGGGCCCTTTAATGCCCCCTATGCTCAAAGACTTGACCTAGGGTGAGTTATAGTAGGAGAAGTTTGTCTAGGAGCAACACATCGGCCTGACAGCGTCAACACTTCAAAGACATCTGTACTAGTGAATGGGCGCACGTCCCTTCTTAGTCCATGTCAAAACAGCTTTGTCGTCAAAGAAACCCTAAAACCATATTGTGACTCTCCTTCTAATTACAATAGAGACATTAGTAGTGGCATGAAGACTGGCACTTTAGGGAACTCAGTGTTCCAGCGAACAAAAGATGATGACAAACAAGCAATGTCCATTGATGATCAAGCCTTTCTCAATATCATGGATAAAGAGACTTTCCAAGATGAAAACAACAATTGGGTAGCTCCTTTAACTTTTCGCACACCCAGGTGTTATTTACCTAGTAACAGAGAGCAAGCCATGAAGCGCCTTAACGCACTACGTAAAACTTTGCAAAGAAAACCTGCAGTGAAAAAAGACTTTACAGAATTTATCAAAAGGATGCTTGACAACAATCATGCTGAAGTAGCACCATCACTGGACGAAGGTAAAGAACACTGGTATCTGCCAATGTTTGGCGTTTACCATCCACACAAACCAGAACAAATAGGAGTTGTGTTCGATTCCAGTGCACAACATGAAGGTGTTTCATTAAATGATGTTCTGCTGAGTGGCTCAGATCTAAACAACACACTTCTGGGTGTCCTCTTACGCTTCAGGAAAGAGCCTATTGCCTTCACAGGGGATGTGCAACAGATGTTTTATTGTTTTCTAGTGAGAGAGGACCATCGTGATTACCTGCGTTTCCTGTGGTACAAGGATAACGATGCAGATAAAGAAGTGACAGAGTATAGAATGAGGGTGCATGTTTTTGGTAATAGCCCTTCTCCTGCTGTTGCCATATACTGCATGTGCAAAGCTGCCCAGAAAGGTGCAGAACATTATGGTCAAGATGCCAAACACCTGGTGAGACATTTCTATGTAGACAATGGACTTGCTTCAGCTAGCACACCTGAAGGGGCAATCAACATTCTTAACAAAGCAAAACAAATGCTGGCAGAGTCTAATCTGTAACTACATAAGATAGCCTCTAACAGCAAACAAGTCATGGAAGCTTTCACCGCAGAAGACAGAGCTAAGAATCTCAAAGACCTTTGCCTAGGAACAGACACCCTTGTTTTACAGAAGAGTTTAGGCCTAAGCTGGGATATAGAGAAAGACTGTTTTGTTTTTCAGGTTTCTTCAGTAGAAAAGCCATTCACGAGAAGAGGAATTCTATCCACTGTAAACAGTCTCTACGATCCTCTCGGGTTTGTAGCACCTTTCACCATAAAAGGTAAGGCCTTAGTTCGTGAACTGCCAAGTGGTGAAAGTGAGTGGGATGCCTTACTTCCACAAGAGAGACTCCATGATTGCATCCAATGGACAGAGTCTTTACAAGCCTTACAATGTTTACAAATACCCAGATGTTATGTTCCTGTTTCATTGTCACAAGCCTGCAAAAGAGAACTGTACATTTTTTGAGATGCATCTGTTACAGCAATAGGTGCAGTTGCTTACTTGAAGGTAAACAATGCAGGAAATGTCTGTCATGTTGGATTTATTATGGGAAAATCCAGACTGAGTCCTAGGCCGGCACATACAATTCCACGCCTAGAGTTATGTGCAGCTGTACTAGCAGTTGAACTGTATGAGCTAGTGAGAGACGAGATGGATCTAAGCCTAGATGCTGTGAAATTCTTTACAGACAGTAAAACAGTCAGAGATTCTTCTTATATGTTTCCAATCAGGTGAATTGGATCAGACAAGCAACCTGTCCAGAGCAATGGTTCTATGTGCCCTCAGAGCAAAATCCTGCAGATTATGCTACCAGGCCTACACAGATGGCTTGCCTTCAGAACTCTATATGGTTATCAGGCCAACCTTTTCTGTATCAGACAGTTGTAGATAATCCTAATAACACCAATGTTTACTCTTTAGGCTCGATTCACACAGGGGCAACACGACTTCAGCGCGACTTTGCACGGCGACTTCAACGCGGCTTCAACGCGACTTCAGCGCGACTTTGATCAATTTACAATGCGACTTCAAGTCGCCTCCAGGACAGGCGACTTTGGCTGTGGCCAATCACAAAATAATCAGCTCTCTGGGAGGGAGGGGTTTGCCTGGGCAAACTAATTTTTTTAACTGTAAAGTCGCTTCAGTATAGATAGAGATCAGACTTGGAGGCGACTTCCATTGATTTCTATGGTACAGGTCGCCTACAAGTTGGATCCAAGTAGTACAGGGAGTACACTCTGAAGTCGGAGCGACTTCAGTAGTGTCTATTAAAATGCTCTGATTCCCTGTAATGTTAATCTCTTCTTGGGGCGACTTGGGGCAAATTGAGGGCTTACAGGTCGGATCCCAAGTCATCCTAGTGTGAACCGAGCCTTAGTGGAACCCGAAGCTGATCCTGAAATTAGGTCAGAAGTAGTAAGCTTCAGTACTAAAGACACTAGACTGCAGTTACATTGCTTCGAAAGATTTTCCAACTGGAAGAGACTAAGCAGGGTCATAGCAAGACATGTTGCGAAGAAAACCAATGATGATCGACCCGGAACCTGGGGAGTTTTTCATGAAAGAGTTAGTTTAGAAGAACTTTCACAAGCCAAGACAGTCATAATTTCTTCTGTACAACACACATATTTCAGGCAAGAATATGACTACATTGAACAACAAAAGATGCTTCCAAAACATAGCCGTCTTACAAAACTCAGTCCCTTTATAGATCAAGATGGACTATTGAGAGTAGGTGGCCGTTTATCCTTTGCCACGCTGTCAGATGAGGAGAAGCAGCCTGTCATCATTGCTCATGATCACCACATTGCTACTTTGATTGTAAGACATTATCACAATCAAATAGTTCACCAAGGGCGCCACATAACAGAAGGTGCAATCCGAGCTGCAGGTTTCTGGATTCTTGGTGGAAAACGTCTAGTGTCTGCAATCATTCACATGTGTCGTGTCATGTGCCGTAAGCTCAGAGGGAGATTGAAAAGCCAAAAGATGGCAGAGTTACCAAAAGATAGAGTCAATCCTGAGCCTCTATTCACTAGTGTGGGTGTTGATGTGTTTGGTCCCTGGGCAGTTGTAACACGCCAAAGTAGAGGAGGCAGCACTGACAGCAAACGCTGGGCTGTTCTTTTCACATGTCTTTCTACAAGAGCAGTGCATATAGAATTGATTGAGTCCATGTCAGCATCCAGTCCATCTAAGAAGATTGTTTTCTGTTCGTGGTCCGGCTTAGTTAATTTGCTTGGATAGAGGTACTAATTTTGTAGGAGCATGCAAGGAACTGCATATATGTTCAAATGAATATGTAAGAACCAGTGCGCAAAACCACAATATGAGTAAGAGAATTTTGAAACTGACGGTAAAATACCCGATAGAGAGCCGCCAACATAGATAGGTCCACTCAGTTCCCCAAAAAATAGAATATTAAATAGAGATATGTAGCGCTATTCCATCAATCAGTAACAAATAAAAATGTGAGATGAAGTGGGCAGAATAAACTCCACCTCATATAATAAATGCCAGGAAAAAGTAAATAATAGCCTAGAAATAAATGTCACCATACAAGAGTAGATCAAAAAAGAGAGATTCAGTTCTGCAATATGAAAAAAAAAATATATATATATATAAATGAATAAATGCAATTAAATTCAAACTGACTCAGTGCTTGGTGAAATAAATATATCGGTCACCCCTCATCAGGTGAAAAAAATATATAGTGAATCTGTGAGTATGATAAGCTGACTTCCCAAATTGAATGCTCACAACCAGAAATCATACACAAGTGATAACCAGTAACTCACAAGTAATCACTGGAGATAGAATAAATTCTAATGCTGATAGCAAAATAAGTTAAGTGGCTCTTCAACGTGAGCTGAGAATTAAAAATAATAAAGTGACATATAGTGCAAAAAAATTCATAAGATCAGCAAAAAATATGTTCATATAATGCGCAATATAAAATGAATACCCAAATGAATAGTGCAATCATGCCATAATACACTGGTAAAATAAATAAAGTATTAAATAACATTATATATTAAATAGGTAATTTAGATGAATATAAAAAATCGATTGCAATAGGACAGCTAATCCCACCACAGAGATGCTGTCCCAAACGGTGACAATAGTGCAAAATAGTCCATACAAAAGGTGCAGTAGTGATGGGTGATTTCCACAAAAAAGTCTTTAAACACAGTGCAACAAAGTGTGCAGTGACTGGTACTTTTCTTCTATGCACGTTCTAGTGCATCTCCCAGGTGTTTCCCCCAGCCTCTCACCTCCAGCAGCGGCCCCCAATGGGCCAAGTAGAGCGGGTGGATATTTCTAGGAGAGGATGTGTTTCCTGCAGCGTGTCTTTAAACATCAAATGGGTCTGTCTCTCTGCAACTCATCCCACAGCTCCCAGCACTCTCAGCGGTCCCAGCAGTTAATTAAGAACAAAGGAGAGGTCTCATGGTGCAGTATTAAAAACACATTTATTGAAAAAAATGTAGTAACTTACATTAAAATTGACAGCAAACAGTAGATGTGAACAAAGCTTCCGGGTTCGGCCGTCCCCGAGAAGCGTCGGCACCTGACTCCTCCTACCCTGACGCGTTGCGTCACAGCACGTGACTTTATCAAAGGGATGTTCAAATGATGTAGAACTTTAACACTCCACACTCATCTCACATGGGAGGAGCTTGGGAAAGGTTAATAGGTGTAGCTAGGCATATTTTAGATGCAATGTTACTCCAAGCTAAACCTACTCATTTGACTCATGAGACTTTGAGTACTTTCATTGCAGAAGTTATGGCCATCATTATTGCAAGACCTTTGGTACCACTATCTACAGATCCAGATAATCCAACAGTTCTCACTCCTGCTATGCTCTTGACCCAAAAGGTAAACTCTTTGTCGGCCCCTTGTGGAGACTTTAGTACAACAGAACTTCATGTAAAACAATGGAAACAAGTCCAGTGTCTGGCTGATACGTTTTGGAAGAGATGGAGGAGAGATTACCTGTTTACCTTACAAAGTCGCAGGAAATGGGATAAGACCAGTCCCAATGTTAAAGCTGGAGATGTTGTGTTGTTGAAAGATGGTCAAGAAAGCAGAAACAACTGGCCTATGGGAATTGTCACAAATACGTTGCCAAGTAAAGATGGTAATGTCAGAAAGGTTGAAGTCAAAGTGATGAAACAAGGGACTGTTAAAGTGTACGCCAGACCAGTTTCGGATGTCATTGTTCTACTTTGAACAGGTAGTTCTGTTATGATGTTGACACAATACTTAACATAGAGCTTGTCACTAACAGCTTTCAGACGTGACATTCACCAAGAGTTAAAATTCATCCTGTGGATTACAATTGGCATTGGAGATAGTTTGGCCTAGTGCGGCTTCCCCAATCTGAAGATTGGTTTATGGACAAAACTATTTCTTCATGTGGGCTACCAGCTTGAAGTACCATAGCCAAGAGACACTGATATTGTGGACTCATGTTTTAGTTTATGTTACCAGTTCTAGCCAGGAACGTATTTTCTTATGAGTGTGGTTTTCCCTGTACAGTAGATATGTATAAGTAGTGATATAATGTATTATATCAGACAGGGAGTGTGCTGCCCTTGCAGGATAATTCAGTTATAGTTATTTATATAGAATGTGTAGTTTACCACTGCCATCTAGTGGCCAAAGTCTGTAGCAGCTTTATCTTCAGTTATGTAAATTTCTCAGCTAGGAAGTGACCTTTGGTTTGGAAGTTCTTCAGCCATTTTAGATTGTCATTCTACATGGATGCAGCATGTCTGTTTCTCTCCCAAGGGGCTTGAGACATCATCACTTGTAAGTGCCTTTCTGTTGTGTCATCTATGCTAGATTAGTTATTCTATGTGTACTGATATCTTGTTATTGTATTGCAGTTTCACAAAATTAAAAACAAAAAATAAATAATAAAGAAGTAAAGTTGGATTACTTCGGTAGACAAAACAAGCATTGGGCTTCCGTTTACTGGAGTCTCTGACAAGTGTTTAGCTGTCAATTTAGAACCACACATAAAAAGTATTTTGAGAGCGGAACAGTGCCAAAACACATACATTTTATAAAAAATATTCTTTATTTGAATTTCAGTTATTAAAAATTGGGGCATGCAATTGCTCCCACATAAAACATTTCTTAACAAAAAAAAAAACATTTTTACATATATAACACACATATACAGATATTGAGTTAATCACAATGCTTGTTGCTCGACATGTTTTGCTTTTCTGCTTCTTCAAGGGCTGTAAAGCATGTGTAAACAATATTATCAAGACAAACAATTCTGTGTAAATATATTTGCATATATAAATATTGTCAAAATGACAACCACGTAAAATATATACAATCATTTTATGCATTAAAGACAATAACAAAAAATGAATTAAATTAATCTCAATGAGGATCTGACCGCACTACAAAAAAAAATAAAAAGCCCAGGAACACTCACCATCTGTATTGAGCCAAATCACTCGAATAGGCACTGCTAAAGATCACAATAGTTGGTATAGAGGGGAGCCACCTCCAAGGGCTGTAAAGGACCGTAGGGAAAGCACATTGGAACCAGTGGGTCGGTGAAATAACGAAGAATAGACCTAGGTATATTTAAGCTAAGGTCAATAGATAGGGCCACAGACCGCAAAAAGATGGATACTACCAATAAAACATAAGATAGCCCCATAAAACCTTGAGTAACTTGAATTGCTGTCCAGTATCTCTTGACCCATCCAAAACGACACATAAGAAATGGTAATGCACTCCAGGGATGTCCCTCCTGATTGCATGAACTACATTGTCATTGTATATACACAGTTAGCAAAGATGGATATATCACTAAGGTCATTCCCATCACAAAATCTTCATTGTCCTATTTGGTAGCAAACAGACACCAAAAGGATAGAAATCAGACAATGATCCCACATAACTATATGGAGGTTTCCCCCTCAAAACAACCAATCCCCCAAAATTGCTTACCAATGGGATCCCAATGAGTGCTCACAGGCGTAGCCATCTTTTGCGGTCTGTGACCCATCTATTGACCTTAGCTTAGATATACCTAGGTCTCTTCTTTATTATTTCACTGACCCACTGGTTCCAATGTGCTATACGTATGGTCCTTTACCGCCATTGAAGGTGGCTCCCCTCTATACCAACTATTGTGAGCTTTAGCATTGCCTATTCGAGTGATTTGGCTCAATACAGATGGTGAGTGGGGATGAGCTTGATGTTCGGGTCGAACATAAGTTCGAATCGAACATCTGGTGTTTGCACGTTCGCCGAACAACGAACATTATGGGACATTCGCGGGAAAATTAGAGCCGCGGAACGCCCCATAATGCACTGTGAGATTGCAGTGCATTGCTGTATGATGATTGGTCAAAGCATGCACCTGACCTGCATGCTTTGGCCAATTACAGCGTGCTCTGCTAAGGGAGCTATAATTGGCCAAAGGCAGAGTGCCTTTGGCCAAACATGGCTCAGGGAGACTAAGTCCACGCCCCACACTATATAAGGCTGCTTACACGGCGACCATGTGTAGTTTTGATGGCGTGGACAGAGAGATAGCTTGATTTAGATCAGCAGGCAGGTTATTCAGTTAGTGGCAGTGTATTTGATATATACTAGACTGACTATATACATACACACACACACACACACACAGTCTCGCATATATATATAATGATCTAACGATTTACTAACTGCTAAAACCAACAGCCAGTACTCCATACTCCTACTACTTGACCTCTCTGTGGTCTTTGATACTGTTGACCACCCGCTCCTTCTCAATAAACTACATTCCCTTGGCCTCCGAGATTCTGCTCTATCCTGGTTCTCTGCCTATTTATCACAGCGCTCCTTCAGTGTCACCTACAATTCTGTCTCCTCCTTTCCATTGCCCCTTTCTGTGGGGGTCCCCTAAGGCTCGGTTCTTGGACCCCTTCTCTTCTCTATCTACACCTCCTCCCTTGGTCACTTAATAACTGTCCATGGCTTCCAATACCACTTATACGCTGATGACACACAAATCTATCTGTCTACTCCTCACCTCACTCCTTCAGTCTCCTCTCGCATTACTAACTCACTAACTGACATATCAGCATGGATGTCGCACCACTTCCTTAAACTAAATCTCTCTAAAACTGAGCTATTAATATTCCCCCCCACCCGTGCCCCACTCCATGACTTTTCCATCAAAATCAACAATGCAACCATCAGTCCCTCCCCTCACGCCAGGGTACTAGGTGTAATCCTAGACTCTGACTTGTCATTTCAGCCTCAAATCCAATCGTTGTCAAAAGTTTGTAGAATTCACCTCCGTAACATCTCTAAAATTCGTCCCTTTTTAACAAATGAAACCACCAAGCTCCTCATTCACTCCCTTGTTATCTCTCGCCTTGACTCGCCTTCTCATTGGCTTACCTCTCCACAGGCTATCCCCTCTTCAGTCTATCATGAATGCTGCTGCCAGACTTATCCACCTTACCAACCGCTCAGTGTCTGCCAACCCTCTACTCTAATCCCTACACTGGCTCCCAGTCACCCAGCGAATTAAATTCAAAATACTAACCACAACATACAAAGTCATACACAACTCTGCCCCGAGCTACATCACTGATCTTGTCTCCAAATATCACCCAAATTGACCTCTCCGCTCTTCTCAAGACCTCCCGCTTTCAAGCTCTCTCATCTCCTCCTCCCATGGTCATCTCCAGGATTTCTCCAGAGCCTCTCCCATCCTCTGGAACTCGCTACCTCCATCTATCCGGCTATCCCCTACTCTTGCTACCTTCAGGCGATCCCTGAAAACTCATCTCTCCAGGAAAGCCTATCACGTCTCCAACTAATCTCCTACCACTTCCATCAGCTCATTCCCCACATTTACAACCTTTTGTACCACCTGCCCCACCCTATTAGATTGTAAGCTCTTCTGAGCAGGGCCCTCTTAACCCTCTTGTATTTTATTGTATTATAACTGTATTGTCTCCCTTTTATATTGTAAAGCGCTGCGTAAACTGATGGCGCTATATAAATCCTGTATAATAATAATAATATACTCTGCATCCAGTGTAGCGTATATCTACAGTGCATTCTGTGGTGTACAGTTTCTAAAACACTTCAGGCGGTGTACACAGTATCTAATACAGTGTAGTGTGGTGTTGTAAAACAAAAAATACATCATGTCCGGAAGGCCACCAAGGAGAGGCAGAAACTCACAAGCCACTAAATAAGGGCAAGCAGCATCTGTGTCTACAGTCAACAGTGGTGGTCGTGGACATGGTGTATCCTCTGCAGGTGGCCGTGGGGCACGCTTGTCCTTTTTTTATGCTGCTGGCCGTGTTTTTAAACCAGAACATGCAGAAGAGTTGGTGGAGTGGATAACAAAGCCGTCCTCATCCTCCTCATTCTATGTCACCCAGGCTCAGAGTAATTTGCCTTCCAACGTAGCTACCAAAGCGGCCTATTCCACCGGCTCCTTCTCCACAGTCACTCCTTCCGTAGCCCCACCGTCATACATGGAGGAGTCCCGAGAATTATTTGACCACAGTGTCGGGTACATGCAGGTGGAGGATGCCCAGCGATTTGAAGCCTCCGATGTTGGTTCCCAGATTGAGGAAGGGAGTAACGTGGGCCTAGAGAGGGGGCACCCAAGAAGGACAAGAAACTGGCAGTCATGTTCCCCCAGCTGCAGCATACTGCCAAGTTTGCTCCAGTGATGAGGAGGGAGGGGATGATGAGGTCACTGACTATACTTGGGTGCCTGAGAGAAGAGAGGAGGAGGAGGACGCACAACTCCAAGGAGGCAGGATGTCCTCTAGGGGGCAGCTTAAAGGCAGCCACCCTATTGCATCACACCGCAGAGCTCCGCAGATGCAGGGCGATGCTGACTTTTAAAAGTTCCTTGGTGTGGGCCTTTTTCGACATGTGTGCAGCAGATCACACCATTGCTGCTTGCAACCTATGGTCAAAAAAAGGGAGGGGGAGTGCAGCGCTATAAACAAATAAATACCAAAAATTTAATTGTCGACAATGATGTCACAATAAAAGAAGTGAAATAATATGTGAACAGTGACATAAATATACAGTAAATAAAGTGACATATGACCAGTATAAAGATCAATAAAAATAAATGTCCATATGTGATGAAAAGGGACCACATATAATGGTAAATCCCTGTGGTGAGTGATCCAAAACAAGCATGGGACGATCATTAAAATCTTGAGCAGGCATCAAAGTGAATGGTGAATAACCATAAAAAGACCACCACTGAAAGTACTAGTCTCTTACCAGAAAGATTGGACTTGTACGGGTAGACACAGCTTACATGCAGATGCAAATCAGCCAAACCATAGATAAAGGAAAGAGATAGGGCACATAGCGTAATACTGTATAGGATATTTATCCCAGATAGAATCATAAGTATTACACTTACATTTGCCAATAGGAATGCAACGCTTGAAAAAGAGACAATAACTGGACCAGCAAGAAATTCCGACGCGTTTCACCTAAACAGGCATCATCTGGGGTGCTGATCACCCACAATCACTGTCTATATATAGATGAATAACTGGCGGGATCATCCAGTATCCCACCATTCGGGTGCAATGAGACAGAATTATGTTAACTCTCCAGGGAGAGTGGGTGATTATCCAGCACCTCATGATATAGATCCCCGTTATTATGAACACCCTTTGGTTCCTGTTTAAACCAGGTTTACCCCTCTTTATGATACCCGCAATGGAAGAGATCAATCTTATGGACGCAATGACTATGATCGATTCTCCTATGATCAAAGTCATAATGACCATACTTTTTATGTGAAACAGGATTTTCACCGAGATTCAGTAACACAAAGAAGACCCTCAGAGCCAGGAGAGGTGTCACGTACCTGGTGGTGGAGCACAGAATGCAAGGAGTAGCCTCTCGTGTGCCTCTGGTTCGAGAGCCCCTGATAGAGAAGACAGGGACTCAAGAGCGCAGGGGGCCACAAGTGCTTGGTAAGTGGCAGGTGTGGAGTTGATCCGGACCTCTGGTGCAGCAGCAGGAGGACTATCAGGAACACTGGATCCACTGGCAGGAACTCAGGAACAACAGGCAACTGGGAGGTGTTCTGTAGTACAACTGAAGCACTGGAACAACTGGTAGATGAACCGGAACTCTTGGCAGGGACACTGGAACTGTTGACTGGATAGGGAAGCACTGTAGCTAGCAGACATCCACGAACCAGCAGGCAGCAGGGAGGTGTTCTGTAGTACCACTGGAAGCACTAGCAAAGTCAGACAGGCCAAGTCAAAGCACAGGTAAGCAGAGCAGGTACAAAACGGAACCAGGAGAGTAGTCAGGGCACGGACCGGGTCGGCAACAGACAGGCAGGTAATAACTGAAGGATGAGGCAGGAGAATCGTCAGACAAGCCGAGGTCAGGGACTGGCAGCAAACAGGAGAAGTCAGGAGCAAGCCGGGTAACAGGAATTAGGTAAACAGGTATGCAGGAAGCTTAGGGTCACCGGGAACGCTGTAGACCGGACAGCAAGGAAGCATGCTGACAGGCACCCTTAAATAGGCCTAATGGCGCCAAAAGCTGTCACACCGCACGTCTGCGCGCCACCGCGTGCACTCGTGCATGCCCGAGTACCGATCGTACGCGCCCGTTCGTCTCATCGTGTACCCGCGTACACCCGCTCGTATTAGCGCGCACCCGCATGCGTCCGTTCGTGTCAACGCGTCTCCGAACGCGTCCTCTGGTTCTACTGACAATAGTTCTGTTAACCGATCTTCCACCGACGGCTGAACTAACAGGACGTCTTTCATGACAAGAGGCTCCAGAGGGGGCAGGAGAATCCAGAAGAGGAAAAAGAAGAAGGACATGATAGGTAGGGGTGTCTTCAACCTCAGATCCAAGGAACTGACCCTGCCAGAATTGTCTATTCTCGATAAGGGCCTGAAATTTGCCCCCCAGAAAAAACTGGACAAATTTCATACCTTTATTGATATCCATAAATTTGTAAGGAAGATCAATATCCAAAGATATATAGCTTCCAACATTATCTATTCTGTTCAACACTTTGAAAGAGCTGCTGCCTCAGGCACGTTTCATTCTGGGTTGGCAAACCCGTCTCTATTCAACCCACCTGTTCCTACGGCTCCTGCTGTTTCTATGTTTAGGGACTTAGTCTTGAAGGACTTGGCGAAACTTCCCAAGAAAAAAACATTTGATCGATCCATGGAGGGTTTTAAATCGCTCTGTGAGAGAAAAGATTTGGTGGTCCGCCCCGCAGACAAAGGGGACGGCATCGTAGTTCAAGATCGTCTGGATTACGTTAATGAGATGTACCAGATACTTAATGATCGCGATACTTATAGGGAATTAGCTAACAACCCTACTTCAGTATTTAAAAAAGAATTGGATCAGTTGATCTTAAAGGGTTTTAACTCACATATTTTAAATCATAAAGAGAGAGCATACCCTATACCTATTGCACCTCGGATTCTGATTATGTATTGTTTGCCAAAGATCCATAAGGATTCTTCTCACCTACCTGACCGCCCAATCATAAGTGGCATTGATTCTGTTACTTCTCGAATCGGTCGCTATGTTGATTTCTACCTCCAGCCTATGGTCAAACGCACTCCTTCATATTTGAAGGACACTACCAACACTATTAGGCTTTTGGAGAATGTTGTGGTACAGGACGACCTCATAATGGCCACTGCTGATGTGGCGTCCCTGTACACCTGTATTCCCCATGACAGAGGTATAGAGGCTGTTACACATTTCTTCCAATGTGAGGATTCTCTCACTGACCTACAGAAGGATTTTATAGTAGAATTATTAGAATTCGCTACCCCACACAATTACTTCTTGTTCGACCAGAAGTTTTTTCTGCAACAAAAAGGCGTCGCGATGGGGGCTAAATTTGCCCCCAGCCTCGCTAATCTTTTTATGGCCAAATGGAGGAGGATGTCGTCCATTCTGAACACAGACCTTCTCTTGTTCTGTGGGCCAGATATATAGACGACATCCTCCTCCTATGGAAGGGCACCCCAGAATCTCTTCAGGATTTCTTTGCCATGCTTAATGGCAATGATCGAGGCATTTCATTATCATATGAGTCCAGTTCCTCCGAGATACACTTTTTGGATCTTGAGATTGAAATCTGCTCAGGACAATTTAAATTTCAGACTTATTTTAAAAGCACAGACCGTAACAGCTTTATTCCCACTGATAGTTGTCATCACCGATCGTGGCTTAAGTCTGTCCCCCGCTGCCAATTTCTTAGGCTGCATAGAAATTGCACTGATGTTGATACATATCTAGCTCAAGCGTCTACTCTTAAACAGAGGTTTATTGAAAAAGGATATGATGAACTATCACTCAATCTTGAAATACAACAGGTGGCAACGATAAATAGATGCTCCCTTCTCACACCCAAACCTCCACGTGAATCTGACGATTCATTTAAGTTTTCCATGCTTACCACATTTTCCACTCAGCATAAAGAGGTCTTGAATATTATCAATCGATATTGGGGTGTCCTCAGACATGACCATGTCTTGGAAACATTGCTCCCTAAACGTCCTAAGGTCATTTTTAGGGGTGCACCTTCACTTAGAGCTACTATTGCTCCGAATATTATCAATCCTCCAATACATCCTTCTTTTTTTCCATAATATGGTTGGATACTTTCCTTGCAAAAAATGTGTAGTCAACACAATGTTAATGGGAATCATACAAGTTTAGATTTTAAATCTAATGCTACTAATAAAATATACCCTATCAAATAATTTTGTACTTGTGCTACTACACATGTAGTATACATGATCACTTGCCCTTGCGGGAAGCAATATGTAGGACGCACTATCCGTGCTTTTTCCGTAAGGGTAGGTGAACACATTGCAAGAATCAAAGGTGGTGACATTAAACATAATCTACCTAGACACTACAGAAAACATCATGGCCGAGATCCAAAAGGTTCTCAATTTGTCATTATTGACAAATATATCCCCCCATGGAGAGGGGGTGCTAAAACTAGGGGGGTTTCCTGTTTGGAAACCTACTGATATATAAGCTTCAGACTTACTCCCCCTTCGGTCTCAATATAGAGTGGGATATTAATGCTTTTATTAACCAAGGTTAACTCATTTCTTTATGACCATATTTCCTAGGTGCTTATTAATGTCTCTCTCATTTTTTTTTAAATGTATTTCTATTTTTATTTTATTTTTTTACTTTTTCCCTAAAATATATCCATTATTTTTTTTATGATACATTGTATCTTATGTGCATTTTGTACTTTTGCATTTACATGCCACTGTATGCATTTATTATGTACCACTATATTGGCAACCAATGTGAGTACCAGCTCTGAATATTTAGAACATTTTTTATATTGTTATAGAACATCTCTCATATTTTTTGTTTTTCACATTTTATTTATTATCTCCTTATTTATTCCGGAGATATCAATCGGCCTTCATACCAGATGGCTGTCACTGTTTTTATTTTATTTGGTAAAAGCTTTTCCTTTTTTTTTTCCATATCTAATCATTAAATATGCTTTCCATTTGTATTCATTAATTACATCCAATATAGTTATTAATGTTTATTTTATATTTTTACTTTATTTAAGCCCCCAGTAATGTCTTTTACATCCCTATGCCTTTTCTCAGCATAGTCTGCTATTTACTAGATCACTTCCTGTTTTGGTTTATCACAATGAGGCTTGGAACACAGGCAGCCACGCCATCTTGCCTCTCACCCGGAAGTGATCTAAACAATAGTCTGGTTTTACTTCCTTTTTTCTAAAGTGAGGCTTGACACGCAAACGGTGACGCCATCTTGTCTGAAACAGGAAGTAAGTGCAGATTAGCTGTAATTGAACACCAGAGCTGTTGCTCATTCATCTATATATAGACAGTGATTGTGGGTGACCAGCACCCCAGATGATGCCTGTTTAGGCGAAACTCGTCGGAATTTCTTGCTGGTCCACAGTTATTGTCTCTTTTTCAAGCGCTTGTATTCCTATTGGCAAATGTAAGTGTAATACTTATGATTTTATCTGGAATAAATATCCTATACAGTATTACGCTATGTGCCCTATCTCTTTCCTTTATGTATGGTCTGGCTGATTTGCATCTGCGTGTAAGCTGTGTCTACTCTGCTGAATTCAACGGAACGTCCATCCAGATGCTGTATTCCATACATTGAATTGGTGCCTCATTGGTTACCTTCCAAGATTGATTGGCTTGTCAGGTGTACACCCGTACAAGTCCAATCTTTCTGGTAAGAGACTAGTACTTTCAGTGGTGGTCTTTTTATGGTTATTCACCATTCACTTTGATGCCTGCTCAAGATTTTAATGATCGTCACATGCTTGTTTTGGATCACTCACCACAGGGATTTACCATTATACATGGTCCCTTTTCATCACTTATGGACATTTATTTTTATTGATCTTTATACTGGTCATATGTCACTTTATTTACTGTATATTTATGTCACTGTTCACATACTATTTCACTTCTTTTATTGTGACATCATTGTCGACAATTACATTTTTGGTATTTATTTGCTTATAGCGCCCCGCACTCCCCCTCCTTTTTTTGACCATTTTATCTACATTGACGTGTTGGCTGCTTTTCACGTTTTTCTTTTTTTACAGCGCGGTACTCTTTGTGGTTTTTTTTGCTGCTTGCAACCTATGTCTGAAGTGGATCAAGCGTGGCCAGAACAGCAGCCGCTTGGGCACCACATGCTTGACCAGATATATGACGACCTGCCATGCAGTCCATTGGTAACATCACTTGAAAGACCCACATCAAAGAAAAAGGCGGACTTCTCCTTGCTCCTCATCTGGGATCTCCAACCCTACTAGACCTCCAGTCCTCCCAAAGACCTGCACAAACCCGAGAGGAATGAAGGTATAGCAATAGGTGTCCCAAATACTTGCATCCAATCTGCTAGCAGTACACCACCATCTGATTTTAGCAGGCAAATTTCCCCACCCCAAACGCTGAACCGTAAAAAGAAATTTGGTCCCAGCCATCCACATGCTCAGCACCTAAATGCTAGTTTGGCCAATTTGCTAGCACTGCAACTGCTGACTTTTTAGGTGGTAGACTCTGCCCGCTTTCGTAAATTTGTGGAATGTGCTGTACCTCAGTGGCAGGTTTCAAAATGCAATTTCTCTCTACCGCAATGTGGAAGGCAATGTTATGACTTCGTTGGACAGGGTGGTCAGTAGTAAGGTTCATATTACCGCAGACTCATTGGCCAGCAAGCATGAGCAGAAACGTTACTTTTCCTTCACGGCGCACTGGTAACTCTGCTGGCCGCTGGGAAGGATGCAGGACAGGATTCAGTGTTGGAGCTTCCACCATGCCTCCAAAATGCTAGTGGTAATTTTGCCACAGCTCTCTCCTCCCCTCCTCTCCTTTTCTTCCTCTATAGCCTCTTCTGCAGATTTGTCCTCTGAACCAGCGGTGCTCCGTAAGCATTCAAGGGTCTACGCAAGCAGTCAGGCTAAAAGATGCCATGCAGTGCTTGAGTTGGTCTGCCTAGGAGACACACTGGGGCAGAGATTATGTCAGCTCTGCAGGGGCAGGCTCAGAGGTGGTTGACGCCACCCCAGCTTCAGCCAGGAATGAATGTATGCGACAATGGCACCAACCTTCTCTCCGCCTTCCGACACGATACTTAGCCCATGTTCCATATTTGGCACACGTCCTGAATTTGGTGGTGCAGCGGTTCTTGAGCAGGTACCCAGACCTACAGGATCTCCTGAGGCAGGCCAGAAAAGCCTGTGGTCATTTCCGCCGGTCATACAATGGTCTCGGCTTGCTGACATTCAAAGGGAATGGAACCTGCCCACCAACTGCCTCATTTGTGACATGCCCACCAGGTGGAACTCAATGCTGGCAATGCTGCAGCAGCTGCCCACACAGCAGAGGGCCATCAATGAGTACCTGTGTGAGTATGGCACCAGGACAGGGTCAGGGGAGCTTGGCTTCTTTTCGCCACGCCAGTGGCTACTGATCAAGGAGGCCACAAGGATGGTGAGCAGCGGCAATGCATGCATCAGTGACACTGTCCCTCTAGTCTTCCTGTTGGAGCACACGCTTAGTGGAATCATGGACAGGGCACTTGAGGCAGAACAGGGGGAGGAAGAGAAGGACTTCCTTATCTGTCAAGGTCCTCTTTACCCAGATAGCATTCCTGTGGGCCCGCCAAACACACAGGAAGAAGAGGAGGCTTGTGTCAGAATGTATGTAGAGGATAACACTCAGTAGCGGTCTTCAAGGGATGGTTTTCAGTTCCCTCATGTGACCATGTGATCCTTAGTGACCCAGAGGACTCAGAATCTAATGCCTCTGCAAACTTACACTGCATGGCCTCCCTGATTCTGCAAAGCCTGTGAAAGGACCCTAGGATTTGTGGTATCAAGGAGAGGGATCATTACTGGCTGGCAACCCTTCTTCATCCATGTTACAAGGGTAAGGTTGCAGGACTCATCCTGTCTTCGCAGAGGGAGCAGAGGATGAAACATCTTCAGGAGGCCTTGAAGAAAGGTTTGTGCAGTGCATTTTCAGACCCTGGGTGGTTACAATTTCCTAGTGCTGGAGGTTTCGTTCAGTCAGTGGAAGAGCGGTGGAGAAGGTGGCCAGCTGACCGATGCCTTTAAACAATTTTTCAGTCCTCAGCGCCAAGGTCTGATCGGTTCAAGCAACCATAGCCAGCGTCTGCATTACATGGTGCAGGAATATCTAGGGGCAAGAGCAGACCTGGAGACCTTTCCAACAGAGCATCCACTGGGTTACTGGGTCTTGAGGATGGACCACTGGCTAGAACTTGCTCAATATGCAATTAAGCTACTGGCCTGTCCTGCATCCAGCGTGCTTTCTGAATGCAATTCAGTGCTGCTGGAGGGTTTGTAGCGGATCATAGATTGCACCTGTCCACAGACTCTGTTGATAGGCTCACATTCATAAAAATGAATCAGTCTTGGATCAGCAGCTATCAAGCACCTGATGCTGATGTACCTGATTGAATTTGCTATGGATGTGGGATCCCTTGAAGGCTGACTATCCTATTTCTCCTCAATCTTGATGATGCTAGATTCCAACAATATTTTTGCTTTAGGACACCACCACTAATTTTTCTGCCCCTGTTTAACAAGGGCATGTAATTACAATTTTTCATCTAATATTTCACAGCAGGGCCTATTCCTCTGCCCAACAAAGGTATCTGTGAGGGCTTACAGTGTTGTGGCACCACCAATGGCACAATTTTTCTGCCCCTGTTTAACAGGGGCATGTAATTACAATTTTTGATATAATATTTCAACGCAGGGCCTGTTCCTGTACCCAAAAAGAGTATCTGTGAGGGGTTGCAGTGTTGTGGCACCATCACCACCCAAGGCCCAATTTTTCTGCCCCTGTTTAACAGGGGCATGTAATTACAATTCTTGATATAATATTTCACAGCAGGGCCCGTTCCTGCGCCCAACAATAAGCCTTTAAAGTTAGTACTTTTGATTGTTCACATCCGTGTCCCATAGACTTTAACGGTGTTTGCACAATTTTTTTGCCTGTTTGCATGTTCTGCTGGGAACCGAACCGGGGGGTGTTCGGCTCATCCCTAATGGTATGTGTTCCTGGGCTTTGTATCTTTTTGTAGTGCGGTCAGTCCCTCATTGAGAATAATTCAATTACTTTTTTGTTATTGTCTTTCATGCAAAAATTGTATATATTTTATGTAGGTGTCATTTTGGCACTATTTACATATGCAAATATATTTATGCAGAATTGTTTGTCTTTATATTATTGTTGACTGTATTTATTGTTTCAGAGTTAAACATGCTTTACAGCCCCTGAAGAAGCAGAAAAGCAAAACATTTTGAGCATGTTATGTTAATCACAAGCATTGTGATTAACATAATATCTGTATATGTGTTTTATATATGTAAAAAAAAAATTGAAGAAATGTTCATTTTTGGGAGCAATTGCATGCCCCAATTTTTAATAACTGTCATTCAAATAAATAATTTTTTTTGGCATATTCAAAATTCTATTCCCCTAACATGGTTGATGCCTCTCAGCTACATAGTGCTGTGAAATTGATGGAAAATGGATCTGCCAAAAAAAACTGTTGTGGAATACCTCCTGTAAGTGCACACTTGTTCAAACAGTGACATGGGGCAGTCTACACCTGGGCCGCAAGCAGTGAAGAAATAAAGTTTGATAATTGCATCTGTATCCAATGTCTCAAGGCAACAAGGTCTTGATCATGAGATATCTTGGTCATTGGGAGCCAACACGAATGGGCGCTAAACTGTTGTGCTCTGTAATTTCTAGCTTCCCTTAATAGGGTATAAGCATGCTCCTGAAAAAGCATAAAAAAAACATTAACAATTAAACAGCAACAAACATATTGCTAGGATAATACATTTAATGAAAGAACATATCGTATAAATCCCAGATACAACAGCTTACAGTGTCTGTCTACCGGATGGTCATAAGCAAAACCAAGTAATCTAGAGTTCAAACAGCGTGAAAACCCAAATAAATGAAACCAGTGGGTTATATAGTGTGCACAAAAAACATATTACCATGTGACCATGGTATCATCGTCACAGGTTGACCTAGCCATCTGTCCCAAATTTTGTGATATTTAGCTGGGCAACCTCTATGGACATAATATTACACTTCCATATAAGAAATGACTATAACAGCAGCCAACCCATTCCTGGAATGTTGGTGGCAAGCACGAGCAAGCAAGATTCTTGCAAAAAAAATGGAAATTTTTATCAGTATCTGGATTGGGAAGGAAGCCCCGAAGGCATTGCTTGGGGCAGAGAGTTAACGGCGAGTCCATTCGATCGTGCAAGAGCTAGACTACTTGAGCCCCAATAACCTTGAATAGTGGGGCATGACCATAGCAAATGATAAAAGGTGCCACTGTTCTCTCCACATCCAGGACAAAGAGGACTGTAGTTCGCCCAGTATCTAGACAAGCAAACAGGGGTTAAGTACGCCCTATGCAAAATATACAGTTGGATAAGCTGCTCAGACAATTTAGCAGAGACCATCTTGCATGATTCTAACACATCATCCCAGACTCCACCCTTCAGCTCCCCCTCATCCTCCCCCCAATGGTTTTTCAGTTTATAAGAGGGGACCATTATAAAAAGTGGAGGACAGCTTTTTGGACTCTGAACCAAGAAGCATGTCCCATAAATAAAGGGAGTATAAACTCAGGACAGAATCCCCAAATTAGACAAAAACTGCATGACAGAGCTGGAGATAGCGGAAAAACATAAAACTGGGAAGCTCAAATTGGGATTTAAAGTCCTGAAATAACTTAATACCACTACTAGAAAATACATAGGACACATACCCTGTATATAACCCCTTTGTTTACCCACAGCCCAAAATCAGGCTCAGTAAGTAATTTGGGCAAGCAATGATTATCCACAGGGGTGTATGAGCGTGGACAGGTGGGTCATTCATTGTTTTTGTTTATAATGGAGGGCAAATTTTTGTTGAAATTGTGTGTCCAGTGGTGCAAGATTGGTTTATAAAATATATCTCTGCAAAGATTTGAAGAGCATACTTCCAGATTTACAGTCTTATGTTACAGATAACCTTTTTCTTTTGTTTATAAAGACTTGTGAACATGCCCTAAATGCCCTTAAAGCCATGCACTGCCCAGATCAGTCTATTTCTGCATCAGATCACTATGCACAGTTTCCAGGGGCACACATCCATCCTGGTATTGCTTATTAGGTGTTTTCTGGCTTGCCTGTCAAATCACTACATCACATCTCTCATTTTCAATATTGTGGGATACCCATATGCTGGCACTTTTCAGGTGTTACATAAATGTTATACACGTAGACAGTGTATGCCATTAACATCATTCATTTCAATAACATAATAATGCATTAACACTTGCATTAACAGAAAACAAGAAAAACAAATTTGCCTAGGGGGCTGTTAGGCCTTTGATACATCCATAAACCCCAAAGTTATACTAAAAGTAATTTTTTTTTTTATTAAAAAAAAAGATGTTATGTTTACCTGCTCTGTGCAACAATATTGCACAGATCGGTCCCTCTTCTTTGGACGTCTCTCGCCTGCGCTGTCCACTCCTTCTTCCTTCAAATGCCCCCTTAGCAAGCCGGGTACTAAGGGGGACCCATGCATTCACTCCTGAGCAGGGCTGTGTGCATCTATAGACAAATGCAGTGACAGTAAGCCCCGCCCTGCTCCCTCCTCACTGGAGTTTGACTGATGGCTTCTGCTGCTCCCAGGAAGTGAGAGGGGTGATGCTGCAGCCAGGACAATGCTGCAGCGGTGAAAGGAATCAAGTAAGTGTTTATAGATGAGAGTGGGTAGGATAGGTAGGGAGAAAATGTTTACATTAATGCAGAGAATGCATTAAGGTTAAAAAAACAAAATGTTTTTTACTCTAATGCATTCCCTACATTAAGGTAAAAAACTCTACACATGGCTTGCGGAGATGGCACCTGCAGGAATAAAGAGAGGATTGTTGGGGGACTAGAAAAGGAGGTAAGGGACCGCTCTGTGCAATACCATTGCACAGTGCAGGCAAATATAGCATCATTTTTTTTTTTTAATTTGCCTTTACCATCACTTTAATATTTCACAAAAACTTTTCACTTACTACCCTGATTAATCCACCCATCAAAACTTTCCATATATCAGACAAATGTCACTTTTATATTCCATACTGATTACGGTGATGTTGCCTGGGTGTATTTCTCAAGTCTGTTGCCCCACTTTGTCAAGAGCTGTGAAAACCATTTCATATTGAGAAGAAATAAGTACCAAATTTATGAATTTAAATACCTAAATGCATTTTGTAGTCATTATTGCCATGTCAGTTGCAGTCATGCTGAACCCATTGTACAAAATTTAGGGCATCTGAATCCCCTATGCCCACCAGGAAAAAATCTGATATATATATATATATATATATATATATATATATATATATATGAGTAGGACTGGGCTACCCTGTATGTGAGGTAGCAAGGTGGCCAACGCCATGAATGCTGCTCGAATTTCCAGAATATTGGAAACTAGGCTCTGAGTGGGAATTTCCCCTGTCCTGGATGTTGAGTTGTTCGCAGGTGGCGCCCCACCCTGCTGCGCTGGCATCTGTGTTAACAATGATCCATGGCTGCGGCCCTAATGGATGATGCTGTTTAGTATTTCTAGTTTTGTCTACCACCAGAAACTCTGGCTCCTCCGGCTGGTGATCCTGATTGGCTGGACTAGACAAACTCTCTTCCACTGCATCAGGAAGCTTTGTTGGAAACCTGAGTTTCCAGTGAGCCCAGGGGATCATCAGGATACATGAAGCCATGGTCCCGAGAAGACTCATGCTCTGGGATGCTGACATCACTGGTGCAGCAAATGGCTGTTGGAACTTCTTTTTGATTTTGGGGAGTTTCTGAAGTGGCAAAGAAACTGTGGCCGCCTTAGTATTGAATTGGGACCCTAGGTTGACTGTATTCTGTGCAGGCTCCAGCTGGCTCTGGTATTGCCTGTCCCCCAAGGCAAATCTGGTATGTCTGAAGGATCGGAACATGCTGGAAGGCATCCTGCAAGTCCACTGAAATCCTCCAGTCTCCTGGATTATAGTATGGAGAGACTCCATCTTGAGTCTCTCTGTCCGAATAAATTGATTCAGCCTCTTGAGGTTGTTCTGGATGCTGCCATTTGAACAGCCAATAATGGTCTTGCGCCACTGTGGACTGAATCCACTATTTTTGGCAGTGGTCTTGCCAGTACTGTACCAGCTCCAGATGACGTCAGAGTGAGGAAACGTGTAGGGCAGAGTCTACATATGTCCTTGCATCACTTCCTGTTCTAGAGGCTTGTGTCAGCAATATAGGCTTTTTACCTTTTCACCAAATGTCAGTACTTTTAAACGTTTTTACACCAATAAACTAATTTTCATACAGTATCATGCTATGTGGGCTCCCTCTTTCTCTTTCATTATGGAATCCCCTCATAACCCACACTAAGGATGGAGTTACCCTGTGTTATCCCGCGGTGCTACACAGTGGCATATACTGTGGATGTGTGAGACCCCAAGAGGGGGTGAAGGATCTGGTGAGTGCAATCACTATTAGAGCACGGATTAAGGCACGCACTGAAGGTTTATCCATTGGGATATCCACCAGAACCCAGTGGAATTTTTTCACCGGCACTGAAAGCACCTAATTGTATATATGTACAAGTTCATCTGTTTGTTCACATCAGCACTTTATATATGTACCATTGATTTGTGTTATTGATCATATGAATATTGCACTTTATTTTATGGGCATATATATATATATATATAGATATCTTAACAGATCAAGTTAGAGCACATATTGCACTTTATTAAGTCAGGTAGCCAATTTGACTTATGCACTTTTAGGACCTTTACACACAATTGCACTGTACAGTACTTGAAGACACTCACTGAATAGGCAATATATATATATATTTTTCCCACTCAATACCGTCCTCCCAAAGAAGGGAGTAGCACACACCTGAATCCATTAGGTTAGGAACAGCGCCATATCTACTTCTATTTCTTTGCCAGTACTGTGTCACTTTGAGCCACCTGGCTCCAACTGCCTCATGGGCAGACCTGGCTTTAAATAGGGCTTCTGGGTATCTGAGGGAGCTGCAGGGGCCTTAGCTCTCTGCGATCTTATGAAGGTTGACTGTGTACTCTCCAAACCCTTCTGGAGTCCTTGGATGGGCGAAAGCCTCCAAAATCCTGGTACCTGTTTGGCGCTCCTCTGGATGGTTGCAAAAGCTTCATGAATTTGGTGCAATACATTAACAAGAGGGGTTAACACTAGAAAAGTGCTTTAGCGGCTTTATTAAATCCCCCCAATGTTTTTCTGTTTGCCGCATTCACACTTCCTCTTAGCTGTCAGCTGGGGGGTAGAGCAGTGAGGAAAATTCCAAAACGGCTGCAGTTTTTTGCACAGCTCCACAGGTGCAGACCTTACATTAACCACTTAAGGTCCGCCCTCTAGCAATTTTACAGGGTGGCACCTGTGCGTTGGATCACATATATACAGTATATGTGATCCGACTCTTCCACGTAGGGGGCCATCATGTGCACTGTTGGCAGCTTGCTTCTGCTGTGGTTACACACAGCAGAAGCCGATCGGTGGGTGCACGCTACCCGGTGTCCGTCAGCACCCGCCGATCGTTAGGCAGAGAAGCAGAACAGCGAACTGCCTATGTAAACAAGGCAGATTGCTATTCTGACAGGAGGGAAGGGATAGAGTTTGTGTCCCTGCAAAGCAGGGAATAAATTCCATCTCTTACCCTAGTAAAAACACCTCACACAGTATAGTAAAACACTGGCTAGGCACATCGTTTACCTTTTGATCGCCCCTGATGTTAACATGTTCCCAGCCAGTGTCATTAGTACAGTAACAGTGCATATTTTTTATCACTAAACACTGTATGTGTGTCACTGGTCCCCAAAAAAGTGTCAAAAGTGTCAGTTAGTGTCAAAATGTCCATCGCAATATCACAGTCCTGCTATAAGTCGCTGACCGAAAAAAAAAATGAATACGGATAAATAAATAAAAATATCCCATAGTTTATAGACGCTATAACTTTTGCGCAAACTAATCAATATATGATTATTGGGATTTTTTTACCAAAAATATGTAGCAGAATACATATTGACCTAAATTTATGAAGAATGTTGTTTTTTTTTTTTCTATTTTTTTATTGGATTTGTTTTATAGCAGAAAGTAGAAAATATTGTTTGTTTGTTTTTCAAAATTGTCTGTCTTTTTTTTTATAGCACAAAAAATAAAAACTGCAGAGATGATCAAATACCACCAAAAGAAAGCTCTATTTATGGGAAAAAAGGACATAAACGTTATTTGGGTACAGTGATCGTGCAATTGTCAGTTAAAGTAACACAGTGCCATATCGCAAAAATGGCCTGGTCACCAGAGCAACAGGACCGTCCCCTGGGCATGACATAACTTCCACGTTCCACAGTGATTACGGAAGTTCTGTCCAGCTGATGAGAGGTGACCCAGCTTGCACCTTCCCACACTACCAGTGGCGGCTGGCTACCGACCTGGAACCCTGGCGATTCTTCTGTTGATGTTAGACAAGCATACTTTTATGGAACACATATGAGTGTTTATTTGGCTGCTCCATTAAAGTATTTATATAATATTGCACTTAGAGGCACCCCCCCTGTGTGTGTCTGTTGTCTTACAGAGATCTTTTCTAATCTCTGGGTGGAGCTGCCCACCAAGTGCTTTGTTGAAAAAAAACTCTTACTGTGGATTTTATGGACTTTATGAGATTTTATGAACTTTTATAAACTATATTATGGTATATATCACATTTGGTTTTATATGAGATTATGGGAATTTCACACACCAATATACCAAGTATTTTGCCATATACTTTGCTGTTATTGTTCCTATACCAAGATGAACACCCCCACACAGAGACACAGTACAGAACAAGGGCAAGGCATGATAGGTAGGTCAGTCAGAAAAAAAATCAGCCTTAGAGAAACCAAAGGCAATAATGGTGACTAGTCCTTTGCTCTCTGCCTGCCAATTTTGGCACAGTTTCTGTAATTTAGTTCCTCTTCAACTGTTTTTTTACACATTAGAGCAGGGGTCTTTGGGTATAAATAATAAAGAATGAAAACTGAATACGATCAGTTATACCCAGCTATGGGGGTGTGAGGGGGTGCACTCACTCGAGGGGTAACACCCACAAGTAGGTAGTGATATCCGACCGCAATGGGGTCACCCCTATCCGTTACAGCGCATGGAGTGGCGCGCCGGCACCAACCACATCATTTACAGGGGCCGGTTTGGGGTGCGCGCCATGATCTTGCACTGCCGGCCCGAAACTAGCCTGCCCAGTGCCCAGCAAGGCACTGTGGCAGGCTATATAGGAAAGAGCCCAATGTGCTGGCCTGCCCAATGTCTACTGCTCTGTCCTGCTCCTGCTGTCACTCCATAGCGGCAGGACAGATCACTATGGCAGGCTGGGGGAAGAACTGCGCAGATGTGCTAGCCTGCTAGCATGCAGTGTTATATGGGAAAAAAATTATTGGGGGGAGACACCATGTTTTACAGCACCAGGTGAGACCGACCCTAGTGATACCACTGAACACAATCAAGTTTTACATTACAATGACATGTATACCACTTTTTATTTGTGTAGCATTTGTCCAGCAGAATTTCTTCCTCTCTGCAGACAATAGGTTTCCACTGTATCAGTTTTGTTTTCAATCAAGTTGAAAGAGACATTTCTGCTGATAAAAGAAAAGGTCAAGAACATTTTCTATTGGGGAAATAGATCAATGCAGCTCACTAGAAGAAAAGTTAAACAAATGTTTGCAATGATACAATATGACCAATCGATAATCATTCTAAACAAAATAAAATATACAAAGAGATCACCAGAAGAAATGATGCCATGTGTTTTCCTGCTACATTTTTGTTTGCCTTTTGTTTTTATTACATAAGCATGTCTCCCTATTCTTTAACTTGAGAATGAGGACACTTTATGGGCAGGCGAGACTTGCGGCACATGCATCGCACTGTTGAAAAAAGTGAGCTTGATATAATATGATTAAAATACGCTGAATGTTGAGGGTGGTTTAAAGTATGCATGAACCCATTCAGTTTAAAATAGAAATAAAAAAAGTAAAAAAAAAATTGTGTATAATGTATACATCTAAAACATTAAAAATACTTTTTTTTTCTTTTTTTTTAAATAAATGATCACATCATTTCTGTTCTCGGTTGCATAAGGGGCTTGTAAAACTGGGGGAGGACAAACAGTAGTACACTGATTTTGCCAGTGAATGGCTGTGCAGTGCAGGGGAATGCTGTCAGACGAGGTCTGATCATTGGAGGACAGGCAAGCTTTTCTCCCAGCACAACCAGAAAACTGACCACCATGGGAAGGATGTGCTCTCATGCCAAGTTTGGTCATTTTGAAATAGAAGAGCAGGGAGATTTGAGCAGGGAGATCACCAGGTATTTCACACAAAGGAAGCAATACAAAGAGAATTGGATACTTTTTAACAAAAGTACATGGTACAACTGACACATACCAGAAATCTAAAATGTTGGGGTAGCGGCTCGGGAGTGAGCCTGCTCGAGTACCCCCATAACAAGCTGCTTGCTGTGGGGGCACTTGGCAGAAGTGAGAGGCCAGGACTGCTAGCGGGACCCGAGAAGAGGAGGATCAGGGGTGCTCTGTGCAAAACCATTAACCAGGTAAATATGGCATGTTTGTTATTTTCTTTCTGAATCTGCCTTTTTTAACCTGTAGCTGTCACAAGTATTATGTGGGGTCATATCCATTGTTGGATAGCAACATGATCTAATGTCATATTTCTGGAAGTTTTCTTCCTGGTTAATACAGCCAAGTGGCCTAAGCTGGAAGTTGCAAATTGACCCAGCAGAGTGTTGATTCATGCCCCCTGGCAGGGGAGTAGAGCCTGGCTCCAGGACACCTGGTGTGATAAAGATTGAAGTGCTTGATTTGCACATCTGCAAACAAAGCTTCAAAGAGAGCCACTGCTGCCAAGATGACTGATGGGTTAAGTTACAGAAGATCAAAGGCCAAGATGTCTATGAAGATTTGACCCAGGTCGGACAGTGGCGATTCATGGACAAACGCTGCCCCCTAGTGGACAATACAGCAGGCTTCCTGGAGAATGGGCAGATAGTGAAGAACTACCGCTTGGCAATACCTCATTGGACAAGGAGGCAAGTGGGGGTGGCTACGAGTGGGTGTGAATGTGAGTAAAAAGGGCACACACAGGCAATTCGTCCCTTTTCGTTCTTGGTACAAGCTTGGTGAGCCTACTGTCTCTCTCTCTTGGTCATCTGGGCTACATGGCGCTCCACCATCTTGAGCTTGACGATATAAAGCCTCATGGAGAGTCTTGTGATAAGTATCTTTGATATTTTAATACAATGTGTATTGTTGGTATATGTTTGTAATATTGTAATATCTTTCATGTTAGCGTTTCCTATTTCCTTGGTAAATAAATAAGACTTTATTACTTATAAACCGTGTGTATTATTATAAGATCAACAGTAACATGTGCTCAGAGTTTTAATAGACTAACTAACTATAGGGATTAGACAAATTAATACATAGGTACAATAATATTAATTGTATCATTTTACTTCAATTGGCACCCCAGAAGGCGTGTGAAATACATTTTTACACAGAATCATCAAACCCTAATGTATTTTTTGTCTTGAGTCCCTATAAGCTAAGGAGTCAACACTTAGAACGAAAGGCCTGCTCTGCTGTGGACAAAGATTTGCGCTGGTTCGTGAATTCGAAAGCCCTGCTTGAATGGTCCTGAAAGTTCTATGAAATATTTCATCAGTGAGCGGACGCGCAAAACTGGTGAGTTTTTTGTCTGATATGTGTATGTATGTGTTAACGTTTATTGTATTGCAATTGCAAATTGTTAGGCCTGTAGCCAGTCAAGAGTACTGGTGAGAGTGAGGGTTTGATCAACCCTGGTTATCTGATGTAGCATGCAGATTGACAGGATAAGTCACACATCTTTGAGGCGAAAGTGGGAGAAATATAGATTTTAATTTTTTTATTCATTTTTTTTAAATGTTTTAAATTTTTATATTATTTTTTTTTTATTTGTTTATTTTTATTTTTCCCCACGTGAGTTTGAAATAGCTCTCTGTTCCAATAGAAGTTCAACGTGGCCTGCGATCTAAGAGGGCTAAAAATCAGTGGTATAGTAAGACATTGATTAAGAGTGCACCTTGTGTCTTGGAGAACTACAAGTCACTGTTAGGTTTAAACAGCTTTATCTGTCTGTCTGTCTCTGTTCATCTTTAGGACAGAGAGAGGCTGGGAATCAAACTGCGATAGAAATACTTAAGAGACAGTTACAAGAATGTAAAACTCAACTAGCCCAAAAAGATCATGCCATTCTATCTTTGAAAGCACAGGCAATGGAAAAAGTACACAGCCATTGTTGTGCTAACAAGAATGCACATCCCTTTGTGACACAGGAGCAGGGAGATAGGATGCTGATCGAACAACAGCCAATATATGCGGCTGACAATCCTGAAGAATCCCCAAATCAAAGTTCTTCTCTCTTTACTCCTACGTCAGAAAGGACTGGGCAAGGATTAGGAATTATAAAAAGGGAGGAATTACAGGGTGCACAGGCAGCCATAATGGAGTTATCCTCCAAACATGCAAAAGCTGAGCAGTCGCAGTGCTCAGCAAAGATAGAGGCTCTAGAACAACAATTTGGTAAACCAGATGCTATTGTTGCTGCAAGTGATGTTACTATGATAGGAATCAACATAGGAGATTTAAATAAAAGTGCCATAACTGCGCTTGAAATTGATTCAGGAATTGAAACAGTGGAAACTTCTGATGACTCCTCAGACAATGAAAGTGTAAAGTCTGTTCATTCCAATCATAGTAATATTATCCAGCAATGTGAGTTTCCAGCGCCATATGCTCAGAGAAGAGCCTATGCAAGGAGACCAGAGGTTAAATGTTTTTTGTGTAAAACGGGGGGTCACGTAAATTATTATTTTTTTTTTTTATTTGTTTATTCATATATTTTATTTTTGTTTTATTTAGGTGGAAACAATATTATGTTTAGTGTACCTGAAAGGGGGGTAATTGGTTATACCCTCAATTAGCAGCTGAATAGATGGTCATGGTATATGTCCTCCAACATTTTGTTTAAGACAAGAGTTGGTAGGAAGCCATTCTAGCTGCTGGAGTTCATTTTTTTTTCTTTGCATTTATTTTCATTCGGGTGGAAAGAGTTCCAGAAGGTTTTTTTCTTTGCTTTTATTTTCATTCGGGTGGAAAGAGTTCCAGAAGGTTTAGGCTTTGTCCACCTGAAAGGGGAGTTAGTGCATAGGTCTTAAGATATAGATAAATGCATTGTTTTTTTTAACAAGAATGTTTTTGAGAAGCAACATTCATGTTCGTTTTTTTTAAATTAATGATCATACCATGGGGATCCATTTTAGAGTGGGTTCAGCCTAAAGCAACCATGGTTGTTTGATGGTTTGGTTAGAGTTGCAGAAGCCAGGAATATTAGATTTCTGGATTTCAAGGAAGGAACTATAAGTAAACATAGTAAGCGAGCAGATATTATTGATAAGAAATTGATTCTGCTCTTGTTTTTCACTTCCAGAATCCTGGTGAAGCGAGATTGGAGAGGTTTCTGGAACAGAGATGAAAGATGTTCATCTGGTTGGCAGTTGGTCTGTGCCATACCACACCGCAAATTTGTTCTGATAAACATTCAGGAGAGAAGGGACAAGCAAAAAGATTCAGATTAATACTTGTTTTTTTCTTAAGACAATTTAGTGCTAATGCTGAATCTGAAAGAATGTGCCCATCAACAAGACTTGTGAAACATTTTTCCCGGAGTCTCTCCTGAGGAATGCAAACCTGCTATTAATACATGTGCAATGGGTTGGAGGTTGGGGAAGGAATATAACACATCCAATCCTTCAGAACATGAAATGTAAAATATGTGAGGTTTTTTTTATAGAGGGAGGAATTGAAAGAAGAAAAGGTTTTTAATGTGTGACATGTATTGACATAACGGAATTAATATGGTGCAGGTACCCAGGAGGCTGGCACTTATGCATAATAAGGTGTCGGTTGGCCAGACTACAGGGTGCCAGGTGACACATCAGTGGGGTGAAAACTTCCTTGTAGGGGTGGTGTCTCAAAATCTTAGCAGTCCTGTAGAGAAGCTCTCGGTTACTGGACATGTGGGACACCAGAACTGGACATGGGGTGAGATACACCTGATTGATGCCTCACCTGGGAGGTTGAAACCCTGCACAGGTAATGCCAGTGACTACACACAGGAGCATGCTCTGTTAAATAAAGGGAACAAACGCTGGCTACCAGGGTACAATATGCCTTCACCACATGGCGCTTCAACATCTCACAGTGGTTGATAAAAACCTATTACCCTATATGTGCTGAGTATAAATAGAAAAGAAACATTACCGCGATAACACAAAAAAATATAAATCATTATATAGCAGCAGTTCTAAAAAAGCCTTGTTTTCATTCTTTTTGGGTCCTCCCTGCTGCCTGTATATTGATCTGTTGGACTGAGCTGCCCTGATCTGCTTGGTTTTCCTGGCTATCCTGGTCATCCTCCCCTGTATCGCTGACCTTATTAGGACGCCAATACGATTGTGTGCCTGGTCTTTATTACAAGCTGTCTCAAAGCCACACCCACACATGAAATGATTGGAACACCTCCTGAGTCAAATAACCTGACTTTAAAGGCATTATAAACCTTCCTACCTGCATCTTGTGTTTTTCACCTGCATAAGATCTATCTCTGATGTAATCATTGGGAGTTGTGGAAGTGTAAAGGAAGTTGCACGGAGGGTGTCGTCTGACGAGGGGTTCGAGGGAGCTGGATTTGCTGGATGCCATTGAGAAATATCCATTCATGCTTAATCCTATTTGCCTTCTGGTAAGCAGACTACATTATCACGTGGTGACGAGTGCCCTTTCTACATCTACACTGTGTCTGGTGATTTGATTCCTCCCACTCTTCAGATCTTTTTGGATATTTTTTTAGCGCCGCAATATATCCTATCATGCTACGTTATCTGATAAATGTTGGAGGTGCAACTCAAAGGTTGGAAACATGGTGCATATTTTCTGGGCATGCCCAGTTTTGCAATCTTTTTGGGAGGAGGTGACAATGACTATTCGTAGTTTGACCTCAGTAGAACTAAGAGACAACCCGGCTGCATGCCTGCTACAACTGACGGTGAGACCCACCAGAAAGTACAAAAAGACCCTGACAATGCAACTCCTCAATGCGGCGAGGGCGCGTATCCCCGCATTGTGGCAACAACCCCTTCCGTCAACTAAGGTCCTGTGGTATTCTAAAGTCAACTGTATTCTCCGTATGGTGGAATTAACTGCAACTTTACACAATACGGAGGAACAATTCAGTGACAAGTGGGGGCCCTGGAGACATATTATGTGTACCAACGCATACTTACAAGAGATAGCCCATGTACACGCCCAAGATGCATAAGGTAACAATTCCGTACTTATCACCTTGTTACGCGCACCTGCACATTGTATAGGTGCGGGAATAACAGCCTTTCTGGAGGGGGTGGTGTTGCGGCCACGTTTCCCCCGCCCTCCCCCGCTTTTTCTCCTCTTCTCTCTCCCCTTTTCTTTTTTCTGTCTTTCCACACCTTGACCCTTGCTTCTTCCCTTTATATTTCTGCATCTTTTCCGTTTACCTCGTTTATCCTCTGTACAATTTTGCTCGCTACCATAGCCATAAGGATGGCAGTAATTCAATTATAGTGATTATACATTACATGGCGAGCTGGAAACGCATGTCAACAATTTATTCTGCATTTTATTTGTTCAAAATTGTATACCAGTTTGATGCATATCCCTATTGTTTTATGACCAGATTGATAACTTTACAGGGAGGCCCATTTCTGGGCCACCTTGGTTTTCGTTTATGTAAATGATACAACATTGGCAAGAACATGCTTAGGTCTTATGTTTCTGTCTCATTGAATATGATAGTCATTATGTAACTGTCTGTAAGTATACGTCGTGACTTGTTCTGTTATTTGTAACTTTGCCATACAATAACGAAATAAAGGAATTAAAAAAAAAAATGTCTGCCCATACATATTATGTTTGGTTATGGTTTCTGTACATATAAAACAAAAAATACAAAATACATAAAAATGTTTTTTAAAACATTAACACTTTAAGGGATTGTTCATTTTAGTTGATTTTTTTTCAAAAGAAGATTAAATGATATGTTTATAGAGACTCTTTGAGGACAGTGAAAATGCCCAAAGTGTCATTTCTTGCAAATTTACAATGTGACCACATTTCTTGTGCTGCAACACCTTCGGTCTATTAAATTTGTAAGGCCTCTTTCAAACAGGTGCTGGCACCCATACTGCATGCAGGAGGAAGTAGTTTTGGCATCTGCATCTGCTCCCAGTTGTGTTTAGGCAGCCAATAGAGGTGGATGCATGTGCAGCGACTGCACAAACAAAGCCACATTTCAAAATTTGACAGCCCTGCGGGAGCATGACCATGGCCCTGAATGCAGATAGTGTGAGTTCAGGGCTGTGCACCCGTGCATGGCTGTCAAATTTTGACATGTGTCTGTGTCCATGAAGCCGTTGAACCTGCATCCATTACCAAAAGCTGCCAACACACATCTGGGGTTGGATGCAGACGTCAAAACAAATGCTCCTTGCAATCTCTCTCTATATCAGCTCAGTGACTATATAGACATTTGCAGAAGTACAAGCCCTATGTTTAGATGACTATAAGTATATTTTAGCTTCATCCTCTATAGTCATATACAGATTTTTGTCTGTATATGCCTGTCAGTAAACATTTTTGATTGATTTACAAGTTATAAGAGAGCATTTTTAATATAAATCAAACTGATTGAACACTGTTCAAACTGGTCCATCTGCTTCCAAACAATGCAATATAATACAAAACAAAACCTGCGTAATCATTAAAAACTCCCTTAATTCAGTACTTTGTGAACATGTAACTAAATGATAATGAGAAGCAGGAAATGAAGCTTTGTTCTCAATCTACCTTGGAGGGTTTATTAAAAGTACTAGATATTTTGCTAATTTAGCCCATTGGCAAGACATCTCACGGGAAAGCTGAATATTTAATAAATGCCTCTATTAAATGTGTTATCTTTCAATTGCCACACTTGGAAAACCACCAGAGTGATGAAAATTACCTCCAAGCAGATGTCTGAGCCAAGTGCAGGCATAACACATAGCTAGATCAGGTATGGGCTCTGAAGCTGTGCTGTTCTCAGGAGGCATGCATTTTTGGCACATATTTAGCTAGGGAAAACTCTAAATAATAATAGTTTGGCAAAGGTCTATAGAAATCCACTGAACTGAATATGTAAATCTGAAATAAATAGTTTGCCTCACACTCTTTATGCAAAATAAGAAAACTCTGCTGAAGTGCGCATTACAGTGTGCTGTGTATTGTTACCTTCACGGTCCTTACTGTTTAGAATTTATAACACATATCCCTGTGGGTTTTTCATCCCACATTTTATTAATGGATTTGGCAAAAAGCCTATCAGACACGGGGGGGGGGAGTTGTAGATAGAATTTGTGGTCACTCAGGCTGTGGAGGTTTTTTAAATATAGAAGGTTAGTTTCCAGAGGGGAGCCAACACAAGACAAGCTTTATTGTACAGGAGGAGAGGAAAGAGTGAGATGACCCAGTTGATGGACTTATTTTAAGCCCCAGTTGCATACGTCATACTAAGGTGCAAATACTCCCCTACATGATGACATCCAGTAAGACAACACATAGCTACAGTTATGATTGGATGGGGCCTGAAATCGTACCCTCTGTTGCAATTTAGTAGCAGGCAGGTACATCTCAAAACATTGGAGTTGATTTACTGTAATGCCCCGTACACACGGTCGGATTTTCCGATGGACAATGTCCGATCGGAGCGTGTTGTCGGAAATTCCGACCGTGTGTGAGCGCCATCGGACATTTTCCATCGGATTTTCCGACACACAAAGTTGGACAGCAGGAGATAAAATTTTCCGACAACAAAATCCGATCGCGTCAAAGTGCCACGCATGCTCAGAAGAAATTCCGACACGGGACAGCTCGTTCTGGTAAACTTAGCGTTCGCAATGGATACACCACTTTCGTCACGCTGCAATGTTAAAAATGGTTTAATACAGCGCACTCTCTTCTTCTTCATAATGTGACAAGAATTAAGTCGTTTTGCTGCTCATATTCACACACACTTCTCACAAAGTTTTATTTGTGTTTTTTTAGTGGGATTCCCTCAATATATTGTTATTAGTTGTCACATCTGACAGTTTTATATTTTTTTTTGGGGGGGGGATTTTCAGCCTTTTTTTTGCTTTAATGTTTGGATTTTTTCCAAGGCTGATCTTTGTTCAATGTTATTTTTATTTTTACTCCAGAATATTTTTGGTTGTGTTTTGTGTGTCAAGTTACCCCAACACCATTGATATCTTTTATTATTTAATCTCCAGGAGATTGTTTGTTGTTGGTGTCCCTTGTTCATTTCACATTGTATATTTGAAATGTACCTGAATCCTCACAAACAAGCTGTCATTTTTGAAGTAAAACACATAGGAGAGTATAATTCAAAACAAAAATCCTTTATTAAGGGATCAGAACCAAACAAAGAGGAAGGCAACACTGGATCAACATGAGAAATTAGCGAAGCCTGGGACCCCCACGGCAGACATCAATTCTTCAACATCAAATTGGTGGCCTAAGCAGTCCATATCTAAGGGAGGGCAGTCTGGTCCGGGATTTGCAGAGACTCGGATAGCAGCAGATGACATCTGTGTCCCCAGGCTGTGGTACCACAAAAGGCTGCAATTTTTGGCCGACCAGACTGGACCCAGGGCAATCACTGTCTAGTCTTCCTTCCACGCTTCCTTCCGGGCTGTGGCTGTGCAGTTGGAGATGTGGCAGGAGGAGGAGTAGGACCTGGAGGAGGAGGAGGAGGAGGACTAGGAGGACTTGGAGGAGTACTGGGAGGACCTGGAGGAGGACTGGGAGGACCTGGAGGAGAGGGAGGAGGAGGAGGAGGAGGAGGACCATCCCAAAGCTGTGTGTGAGGTGTAATTTGGCCCCTCATACCTTTCTCCAGAGCCTCTGATATGAGGGCCTGACACATGGCTTTTTGGCCCTCCTCCATCCTCTGCATTTTATATGCTATGAATGCAGCAATGTTCTCCTGCATGGTGTGGGGTGCTCCCAGGACCTCTGTAGCCCTCGAAAAGAATCTGATAGCCGCCTCCTCTAGGGTACTCGTCCTACTGCCACTTTATGTTTTCAGGTGTGGTGGAGGGACCTTGATATCAGCCAGCCAGCTCGGCCCGGCCACCTCCTGGCTGAGACTTTCCTGTGTATGAAAAAGGGACATAGTTGTAATGTTTTGCATCATCAATCACAATCCTAAATTAGTACTCCCAACTAACATCTAGTTAACATCATTGATTGGACAAGCAGAAATATTTAGAGGAATGCTATACCTGGCTCAATCTGGGCTCCTCCACATGCGGCCTGGAAGGCCCAGGTTGGGCGTCAGAAGCCTCAGCCGGGGGGGAAGGAAGCGTGGAAGGAAGACTGGAGAGGGATGGTCTGGGTTCAGTCTGGCCTGCCAGAAAATGCAGCCTGTCGTAGTACAACATCCTGGGGACATAGATGTCATCTGCTGCTCCGGATCTCTGTGAATCCAGGACTTTCTTGCGCTCCCTCAGATATGTGCTCCTCAGGCAACCAATTAATATCTTTAAATAAGTGATGTCTGCCGTAGGGATCACCTGCTTCACAATTTCACACAATTGCTCCAGTGCTGCCTTCCTCTTTGCTTGGTTCTTGAAATGGGGGTGGGTAATCTCCCACAGACAGGGCAGCTCACTTAGCATATCAATGAATAGTGACATGAAGTCAGTATCTCTCATTAAGATATCCATGTTCACTGCAAGACACAACACAAGACAAAGCCTAATGTCAGACAAAACTCTCCTAATCTTGTTACAATGTAGTCCTCAATCTAGAAGCAGTATAGGCCCAAGTTTGTCTCTTACCTTCGTTCTTACGATCGGCGTGTCCAATGCTCCTTCCTCCGCTCACAGATCGTACGTAATACGCACGCGTTTTACGCTTTATACACACTGCGCATGCGTGTAACTCCGCCCGCCCCTGACGTTCTTTCTAGTGTATTCCCCGCCCCTTTTCGTTTGGCGCAGTGGGGGAAGAGCATGATGGCGGAGTTACAACAGGTGCGTGATAATAATTCTAACAACGAGGAGGAGGAGGAGGAAAGCCCGGATCCAGGCACGTCCCGATCCAGAAGGAGACGTTTTAAGGCCACAAATATGTCGTTTGGGGAGATGTTGGAGATGGTCGACATCATGAAGAAGTCCGACTATGACGGAAAATATGGGCCTTACCCCCACCCCAACATCCGAAAGGCCAAGATCATGGCGAAAGTGGTCAGGAGTCTTGAGAGGAATTTCGGGGTACGAAGATCAAAAGATCAGCTCAGGAAGCGGTGGTCGGACCTGAAGTTGAGAGAGCCAGAGCAGTACCGAAAGATCCGGAGAGTGCTGCAAAAAAGTAAGTAGTTGTGCTGTGTTCCTATTCTTTCTGTCTTTATTCCGTTCGTTCTGCTCCATATGCTTTTAGTAATTGTAACGTTTAAAAAGGTCAACTTTAATGTTCATGGGCCCATTATTCGTTTGTATCAAACATTTTTCTTTCGGCCTCTAGAACACCATTGTTTAGGCCATATGCATTTTCACACATTTTTGGGGGCCTACTTGGATGCCAAATATTTGTTTGTGTAGATGGGTTTGTTACTAGAATGAAATGCCAACTAGATTGTGTGTAAGGAGAGGACACTGAGCAGCTGTTTTCACATCTGGACACTGGAGCACTAGTGTGGGACACAAGAACACCATTTTTATTAGGGGGCCACACAGGTGCTACAGTGCATACTATAGGGGGGGCTACATCTGTGAAGCTTGTACTAAACAGGTAAAGTATTGCAGCTTGACAAAGGGCAATAAAAAATATACATCTTGGAACTCAGCTAAAATAGACAATTGTACCCCACTTCCAAGCAATGTTTCCTATTTCTAGTTCTGCCATCAAATATCTGTGTGCTAATTATACCATTTTTGTTTTACATAGGGGAGAAAAGACTCGGAGGACACCCCTCATCCGAGGAGACCAGAGACCCCCCCCCCCTCTGGAAGAAGGGGAAATACCAACACAAGAAGCTGAGCAGGAGGAAGAAGAAGATGTGGTGGAGATTGGCACCACAACAGGTGAGTGTCTGCGACCACAGGCTCAGGTAAAAAAGATGGATGGTGGCAGATTTTTGAGACCTTTTTTTTGTTCTTTATCTCTTTTTAGGTGATCGTGATCCAGAACGCTTTACATCTGAAAGTGCCCAGATACTGATCAGGGAGATCATGGGGTGTAATCTCCAATTGCAAAACATCCAGCAACAAATCAGTGATGTTATTAAAAAAAATAATATCATCATTGATGTTTTGGGGCGAATTTAAACCCCACAAAATCACCTGTTTTATCTTACTAAAATTTTTACAATGTTTAGAAAAGCCAAATTTGGAGGATGCACGCATTGTGCCAACATGTGCTATCTGCCATCACGGGAGATCAATGGACGCGTTTTGGGGGTGCAACCCCTTCCTCAATTATAAAGTAGCATTGAGGAAGGGCTTGCTCCCCCAAAACACGTCCCTTGATCCCCCCTGATGGCAGATAGCACATATTGACATTCGTAAATTGGTGTGCATCTTCCAAATTTGGCTTTTCCAGGGGTGATTTCCCCCCCATCTGAACGCTATATCAAACACAGTTCCTAAATACTCATGTCTGATATAGCCTTCAGGTTTTACCTAATGTGAACTTTGTAAGTTCAAGTTTTTTGGCTTTCTTGTTGGTTTTACACAGGCCTGTTTTATCTGAAATGGACATTTCGATTTTTGATAATGCCCCCCCAAAAATTGTTATACAACAAACATGTTGGTTTGTTTTAAAAACCTTTGATAAATGCACATGTGATTGTGCAGGTATAAAAAAGTGCCTTACTCAAGAATGTGTGGATTATTGTCTCAACACTACAACACTTTTGGGGTGATGTAATAGCTGTTTTATGCAAAAATGGGGGTTATTTCCTAAGGGAAAATACACTTTGCACTACAAGTGCAGGTTTAGTGCAGTTGCAAGTGCACTTGTAGTGAAATGTGTTTTGGCATTTAGGAAGTACCAGCCAACACTATTTTTTATAAGGTTACCCAATCACGACATTTTCTGCACTCAACACATTTCTGTCAGGGTCAGCTAAAACAAACACAAGCAGTAAATGTCCACCAAGAATTTCTTTTGGTTGTTTTTTATTTGAAAAAGGTGTCACAGATTGTCTGGCATATTGATAGCCCCCTACCCGCAAAGAACTCCAGGTAGCGTAACCGGACATCACGGGCATTCAGGGAAGGCAAGCCAGGACGGCCACTTTCAAGCGCCGTCATTGTTGATGTATTTGGGATTCCGGCCTCAGGCCCAACTGAGCCAGCATAGTTGGCTGAATGTTTTCTTAAAAAATTATGGAGAACACAGCACGCCAGTATTATATGGTTCAGTTTATACTCCGTCATATGGATGGGTGTCAGAAATAATCGGAACCGGCTGGCCAGGATTCCAAATGTGTTCTCCACCACTCTTCGGGCTCTGGCCAGCCTGTAATTAAAAACCCTCTGTTCCGGGGTGAGGGTCCTCATCGGGAATGGCCGCATCAGGTGGTTCCCCAGCGCAAACGCTTCATCACCAACGAACACAAATGGGAGACCTTCAACATTGTCCTCTGGAGGTGGCAAGTCCAAGCTGCCATTCTGGAGACGCCTGTAGAACTCCGTCTGGGCGATCACTCCACCATCGGACATCCGGCCATTCTTCCCCACGTCCACATACAAGAACTCGTAATTAGCCGACACCACCGCCAACATCACTATACTATTAAACCCCTTGTAATTATAATAGTATGACCCGAGTTGGGTGGTGGGACGATGTGAACGTGTTTCCCATCAATTGCCCCTCCGCAGTTAGGAAAGTCCCACCGCTGGGCAAAGTGGGAGGCCACAGTCTGCCATTCCTGTGGCGTTGAAGGAAACTGTTGAGGAAAAAAAAATAAACATTACTATTTTTTCACAGAAACCTGGCAAGCAGATTAGACACAAACATTCTGGGGCAACCTCCAGATAGCATTTATTAAGGGGAATTTAACAACAACAAAGTATAAGGTACACCCATCATATTCCCCCTCCCCCCTCATGGGCCATTTCTAACATTATATGGGGGGGGAACTCTTGGACAGGTAACCCTCTTCACTTCATTGAGAGATGAATGCCTAAATACAGGGTATTACTTGGAACAGCCCCTCCTTAGTTACACTATTGGCAGACCACTGGACAGGTAAGAAGTGTCTGAATACAAAGATATAAATACACATTGTACACATTTGAGGACATTTGGACATTCTGCTATTACCTATCAAGATAATAATAGGATACAAAAACTTTAAACAGTACCATTGGAAAGTATACAGGCAGGCCCTTGCACTACATGCTTTGGGGAATTCATTCATAAATCTGACCAGTAAAGAGGTGGGTATAGTGTGTATGGGTTTGGCAAAGTCAGCAGATAGATGATTGAGGATAGATAGAGAATTGGGATCAGCTGACTTAGCAGTTGGGGGGAGGGAGGGTTACCAAAAATTTGGGGACACCACAAAAAAAGCCTCTGGCACTCTGCCTGAATTAAAATCAAAAATAACATTTCCAAACATTTTAGGGGGTGTTTGGGGTAAAGCACTACTATAGAGCTGATAAAATACATTGTTAAGTGACTACATGAGGTGAATATAGGGCAGGAAACACCATGCCGGGTAGGTTAGTGAAGGGCAAATATGTATGAAGGGCATAAAATAATAATTACATAAAAATCCAGCATGCATGAGAACAAAGGGGACATTCACAGCATATTACAATCATGGTAATTAGGGAATGAGGAAAGAAATACAATATATTAGCAAACATTCAATACAATAAAATTCCTTCTGCAGGATCTGTATGATGGCAGAACAGGTCTCTGGGATAATGATCCCCAGAGCCTGGGGGGAGATGCCTGTCGAGAACTTGAGGTCCTGCAGGCTTCTCCCTGTGGCCAAATACCGCAAGGTAGCGACCAACCTCTGCTCCGGAGTGATGGCTTGCCTCATGCAGGTATCCTGCCTGCTAATATAGGGGGTCAGCGAAGCCAACAAACGGTGAAATACGGGGTCCGTCATCCGGAGAAAGTTCCTGAAATCATCAGGATTATTCTCACGGATCTCACAGAGCAAAGGCATATGACAGAACTGAAGCAACCAATTCTTGGTCCATGAACTCCTCCCCACCCTGTTCATGGACTGGACTTGTGTCAAGGTCAGGACCACAACACCAAGCCCCCGCACAGCACGAACTCTACGAGGAGTACGCATACGAAACATGGCTAGAAAACGGTTGGCTGCTCAGAACGAAGTAACAGAACGCACTGAAGAACAGCAAGGCCTGTGAAGAGCGACCTGAAAACCAGTAACGAACGAACAAGAATACAATGACTCCTTAAAGTCACGCGGAACTTGCTTGCACACACTGAAGAGCAGATACAAACCCACAAGCACAAACTGAACGGCAGAAAACGATCTGAAAGCCACGAGTCTGAAAAAGCGCAAATCGTCTCTCACCAAACTTTTACTAACACGAGATTAGCAAAAGGAGCCCAAAGGGTGCCGCGCTTGGTTCTGAACCAGCCTTTTCTAGTCTCGTCGTACGTGGTGTACGTGACCGCGTGGTTGTCGATCGGAAATTCCGACAACTTTGTGCGACCGTGTGTAGGCAAAACAAGTTTGAGCCAACATCCGTCAGAAAAAATCAGAGGATTTTGTTGTCGGAATGTCTGATCAATGTCTGACCGTGTGTACGGGGCATTACAGTAAAGCTCCTTTAATTCAAGTGAATTTTCAAGTACATTAAACATGGAAAACATAAAAAGCATGCTTCAATTTTATATATATAGATAAAATTACGTGAATGTATGTAGCCAATTAGCATAGCTAATCATATCATACTGTCACAGGACCTGAAGGCATAACAGTGCTGACAGCAGGCCATTGTTAAATTACTGAGGCAATAAATATGTTCAGATCAGCATTGTGTAAAAAGACACTAAACATATTTAGCACAAAGCTTAAAGCTTAATATAAAAACTCTTACAGAGCTTAAAAAAGGAGCTCGTCAGTAAAAAAAAATTACTGTAGCTGCTGAATTTTAATATAAAGACACCTGTCCAGGGATCCCGCAATGTCAGTACCCCGAGCCGAATCGTCAATCGGCTTCGGGTGTAGGCACTGGCATTGTAAGTATAGGAAACCGGCAGTGAAGCCCTCAGGCTGGTTTCCTAATATGTTTGCACGAGTCGCACTGCACTTTCTGAATGGTCCCCCTATCTTCTGGGACCTGTGTGTGTCCCAGAAAGAGCGGGGGGAAGGAGGAGGGGCTGGAAATGGCGTAGAATGCAGATTGGCCATCTTATCCGGAAGTGGGACTGGGTACCTGTCAAAACCAGCTACCTGCTTATCATCCCCCCAAAAAATTGCCAAATGTGGCAGTGGAGGGGGGGGGCAGCGCGAACCCCTTTTGGGTGGTACTCCGCTTTAAAATTGTACTCCAGGTAGATATGGCTTAAGGTCATGTGACCAACGTGATTAGCTGTCATGTCAATCACGTGAGCAGCAGCAAGCAGCGTTCGGGAACTTTCAGTTAGGCACCTGTAATTGTGCCCGGAGTGCGCAGCTGTATATCTCACCACCAAGGACCACGCATTGAGAACCTGCATATTTGTGTGGGGCCAGAACCAAGAAGTTAACTATATGCAGATCTGTATTAAGTAATGAATATTCAATTTTAAATGTTTTAAATGCAACTAAAGGAAGTACCTGGATTTGACTTGGTATCAGCTTCTTGCAATTCCTTATACAGCAACACTCTGATTAGGAGAAGGAGGGGCAGACATGAGAGCCAGTTAGGTGTGCTGCATGCAAATGTGTTGACAAGGAACTTGGTAATAGGAGGAGATAGAGTGAGCAGAATGACTTCATCAGTCTGCTGCTGCTCTGTCACTGTTCATACATAAGGTTTCGAGAAGAGAGGCGACACCAGCATATTAAACCCTTTTCCTGTTCAGGACATTTTTCAGTTTTTGGGATTGTGATATTTGTACTAACAATTACTCAGTAATGCAACAATGTACCCAAATTAATTTTATATAATTTTTTAGACAGACAGAGATTTCTTTTGGTGATATTTAATTACCACAGATATTTTTAATTTTTACTACATAAAGGAAAAAAAATATTTTTTCAAAAATGTTGATAAAAAATGTTACCCTTAGCTGCTATAAAACTTTAAAAATAGATAATCATTCCTAATAAATTTAGGCTAAATATATATTCTGCTATATTTCTTTGATATAAAAAAAACAAAAAGGTGTGTATTTAGTCTGTATGAAATGCAGTCTACAAACTATAGTACATATATGTGAAATTTATCAACCCTGATGTTCTGACTTCCTATCTACTTTCTTGGGGCCCTAAAATTCCAGGACAGTGCAATCACTCTGAAAATGTACATACAGTTGTCATTTAATAAGACATTTCTCACACACAGCATGGGCACATTTAGAATTACATCCCAAAACACATTCTGCTACTCCTTCCAAGTATGAGGATACTATATATATGATACTTTTTTGAACCCTAACCCCATTGAAGGGCTCAAAATCCAAAGAGCACTTTCAAGCTTTTAAGGGGCATGAACTAGGCATCTAATTTCTGACTACTTATCAAATGTTTGAGGGCCTGGGAGTGCAAGGACCATAGAAACACCCACAAAATTACCACAATTTGGAGGGTTAACACCCCAAGATATTTTTAAGAGTCACAGTGTGTCTGTCTTTTAAAGATTACAATTTCCTACAGTTAAGTTAAGAAAATGAGCATTTATTTTTTTACACACACAAGTTGTAATTTGATCAGATATTTTTTAAACACAGCATGAGCATACTTAGAATTACATGCCAAAACACATTATGCAACTGCAAAGAGTTATTTGGAGCCCAGTTTCATATAGGGGCCCAAAATCCAAGAAGCACCTTCTGGCTTGCAAGGAGCATACATTTTTCATCTAGTTTCCTAACTACCTTACACATTTTGGAGACCCTGGAGCACCAGGACAGTAGAAACACCAACAAAATGTCCACAATTTGGAAAGCAAACACTCAAAGGTGTTAATAGACATAGCAAGTCTTTTGAACATTTAATTTCTTGCAAATGAAAGGGGATGCCACATATATGGGACTTTTTTTGCAGTCTAACCACATAGAAGGGACCAACATCCAAGGGAACCTTTAGGCTTTCAAGGGACATAAAATATGCATCTAATTTCCTGACTACCTATCATATTTGTGGAGGCCCTGAATACTGGCTTAAAGACCTTTGAGCATTTTTAACCGCTTTAGGACCAGCCGCCATCATTATACTGCGGCAGGTTGGCTGTCCTGGGCGAATCGGCATAGGTATACGTCGGCCACTTTAAGAGCAATAGGGGGCATGCCCACAGCTCGACGTTGGAGCCGATGCACGTCGCGATGTCCGCTGGCTACCTGAGAGCAAGAACAGGGATCTGTCAATGTACACAGACAGATCCCCGTTCTGACAGGGGAGGAGAGACAGATCTGCTGTTCCTAGTGATTAGGAACAACAATCTCTCTCCTCATCCAGTCAGTCCCATCCCCCCACAAACACCTTTCAGTGAACACATTTAACCCCTTGATCGCCCCCTAGTGTTAACCCTTTCCCTGCCAGTGACATTTACACAGTGATCAGTGCATTTTATAGCACTGATCGCTCTATAAATGTCAGTGGTTCCAAAAATATGTCAAAAGTGTCCGATATGTCAATGTCGCAGTCCCGTTAAAAATCGCAGCTTGCCGGCATTACTAGTAAAAATAAAAATTTTTAAAAATGCCATAAATCTATCTCTACTTTGTAGACGCTATAACTTTTGCGCAAATCAGTCAACATATTGGACTAAACTGATGAAGAAATTATTTTTTTTTTTTTTAAATTGGGGATATTTATTATAGCAAAAAGTAAAAAATATTTTATTTTTTTTCAAAATTGTCGCTCTTTTTTTGTTTAAAGTGCAAAAAATAAAAACTGCAGAGGTGATCAAATACCACCAAAAGAAAGCTCTATCTGTGCGAAAAAAAAGGACATCAATTTTGTTTGGGTACAACGTGGCACGACCGCACAATTGTCAGTTAAAGCAACGCAGTGCCGTATTGCAAAAAATGGCCTGATCATTAAGGGGGCAAATCCTTCCGGTCCTTAATTGGTTAACCGCTTACAGACCGGAAGATTTGGCTGCCTAATGACCAGGCCATTTTTTGCGATACGGTAATCACTTTATCTGGCAATTGCACGGTCATGCCACGTTGTACCCAAACAAAATTTACTTCCTTTTTTTCCCACTAATAGAGCTTTCTTTTGGTGGTATTTGATCACCTCTGCGGTATTTGATCACCTCTGCGATTTTTTTTTGCGCTATAAACAAAAAAAGCATCAATTTAAAAAAAAAACAATATTTTTTAATTTTTGCTATAATAAATATCCCAAAAAATGTTTTTAAAAAACAAATTTCTTCATTAGTTTAGGCCGATAAATTTTCTTTGACATATTTCTGGTAAAAAAAAAAAATCACAATAAGCGTATATTGATTGATTTGAGCAAAAGTTATATTGTCAACAAACTATGGGAAAGATTTATGGCATTTTTATTATTTTTCTTTATTTTACTAATAATGGCAGTGATCTGCCATTTTTAGTGGTACTGCGACATTGCGACGGACACTTTTGACACATATTTGGGGCCATTGACATTTATACAACGATCACAGCTATAAAAACGCACTGATTACTGTGTAAATGTCGCTGGCAGGGAAGGGGTTAACACTAGGGGGTGATTAAGGGGTTAAATGTGTTCCCTAGTTAGAGTTTCTAACTGTATGGGGATAGGACTGACTAGGGGAGGAGACATATCATTGTTCCTACTTAGTAGGAACAAACAATATATCTCCTCTCCCCTGACAGAACAGGGACTTGTGTGTTTACACACACAAATCCCCATTCTAGCTCTCGTTTTGACAATCGCGGCCGCCGGCCATGCGCATCGGGTCCTCCACCATGTTGCCGACGCGTGTGGGAACACGTACCCTACAGCAATTCGCGGGAACGTGCCACTTTGCCAAAGTATATCGGCGTGAGCAGTCGGCAAGTGGTTAATTGGGACTGTTTTTTACAGTATAGATTTTATTACAAAATCAGTATAATACTCTATAGATTATATGTAACTATGTCAACCATTCATTTTAAACAACCATCACCCATCTATACATAGATACGTTATATGCCTATTCACTCCAATTCAGCCAGGACCCACCACCATATAATGCCACACAAATGCACTGCAATGGCATGCATTGCACACAGTTGCTGCATTGCCAAATTGAACTCATTGAGCAAGTTTGACAAGTGCTGCCACTTTTAAAACTCTGTACCTGAGTTAAAAATGCTGCTGCCGTGGCATGTGAAACAAAATTATATGACCATGATACAAAATACTAACTGAAAAAATACCCTAGGCACATATAAACAATGACACATATAAAAATAATCATATACATAGATAACTGTAGTATGTGCAAATCCCAATGTGCAAGAATAATTGTCCTTTAAGTGCAAACAGACAATAAAAATTGTGAATAGATGAAACACACAAAATAATCTTGTTCTTAATAGTCAAACTGTGCAATTAGAAGTATTGGATATTAGGTGTATAAACACTTCAGAAACAGGTGTCATCAACCCCAGTTGTCAGATACAGGGTTTCAAGAGCCCTTTAGGTGACAGTAAGGACACAAAAAGCACATATGTACTGCTTACCAGACAACCATGTCCATCAAATAATGAGTGGTCATGTGCAATTGTGGGAACGTTTCCAAGCAACCAAGGCAAATTGCACTCCTCCCTAGATGGAAACCAAAACTCATAGACAACAGAGATAAATAAATAAAGGAAGCCTCATTGTGTAGTAGAGATAAAATTACTTATTGAAGAATGATCAGGGTTTCTGGCGATGTCATTGTGTGATGAAACACGTTGGACAAAGTCTAACATGATGCGTGACATCATCACAATGGCGTTGGTCAGATGAACAGGATTTGATTTTATCTCATGTCTTTTTGTGTATGACATAGGAGTTTTATATGTGAGTTTGCATGGTCATATAATTTTGCTTCACTCTGCACCTTTTGTTTTATAGTACATATAGGATTTGTCATCAACATTTTTTTGTGCTGGCTGCACACTATTTAGGGAGATACCTAAGCACAGTAATATTTTGGTTTGAGTATTGTATGTGTACAGCCCTTTCCAGCTGTATTTTGACAGTTTGTGTGGGTAGCTAAGGGTGGCAAAAAACGTGGCTCAGCCACCCTTTTTGTCTTCCCTCAGGTGCACGGATGAAAAATCCCCAAAGTGTCCAGAAGCTATACATTATTGTACACCCTCTGAAGAGGGATCCATGATGGGTCATGTTTGTCCACTGGGGAATAATTATTGCCACGTCATGAAGCAAAGCATTGCAGCTGAAGCATGAGTACCTCCATCCACTGCCTTTGCAGCCTTTGCCTGAGTGTTACTCACTCCTAACCCTTGTACTCTCTATGTTACATACTCTTGACCCCTGAACTAAGTAGATTACACACAGGACCCCTGCACTCTATGTGTTACCCACTCCTGACCCCTGAACTGTGTACTTTACCCACTGCAAACCCCTGAACTATGTACAATACCCACTGCTGACCCCTGCACTCTGTATATTACCTGCTTTCTGTTTATTACATACTTTTGAGCCCTGTGTACGGTAGAAGTTTTAAACCCCTCCAACTGAAATTTCTCCACGATACACACTGCCTGCAGGCTAGGGTGAAGGGGTGGTTGGGCTCAGACCCTGGCCCTGTCAGGTATGAGGGAGGCTGTTAGGTAGGTTGCACAAGACCCCATGATTTCTAATGCCCCGTACACACGGTCGGATTTTCCGACGGAAAAAGTGTGATAGGACCTTGTTGTCGGAAATTCCGACCATGTGTAGGCTCCATCACACATTTTCCATCGGATTTTCCGACACACAAAGTTTGAGAGCAGGATATAAAATTTTCCGACAACAAAATTCGTTTTCGGAAATTTCCGATCGTGTGTACACAAATCCGACGGACAAAGTGCCACGCATGCTCAGAATAAATAAAGAGATGAAAGCTATTGGCCACTGCCCCGTTTATAGTCCCGACGTACGTGTTTTACGTCACCGCATTTAGAACAATCGGATTTTCTGACAACTTTGTGTGACCGTGTGTATGCAAGACAAGTTTGAGCAAACATCTGTCGGAAAAAATCCATGGATTTTGTTGTTGGAATGTCCGAACAAAGTCCGACCGTGTGTACGGGGCATAACAGTGGCCCTGTATATCATGCTGCACTCACAAGAAGCACATAATTTTTTTGTAACACACTTTTTGACACAATACACTTGTTCTCTGACAGTAATAATATACCATTTAATTTTAATACTGGTTCTGGGTTGAGCAGAAATGTAATGTATCAGACATATTGACATAGGTATCAGAAGCATTGCCTTGAATAAAATACAAAAATTGTAAAAAAGGGAAAAATTGCGCATAGAGAACAAAATAAGCAGCCAACACGTCACTAGACATATAGTGCAAAGTGGAAATAAAAAACAAAACTATGGCACTAAGTGAGTGAGTAAATAGCGTGTGAACCTGAAAAGGTGAGGTAGGCAATGTAAAATTGAATGTGAACAAAACCAAAACATAAAGGTCCAAAGTGAAAAGTCAATAAAAAAACCTCTATGGAAGGTCCATTAAAGTTCAAAATAAAGTGAAAAGGTCTTTCTTGGATAATCCGGGATGAATCTTGAAAATACAATCAAAATGGTAAAGTGTTTGTGCTTACCAGATTCGATGGACACACATACCGTATAGCCTGTGGGCCAAACAGGCACTCTTGAGGAAATGACCTAAAACAGGAACTCCAGCCACTGGAACAACGGTAAGAAAGATTCCACCCAATGTTGAATGGGGACTGTCAGGTATCCATGACGGACTCCAAAACTTGTGATGGATCACATCAAATGGTGTGCATGAAAAACAAATGATCCGCACATAGTGTAAAACTGTTTAACATTTAATGATAAAAAAAGGGGGTTTACACTTACAGAAAATTCGATAAAACAAGCTAATAAATAAAATGGAGTATAGGCAAAGATTCCAAGAGCATCATCGGACGCGTTTCATCCTATTGGACATTATCTGGGAAAAATACAGCCAGGATTTAAAGATAGTACAAAGTACTAACAGTACCAAAATTCTCATTACATGCAATGACTTTGCGAATGTCATCTGAAAGTATATCAACATTTAAATTGCTTTTAGAAATGTATTCATTCAAGCAAAATTTTCCATCCTGCTCCTTCAAATTTTTCCATCACTGCAGTCAAAAAAGATGTGACCCCGACTATTAGAAAATCTAACAAACGCTCGTAAACGCTCATCCCCCACAGCTATTACCCTTTTGTATAACTTGACCCTCCCTCCTAGATTGTAAGCTCTAACGAGCAGGGCCCTCTGATTCCTCCTGTATTGAATTGTATTGTAATTGTACTGTCTGCCCTAATGTTGTAAAGCGCTGTGTAAACTGTCGGCATACATAAATCCTGTATTATAATAATAATAATAAGTAAAACAAATCATTTTGAACAAAATTCTATATGTGTATGGCCAGCTTTAGGCTTGCTAACAAGGAGACAAAGAATGGAAATACTTTTCAACTATATAATACAACAAAAAAACATTGAAACTCAAGGCCATGATTAGGTAACACACTGCCCCAGTGCTGCAATAGCGGATCATAGACGAAAGGATTTTCAATATTGACCTTTCCTGGGTCAAAGAGCCTATTTCACAGCTATCCATCAGTCTGGTGCATTGCTAAATCCAGCACAGAGGGATGCTATGACATTAAACTTTCATCAAGCAACCTTTAGGCTGATTTGTATTCCTTTGTGACCTGACACTGAAGTAAGAGCAAATGTATCCTTTCTGTAAATACTATACAGAGTTTTAGTCTTATAAATAAGGGAAACAAATTTGGTATACCCAGCTTGATAATAAATAATGTATAAATGTTCTAACTAAAAACAGTACATTTGCAATGATCTTAGCACTCACAACCTGGTCTTCAGTTGTGGTGCTGTCCCTAGAACTTATGGGTGATTGCCGACCACACAGTTCATAGATCATATGTTATCTGCAACCTAAATGAAATTCATAACAGAACTGTTATTTATGAGGTTGGCATTACTCACATTTAAGCCTAGAGCTTCAGGGTTCTGCCAATGAAGCGAGTGAAAACAGACAACAAGATTCATGAACAGTGGTAACATATACTTGCATGTACTTAGCACTTCTGCTTTTGCAATTCCAGATTTATGTAACTGGGGTTGGTAGTGGAAAAGTAGGAGATATTTCATTCAGTATATATATATATATATATATATATATATATATATATATATATATATATATATATACACACAGTTCATGAAGAAGCATTTTGTGATTAGAATGAAAAAAAGTGAAACTTGAAAAAAAGGAAAATTTATGCTGATATCAAAAAAGTTTAATTGTTTATTCTGCTTTCTTTACAGTCAGTAATTGTTTTTCGACAGGTCACTTTTTTTTTCTAGAAGTAGACTTCATGCAGTAAATATAGATAAAAAAAAAAAAAAGGGAGGCCAGATGGCCAAACGCTGTGCTAAAATAAAAGTGTCAATGTAATAAAACAAAAGAATCTACAAAGTGTAAGCAGCTAGCACCAAGAGCCTGCAATACAAAACCCCAAATAATATAGTATATAAATGGTGCAGCGCTAAATTAAATAATGAAAGCAAAAACAGGACTCAAACTAGAAAAGTAAAGCAGACATGTGATGTCTACTAGTGATATGGAAATTGAATCACTAAGTGATGTGAAAACTGGTCAAATAAAAATCACTAATCATAAATAGCAATGATCAATAGAACAAATAAATCAATAACATTCATAATAGAATATTGTGAATCTAATAATCACAAGTGAGATATATTAGCATGCGTAATTAAATAAATTAAATCAATAGAGACCACATTTGGATATGGTGAATTAGATAAATCACAAATAAAGTGAATTAGCATGCATAAATAATAAAAATAGTGAATATAAAGTCCCAATAAACTAGCAAAAGAAAAAAGGAGCTTTAACAAGTGGCGCTGTGATTAGAGAAAAGTCCCTTAATCCAATGGAACCTGAACACCCAAGGTGAAAATAGATTGGCTTCTTACCAGCTGTACAGACCAAATAATTGGTCTCACCAAGCCTGGGGAATTAGGTCTCCCAAAACCATATGCACATTCCAAGGCTGTGGTATCTATAATGCCTGAGGGGGTAGATAGGAGCAAGGCTGCTCCACTGCTCAGCTCTGAAGAATAAGGCCAGTCCTTCGAAACACGTCAGCCTCAGGGGTCATATCCAGGACCCTCCACTCCCAGTTTCGGTGACTCGAGCAACCGATGAGAGATAGTCACACATGTGGCCTGACAAGCGTGTTTTTAAGTTATATATTGACATTGTCAACCACAGTGGAGCAGCCTTGGTCCTATCTACCCCCTCAGGCATTATAGATACCACAGCCTTGGAATGTGCATATGGTTTTGGGAGACCTAATTCCCCAGGCTTGGTGAGACTAATTATTTGGTCTGTACAGCTGGTAAGGAGCCAATCTATTTTCACCTTGGGTGTTCTGGTTCCATTGGATTAAGGGACTTTTCTCTCATCACAGCGCCACTTGTTGAAGCTTCTTTTTTCTTTTGCTAGTTTATTGCGACTTTATATTCACTATTTTTATTATTTATGCATGCTAATTTACTTTATTTGTGATTATCTAATTCACCATATCCAATTGTTGTCTCTATTGATTTAATTTATTTAATTACGCATGCTAATCTATTTCACTTGTGATTATTAGATTCACAATATTCTATTATGAATTTTATTGATTTATTTGTTCTATTGATCATTGCTATTTATGATTAGTGATGTTTATTTGACCAGTTTTCACATCATTTAGTGATTCAATTTCCATATCACTAGTAGACATCACATATGTCTGCTTTAGTTTTCTAGTTTGAGTTTTGTTTTCACTTTCATTATTTAATTTAGCGCTGCACCATTTATATACTATAGACTTCATGCAGTGCATATTTATAAAAATGTGGTGACTTATAATTAAATACTTCCGAACCGCCCATGGTGGATTTACGCCGCTATTTTGAAGTTAAACACTGTTGTTATGGCAGCAGATAGCTGCTATAACCCCAGTATTTTCTTCAACGGCTGGTGGTCCGCTTTGAGATATAAGTGGTCTTTGCGGCGCATTCGCCGCAATATCACTTTTATCGGCGGCAGGGAAAGGTGCCCACCCCCCTCCCACCGCGTACTGGTCGTCTCCGCCGCTTACCTGATCCGTTGGTAGTGGCAGAGACGATCCAAACCTTTCCCCTGATAGGCAGGAAGTCGAGTGAGGGAATGATGGCCCCCACTCGACTCTATCCCTTTGGATGACAAGAACGACATCAAATGTCACTTCCACCCAAGGGTCTTAAAGGGACAATTTTTTTTTTTTATTGAAAAAAACATGTTTTTTTTTTATTTTATTGCTTTCAAGTGTAAATGAAATCTGAGGTCTTTTTTACCCTAGATCTCACATTAAAGAGGTCCTGTCATGCTTTTTTTCTATTACAAGAGATCACCCTTGGGGATGTTTACATTCTTTGTAATAGGAATAAAAGTGATCCATTTTTAATTTTTTTTTAAAGGACAGCGTAAAAAAAAAAAAAAAAAAGTAAAATAAATAAGAAAGAAAAAATTTAAACCGTCACTTCCGGTTCTCGTGCGGTCCGGTTACTCCCGGTTACCGGAAGTGACGCACAGAGGCACCTGTAAAGCCGCACAATTTATAGACTTGCTGTTTTTATTTTACACTGTTGTAAGTACCCGCTTGGCTTTAAATATATTTATTAGCTTATTCAGTATTACACTATGGGAGAATCTTCTTTATCCTTTGCATATATCTGCTGGAAATGAACACATCCTTAGCCACCATCCACCATACCACGGTGTAAGAGGGATATCCATTACAACACCCTGCAAAGATCTCCAGCCACACCCATATCCATTGCTGTTTACCATTTCCATGGAGGTAAGAGGCCAGTACACACTGAGTGTTATACACGGCGGCTGTTTTGAAGAGCACATTAGAGCACTATTTGCGCTTTCATTTATCATAGACTTTATCATTTTCAATAAGTGAACTTTAGCATCTGTATTGCGGTAACTGTGTGATATTGGGAATTGTCAGCACACAGTCACAATTTTTAACACAAGCATTGTTTTATTGGTATTATACATCATTAGTTATTTATTTCACATATTTTGTGGTTACACTGGAATTAGGGCATTAATATCTAGGATCATTATTGCATTTGCACAGCGCTTAGCGCACACACTCTGATTGTTTTATTTAGCACTGCTGATTGTTACTTTCAGCGATTTTACAAAGCAGTATCATACGTTTTTGCTCAGTTGCAACATAGTCATTTAATGTTTATGTACACTAAACATAGGGCTATTTGTTTGTTCAGCACCGTTCATTGTTGTTTTCAGCGATTTTTACACAGCACCATTATGCGTTTTTGCACAGTCACAACATAAGCACTTTAGTATTCATCTACACTAAACATAGGGCAACTGTTGCTTCAGTTATTTTGCACAGCATCATTTATTTACATAATCGCAATTAGCGATTTTGTACACCAATTATCGCTTATTGTTAAATATTCCATACATATCAATAAACTGCACTGAATATCATTTACTTTATATCATTTAAGTGCATTTACACACTTTTGATCTAGCTGCAACTTATCTGATTAGCATATACTTAGCGAATTTACATAGCAGCATCATGCGTTTTTGCACAGTTGCAACATAGTCATTCTGTGTTTATGTACACTGGACATAGGGCTATTGGCACTTTAATATTTACTATGTGTTTACATTAGTATATTAATACCCAGAAACACTATTGCATTTGCAAACACTACGTGCACATACTCAAATTGGTTTGTTCAGCACTGTTTATTGTTGATTTTTACACAGCATCATTATGCGGTTTTGCACAGTTCCAACATAGGCACTTTAGTATTCATCTACATTGAACATAGGGCTACTGTTGCTTCGGTTATTTTTGCACATCTTTATTGCTTATTGTTAATATCTTATATATATCATCAAGCTGCGCTGATCATTATTTACTTTATACCATTTAAGTGCCCATCAGTGCCACCCATCAGGGCCCATCAGTGCCATTTTATCAGTGGCCATCAGTGTCGCCTTATCTATGCCCATCAGTACCGCCTTATCTGTCCCCATCAGTGCCGCCTTATCTGTCCCCATCAGTGCCGCCTTATCTGTGCCTATTAGTGCCGCCTTAACTGTGCCTATCAGTGCCCACCAGTGCAGCCTATCAGTGCCCACCAGCGCCGCCTCATCAGCGCATATCAATGAAGGAGAAAAATTACCTGTTTGCAAAATTTTCTAACAAACTATGAAACATGATTTTTTTTTTCAAAACTTTCTATCTTTTTTTGTTTGTTTAGCAAAAAATAAAAATAACAGCTGTTATTAAATATCACCAAACGAAAGCTCTATTTGTGTGAAAAAAATGATAAAAATGTCATTTGGGTACAGTGTTGTATGTCCGCGCAATTGTCATTCAAAATGCGTCAGCGCTGAAAGCTGAAAATTGGTCTGGGCAGGAGGGGGTTTAAGTGCCCAGGAAGCAAGTAGTTAAGCAAAGTCTAACAAAATGCTTTCAATTAAAAATGTATATTTAACAGACCAAAAAGGTAGCATATAAAAAAAGGTAATTGTTAAAGTTTGATTCTGTGTGGAATATTTTTTGCACATAATCTTTAATGCCCCGCACTTATTACATGCAGATAATGATGAAACCAAGAAACACAGAGTAAGGGACTTTAGCAGATTATCAAAACACCTGGACATGGTGACACCTACACACCAAGTTCACTTCAATAATGTTGGCTAATGGCTATATTTACTACTCTTGCTTCACAGTGCCAGAGTTGTAACAGGTGTAGCACCCTCTAGTGTGCTAGAAGAGTAGTACATATTTTGTGAGAGGTAAAATTCCAGGCTTGGCTGTGTTTTTGATCTGGGCTGGGAGTGGCTCAGGGTAGTGCTGGGGGACTCACAGGTAGCATCACCAGTACCTCCCACTTCTTTCCAGAATGTTCTGGTGTTTTCTGGAAAGAGAGATGGAGAGGTGAAGCTGCCTGGGGTGTTTTGAGGAGCCTTGACCAATCTTCAATTTGGATTGGCAGAGGGCAGGGGTCATCCCAGTTGGGGAGGAGTTGATTAGGTGGAAGATGGAGATGGAGTGTTAGGCTGTCTGGGCCTTTGAGGGAGCTCCCCAGTCTGGGGGGGAGTGACCTTGGGCCTGGGCTCTGGTGCGGATATGACCCTCCTACAACCCACAGAGGTGTCCTGACCAGGAGGCACAGTAGGAGCAAGAGGGGACAGTGGGAGAACACTGCTGGGCAAGTCTCCAGGAGTTTCACAGAGGCAGCCAAGAGGGTTGGTGAGTGTTCACACAGTCAGGAGGACTGGGAGGCACGCCTGAGAGGACTGAGATGCATCGGTCTGGAATGGGTGCAGAGCCAATCTAGAGGATTGTGGTGGAAAGTGGCAGCTGCAGCCGGGAGGGCTGGCAGTGTCTGAAGAGGTGGTGCTGGGAGCAGTAGCCACAGGAACAGCTAGCACTGGAACTTTCTATTTTTGCTACACAATAGGAGCCCGCGGTACCTGCTTGCAAAGGGCATCTGCTTTGGGCCTGGCCGAGCCAGTGTCAGACCTACAGTGCTAGCTGATCCGGGAAGAGCAAGCAAGTGATGTGCTGGAGGAGTGAGGAGATTGTATATACCATGGTGTATATAGTTGGTCCCACATTTTGATTGTCAATTACCTGGACATCTCATACGTTTCCTATCCCCATCCAAGTTAATAAAATCCAAAAAAAAACAAGTGCAAAGACTGCTTTCATGTCTCTGGATGCTTAAAAAGTGTGTGCCTGGCTGGGCAGGGTGACGGACAGACTACTACACTCAGCAGCCCCTAGGGGGTTACCACTACACAGGGTATTAGGATCCGGGCGTTATACGTCTGGTTGGATGTCTGCTGTGGTTTCTGCAGACACAACTATATTTCTAATTGTTCACCTTGTCTTTACCGTTGTGCAGTTATAATAGGTTTCTGTTATAGGTAAACTCGCCCAAGGGTGCTAGGTAGTGCTTATGTCTAGTAACCATGCTTCCTAGGAGGAGATATAAGGACCTGGTGGGAGTCAGGAAGGCTTGCATTGGAAGAGAGCAGAGAGGACATATTGGCAATTGAGTGATGAAAAGGCCCACATGGTCACCCCTTCCAGGGAGCGGCCCTGCACCCCAGTACAGTAAGAACCTTGCTGGTGAGGTGGGCTGGATCAGGAATATATAAGAGACCATCTAATGGGCTTCCACCATGGAAAAAAAAAGCAATTTCGCCAGTTATTGCTCAAGCTGGACTAAATCATGGGGGAGAGAAGCGAAGTATAATAAGACACATGTGCAGTTTACTATGCACAGCATTGTGAGCATCATAGCACCCCTTTAGAGGCACCTGATAGTGACAAAGTACCAGGTAAGACTTAAATATTCATGTTTCAGATTTTACCATTTTTTTTTTTTTTTATTGGTATGCAAAATCAACGTGCCATTTACTTCGTAAACAATCCAGTTGTTCATTAAAAAGCATAAAAGTGTCTTATTAATGTGTTTGGTGAAGATTATCCTCATGTAATAAGGACTTAGTTTGCTGTATAGCTGCCGGCAGTTAGAAATAAAAGAAAAGTTGTCTTTCAATATGCTAGACCAGTTATCTGGTCTCTTGAAGGTGGTAAAGCACAGACAATACTTGGAGAGAGTGAACTTAGTAGATGGATCAATCAGTGGACTGGTGGTAGTTGAGGGACGGAGGGTCAGCCAGCCTGGGGGTGGTGACAGGTCTCCTGTGTAGACCTTGCATCTTGTAACCCATGACCCTAGTTTATTTAGGCCAGGTAGTAGCACAGTCCCAAAAGGACGCGACATGGAACCACAGGATCAGGGCCCCTCTAATTCCATAGGGAGAGACCTAATTCCAACTTTCCTCACTGTAATTCCTCACTGTAGGCTCTAGCGCAGGAACAGGCTAAACAGGTTCAAGTTTTCAAATATTATAGAGATGTTCTTTATTTCCTGTCACTTTGTTTGTGTTGTTTTTTTCTGCCTGAACCACAGTCCAAAAGTATTCCAACAGGTTTATTAACTTCCACCCAAACTGGATGTGTTGTCTATGTGTGTGACTTTATGCTTGTTTTGACCGTAACTTTCTTTGGGAAATAGTTCAGTGCCATCTGTAAATCTCCAGGGCATTGATAATTTGGGCTGAAACCTTTGGCATTTTTTTTACTCTGGCACAAATTATAGTCAAATGCTGTTATGCAGTATCTACCAATACACTATATAAGTTTACCTTATTATATATGAACACACAGAAAAATACAGATGAGGGAGCTGTTTTACCTGCCAAAGCACTTGCATTACTGTCCTTTCAGTCCTGAGCTTCATCCATTTCTGTCACACAGCATAGCCCTGTTTGACAGGGTAGGGGACCTGATCTTTCTCTTTTGCACATTCACTTTCACTTACAGGTCCCCTACCCACTCTGTGACTGGAAAATAACAGGTAAACCAGAACTGTTAATATACCAAGATCTAGTACTTTCAACAGCTGCAAGCAGGGCCACATATCAAGTAAGACTGGGTCAGATGGGATGTGTAAGGGACTTCAGGTGAGATGGGTCAGGAAGGGGTTCAAAAAGGGGATCAGGTACGAGGAGAGCAGGTAGAGGGAGTGGGATTATGGTAACAAATAAACATCCACAGTCCCATAGCACACGTTCCTAGAAGAGGCTCTAGGATACTGGCTGCTGTAGCAACCACCAGCTGGAGACTGGATTTTGCATGACACAGTGTAGATATTTGTCAGCACACCACCGATCTTAAAGTTAAGTCAAAATTGTTTGTTATTGAAGTATGATCACATCACAAACAAGAGATTGCAACGTTTTGGAGTAACGCAGGACCCCTTCATCAGGAATGTGATGAACATTTGGATTTAACTTTAAGATCCGTGGTGTGCTGGCAAACTTCTACACTGGATTATGGTAAGAGGTACGAGTAGTGGGAACAAGATGACAGGTTCAAGGCAGCTGGGACACTGTGGCAGGTGCAAAGCAAACTAGGTCAAGATAACAGGTACAGGAGTAGGATCTTGGGTGCAAAGCAGCAGAAGCAGGCAGTTAAGCCAGGTACAGACTATTATTTTTTTTTTTTATTCAACCCCACGGGCTGAAGGAAAAAAAGTTGTCAGTTCCGGTCAGAGCCACTGTACTAACCATGCAAGCTGAGTTGTTGCGTTCTGACAGAACGCGCCCCCCCCCCCAAGAACACTCGCATCAGCGCTCTCTCATTGGCAGAGAGCGCTGATCGGGAGTCGGTCGGATGCTGGTTTTCCAGCATCCTCGTCCGACAGCCCGACACACACACGGGCCGAATCTCGGACGACCTTCAGCCCGTGCGTACCCGGCTTTAAGAACAAAACGCAAAAAAAGAAACTGTAGAGACCTAGAGGAGGAGCTAAGGAACTGTTTAAACTGAGAGGAGGAGCTAAATACCCTCCCAGCAGCCAGCATCAGGTGGAGACTAATTTCTAGGTCTGCTAACTACTGGGACAGATCCACTTGTGCACTCTGGGGCTTCACCCTTCAGGTCAGAGGAATCACTATGTCACTAAAAGGTGATCCAGTTCCTACCAAGAACACAGATGAAATGATATCATGGTCCCTCTACTCTCTCCTCCTCTGAGTATGCTCCTTGCACTGCAGCACACCAGCTTGGCTCCTTGTTCTGCTCCCCCCCCCCCTTAGTAGAATGGAAATGGCTGATACCATCAGTATAGATGTCACACCACTTCCTCAAACGAAGCCCCCCGGTTCACACTGAATGCGGCTTTGAAATTACGATTTCAAAGCTGCCAGTCAGCGTGGTTTCATGTGCGGTTTGCCAACATCTGTGTGACTTCATGCAGTTGCACATGAAATTGCCAAAAATTGTGCAGGAACCTTTGGCAAAATCATTGCAAGTTGGAGTCACACCGATTTGAACGGTTGCATAGGCACAAAAAGGGTGCGACTTGTCATGCAACTTTAAACTGTCAAATTACATTTCAAGTCGCACTGGTGTGAACCAGGGCTCAATCTTTCAAAAGCCAAACTCATAATATTTGAACTGTATTGTAATGGTACTGTATTCCTTCTATTCTGTAAAGTGCTGCACAAACAAGGGACACTATATAAATCCTCTATAATAATAAATCCTGTATGATAATACAAGTATTGTAAGTACCTGGATTTGATTTTGTATTCAAAAATACATTTAATACGGCATTCATAATTACAAAACTGCAATGATTTGTGCCCTTTATATTTGTCAGGAATCAGCTTTAATGTTGACATCATCAATTTGAAATTTGAATTTAAACGGTAATTGGTTTAATAATGTGCACATACAAAAGAAACATGCAGCAGTAATGCAATGAAAAGCATGTAAATGTGTAGTCTTCAAATGCTTGAGTATAGATATCATTTTCTTTGTATTTTCTTCTGGAAATACATTTTTGTGTACTTGGTTCACAATATGGTGTATAGGTAGTTGTAGTCATTGTAGGATAAGGAACATTTGCATACAGGGGCAGGTTTTCCCATAGTATACAGTCCATTAGCTAGAAAAAGAAAAAGCACTGTCCAAATTCTGGGGATTTCAAAGCTCCACTCATGTGTGAGAACCAGATGTGTTGATAATATTTCATGTCTGCTAATGTACAGTGCCTCATGGGGTTGTCAATCATAACGTCACTGCACATGCATATGCTTATTAGCCCCATTTAGACATAGATAATTTGCCTGAATCTTGTTAAGCTGCTGTAATTTTCCTGCAATATTTAGCCCAATTTTAAGAATCTGTCTTGTTACTATTAAATCAGCTCAGCCTTACGATGAACAATAGCAATCCTGATTATCATATAATTATGATTTCCCTTTTTCCATCCATTTTCCATCCCTATAAAAATGAAGCATGCTTTCATTTTTTTTCCATGTTGTCCCATGATCTTCATTAATAATTCTTACGTATTGTGTTTATGTATTAAATGCAAATCAGGGTCATATCAAAAATATGGATTTATTACATATGACCTCAGACAGCAAATATAAACCTCAGATTTGGGATTTTAAAGGCAATGTAACAAAGGATAGGATTAAAATAATTTATTGATATACAAAAAAATCATAACATACAAAAATAGAAAAATAGACTTCAATAATCAAGTGAATTTTTAAAATCAAGTTGCATGATGATGTAAAAAAAAAGAATATTATTCATAGACCGTGATACATTCTGCTACGAGACACAATCACCACCAATGCGATACGGTGGCGTCAAGTAACAGTATTCTGACCCGTTTCAACTTATTGCTTCAAAAGAGTCTTCCTCAGGGAAAATTGTATCACATTCTAAGAAAGATCAAAATCACAATTACCAACTGCATGCATAAATCCATAGGATGATGAAGTATATAGCATTCACCAAAACAACTTACATTTTTCATGCATACGTGCAAACCTACTAAAGTGCATTCCCATTGCCTAGGTGAGAGAGTCTCTACCATCCGTTGTCCCTGCTGCCCTAAATCCTCTACAGGACGGCCAAATAATTTAGTAAAAAATCCCAAGATATGACGAAAAAGAGCAGAACTTGAAAGCTGTATGAACAAAAAAAAAAAAAAAGTACAAGGTGTAAGAAAGCTGGAAAAGAGAATCCCCCAGGGTATAAACTTCCCCAGGATATTTCCATCCAGGTAGTTCCATTCTGTCAATTAAGGGCTTACCTTGTAAAACAAAGAGACCGGGTATGGTTCAGGCTGCAGGTGCACCTGCAGTGAGAAGCCTTCACAGCAGTGTTCCTCTCGGTCGAACACCGAGGGAAGGAATGACGCCATTTGCCATCCCTGGCGTCCTTATATAGGGTGTCGTAGTGGTAACTGGAGGGAGGCGTCGTGTCTCCACAGCGACGCCGCACCTCTCATAAGGATAGGAGACTGACGTGCCACCCCGCCGTAGCCTATGCGGCGTGGATGGAATTACTCCCCTTAAGTGCCTTCCAGTCTGATGTCCTGGTGCCTGCCTTCCAGTCTGATGTCCTGGTGACTGCCTTCCAGTCTGATGTCCCGGTGCCTGCCTTCCAGTCTGATGTCCTGGTGACTGCCTTCCAGTCTGATGTCCTGGTGACTGCCTTCCAGTCTGATGTCCTGGTGACTGCCTTCCAGTCTGATGTCCCGGTGCCTGCCTTCCAGTCTGATGTCCCGGTGCCTGCCTTCCAGTCTGATGTCTCGGTGCCTGCCTTCCAGTCTGATGTCCCGGTGCCTGCCTTCCAGTCTGATGTCTCGGTGCCTGCCTTCCAGTCTGATGTCCCGGTGCGTGCCTTCCAGTCTGATGTTTCAGTGCCTGCCTTCCAGGCTGATGTCCCGTTGCCTGCCTTCCAGTCTGATGTCCCGTTACCTGCCTTCCAGTCTGATGTCCTGTTGCCTGCCTTCCAGTCTGATGTCCTGTTGCCTGCCTTCCAGTCTGATGTCCCATTGCCTGCCTTCCAGTCTGATGTCCCGGTGCCTACCTTCCAGTGTGATGTTTCAGTGCCTCACTCACACTTAAGATGGCATCAGCAGGCTCGTCCTGACGTGTTTCGTCCAAGGAGACATTATCTGGGTGTAGACATGCTGTAGCCATCGCGTTTATATAGTCCTAGAACCCCAATAACAAGATACAAACCTGTGGGTAATTGGTCATGCAAAAATGCAATCACTTCCTGGTTCTCAAAATGGCAGCGGTGCGTGCCACTCATGCCTCACTATGAATAGTGAATCAGCGTAAATACAGATGAGGTCATCTGAGCATTATCCTATAGACTTACGATGTGTGTACCAGGCCTCAATGTCAAACCTGTAGGTGATTAGTAATGAGAAAATGCAATCACTTCCTGGTTTGACACATAGCGGCACCATGTGCGATTCATACCTCGCTATGGATAGCGAATCGGCATACAGACTAAAGAGGTCATCAGGCTTTCGACTTATAGGTGTGTAGTGTGCGTACCAAGCCTCACTATCAGACGCCTGACATCCTCCTGATCCCTCAGCAGCGATGGTAATTGGTACCCCCACACTGCGTCACGAGTGCAGGACCGAACACCGCCGAATCAGTAATCCTGAAGACACAGACGTCTGCGGGCCATGCCTCTCTATGAAACAGCTAGAAAAGCCCGTAACCACACATCATTGGCTGAATGTCGCTCTGATTTGTATAATAAAAATGTCATAGGACAGTGATGGCGAACCTTGGCACCCCAGATGTTTTGGAACTACATTTCCCATGATGGCCAGCCACACTGCAGGGTACATGAGCATCATGGGAAATGTAGTTTCAAAACATCTGGGGTTCGCCATCACTGTCATAGGACAATACCTAAAAGCTACATTACAATAGCGTTAGTATTGTACCAAATGCGTATGGAAAGTGAAAAAAAAACTATTTAAATGATATATTGCAAAAGTATGTTAAATGCCCCACAGGGTTGAATCTTAACTTGGGTGATAATCCACTGCAATTGTGCACTTGAAAATATATATTCACATAAATCTAAAATGTCTAACACATAATGTTACATCGAAGTGAACAAGAAAAAAGTTTACATAAAAAATATATACAAAAAAATATTAAATTAAAATCACAACCCAGATAATCCCAATGATGTAATATTGAAAAAAATAAACAAATATACTGACATTAAAAGGATTACAATTATGCCTTATTGAGAAAAGCATTAATGTCTCACTCTACTTTCATTCCAAATGGAGAGTGGAACTGTAACTCAAATTTTGAAGCGTGAAACGCCCCTGGTCATAGCTCCACCCCTCCAAGGGGGAATATACTTATCTATGATCAATAACTCCCCTTGGATTTCTATTATGATATTGTCAGAAGTGTCTAGGTACAGTATGTTTAATACTGCCCTTCTTAATTTTAGCTGTGTTTATTAACCCTTGTCGTAAAGGACCCGATGGTACAGCCCACATATTGTTTGCCACAAGGGCAATTTGTGCCACTAAGAATGTGACATTCTTAGTGGCACAAGTGCAAAAATGTTTAATAGGATACACTTGATTAGTGGTTGTTGACCTAAACTTTTTGGTCTTACATCTGCCATGTGTGTTATATTGACAAACGCCACATTTTTTACATGGATAGTAACCTACCATGTTGCCAAAAAAGGAGGGTCTGATCGGTGGGTTGATGATATTGGGGGCAATTTTACTCTGTAAAGAGGGAGCTCCCCTATATGCAACTTTAGCTTGATCTGGCAGCAAGGAGCCCAAAACCCAATCGCTTTTCAGTACACTCCAGTGTTATGTTGCACAGAGTATGTTGTCAACACTCACCATTTAAAAGATTTGTTATAATCTTGATGGGGTTTCTCTACCAACAATGAACGTTTATCAACTTTTTGTATTTTGTAACTCTAAGGGTCCTTTCACACTGGGGCGGTTTGCAGGCGCTATTGCGCTAATAATAGCGCCTGCAAACCGACCCGAAAGTGCCGCTGCTTTAATTCCAGTGTGAAAGCCCCGAGGGCTTTCACACTGGAGCGGTGCGCTAGCAGGACGGGAAAAAAAGTCCTGCTAGCAGCATCTTCCGATCGGTGAAGGAGCGGAGTGTATACCGATCCTTCACTACTCCTGCCCATTGAAATCAATGGGACGGCGCGGCTATACCGCCGGCAAAGCGCCTCTGCAGAGGCACTTTGCGGTGCTTTTAACCCTTTCTTGGCCGCTAGCAGGGGGGTAAAACCGCACCGCTAGCAGCCGCATACCGACGGTAAAGCACCGCTTAGATATAGACCGCTTAGATATACCTCGGTCATTACAATTCAGCAAGGAGAAAAACTGGCCCAAGGAATCTGAACAGCCATCCCACAGGAGGAGGATGTCATCAATGTAACTAGCCCACAGGACCAATTGGGGCCCACCATGGACATAGACAACATCCTCCTCCCATTTGGCCATAAACAGATTGGCGAGGCTGGGGGCAAATTTAGCCCCCATCGCTATGCCTTTCTGCTGTAGATAAAAGCAGCTGTTGAATCAAAAATAATTATGTTGGGTGGCGAACTCAAGTAATTATATAATGTAGCTGCCCTGGGACTGGGTAATGGAGAGATCCTGGTTTCAGAAATATCGGACAGCATCAAACCCCAACTGGTGGGGTGTACATGTATACAAGGAGGCGACATCAGCCGTGGCCATGATGTAGTCTCCCTGTATATTCGCAGTTTCAAGCAATTTAATGGTGTCCCTAGTATCCTTAAGATATGAGGGAGTTTTTCTCACCAACGGTTGAAGAAAAAATCTATGAAATTACATATACGTGAGGTCACAAAGTCTATTCCACTCACGATTGGGCGTCCCAGGGGGGTGTAAAGAGTCCTTATGAATTTTCAGTAAATAGTACATGGTTGGGATTCTGTGTGCAATGGGTACTAAAAATATTTTTTATTCAAAATATACTCATTATAACCTTTATTAATGAGATTCACTAATTTGTTTTTATAATTAGAGGTGGGATTAGTTGGTAATGCCATATAGGTATCTACATCGCTCAAAATCCTATATATTTCTTTCTCTAAGTCTACCTTGTCTAACACAACTATACTGCCACCTTTGTTAGTGGGGCGGATGACAAGGTCCCTTCTCTCACATAGAGATTTAAGACCAGCATTTGGTAATAAATGGTTGTCATTTTTTTGGGGCGATAATTTAGCAAGATCCTTAAGGACTAAATCCCTAAAGATGTTGATGGTGGGGGCTATCTGAGCAGGGGGATTAAAAAGAGAGGGATTGGATAATCCCAAATGTACTGTCCCAGAGATGGCAGCCCTTGGTGGGTTGCGATAGGGATTTGAGATCAAATATCTTTGGATGTAAATTTTTCTAATATACTTATGTACATCTATAAATGTCTTGAATTTATCTAATTTTTTTGGAGGGGCAAATTTAAGGCCTTTAGCCAAGATTTTTAGTTCCTCTGAGCTTAACTCTTTATTACTAAGTTGAACACATTGTGACCCGTTGTGTTCTCCTTCTTTTTCCTCTTATATCACATCCCTCCTCTGGTGCTTCTTTTAGATCTGGACCCCTTTTTTTCACTTGAGGGTCATCATAAAAAACCTGATTCCCCTGAGAATTAGGGTTGAGTTGATTATACCTATATGGGGATTGATTGTAGTCCCTCTCCATATATGAATATGGATCATCATTATAGGAATCAGGAAGTGGGGAATATCTATTATAAGTGGTCACGGAGGACGATTATAATATTGAGAAGGGTGGTCATTATACCTTACAGGTGAACCCCTCTGATATTGACCTCCCTGTTCTTGGTGGTGATGGGTCCTGGAGTTGTGTTGATTACCCCTAGGATGACCCCTTCCACCCCTCCCTTAAATTGCCTGACCCTCGTTATTATTGGTAAGAGAATGGAAAAGATGTTGAATGTTGAATCCAGTTAAAGTGGAACCCAGAGCCATGCTCAGTTTGTCTGTGTCAGTTCTGGAAGTTGCTCTACAGTTGAAAGAAGTGTTGATGTGGGGACACTCCTGCCTGCGCATTTACTGCTGGACTGTGTTCCTGATAGTTGCAGGGGGTGCCCTAAAAAAAAATGACATACTGGCCTGTGCCCTGGAATTGCCAGTATGTCTCACTCTTCACAGAGAAATGCAGAGCTGCTGCCCTGGATTATCAGCAGGTCCTGTTCTTCATATATGCAGAAAAGTGATCTTAGTCCCTGGCTGGACAGGCTGAGATCTGTTAAAGTGCAAGGGGACTTTGGTGTTCCGGAAGAGGAAAAGTTCTTCATGATTAGTCCCTTGCATGTTTGTGTGGCTAAAAGTGCTTGTTGAAAGTAGCCATGCATACTATTCCGGAATTTATCCCTGTGAAGAAGGGAATTTGCTGGAAAGTTATTAACCATGTTGCTGCACCGCAAGGAAAATGCCTATTGAACCTTGGGGCTCCAAGAACAATGGGACGTTTAGTTAGTTAGGTAGGCTGTGCTGTGCCAAAGGGGCAAGCCCTTTCACCTTGTATTTCAGGGGTAAAATGTTATACAAGGACTGTTCTCTCCTTTTACTGACCTCTAGATGGCGAGATTGTGCCATTCTGAGTGAGTCATAAGTTCTACTTCCACATGGTTCAATACAGGTTGCTAAGTACATTTTTCATTTTAGATATTCTAGAATTGCTATGGAAAACAGGTGTTATTCTCAAGAGAGTGGGGCCCATTTTCAACTGTACATATGTCTAGGTGTAGTAGCTGATAGAAATATATATGTAAGTAAGATATATTACTGAGATTATTTTGCACTTTTTTTTTGTTGCTTTCGGCTGAGAGTAAACAAAAGTTCACTCACGTACATACTGCACTGGTAATGCTAGAATAGTAGGTTGTATTTTCTATATTGCCTGTTTTCTTCTCTTTCCGGTGTTTCTGCACCCCTCTCGTGTCTTCCTTATCTAAGGAGAGACAATGTCTTCAACTTATATAATAATACTATTCCTTTATCTCTTATTGTGTGAATATTAGATTGATAGTAAAGACGTAAGTTTATTGTTTATTGCATTCCCCTCTCTTATTTGCATGTGGTATGCCACACGGTAATTGTACATAATATCTCATATTTATCTATCCTTGTGTGACATGCCATTTGTTTTTGTCCATAAGTTATGTTCAAATACTTGCATATGGTATACCACATGTATTTGTTACTACTGTTCACCTTTCCCTGTTACTCCTCCCTATCCACTTTTTGCCAGGACATCTACTCTCAGGATTGAGAGTACTTGATTTTTGTTGCAAACTCCGGCACGTAGTTTCCTTGGCAGGGGGAGTTTGTAGCACCCTGGTCTTATACAGGGCTGCTAATAAATCTAGTTGTGCTAGGTGGTAACTAGCCTGGCTAATTGGTAGATTGATCCACTGATTCCTGTCCCAAGTGTGAGTTTGGTGTAGTCTCTCTATTCTGTCAAGAGGTGGTACTGTTGCTTTTAGCATTAGAATGATGGATTTCCATAAACTCAGGTAATGGGTAACTAGGTTGTCTCAGCCAATCAGCAGAAGCTTCTTTGGTCGCTGTGTATGCTGGGATAGGCTATTTATTATTTGGGAGGAGTCAGGTGATCGGGATTCTTCCCGCCCGAGGCTGCGGCCTGGGTGGGTGTGTGTTGAGAAGCTCCTGGTTGCTAGGCATGAAGCCTGAGGCCTATCCAGGAGGCATGCTGGCTGCTAGGTTCACTTAAGGCCTATCCAGCAGTTCAGGGTTCCGCAAAGGAGGAGCAGCCAAAGTTAAGCCCGAAGCCTGGGGCAGAACCGCATGTGTTAGAGGCTCGGCCTGAGGGGAGCCTGATCATTATCAGAGGTAAAGGAGAAGGAGTTGCCACAAAGGGACGACGACTCCTGTGACTGGAGGCAAGTTTGGAAGGTATGCAGTTCTGAAGGAGTAACAGAGCAGATGCTTCACTAGCCGGGGACAATGAAGTAGTGGGAAAGCTTCAGTAGAGACTCATCCAGAAAGGCAGCGGGTAGCTGTGAGTAAAGCTTGAAGGACTACAGCGGGTAGCTGTAAGTAAAGCTCGAAGATAATGTACAGCGGTTAGCTGTCGGTGAAGCTTGGGGAATCCAGCGGGTGGCTAAGAGTCCAAGAAGTCTAGAGAAAGACGGCAAGCTGAGCTTAAGGATCTACAGTGGGATACCGTGAGTTAAGCTAGAAGATCTACAGTAGGATACAGTGAGAGAATTTGTTACCATAGGAAACAGTGGTTGCTACAAGACACAGATTGCTGCATTCATCTTAAAGGCCCTCGTTCTGTATTGCTGTCTGCCTAGTTCTTTGTCTGTGGATTTTGCCTTAATTGCTATTGCATTTGCCTAGGGATGTCCTGTGCCCTAAACCCTCTCTCTCCAACGTTCCTGTTAAGAGAAATAAAACTCTCTGTTCATTTTTACAAAAAATGACTGGTGCCCAATCTTTTCACCTTGCACAACATCCACTATGCCTAGTAACCTGCACCCTGAGGAGGAATGTCAGTTCTCCTTGGCTCTGAGGGTCACCATCAGGCCCTTGGAAATCAGGGGGGGGGTGCCCGCTACATATCTTTCTCTCCATTCAGAGGAGAAATACAACATGGGGCAGGCTGAACAGTGACTGATCACTGTGATAGCCAATCAGAGGCTATCACAGCAATCAGATGATTGGGAACGAGGTCTCCCAATTCCTGATCATTAGTACCAGACATGGGGCCTCAGGGAGAGCCGGTCTCTGTGCTGGGAGTGCACTGTGCTGCATGATCCCAGCACAAACACAGGTACGCATTTATGGGGCCTCACGGAAAATGAACCACTTCAGTGAGGCCCCTTTTATGTGTATAGGTGGCAGGAAGGGGTTAAGGAATAGAAGCAATGAGAAAAGAGTGAGGAACCTGACTAGGACAAACCTGTTGTGTGCTTAGTGAAGTGACATAATATTGCACTTAAGATTCACTATCACAACATGCTGACGCACTGGCTGACTCTCATATAGAAGTGTGATACTGTATCTTAGTATGTGGCTGTACAGTCACAGGACACTTCCTGAGAGCTAGATTGTTCAGGTACAGTGCCAGAGAAGACAGCTTTGTGACATTAGTGCACTGTGCCTACAATTCCAGGGGGAAGTGGATATTGACAGAAGCACTTCACAAAGCTGGCTTTTCTCATCAAGGTTGAGAAAGCAAGTGTTATTTTGCACATAGGTTGTGACCAAAATCAAAGATAGAAATTGTGGTTAAGTGGTGTCCTCGGCAAGTCATTGCCTAAAGGTACATTCACGAATGCAGACTACTGCATGATACAAATCCAAATCCAAAACTGGTACAGAGGCATTCCCGGGTCTTCTAGAAGAGATAGATTAAAAAAGCAGCGTTTTTTTACTATCTTTTGATTAAGGTCAGTCTATCTTTCTCAAGACACTACAACATGGAAGTCATGGAACTCCTGTATAAAATCCTGTATAATAATTGAGAAAGATGTACTAAGCTTCATTGAAATGTCTACAATAAAAATGCTGCTTTTTTGATCTATCTCCTCTGCAAAACCTGGGAATGCCTCTATACAGGTTTTGGATTTGTATTGGAGGATATTTGTAGCAGTTTTTATTGTTCCATTCAAGACCCGCGAGTGCCTCTATACCAGTTTTGGATATGTATGGATTTCTTTGTAGGTGAGCACCTGGGCATTTACCACACATATAGAGTGCAGTGGGTACCAATGGGGCTGTTTAGTATCTTACAATAAATAGAGTCTTGACTGCAGGCTGAAAATGTCTGTGCTGTACTATTTTTCCTGATGATGAGCCATTGCACACAGTCTGAACATTATAGCATATGGAGAGTTTGCTGGACAAGTACTAAACCGCACACTTAGGGCTCATGTCATTGAGCCTTGTTTCCCTACATCTGGCATGCTTTTGGAACACACGTCAAACACTGGTTAGCAAATTCCCATTGATTTTTTTTAGCAAACACACATGGCAGTTCAGAGGCTGCCTTTAACCTGTTTTGCGTTGTTGGGCTGCGTTTCTTTGGATGCAATATGACCCATTAAGGTGTCCTTGAACTTCTGGAAAAAAACAGGCTTAAAGGGGTTGTAAACCCTTGAGATTTTTCACCTTAATGCTTTCTATGCTTTAAGGTGAAAAACCTTCTGTAGTGCAGCTGCCCCCCAGATCCCCCCTTTTTCTTACATGAACCCAATCTTTCCAGCGACGAGAACAAGCCCAGCAGCTCCAGCCACTGTCTTGGGTCCTCATTGGATAGATTGATAGCAGCAGCAGCCATTGGCTCTCGCTGCTGTCAATCAAATCCAGTGACATGGGAGCCAGGGCGGGGCTGAGTCCTGCTGTCTGTGTCAATGGACGCAGCAGCAGGACTCGGGAGCACGCCCGCATGGGTGCCTCCTTGGAATGCGTGTCTCCGAGGGGGCACTCCATGCGGGGAGGGGCCAGGAACGCCGCAGGGGGGCCCCAAAGGAGGAGGATCAGAGTCACTCTGTGCAAAACCCTTGCACAGAGGTAAATATAACGGGTTTGTTATTTTAAAAAAAGCAAAAATAAACTAACCTTTACAACCCCTTTAATGCAACATTTTCTTATCAAATGCTGCATTTTAAATTCAAGTGCATAGCAAATGCAGTGTTTGAAAAGAACATGAAACATTAGTGAGAACAGGAGGTTGCTGGAATTTAGATTTATTCCTATTGGAACAAAAAGACTCTCACGATGGGTAATAGCAAGAATTTGTATAGATGGAGCTGAATGCTTCATTCACCAAACGTTCGTATATTATTGATATGTATGCATGACAAATTCAAAATGTAGGATTTAAACAAAACATTACATATATGTGCTGTTTAAAATAGTTTAAAAGTCGCTCAAGTCATCCATACAAAAACAAACATTTTAAGGCACTTGAAGATCTAGAAAAGGGACCATGCTTATCTACATGCTGTATGTGCATGGACCTCTTCACTTGTAGTTAACTGATAAATACTAATTAGTGGTGTTATTTAGCCTATGGTGAAAATTGTCAAATACATGTAACAGTAAAGGAGTCATTGTGGACATTTATATTTGAGTTGGTTAAAAAATGTCAATGTAACAAAGAAAAGACACAAAGAGGAGGAGGAGAAAGAGTGCTGCTCACCCCTAAAGATAAGATGAGAAGAGAGGAGTTCCCCCAGGGTGGGGTTTTTAGGCAGCAAAGTGAAAGGATTGAGTCAATGGTATGTAAAAAAGTAGATGTATTTATTTTTACAAAAATGGCATGACATGAAAGTTAAAAAATGAGCTCCAGTAGGAAGTACTTTCAAACTTATTAGACCAAACATACATTTACAGACATAATTCCATAACAACATTAAACAAAAAATGTTGACAATATGGAAAGTGAGCCAGACGCGTTTTAACCCATATACCAAGGGTCTTCTTCAGAGGGTCAGTCTGTTAAAAGATATATGATATAGGTACATATGTATAAATTACTTACGCACAACTTTCGTGTCATGCCATTTTTGTAAAAATAAATACATCTACTTTTTTACATACCATTGACTCAATCCTTTCACTTTGCTGCCTAAAAACCCCACCCTGGGGGAACTCTCTTCTAAAATTGTCAATGTAAGCTTGAGAATCTGCAACCTAACTTACTAGTACATTTAATAAGATTGATGACATTGACTATTACAGAGTCTGAGTTATTTTATGATATACAGTGGGGATGGAAAGTATTCAGATCCCCTAAATTTTTCACTCTTCGTTATATTGCAGCCATTTGCTAAAATCATTTAAGTTCATTTTTTTTTTCCTCATTAATGTACACACAGCACCCCATATTGACAGAAAAACACAGAATTGTTGACATTTTTGCAGATTTATTAAAAAAGAAAAACTGAAATATCACATGGTCCTAAGTATTCAGACCCTTTGCTGTGACACTCATATATGTAACTCAGGTGCTGTCCATTTCTTCTGATCATCCTTGAATTGTTTCTTCACCTTCATTTGAGTGCAGCTGTGTTTGATTATACTGATTGGACTTGATTAGGAAAGCCACACACCTGTCTATATAAAACCTTACAGCTCACAGTGCATGTCAGAGCAAATGAGAATCATGAGTTTAAAGGAACCGTCTGAAGAGCTCAGAGACAGAATTGTGGCAAGGCACAGATCTGGCCAAGGTTACAAAAAATTTCTGCTGCAATTAAGGTTTCTAAGAGCACAGTGGCCTCCATAATCCTTAAATGGAAGATGTTTGGGACGACCAGAGCTGGCCGTCCGGCCAAACTGAATTATCAGGGGAGAAGAGCCTTGGTGAGAGAGGTAAAGAAGAACCCAAAGATCACTGTGGCTAAGCTCCAGAGATGCATTCGGGAGATGGGAGAAAGTTGTAGAAAGTCAACCATCACTGCAGCCTTCTACCAGTTGGGGCTTTATGGCAGAGTGGCCCGACGGAAGCCTCTCCTCAGTGCAAGACACATGAAAGCCTGCATGGAGTTTGCTAAAAAACACCCGAAAGACTCCAAGATGGTGAAAAATAAGATTCTTTGGTCTGATGAGACCAAGATAGAACTTTTTGGCCTTAATTCTAAGCAGTATGTGTGGAGAAAACCAGGCACTGCTCATCACCTGTCCAATACAGTTCCAACAGTGAAGCATGGTGGTGGCAGCATCATGCTGTGGGGGTGTTTTTCAGCTGCAGGGACAGGACAACTGGTTGCAATCTAGGGAAAGATGAATGCGGCCAAGTACAGGGATATCCTGGACGAAAACCTTCTCCAGAGTGCTCAGGACCTCAGACTGGGCCGAAGGTTTACCTTCCAACAAGACAATGACTCTAAGCACACAGCTAAAATAATGTGAAGGGGTGGCTTCACAACAACTCCGTGACTGTTGTTGAGTGGCCCAGCCAGAGCCCTGACTTAAACCCAATTGAGCATCTCTGGATAGACCTAAAAATGGCTGTCCATCCAACGTTTACCATCCAACCTGACAAAACTGGAGAGGATCTGCAAGGAGGAATGGCAGAGGATCCCCAAATCCAGGTGTGAAAAACTTGTTGCATCTTTCCCAAAAAGACTCATGGCTGTATTAGATCAAAAGGGTGCTTCTACTAAATACTGAGCAAAGGGTCTGACTACTTGTGACCATGTGATATTTCAGTTTTTCTTTTTTAATAAATCTGCAAAAATGTCAACAATTCTGTGTTTTTCTGTCAATATGGGGTGCTGTGTGTACATTAATGAGGAAAAAAATGAATTTAAATTATTTTAGCAAATGGCTGCAATATAACAAAGAGTGAAAAATTTAAGGGGGTCTGAATACTTTCCATCCCCACTGTAGATCCACAGAGTGTACATTTATTACATTTAGCATTAATTCTTTAAAGTGCATGTAATCCCGACAAAGAACTTTTCTTATTTGTTTCCATTTAGTCTGCTAACTATACCTTTGAAAGTTTTTTTAATATATCTGTTCAATCAGCGCAAAAGTATACTTGTTGATTTTGCTACAAATCTTGTGATTTGTTAACATCCTGTGCTCTCTGCCGCTGCACAGGGAGGGGTTAGGGAGATGAGGAGGCAATGATGTAGGCAGGACTGAATTGAATTTACAGCCAAAAAATACATGTGTTGTCATGTCGGAGGAAGGTAGGAGCACATTATATTTCTTACACATAACAATTGTTTTTCTGTACTTGCAATGCGTTTAAAGGGAAATGTGCATGTAATGTACTAAATATTTTTTTTTAATTTTGCCTTGACATACACTTTAAAGCTAAACTTGAGATGAAATCTCTATTGCTTAAAGCGGAGTTCCACCCGAAAATGGAACTTCTGCTTGATATGCAGGTGACCCCCTGACATGCCACATTTGGCATGTCATTTTTTTGGGGGGGGGGGGCGGATACCCTCTGTTTAGAGGGATCCAGCTCCCACTTCCTCCTGGGGCACCACAGCGCCAGAAGCAAGTTCACCTCTCCCCCCTCCCTCTCGGCAATCATCTTGGACTGGTCACAGGTCCCAGATGATTGCCCGGCCTGTCACAGTGCGCAGCGCGGCTTGCGCATGCACAGTGCGTGCCCGGCTGTAAAGCCACAGCTGGGCACCCACAGTGACAATGTCGGCATCGTAGAGAGGAGGGGGAGAGGAGCGAGGCTTCATTCCCCCGCATCACTGGACCGTGGGACAGGTGAGTGTCCGATTAATAAAAGTCAGCAGCTACACCTTTTGTAGCTGCTGACATTTATATGGGTGGAACTCCGCTTTAAATTCTTCCCCTTGACACACACACACATTAGCTTTTTACAAATTGTATTCTTAGTCATCAAAAATCCTATATTATATACTGGTAATGTCACTGACACGCAGCCAACATCCTTACTATATTTGAATGCTGGAAGGAGGATCCAGTACTTCACAGAACTACATGCCTATGATTCCTCTGTGATTTGGTCACCCAATTATTGGCTTTCAGGGGGGGAGGGAACAGGTACCTGTTTTTGACCTGCTCCCACTTACCGCGGCAAGATCACCCAAAAGTTCACCCCCCCTCCTCCCTCCCCCACCGCCAGGCCATTCACAAAGCGCAGAGAACTTTGCGCATGCACAGTAGGGAACCGGCTGTGAAGCCACAAGGCATCACTGCCGATTTCCTTTACAAGGAAAAACAAAGAGAAAGGTTCTCTTAAGAAGGTCAACAGAGAACACTGAGATAGATACGAACCAGCTTTATTAATTACCAAAAATATACCAAATTAAAAATAGAACAAATGAAAAAAGCAATATAGATAGACGGCTATCACAGACCTATTAAAAATTGGACAACGTTGTCACAGGGGATAATAAAAACAGATGGGAGCCGCGGCTTCACACCCACTCATGCACAATAGTCAAACATCATCCATTCATTCAAATTGTTGGTATATGACTGTCCCTACTATACTGGATGCCCCCTTATAGGATTACTTTCTATTATTAACCAAGTATCCGAGCTGGACTTTACCAACATCATTATATCCTACCCTGTAGGGATGATGTTTGACTGTTGTGCATGAGTGGGTGTGAAGCCGCGGCTCCCATCTGTTTTTATTATCCCCTGTGACAACGTTGTCCAATTTTTATTAGGTCTGTGATAGCCGTCTATCTATATTGCTTTTTTCATTTGTTGTATTTTTAATTTGGTATATTTTTGGTAATTAATAAAGCTGGTTTGTATCTATCTGAGTGTTCTCCGTTGACCCTCTTAAGAGAACCTTTCTCTTTGTTTTTCCTATATGCGATTAGGGCAACTTGAACTGCATGCAGACTTGTGTCTGCATGATTGATATATACCTACCTGCAAACATAACCAAATTATTGATGAATTGATTGGTTGATCCTGGCATAACTCCTGTTTGTGTTGATTTCCTTTACAAGCAATGGTGGCGGCAGCACCCGAGAGCCGATAGAAAAATCTGCTGGGTTGCTGACATCGCAGGATTCCTGGACAGGTAATCCTAATATTAAATAATATTAAATGCCAGCAGCTACAGTATTTGTAGCAGCTGACTTTTTAACATATTATTGAAAAGCATTGGCACCAGCATTTTTTGTGATATGTTTGGGGTTCAGATCACCAAGCAGCCATATTGGTAAATTGTAAACAGTTTTTATTTTTTTAAATAAAAAGCAGCATGTCTTCAGCATGAAAAATAAACAGTCCACTAATCTCTGAGAAAACATACTTATGGCTCACGACCAGTATACACTTGTCCCTTAGCAAGGTTTTAAGTCCCTGACCATTCCAGAAGTCCAAAGAAAAGGTCACCAGCAGCTTAGCAGTGTCTCAGTCACTGAGCAGCACACATCTCTCTCTCTCCTCCTCTCATAAATGGTTCCTGCTCCACACGACACCTCCTGGACACCTGCTGGCTGCTTGTTGCCCTTTTCAGCCCTCTCTTTCAGGATGTGCCTTGCCAGTGCCATAAAATCTTATCCATCAACAATATAAATACTTACATGAAATCCTGCGCATAAAACTATTTACATTCCTGGCTTAAAACCATATATGCTCTGCTATGTGGCCTCCCCAAAGAAGTTGTCATTTTCATAAGGTGACAAACACTGTGAGGAGAGGTAAGGCAGTGGCTTTGGATTTAGAGCATTTTACGATGACTGGAGTGCAGCTTTAGTGTGACAGTTCAGTCATTAACATACGCTGTAAAATGCTTTGTAAAATGCTTTGTGGCGAGTAGTTGATGTTGTTGACGGAACTTGGTGGGTGGCTAAGGTATTCCATTTCATATTTTATTATTGTGAAATAGATTCCACGGGGAGCCAAACTGAGGCATCCCTAACACTTTCTGAACATCTCTCCAAAACTCTGGCATCCTCCAGTCTCTCCCCCAGAGCCTCAGTTCAATACCCTAGACAGGAAATGCTCTGTTTTATGTCTGTCAGTCCTTTATGGTATTTAGCAAAATAGTGACAGGATTTCTAAAGGGATTTACATCTTGTTACTGATGCAGAATATCTCAGAGAATGTTGACACGTTAACTTTGGGAAAAGTATGTTTTCTATTTTTGAACATAACGCAGATGTTTGGTTATTTATTTGTACTTTTTGTAGCATAAATTATTGTATGTCAATTACTAGAGATGAGTTAACACCCTTCACATAGCTGCAAAATATAAGGAAAATTTGCTATTGATCTTGTTGAGTTTCCATTCCCATTTCTGTCTCCTTCTATCTCTCAAATGTTAGGCCTTTGTCTTATCAAGCCATATTTGAATTTAAAGTTTAACGTAAATAATGTTTTCAATGTGTGTTGATGTTTATAAAAAATACTTTTTTTTGTTACAATAAATCTTTATTGAGATTTTTATAATAAGATACAAACACTTTAGTATAGAAAGGCAACTACGTTTGAACAGTCATAAAAAGTACAATAGTAAGGCACATATGAAGTTAGGGCAAACATTTAATGACCCCCAAAATAAGATGAAAGTTCAGAAGTAGAAGCTTTCAAACAAATAAAGAATCACAGTCAAGGATCAATTTAAGACTGAGCATTATGGAAACAAACTTATGCTGTATCCACATTATATGAACAATAGCAATCAGGTATGTAAGAATGGCGACAAACTACGGTACTTTAAAATATCCATTGGCGACGCTTTAAAGTTTTTAACAGGTTACCTGTTTAGAGTTACATAGGAGGTCTAGTATTAGAATTATTGCTCTCATTCTAATGATCACAGCGATAACTCACATGTGTGGTTTGAATACAGTTTATACTTACATATGCATTCCCTTCTGCGCGTGAGCGCGTAGGGATGGGGCGCTTTAAAAAAAAAATGTTTTTTCATTTTTTTTACTTTTTATTTTTACAATGTCCCTTTAATTTTTTTGACCACTTTTATTTCTATTACAGGGAATGTAAACATCCCTTGTAATAGAAATAAGCAAGACAGGTCCTCTTTATTGAGAGATCTGGGGTCAAAAAGATCCCATACCTCTCATTTACCTTTAAAAGCAACAAAAAAAATAAATAAAAAAATTAGATCATTAAAATCATTAAATCATTTGTTTGCACCTTTTCCTGCCACTTCTAAAAGTGATCTCACGGCGAATCCATTGCTGAGATCACTTTTACTGGAAAGCCACTTAAGGGAAAAAAGGATACTGGGTTTATGACATCTAGCTGCAGCCACAACCCTGGTATTTACCATCAAATACATGATGTACTTTCCCAATTAGGCAGTCGGCAAAAAGAGGTCCCTTACCTCCTCTTTGGTGGTCCTTCACCAGTGCTGTCTGCTCTGTCTCCCTTTGAGTGCCCCCATAGCTAACTGTGTGCTATAGGGGAACCAATGTGGGTGCACATTTTCAAGCTGGGCAATGTGCGTCCATAGACACACACTGTACTCCTTGGCCAAACTCCCAGCTCCTTAAAGGATTTTCCTGACAAAGGCAGGAGTCAATGGCTCCTGCTGCTATCAGTGCAGCCTGTGAATCCAGAAAGAGAGGAAAGTGGGGCTGCTGGTGGGGACAGCGCTGCATCGTGAAAGGTGTCAAGTAAGTGTTTAAAGCGGGGGGGGGAGAGCGAGTGGAACATTTTTTAACCTTAATGCATTAAGATAAAAACTGCTTTGGCTCAATGCAATTACTCTTCTTCAGTAACTGGGGAGATAAGGTATCAGGCACACACTAGGAGTATATTTTCTTCAATCACTAATCTGACTTCCAAAGATTTCCAAGGAGAGAAAAAGTACTAAAGAACAATTTCTGTGTAGCACTGCAAAGCATGAAAAAAAAATTAAAAGTAAATAATGAGCAACATTATAAATGACACATAGAAAACCAACCACCGTGAACAGTAAACAAATATAAAGATTATGGATAAGAATACTTATATTACAGAGGAGTTCCCACTAAAAAAAAAAAAAAAATTAAAAGTCAGCAGCTACAAATACTGCAGCTGCTGGGGGGCGTGGCCAACCGGAGCTGAAGATGGACGCTTAACTGAATAGCTCAGCAGCCAGGGGACACAATCCAGCGTAATCGGCCCACACCACGACTCCATCCGCACCCATCCTCGCTCCAGGCACTCAGGAGACAAAGATGCAGCCATCCAGGAAAAGATTTACGGAGCACAAGCCCCAAAAACTAACAGAATTCGCCTACAAGCCGGCGGGCTGGGACTCCCAAGATGGCGCCGACCAGGCCGCGCCGCCCGAACCATACACGGACCTCCCGGATGATCTCCAGGACGCACAGCACTCCACAGGTACGATTCCTGACAAGTACCAAGCCCCAGAGAGTGACCCTCTCCCCAGCAGCCCAGCAAAAGCTCGGATGAGGCTAGATACACTGACGCTGCACACACAGCGCCAGCTAATTGAGGCCCAGGCTCCCATCCCCTTCTCCATAGACCAGGCCCTGCACTCCTCAATGGCCTCCTTCCCCACATCAGGGCAGCCAGTCATGGACACTACTCTGAAGGACATGCTTCTGTCCCTTCAATCCTCCCTCATGAATGATCTTTCATCCATGTTCCACAGAGTCACCTCTGACATTCACAAGCTAGATGACAGAATAACTAATGCTGAGAGAGGAATACAGGCCTGTACTTCCACAGTAAATGAAGTGATTGATTCTTATGACAATATCAAGGAGGAACAGACATGGATGCGCGCCAAAATGGCGGATTTAGAAGACAGGTCACGCAGGAACAACATTAAACTGAGGGGAGTCCATACTCCCGGTGGACTTACCACGCTACGCAAAAGAATTAATACATCTAGTGATACCTGAAGCTTCCCCCAGAGACGCCATTATTGACAGAATACACAGAATTGCCAAACCGTCCCACCTGGCAGCCTCAGTCCCTAGAGATGTATTGATGAGGGTTCACTTCTATCAAACCAAAGAAAAGCTCCTTATGGGCCTTAGGGCAAAATCTCCACTACCCAGCCCCTATACTGGGATACAACTTTTCCCTGACCTGTCCAAGTACACCCTCCAACTGCGACGGCAACTGAACCCGATAACCAAAGGTCTGCAGAACCACAAAGTACCATACAAATGGCGCCACCCAGCTACCATCCTTGTTGTCCGCAATGGCCAGACGCATGCAATAGGAGACCTAGATAAAGGCCTAAAGCTCCTCCACTCCTGGAGCATAATTCCTGATATGGCTACCCCTACCGCACTAACCAACGGTGCCTTACCTCCTCGTAGACAACAAAATCATATTCTCACCTGAGGATGTTCGCATCTCCACAACAATGGCCGACAACTCATCCCACAGATCCCCTGAGCTCTGACAGTCCGACACCTTAACTCTTACCTCCGGTGACACTGACTCTGTTTACCCCCACGTAGAGGATTTAACGGTGTCCAACACCCCCTCTAATCTTCGCGCTAGCTGAATTATACAGCAATATCATATCCAGCAACTGCGCACCGAAAACCCGAGTTCCTTTTCCACTAGTTTCCATACTTTATACCAGTATTCTGTCAATGCATTTCTCTATTGGTTACTGACGTATTGCTCTATCCGCAGCACTCTAGTCCACCTCTATTTCAGACCCTTGGATTGCCACTGGAACACCACAGCGCTCTAGCTCCTAGATTCACCTGCAAACAGAAGCATCACCATCCCTATACCAGTGCCTCAACACATCTGCAATCGGACTTCCGCCTCAGGATCGAAGCAGCCGACCCCACCTGCCTTCGGACTCATCCCCCAGCAACGAACCGTAAGTGTTGCACTCAACACCCAACACCCCCACGGACACAAAATGCCATTCACTATACTCTCCTTAAATACCAACGGCCTCAATCATCCTGCCAAGAGACACTCACTGTGGAGATCCGCTACAGATCTTCACAGCGACATCCTTTGTGTCCAGGAAACACATCTGCTCACAAATGATACACCCCTATGCAAGAACAACCGCTATCCCCAGGTGTTCCACGCCACCCATTCAACTAAAACCAGAGGGGTCATGATTGCAATCAGAGACTCACTGGACTTCCTACCTTTGGATATCGAAAAAGACCCCGAAGGCCGTTATCTCATACTTACTTGCAAAATCAACAAAGTGACCTATACCATAATCAACCTCTATGCCCCGAACTCTGGCCAAACTAAATTCCTTCACAAGGTCCTGCGTAAAGCCAAACACATCCAAAAAGGTCACCTAATATTATGTGGAGACTTTAATCTCGTCCCTGAAATATCCATCGACTCAACATCATCGGCAACCAGAAGAGTCTCACCTCTGAAAAGATTCATCTCCTCTCAAGACCTCTACGACGTTTGCCGCTGTCACCACGGCTCCGAACGGGACTATACTTTTTTTTTCTTCCAGGCATCGCTCCTATTCAAGAATAGACCTGTTCTTAACCGATAAGTTTATTCTACAAAATGTATCTGCCTCCACAATCCACACCACGACATGGTCGGACCATGCCCCAATCTCTATCACGATCCAAGACTCTAACTTACAAAAAAATACATTTATATGGCGAGTAAACAACCACATCATTCAACACAATCAATATGCGCCATCTATTGCAGAACAAATAACCGATTTCTTTTCACTAAACAAAGGCTCGGTGCCCGACCCTGCCGTGGTGTGGAGTGCGCACAAAGCATACATGAGAGGCATGTTAATTAAATTAAGTTCCCACCATAAGAAAAAGAGGACGCAACGTATAAACGAACTAACAACCCAAATAGCAACCCTAGAATCGAGACACAAATCTGACACCCGAGACCAACTGACAAATCACCTATTGACCCTTAGACAGGAACTTAGATCACTACTCCTTCACTCTTATGAATTCCTCCAGAAAAAATTTAAGGCTACATCGTATTCTACCTCTAACAAAGCAGGGAAGAAACTAGCACAAAGACTAAAAGGCAGACGAACCAAAGCCAAAATCTCTCAACTTATCCACCCTCATACCAAAACCCCGCTGAGCAACCCCCAGGACATAGCTAATGCCTTCAGTGCCTACTATGAAGACTTATATAATCTAAAACAAGACCCGCTCACTCCCCAACCCACCCCAGACGACATTGACCACTTTCTCAGAAAAGTCAAGCTACCCACACTGACGATAGACCAACTGAATAACTTAAATGCCCCCTTCACAGAAATAGAAATAAAGAAGACTATTACCTCACTACCTAGTGGCAAAGCCCCAGGCCCTGACGGATTAACTGGGGAATACTACAAGCAATTCTCACCCCATTTGACCCCTTACTTAACGGAATTATACAACCACGTTGCCTCCTCTTCTGCTTTCTCTAAAGAATACTTGAACGCGTTGGTAATAACATTGCCGAAACCAGGGAAACAGTCGAATATACCTCAAAATTTCCGCCCAATCTCTCTACTTAATCTCGACCTAAAAATTTACGCAAAAACCATAGCAACAAGATTGATCAAAATTATGCCCACCCTTATACATCATGACCAGACGGGGTTCACAAAAGGTAGACAATCATCTGACGCCACCAGACGGATGATAAACCTGATCCACCATGCTGAATCCACCGGAACGCCTTCTCTGCTCCTATCCTTGGATGCAGAGAAGGCGTTCGATAGGGTACACTGGACCTACCTAGAAAAGGTACTCCAAAAGTTTGGATTCCAGGGTCTGATTCTTAGAGCCATCATGGCACTATACTCCAACCCCGAAGCTCAGGTTTACACAGAAGGCATGCTCTCCTGCCCATTCCCCATAACCAATGGCACCCGTCAAGGCTGCCCTCTATCTCCCCTCATATTTAATATGCTCATGGAGCCCCTGGCAGAAAGTATCCGTTCTCATCCCAACATCTCGGGCTTACACATTGGAACTACGCACCATAAGATCAGCCTATTTGCGGATGACATCATCCTTATCCTATCCGACCCGACTGTTTCCCTGGCTGAGGTACACCATATGCTCCAGTGGTTTAGTTCGATCTCCTACTACAAGGTGAACACATCCAAATCCTGCATCCTAGACATAAATATAAACGCCACCATGAAAAATCTTCTACAACTACAATATCCCTTTGTATGGGCAGACACTGATATTGCCTACCTGGGCATTAAACTCCCAAGAAACACTAACAACCTCTATTCAAGCAATTTCCCCCCACTACTCCAGACTATACAGCAAACGTCGCAACAAATAGCAAAACAAGAGCTATCCTGGACAGGAAGGCTTGCGGCCTTTAAAATGGTCTGCCTACCCCAAATACTTTATTATTTCAGAACCCTACCAATTCCACTACCTGCTACATTTTTTAGATCCTTACGCACAATATACAACAAACTCCTGTGGAACGGTAAACGTCCCAGGTGTGCTCATCAACAACTGACTAAACACAAACAAGTGGGGGGCACGAGCTCTATAGATTTTGAAGACTACCATATAGCAGCCATTCTGGCCCAACTACCCTGCTGGTTCCATCCAACTCCAACTACCCTATGGGGGCAAATTGAATGCTCCTCAATTACAAGAACAGACCTGAAAACCTGGCTACTGAGCACCCCCCTGGGCTCACTGATCCCAAAATCCCTATCCCCAACTATTAAAGCATCAGCGCAAGCCTGGAAAAAATTATCCATCTCAATGAACCATACCCCCCATGAACCACAAACACACATCCCTCTGGCCTCCTTGAGACATATAGCACCTGAAATACCAGTAACCTCATGGACACACAAAGGCGTAGGGCCCCTACAACATCTACTACAAGACAACTCCCTCAAACCATTCTCCCAATTGCAATCCGAATTTACAATACCCACATCTGAACATTTCACCTACCTCCGTATACAACATTGCCTCAAAACGGTCCCCCTTCCTCTGTACAACATCCACCCCAAGACTTGGGATTATCTCACCAACCCCAACACAAATCTCAGAGGAATCTCATACTTCTACAACTCCCTACACCAAAAACAAACCTTCACCAAACTAAAGCCTCACAAGAAATGGGAAATAGATCTGAATCACGAATTCACAGACAATCAATGGCATCAAGCACTCCAGTCCACATACAAGGCCACGAAATGCGCGGCCCTTTGGGAACTGGCGCAAAAAATCTCTCTGCGTTGGTACATGACCCCAGCCAGAATCACGTCCATTAATCCTCAAGTCCCCAATATCTGCTGGAGATGTAACTCTTCCCCAGGGGATCTTCTCCATATCTTCTGGTCATGCCACCTTCTTAAAACGTACTGGGATAGTATCTTTCAGCTAATCTCAAACATCACACACATCAAAACTCCCCCCTCCCCAGCACTTGCGATCCTGAATCTTACTATTGAGGATCTTCCTCACCCCTTTAGAATAGTGACCACCCACATCCTGATGGCAGCTAAACTTAACATAGCTAGGCATTGGAAGTCAGACACACCCTTAACCCTAACCCAAGTCGTAGATTTGGTATCATTACACTACAGTTATGAGCACACATCTGCTTCTGACACAAACCAATATAAAAAAATACAATCCAGCTGGCAACCATGGACCACCTGGATTAGAGTCTGCGCAATCCCCGTCTAAGCTGCTGCATTAAAATCTTTTCCTCTTGACCGAGCAATACTATGAATAGAATATGTTTACGTGTATATTTTCAACTAATAACCTTCCAGAACATTTTCTTTCTTCTTTCTTTGGAATGCATTGACACAGATGGTCCACTTCACTCCTGTGACTCTAGAGATCCCACTTGGGGGGTCACATTAGTGAAGTGGATCAACAACGACTACAATATACCGATGCTAGAGATACTGGTTATTATGTACTCAATGCATTAATTCATTGTGTATGGACAAAGTTTTACTCTACCCAATGTGGAGCTGTTTTCAATGCATTGTCCACTTTTACGTCGTTGCACGACGTACAATGTTCAATTGTACAATGTATACTATGTGAAAATTAATAAAAATTATTGATTAAAAAAAAAAAAAAAAAATACTGCAGCTGCTGACTTTTAACAATCGGACACTTACCTGTCCAAGGGTCCAGCGATGCGGGAGATCAGAAGCCCCGCTCATCTCCCCCTCCATTCGGCGGCGCCGGCATTGCAACTGTGGGCACTCGGCTGTGGCTTCACAGCCGGACACCCACTGCGCATGCGTGAGCGGCGCCGTGATTGGCCGCGCAATCATATGGGACCTGTCACGTGTCCCATATGATTGACAAGAGGGAGGGGGCAGAGCTGAGCCCTTCCTGTGTCGATGGGGAAGTGATGTCACCAGCCCAGGTACTGAAGGAGGCAGACTACGAGGGACCCCCTAGCAACAGGCATTTAGAGGTGAGTAAAAAAAAAAATGTTTTTCAAAATGTTTTTTTTTTTAGGCACATTTATGCATTTTGTTTTTTTGGGTGGAACACAACTTTAAGCTTACCTCTTTCAGGTCCCACTCAAACCTTTGCTCTTTAGTGCTAGTCGGAATGCAAAACAACGGTTTGTAGGACCACATGTTCCTCAATGAATCTGTTGACATCTTTGCACTTTATTTTAAAATAAGTTATGTCAGTTTTTCTGTGCATTTGTATGCAATGTGAGGCCCATAGAAAATGCATGTATAGTGCGTTTTAATGTGTTTGCATGCATTGCCATCATCTGAAAGTACATCATTCCGAAGTCCACAAAAATTATGTCACTGGAGGAAATTAATCCATTTTGGCCAAGCCAAAAACACATGTCAATGAATCAAAATTGCACTGCAATGCATAATAGCTGGAGATGGTATTCGGATAATATATGTGTTTGGTGCTATATAATACAAGTCATTGTAGGTAATTTGAATACAATGACTTGCAATTATAATTATTCTCAGTAAAGGCACCTATCATGGCTATTTAGAAAGACCTTGCTTTCAGCTTATTCCTGTTTACATGCACTACATAGCAGGTTGCATGTACTTTTTTTCAGTGGACAACATATTTCCTAGTTAATGCTGGCTGCAGCTGTTTTTTTACAGGCCTTTTATAAGGTGACAACAGTGGAATTCGTCTGGGAAATGTGCATCAGCACAGATCCTTTGGGAGAGCATTTGGCAGGGTCATTTACAGACAAGTGATCATGGAGATAGGGCAGAGTATTGTCTCCCCATAACATAAAGTGCCCAAACATAGCAATTCTAAGTGATATTATGATATTAAAACTTATGTGAGATTTTGGTGGTTGGGTTACATCTACTTTAAAGTTCAATTCTAGAGAAAAGAAAAATCCTCCCTTGTAGTTGGGACCCCCCCCCCCCCCCCCCCACTTCAAAGTACCAGTAAAAAGGCCTTCTACTTATATTATTCCATCATTCCACCAAGTACACTGCTGTCTCTGCCTGCGTTTGCTTGTAGGGATGTCATTATGAGGGAAAACTAAATAAAACAATTTAAAATGAAAACTGAAAGAAAAATTTTTAAAAAAATCTGTAAATAATGTCTTAAAAACATAAAAAGAAAAAAAAAAGTAATGAATGGTAGGGAAATTGATGGACCTGCATTTGACCCTCAGCTATATCAAAGGTCAAGTTTCTGCCCTTCGTATTTCGTTTCAGAGATTGGTGGCCTTTCACTCTCTGAGTAAGACCTAATGTAGTTCTCTGTTCTTTGAACCCATTAGAGACATTTGTTTCTCCTTTATTAACCTACAAAGAGGTATTCCCTGTAGTCATCACTTGCAGGGTGAGTATCTGAGCTAGTGGCCTTATCTTGCAAGAAACCCACTTTTAAGGAAGAAAGTGGTGTTGAGGCTTTAGACTTACCTCTTATATAAAGAGGAGGTCCAGCCTGTAAAAAACAAAACAAAATAAAAATAAATTAACGGACATCAGCTACAAATACTGTAGCTGCTGACTTTTAATATGAGGACATCTGCCTGTCCAGGGATCCCACGATGTTGGCACCCAAGCTAATTCGTCAATGGCTTTGGGTGCAGGCACCGGCTTTGTAAGCAAGGCCTTCAGGCTTCACTGCCGGTTTCCTACTGTGCATGCGCAAGTCGTGCCGCGCTTTCTGAATGGTCCCGTCATCTGTTGCAATGTTGTAGATCGGCGATCTTACCCGGAAATGGGAGTGAGTACCTGTCAAAACTAGGTACCCACTCCCCCCCCCCCCCAAAAAAGTGCTAAATGTGGCAGTGGAAAGGGGGGGGTGCGAACAAGCAGAGATTCCACTTTTGGGTGGAGCTCCACTTTAGGGTAGCATCAAGTTTGCATTCCCGTCCGTGCCTCTGTTTGCATATATATAAGGGTCGGTTAGTATGCAAAAATGGTGTTACCCTTTGGCTTCAAAGTTTAATTTTTAGGAATGGTGATTCTTTGCAGAAAATAACAAATCAAAACAAAGGGAACATAAACAAGCTTCTTAACTGAGCAGAGCAATTTTCAGGAAAATGTGTTTGTTTTTGAATGATTTAGAAGCGCATTTCCAATGTTTTACATTCAAACATCAACCATTTTTGTTTTAATCAATGGAAAGCACTAAGAAAGAAGACTAGTTCTTACATGCTAAAATAAGCCTCTAGCACTCTTTACATTTTACGTTTATGGGCATTCCCATTCAAGTCTATGGGGTCAAAATTCCCAAGTGTGTCTCAAAAGTAGCTTCTGGAGCACCAGGGGTCAACATACAGGTGCCTGAGTGCTTATATGTGAATAGTCACTATTGAAAGACATAGGATTTTGGATGTTGAGCATCTTGAAGCTTGAGCTACAAAAAGGTAAGGTGTGATGGGCCTTTAGACCTATTTTACACGAGAGGCTGTCATCCCCAACTGTCCACCTAGGGCTTACAATAAACCTGGGGGGGGGGGCTGTTCACATGCTGTGCCATTTTGCTTTGTGTGGAGAATTATAAAGTGACAAACAAACTCATCTATTCAAATGGGAGCCTGCTGCATTTGTGATCAATTATTTGGTTTGCGGTTGCAGGTGTATTCGTCTTAAAGTGGTTCTGAAATCTAAACATTTTTTACCTTAATGCATACTGTGTGTGTCATTATACTAGGTGTACGTCGGTTTGTCCGGGCAGCGTACCCGCGGGTCCCGCGGACTCGATGCCCACCGGCGACCCGCGATTGCTGTGTACAGAGGCAGAACTGGGAACTGCCTATGTAAACAAGGCAATTCCCTGTTCTGCCAACCCCCTACAGTTAAAACACACCCAGGGAATACAGTTAACCCCTTAAACACCCTAGTGTTAACCCTTTCCCTGACAGTGACATTTATACAGTAATCCGTGGCTATTTTTAGCTCTGATCGCTGTATAAGTGTCACTGGTTCCCAAAAAAGTGTCAAGTGTCAGATCTGTCCGTTGCCAAGTTGCAGTCCCGCTAAAAATTGCAGATTGCCGCCATTACTAGTAAAAATAAAATTAATAATAAAAATGCCATAAATCTATTCCTTATTTTGAAGACTCTATAACTTTTGCGCAAGCCAATCAATATACGCTTATTGTGATTTTTTTTTTTTTTTTTTTACCAAAAATATGTAGAAGAATACATATTGGGCTAAACTGATGAAGACTTTTTTTTTTTTTTTAGGATATTTATTATAGCAAAAAGTAAAAAATATATATTTTTTTCAAAATTGTCAGTCTTTTTTTGTTTATAGCACAAAAAATAAAAACCACAGAGGTGATCAAATACCACCAAAAGAAAGCTCTATTTGGCAAATCCTTCCGGGGGCTGAAGTGGTAAAAAATGTTTTTACTTATCAGCGTCCCCCCTCACTACTCCTTTTACTTACATGAGCCCTCATTCGATCCAGCGCTGTGCGCATCTGCAGCTCTTCTCTCTCCTCACTTCTGAGCAGTGTTAATTTTAGTCTTATGACTAAACTGTCATTTTAGTTTTAGTCCCATTTTAGTCTTCTGCAATTGTTTTTTAGTTTTAGTCGTCGACTAAATCTCCAGTACATTTTAGTCGACTAAAATGTCCTACGCTTTAGTCAACTAAAATCTCCAGTACATTTCAGTAATTACAATTTAGTTTTAGTCATAGTCTTTTGACTAAAATGGCATTTTAGTTTTAGTCTCATTTTAGTCTTAGGACTAAAATGGCATTTTAGTTTTAGTGTCATTTTAGTCTTTTGACTAAAATGGCTTTTAGTTTTAGTCATATTTTAGTCATCTCAATTGTTTTAGTTCTATTTTAGTCAACCAAAATAGTATTCATTTAGTCGACTAAAATGTTTTAGTCATTTTAGTCTAAATTAACACTGCTTTTGAGTCTCGCTGGCTTTGCTGGGGCATCAGGATCCATTGGCTCCCACTGCTGTCAATCAAAGCTAGTCATGGGGGAGTGGGGGTGGGGCCGAGTCCCACTGTCTGTGTCAATGGACGCAGCAGCAGAGCTCAGGAGCAAGCACGCACGAGTGCCGCTTCCCATGGGGGCACTGCACAGAGAGGACGGGCCAGGAGCGCCAACGGGGGGACCCGAGAAGTGGAGGTTGGCAGCCGCTCTGTGCAGAGCAGGTAAGTATAGACATGTTTGTTTAAAAACAAAAAATGCCTTTACAATCTCTTTAAAGCAGAGTTCCACCCAAAAATGGAACTTCCGCTTTAAGGGAAGGTGACCCCCTGACATGCCACATTTGACATATAATTTTTTTGGGGGGAGCGGAAACCCTCTTTTTAGAGGGTTCCAGCTCCCACTACCTCCCGGGGCACCGCGGCGCCGGAAGGGAGATCACCTCTCCCCCCTCCCTCTCGGCAATCATCTGGGACACGTCACAGCTCCAAGATGATTGCCTGGCCAGTGGCAGTGCAGCTTGAGAATGCACAGTGCGTGCCCGACTGTGAAGCCACAGCCGGGCACCCACAGTGACAATGCCGGTGCTGCAAAGAGGAGGGGGAGACAAGCGGGGCTTCATTCCCCCGCATCGTTGGACCCTGGTACATATAAGTGTCTGATTATTAAAAGTCAGCAGCTGCAGTATTTGTAGCTGCTGACTTTTAATTTTTTTTTAATTGGAACTCCGCTTTAAGGATGGGGCAGAATTGCCTCCTAAATGCTTGACAGAGGAGACTTAGCTGCCTGCTGAGAAGCGATCCACCTACGGATTAACCAGTGAGGGCTTCTTATTTATCAGAAAAGGAAGGTGTTGTTAAATCCCTTTGTAAACTAATGTCACTAAATTTTTTTTTTCATTGCTCTATAATGAGGATATGAAGATCTAAGTGCTAGTAAATAGCCACGTATACATCAGTTCTATAAAATGAGAGCATGAAAGGGCAGCTGTCAATTAACTGTGTTTTTATAGGAAGCGAAGATCACAACATGACACACGACAACACATGTTATGACAAAATAATATGTCAGTTTTATTACTAAAGCATGCACTTCGTCGAATGGTGGCATTTGAAGGAAAGGCAAAGAAAACTGTCCATACATCTAATCACATTTTCCACATCAATGCACCTGCCCTTTGGTATCTGGTCATCCCTGTAGCAACCATCAGCCTGTATCTAATCTGTGTACTTTAGTTATCTTTTGTTTTTTTCCTAGAACAGACAATAAAGGAAGATTTAGTTAATTTAAAACAATATGCATGTCCTAACGTGTGCTCATCATTAATTTCATGTGTTAGCTGAAGCAGCCTACTGAGCATTAGCTGACACATGTTCTAACACTGCAAGGCTTCATGTAATAAAACCATCTGAATGGAAAGTATCTGTGTTGCAAATTGCAGATGTTGGATGCCAGGTGCCTCTTTTCTATTGCATGCAGGTTAAAAAAAGTTTAAAGGAAGAATCTGGTTAATTTTATGACTAAGATACAGATAGTATAGATGGACGTGAAAGTACTAACTTGATTTTTGCTAAAAAAAAAAAAACTGAGTGTTTCAATGATCCAGTGAGGTAGGGAAGACACCTATAGAAATTAAAGCAAGTAGAATGTAAATGCAGTTAGGGTTCTACCTGGGATGTTAAAGAAGCACTACACAAACATTAGACAGCTGTGCCTGGCTGTCTCAGGCTGTCTCCTTAAGCATTTCCACAGTCATCTGTGCTGAAAAGTAGACTATCCTTTAGAGATGTGCACAACGGAAACATTTGTTTTGTTTAGTTTCAAACTCGTTTGTTAAGTTAATAATTTTGTTTTATATCAAGATATAACTGTTGCACATTTATGCTTTGTTTGATGCACACAAGCGTGATAAGATTCCTTCTTTTCTAAAAATGTTTGTTTTGTCATATTTGATATGTTAGAATGATTAATTTTCAGAATTCATTTAGTATATTTAAGTTTGTTTCATTAATTTGGATTTTGTTAGTATAGTTGTTATTTTTCTATAATATATATATTTAGGAAGACAGCTATATTCTTTCTATTCTATTTTTTTCTTTTCTATTCTGTTCTTTTATTTCTATTCTATTATTTCATAATCTATTCTATCCTGTTCTATTTTATTCTATTCTGATTTATTATATTCTATTTCTTTCTATTCTATTTTTTTATTTTATTTTATTCTGTTCTATTCTATTTTATAAAGCAGCTCAAGTAGGAATCATCATCTTATTTAACTTTTATACCTTACTGTATTTATTGCATTTTTTAATTTGGATAATTTGTTATCTTGTTATGTTATTTCATTTTGTTAGAATTTATTTGGGATTCGTTGAAATTCGTTACTACTGTGGTTCAAATATACATCCGAATTTCCAAATAACAATAATGTTGTCCGAATTTTGATTTTTAACACAACTAATTGCACATGCCTACTATTCTTTCCTGTCCTACAGACAAAGTAAGAAATAAGAGATCTCTCCAAAGCAAGGGGATCAGAAAAGGTGTCCTCATTGGAAAGTGTTCCCTCACCTGTTCCTGTAATTTTCCCCTTTGTACCACGGACAATGGTCACCAGAACCAATAGTGAGAGTAAATCTATCACTATAAAACTAGTGCTTGTAAAGCAAAGCAGGCTAAACTGTACTATTAGACCAAGGTTTTGTAGCAAATATAATAACCAAATAGAGGCTTAAACCCTTGCCTATTGTACTGAAAAGAAAAAGTGTTCTTATGCAGTCTGTGTTCTTTCTAGAGAGATTTCTCAATTCTTCCTGTCCCAACAGGAAGTAAGGGGAAACTTTTCCAAAGATGAAGCAGACTGCAACAAAGACAGTCCCTCTCTTCTCTGCTTTATCATAAATGAGACAAACAAATTTTTGCTAGAGGGCTTTAACTAGAACCAAGATTTCCATTAAAGCATAAGTTCTCCTTTCAGGAAGATTTTCAGAAAACCCCCTTATGCAGTTCTACATATAGTGAATAGCAGATACCATAGTTCCTCCTGTTGGAAATGTTGAGGGTCCTCCCATCGCATATGCAGCTATTTTGGGTCATCTAAAAAAAAAAAAAAAAACGCTTCCCCCCAATCCAATCAAACCTGCTATTTGCAGCATGTGCTGACCTCCACAATATTGTGCCCCTTATTGGCCTCTTGGGCCATTCAAACTGAGCGCATGCACAGTGCGCTCAGCTAGAAAATTAGCCTGCGCTAGAAGGCTAGAATAAGTTAACATCGAAATAGTTACAAATCATAACAGATTTGCTTTGATATTGTCATTTGATGTTCTGAGGCTGCTCTACTTGCATGATATCATAAAATCACACACAAAGATTGGTATTTGGTAAATGCACCATATGAACATTGGAATAGTTGTAGTAAGGTTTCATAGCAGCCTCCGTTGTGCTGCAGTGGAAAGACACTGAAGTTCAGTAAATACAATAAGCTCAAGTGATTTCCCTCACATCAGATTTATTTTCAGAGCTATTCTAGCTACAGAATTAAAAAAAAAAAACATATTAACCCAAGGGTTGATTTCTCATTAAAAACTCATTCATGCTTCTCCCCTTCAGGAAGCTCCCGTTCACTGAGGAGGCATCAGACTAGCCTTGCAGCAGTTTCCCATAGGAGCAAACATAGGCTGTTCTGTAGCTGTCACCTACCTATCTATATTGTTCCTCCTCTACCAAGAAAAAGATGAATCTATTTTCTCCTAGAAAATAGTCTCTACCTTACAGAAATTATTACTTGCCCTAACCCTGCATTCCTATCTGAAAGATGATCTCTTGTTCTGTACACAACTAAAAAGAATTTATACAGCCTCATTATTGTAATTCCACTGTACCTTTATGTTGAGCTAAAAGAACGTTGTATTCAAGTCAATAATCTGATAAAGCAAATAGGAGTTAGAGTTCTTTTATTTTGCTCAATGCGCTTACTGTCTTTTGAATGTTGTTTTTCTGCTATATTCAATAAAACCTTCATACAATTGACCTATTAAAATACTGGCAGGGGATGAGATTACGGCCTTAAAGCTCTGAAGTCCTGTGTACGTTTCCAACCAAGTAGTTTGCATCTAGTTTGTAGATCATTCTCAGATTTGCATTTATTTCCTCCGGGCGAGTTTGCTTTCACAATCTGATGCCAAGCTGTCTAAGTTGTTCTTAGTTTGTATATACTGCTTGGATGTGGCAGGGACACAGGGATTAGTACAGTTTTATACTATTAATCATCTACTTATGTGCTACTTGTATATAAAATGCTTTTCAGGATAATAAAGCATAAATAAATACATATGTCAATAATAAGGAAAATGTTAAAGCACCAAAATATAACCAATGTCTAAAGTTCTTTTTTTTTCTCAGGGCTACTACTTAAGCAGCTCATAGACTTACATAGTTACATAGTTACATAATTAGTAAGGTTGAATAAAGACACCAGTTCATCCAGTTCAACCTGAGTGTGTAGGTGTGTGTCCACAATTGTCCCTATCCCTGCACATTGTGTCTCATCAAGATGCTCCTCCATTATATATTATTTATTTAAGGTACCCATATAGCGCTGTCAATTTACGCAGCGCTCCACACACACACACATCGGCCCCCACCCCCAAGGAGCCCACAATCCTAGGTCCCCAACTCACATTCATTTACTAGGGCCAATTTTGTACAGAAGCCAATTAACCTCCCAGCATGTCTTTGGAGTGTGGGAGGAAACCGGAGTACCTAGAGGAAACCCACGCAGGCACAGGGAGAACATGCAAACTCCAGGCAGGTAGTGTCGTGGTTGAGATTCGAACCAGCAACCCTTACTGCTAGGGCGAGAGTGCTACCCACTACACCACTGTGCCGTCTGGGCAGGTAGTGTCGTGGTTGAGATTCGAACCAGCAACCCTTACTGCTAGGCGAGAGTGCTACCCACTACACCACTGTGCCGCTCACAGTGGAACTTTAATTACAGGAAGGATTTTAATGCAGAATAGGCATACTTTGTCTCTTCTGCATTAAAATGTGTCACCTGACTGTCTTCGCTAGGGATGAGCCGAATACCCCCCCCGGTTCGGTTCGCACCAGAACCTGCGAACGGACCGAAAGTTCGCGCAAACTTTAGAACCCGATTAAAGTCTATGGGACTCGAACGTTCAAAATCAAAAGTGCTAATTTTAAAGGCTAATATGCAATTTATTCTCCTAAAAAGGGTTTGGGGACCAGGGTCCTGCCCCAGGGGACATGTATCAATGTAAAAAATTTTATTTAAAAAGGCCGTTTTTTTCGGGAGCAGTGATTTAAATGATGCTTAACCACTTGCCGACCGGGCCATTGCCGAAAGACAGCAACAGCACGGCCGGCTAGTTCTGGGTGGATGTCCGTGGACGTCATCCGGAACTATCGCTCCCTGCGCACCCGGTGGGGCGCGCGCACTGAAGTGTCCGTGCTCGCCGGGTTCACGGGACCCGGCGCAGCACAGATTGCGGTAAAGGGCCAATGACAGCGGCCGTTTACCATGTGATCGCTCCCTCCGATGAGGGAGCTATCACTATGTAAACAAACTGGGGTCATGCAAAGGTCCCAGCTCTCTTCTCTCCTCACACCGATACAGCGTGAGAGGAGAGAAGAGAGATCGAGTGCAAAACAGTGAGTGATAAGCTACAGTGCCCAGCAGTGCCATCCAGTGCCACACAAGTGCCACTACTGTGCTAATCTGTGCCCTACAGTGCCATCAGTGCCACTACACTACCCAGCAGTGCCACTACAATACCCATCTGTGCCATCAGTGCCACTACACTACCCATCAGTGCCACTACTGTACCCATCTGTGCCACCAGTGCCACTACAGTACCCATCAGTGGCACTAAAGTGTCCATCAGTGCCACTACAGTGCTCATCTGTGCCATCAGTGCCACTATAGTGCTCATCAGTGCCACATCAGTGCCCTACAGTGCTCATCAGTGCCACTTCTGCCACTTCAGTACCCATCTGTGCCACCAGTGCCACGTCAGTGCTCCGTCAGTGCCAAGTCAGTGCCGTACCAGTGCCCAGTGCCACTACAGTGCTCATCTGTGCCACCAGTGCCACATCGGTGCCACCAGTGCACATCAGTGCCACCAACATGCCTATCAGTGCCACGTCAGTGCCCCGCCAGTGCTCCATCAGTGCCATGCCAGTGCTCCATCAGTGCCACTACAGTGCTCATCAGTGCCACATTAGTGCCAATACAGTGCTCATTTGTGCCGTCAGTACCACATCAGCGTCACTAGAGTGCTCATCTGCACCACTACATCGCTCATCAGTGCCACTACAGCGCTCATCAGTGCCACTACAGTACCCAATAGTGCACATCAGTGCCCATAAGTGAGTGCTCATCAGTGCCACCATATCAGTGGATCCTCATTAGTACCCATCAGTGCTACCTTATCAGTGCATATCAGTGTGGTGCATTAGTGTACATCAGTGCAACCTTATCAGTACCCATCAGTGCACCCTCATCAGTTCCCAGCAGTGCACCCTCATCAGTTCCCAGCAGTGCACCCTCATCAGTACCCAGCAGTGCACCCTCATCAGTACCAAGCAGTGCACCCTCATCAGAACCCAGCAGTGCACCCTTATCAGAACCCAGCAGTGCACCCTCATCAGAACCCAGCAGTGCAGCCTCATTAGACCAGCCTCATCAGCACCCATCAGTGCAGCCATATCTGTCCAAGTGTCCCTACCACAGCAGTTTGTCACCACAGCCCACAGTCACCAGTATGGCAAAAAAAAAATTTCCGCTCAGGAGGCATACCAACAACTTAGCTTGACCGACGAGAGCAGCGGGGAGCTCTCTGAGTCTGTGTCTGATTCTGGTTCAGAATATGAACCCGTTGTAAGCAGTGGTTCTGATACAGAATTGGAGGAAGAGCAAATTGTGCCCATGAAACGAAGGCACTCTGGCATGGAGGAGCAGGCTACCACAAGTAGTGCTGTGGCATCAACCAGCAGCTCAGTGCCATCCACCAGAAATGCAGTGGCATCAACTAGCAGCTCAGTGCCATCCACCAGTAGCACAGTGCCATCCAGAAGAAATTAAGTACCACTGCAGCAAAGGCCAAGAAATAGTGGGGTGTCATCTCGGCCCCAAAGCGTTAGGACCCATGCCGGCCTTCCCTATGCCCTTGAAAACCCTCTGTGGCTTCCCTCTAATTCAAGAGCAGCAAACATCCCCCCTTTTACCGCCCAGCCAGGTGTTCAGGTGAACACAGAGAATTTTGCCCCTATTGATTTTTTTTATTTAATTTTTACCCAAGACCTATTATCCTCCATCGTGGCCCAGTGTAACCTCTATGCACAAGAATTTATAACAAGCAAACCTGGTTCAAGTTATGCCCGTCCCTATGAGTGGAGACCATTGACAGGGGAGGAATTTAAATTATTTTTAGGCCTAACACTTTCCTAAAAGACTCACCCCCCCCATGAAACAGGCCGGAAATGTCAGAAGAGATGCCGGGTGTGCTCAAGAGGAGGAACTAGAAGAGACACCGTGTATTATTGTCCTGATTGTCCTTCCGAACCAGGCCTTTGTATTGATGAATGTTTCCGCCGTTACCATACTTCTCTACAGTATTAGGGAAGTATGGTAACCGTAATTGTCATTTACCGCCACACCCCTTTAAGCCACTGTACATACCGCTGCCTTCTCCGGAACTGACCCTGGCCTGCTAAACAACCACGCTTCTGCCTAATGCTAAATTGTACCTACCTCTGCCTTCTCCGGGAACTGACCCTGGCCTGCTAAACGACCACGCTTCTGCCTAACGCTAAACTGTAACAAAAGGGAGGGTCCTAGTATTGAAGTACCTAATATACAGGGTGACTCTGTAGGTACTTAGAATTCACTTGTGCCAACGTCCCGAATACTGAATTGGAAATATCAAAAGACTATAAACCTTAATGGGACTTTAAAGGCACAACTGTAGTGAGCTATACAGCGTATATAAAAAGGTCGAATTTTATTATTGGTATACAAAAAAACAAAAAGAATAAACAGAACATCATTAAAAACACATCAGATGTAGACATACAACGTATATCGTAACACCATCTTGAGGATCCTATCCTGCAGTTTTATATGTATCTCTATATAGTATACAATTCAAACACAATCCCAATGAAGGGAAAAAAAGAGATTATGTATAAACTTCCCCTAAAAGAGTTGAAATTTGGGGAACACTGCAGGTCTGGTATTCCCAGAAAGGTGTGTTCTCCAATTGCTCTACATGTTTCACGTTGACAAGGAACGCTTCTTCAGGAGCTAGAGGTTCAAGTAAATGTATAAAGAAAAAAATTGTTCACACAGATGAGTTTAATCAGTAAGTCGCAAAAAGCGATCGAGGTATGGATATTAGTAAGAATCAGGCAAGCAGCAAACGGACACCGGGGCCTCCCAGATATGTCACATCAGATAGTTGTAGGTAGGGATAGCTTGTGTGTGCTACAATTCCCACAATAGAAATAGGAGAGGGATCTGGGAGTGCTCCGTCCTGCTGAGTTGCTGCCTGTTGTATGTCTCGACATTTGAATTGTATACTATATAGAGATACATATAAAACTGCAGGATAGGATCCTCAAGATGGTGTTACGATATGTGTTGTATGTCTAGATCTGATGTGTTTTTAATGATGTTCTGTTTATTCTTTTTATTTTTTTGTATACCAATAATAAAATTCGACCTTTTTATATACGCTGTATAGCTCACTACAGTTGTGCCTTTAAAGTCCCATTAAGGTTTATAGTCTTTTGATAATTCCTAACGCTAAACTGTACCTACCTCTGCCTGCTCTGGAACTGACCCTGGCCTGTTATACGACCATGCTTCTGCCTAACGCTAAACTGTACCTACCTCTGCCTGCTCTGGAACTGACCCTGACCTGTTATACGACCACGCTTCTGCCTAACTCTAAACTGTACCTACCTCTGCCTGCTCTGGAACTGACCCTGGCCTGTTATATGACCACGCTTCTGCCTAACGCTAAACTTTACCTACCTCTGCCTGCTCTGATACTGACCCTGGCCTGTTATTTGACCACCCTTCTGCCTAACGCTGAACTGTACCTACCTCTGCCTGCTCTGGAACTGACCCTGGACTATTTGACCATGTTTTTTGCCTGCCTCTTGGACTGGTCTTTAACTCTGCTACTGGAGTAGTGGGCTTCATAACACAGGGGTCTTACATATGTGAGGGGCTCCAGAATTGTTTTTCTGGATGAAGAAAACTAATTTTTTAGTTTTCTCATTCCCAGATTAGGGTCTGGAGACTCGGAGGCTTCAAAGAGATTTGGGTGGGAGAAGCCTCTACCCCTGTCCCCATTCTTTCCTGGCCTGCTACTTGGACCATGTTCCTGCTTACTACCAGGACCAATATTTTGGCACTGCTGGCAATGTTTCTACCTGCACTGACCCTGGACTGTATAAGGACAGTATCCCTGCCTGTACTATGGACAATATTCTTGCCTGCTGCCTGGACTATTCCATTTCCATTTAGCGCTGAGTAAACTGTTGGCGCTATATAAATCTCGTATAATAATATAATATAATAATTTACTGTCGCTGACCACGTCCCTGCCTGCTGCCTGGATCAGGGCTCTCCTCCTGTGGACAACTGCACTACAAAAACCACAGGTAATCTTTTGTTTACCCTTTGCTCAACAGAATGTATTTTAGGGTGTAATTCTTGGTTCATGCTATGTGTTAGAAATATGAAGGACCTTCAAAAATGTGATAGATTGTAAGGAAATTAGATGTGTAATTTGCTCCTAGAACGCCTGAATGCGCTACTTCAATGTTGGGCATCTGTATGTAGCCAGGCTGTGTAAAAGTCTCACACATGTGGTATCGCCATACTCAGGAGGAGTAGCAGAATATATTTTGGGGTGTCATTTTTGCTATGACATGCTATGTGTTGGAAATAATGTATCTTAGAAATGGACAACTTTGTGTAAAAAAAATGCGTTTTCATTTTTTTTCCACATTTTCCAAAAACTTCTGGAAAAAAATGAACCGTTCAAAAGACTCATTATGCCTCATAGATTATACGTTGGGGTGTTTGCTTTCCAAAATGGGGTCACTTTGTGGGCGTTTCCATTGTCCTGGTGCTCCAGGGCCTTCAAAAGTGTGATAGGTGGTTGAGAGATTAGATATGCAATTTATGCTCCTAGAACGCCTGAATGCGCTACTTCAATGTTGGGCATCTGTATGTGGCCAGGCTGTGTAAAAGTCTCACACATGTGGTATCGCCATACTCAGGAGGAGTAGCAGAATATATTTTGGGGTGTCATTTTTGCTATGTATATGCTATGTGTTGGAAATATCTTAGAAATTGACAACTTTGTGTAAAAAAAATGCGTTTTCATTTTTTTTCCACATTTTCCAAAAACTTCTGGGAAAAAATGAACCATTCAAAAGACTCATTATGCCTCATAGATTATACGTTGGGGTGTTTTCTTTCCAAAATGGGGTCACTTTGTGGGCATTTCCATTGTCCTGGTGCTCCAGGGCCTTCAAAAATGTAATAGGTGGTTGAGAGATTAGATATGCAATTTATGCTCCTAGAACGCCTGAATGTGCTACTTCAATGTTGGGCATCTGTATGTGGCCAGGCTGTGTAAAAGTCTCACACATGTGGTATCAACATGCTCAGTAGGAGTAGCAGAATATATTTTGGGGTGTCATTTGTGGAATGTACATGCTATGTGAGAGAAATAACCTGTTATAATGACAATTTGGTGTGGAAAAAAATAAAAATAAAATAAATCTTAATTTTTCAAAGAATTGTGGGAAAAAATTACAACTTCAAAAAACTCACCATGCCTCTTACTAAATACCTTGGAATGTCTACTTTCCAAAAAGGGGTCATTTTGTGGGTATTTGTACTTTCCTGGCTTGTAAGGGTCTCAAGAAATGAGATAGGCCTCAGTATATCAGGTGTGATCAGATGTGATCAATTACCAGTGATTGGCACCATAGCTTGTAGACGCTATAACTTTCACACAGACTAAATAATATCCACTAATTTGGGTTATTTTTACCAAAGATATGTAGCAGTATAAATTTTGGCCCAAATTTATGAAGAAAAATTACTTATTTGCAAAATTTTATAATACAAATGAAGAAAAATGCATTTTTTTACAAAATTTTCGGTCTTTTTTCATTTATAGCACAGAAAATAAAAAAGGTGATCAAATGCCACCAAAAGAAAGCTCTATTTGTGTGAACAAAAGGTCGAAAATTTCATATGGGTACAGTGTTGCATGACTGAGTAATTGTCATTCAAAGTGTGAGAGCACCGAAAGCTGAAAATTGGTCTGGTTAGGAAGGGGGTTTAAGTGCCCAGTTGTCAAGTGGTTGAAGTGAAAAAAAAAAGTAAAATATTCCTTTAAATATCGTACCTGGGGGTGTCTATAGTATGCCTGTAAAGTGGCGCGTGTTTCCCATGCTTAGAACAGTCCCTGCACAAAATGACATTTTTAAAGGAATAAAAGTCATTTATGACTGCTTGCGGCTTTAATGTAATGTCGGGCCCTGGCAATATGGATGAAAATCAGTGAGACAAACGGCATGGGTACCCCCACAGTCCATTACCAGGCCCTTTGGGTCTTGTATGGATATTAAATTCATTATTAATTTGGAAACCCAAATTAAAAAAAGGAAAGGCGTGGGGCCCCCAGGCCCTATATACTCTGAACAGCAGTATACAGGCGGTGCAAACATGACAGGGACTGTGGGTTTGTTGTTAAGTAGAATCTGTTTGTAATTTTGAACTGGTACATTTTTAAAGTGTAGCTCCAGCCAAAAAATCTATTTTTAAGCTTTTTGGAAAATATAGGGAAGGGTTATCACCCCTGTAACATTAGTTTTGCTGTCTGTGCACCTCTTCAGAAGATTTCACCTCACTTTCTGTCCCAATGACAAATGTTTTTTGAAAATTTGGGGTTTTAGTGAAACAAGGATTGGTGATAAAGCATCAGTGAAGAGGAGACACGTTTTTCCCATTTTAACCCTTATAGGAGAGAATTTCCCTTCCCTAGGGGTAGATTTCATCTCACTTCCTGTTGTTGTCTCCTTCCGTTTGCAAGTAGGAGTCGTTTGTAAGTTGGATGTTTGAAAGTAGGGGCCTGCCCTATATACACTGCAGAAATTGGGGCCTTAGGTGTTAGTGTTGCCACAACACTGTAAGCCCTCACAGTTACTCTTGGTGGGTGCAGGAACAGGCCATGCTGTGAAATATTAGATCAAGAATTGTAATTACATGCCACTGTTGAACAGTGGTAGAAAAATTGGGCTTTGGTGGTGGTGGTGCTGGTGCCACAACACTGTAAGTCCTCACAGTTACTCTTGTCGGGCGCTGGAACAGGCCCTGCTGTGAAATATTATATCAAGAATTGTAATTACATGCACCTGTTGAACAGGGGCAGAAAAATTGGGCCTTTAGTGGTGGTGGTGTTGCCACAACATTGTAAGCCTTCACAGTTACTCTTGGTGGGCGCAGGAACGGGCCCTGCTGTGAAATATTCGATCAAGAATTGTAATTACATGTCCCTGTTGAACAGGGGCAGAAAAATTGGGCCTTAGGCACTGGTGCCACAACACTGCAACCCCTCACAGATGCTATAGTTGGAGCGCAGGAATGAGCCCTGCTGCAAAGTATTGCATCAAAAATTATAATTATATGCCCCTGTTAAACAGGGGCTGAAAATTTGGGCCTTGGACACTGCCGCTGGTGCCACAACACTGTAACCCCTCACAGATACTCTAGTTGGAGCGCAGGAATGAGCCCTGTGCAAAGTATTGCATCAAAAATTGTAATTACACGCCCCTGTTAAACAGGGGCTGAAAAATTGGGCCTTGGGCACTGGTGCTGGTGCAACAACACTGCAACCCCTCACAGATACTATAGTTGGAGCGCAGGAATGAGCCCTGCTGCAAAGTATTGCATCAAAAATTTTAATTATACGCCCCTGTTAAACAGGGGCTGAAAAATCGGGCCTTGGGCACCAGTGGTGGTGCCCAGAACCAAAAATCTTCTTACAAGCTATCAGCATGAAAATTGAGGAGGAAGAGGATTGTCACTCAGCATAACAGGATAGTCACTCAGCATCAGCATAGGCAGTCTTGAAGGGATCTCACATTAAAAAAAATATTAATCAGTTACATCAGCATCAGGTGCTCTGTAGCTGGTGATCCAAGACTGATTCATTTTTATAAAAGTCAGCCGATCGACCGATTCGGTGGACAGGCGCACCCTGTGATCGGTTACAAAGCCTCCAGCAGCACTGAATGTGCTTTCCGAAAGAACGCTGAATGCAGGACAGGCCAGTAGCTCAATTGCATACTGTGTAAGCTCTGGCCAGTGATCCATCCTCAAGACCCAGTAACCCAGAGGATTTTCTGGGGGAAAGGTGTCCAAGTCTGACCTTGCGCCTAGGTAATCCTACACCATGTGAATCAGACGCTGGCGATGGTTGCTGGAACTGATCAGACCTTGGGGTTGCAGACTAAAAAATTGTCTGTCAGACGGCCACCTTCTCCACCGCTCCTTCTGTGACTGGCCGAAGCCTCAGCAACACGTTGTAAAGGAGGACCAGGAAATTGTAACCTCCCAGGCTCTGGAAACGCGTTGCAAAAACCTTTCTGCAAGGCCTCCTGAAGATGTTTCATCCTCTGCTCCCTCTGCGACAGCAAGATAAGGTCCACAACCTTACCCTTGTAATGTGGATTAAGGAGGGTTGCCAGCCAGTAATCATCCTTCCGCAGGCTTTGCAGGATGAGGGAGGCCATGCAGCATAGGTTTGCTGAGGCATTCGGTCCAGAGTCCTCTGGGTCACTAAGGATGACATGATCCACAGCCACCTCCTCCCAGCCACGTACAAGTCCATGGGTTTCTTCAGACTGTAAATGATCCATTGAAGACTGCTGCTGATGCTGAGTGCCATGCTCCACCTCCATGCTGACACAATCCTCCTCCTCCTCCTCGTCCTGTTCCTGTGTGATCGGCAGGCACGCAGGAACAATGTCTGGATAAAGGGGGCCTTGAGAGCTAAGGAAGTCCTCCTGTCACTGATGCATGCACTGTCACTGCTCACCATCCTCGTGGTATCCTCAAATGGTGACAGGACAGTGCATGCATCCCTGATCATAGCCCACTGGCGTGGGGGAAAAAAAAACAAGCTCCCCTGACCCTGTCCTTATGCCATAGTCACATAGGTATTGATTGATGGCCCTCTGCGGCATGTGCAGCTGCTGCAGCATGGCCAATGTTGAGTTCCACCTGGTGGGCATGTCACAGATTAGGCGGCTCTTGGGCAGGTTAAAATCCTTTTGGAGGTCAGCCAACCGAGCACTGGCATTATATGACCTGCGGAAATGCACGCAGACTTTCCTGGCCTGCCTCAGGACATCCTGTAAGCCTGGGTACCTGCCCAAGAACCGCTGCACCACCAAGTTAAGCACGTGAGCCAAACAGGGCACATGGGTCAGTTGTCCCTGTCGGAGGGTGGAGAGGAGGTTGGTACCATTGTCGCAAACCACCGTACCTGCCTTAAGCTGGCATGGCGTCAACCACCTCTGAACCTGCCCCTGCAGAGCTGACAGAATCTCTGCCCCAAGTATGGCTCCTGTCCCCCAAGCACACCAGCTCAAGCACTGCATGGCATCTTTTTGCCTGCGTGCTTGCGTAGACCCTTGAACGCCTATGGAGCCCCGCTGGTTCCGAGGACAAATCAGCACAGGAAGAGGCTATGGAGGAAGAAGAAGAGGAGGGGGTGGAGGAGAGAGGTGTGGCAGAATCACCACTAGTAGAATTTTGGAGGCGTGGTGACGGAACAACCTCCAACACTACCGCACCCTATCCTGCATCCTTCCCAGCTGCCAGAAGAGTCACCCAGTGTGTAGTGAAAGATAGGTAATGTCCCTGTCCATGCATGCTGGACCATGAGTCAGCGGTAATATGCACCTTACCGCTGACCGCCCTGTCCAGTGAGGCGAAGACATTGCCTTCCACATGCCGGTAGAGAGCCGGAATCGCCTTCCGTGAGAAAAAGTGGTGTTTGGGAACCTGCCACTGAGGAACCGCACATTTCACAAACTCATGGAAGGGGGCAGAGTTTACCAACTGAAAAGGCAGTAGTTGAAGTGCTAGCAATTTAGCCAAGATAACATTCAACCTCTGGGTATGTGGATGGCTCGAAACAAACTTCTTTCGGCGGTGCAGCAGCTGGGGCAGGGAAATTTGCCTGGTACAATCTGACGTTGGTGTACTGCTAGCAGATTGCCCGCAAGTACTCGGCTGTGACACACCTAATTCTACACCTTCATTCCTCTCAGTGCAGGTTTCAGAGAGGACTGAAGGTATAGTAGGGTTGGAGACCCCAGCTGATGAGGAGCAAGGAGAGGTCCGCTTTGTTCTTTGGTGTGGATCTTTTAGGTATGCTTGCCAACGAACTGCATGGCAGGTCAACATATGTCTGGTCAAGCAAGTGGTGCCCAAGCGGGTGATGTTTTGGCCACGCGAGATATGCTTGAGACATATGTTGTGAATAGCAGCGGTGGGATCTGATGCACTCGTCTCAAAAAAGGCCCACACCAAAGAACTTTTGGAATAACGCACAGAGATAGCAGTGCCCTGCTCATGCGGAGCTCTGCGGTGTGATGCAGTCGGTGTGCTGCCCTTAAGCTGGCCCCTGGAGGGCATCCTTTCTCGTTAGAGATGTGCCTCCTCCTCCTCCTCCCCTCTCCTATCAGGCACCAACGTGGAGTCAGTGACCTCATCATTCCCTCCCTCCTCATCACTGGAGCAAAGCTGGCAGTATGCTGCAGCTGGGGGAACATGACTGCCAGATTGCTGTCCTTCTTGGGCACCCCCTCTCTCTGGGCTCACGTTACTGCCTTGCTCTAGCTGGGTACCATCATCGGAGCCTTCAAAACGCTGGGCATCCTCCTGGAGCATGTACCCAACACTGTGGTCAAACAGTTCAGGGGACTCCTCAGAAGAACAAGGTGGGGCTAGGGAAGGAGTGATTGATGCCATTGAGCCGAGGGAAGAGGCCGCGTTGGCACCTGCTTTGCCAGACAAAGTACCCTGAGCCTGGGTGAGAGAGGATGAGGAGGATGAGGACGGCTTGGTCATCCACTATACCAAGTCTTCCGCATGTTGCGGCTCAACGCGGCCAGCTGCCGAAAAAAGACAAGTGTGTCCCACGGCCACGTGCTGATGAGGATGCACTGTGTCCACGACCAGCACTGTTGCCTCTAGACACAGAGCCTGCTTGCCCTCTTTTATTGGCTTGTGACTGTCTGCCTCTCCTTGTTGGCCTTCCAGACATACTAATGGCCTGCAGTGAGATGTAGCTGCACAAAGCTGGGATGTATATATATACTGATACTGCAGCTAGCAGAATCAACTGCCTGCCTGTAGTATTATTAGTATGAGAACACCAGCAATTGTTTTCAGGTAGCTTTAGGTGCACACTGTGCAGAGGACAGAGTACACTAACTGTAAATACTGCAGCTGCCTGCCTATGCTATTAATAGGATCAGAAAAACAGCAATTGTCTTCAGGTAGCTTTAGTTGCACACTGTGCAGAGGACACAGTACACTAACTGTAAATACTGCAGCTGCCTGCCTGTGGTACTAATAGGATCAAAAGAACACTACCAATTTTCTTCAGGTAGCTTTAGATGCACACTGTGCAGAGGACACAGTAAACTAACTGTAAATACTGTAGCTGCCTGCCTATGGTACTAATAGGATCAGAAGAACACCACCAATTTTCTTCAGGTAGCTTTAGGTGCACACTGTGCAGAGGAAACAGTACACTAACCGTAAATACTGTAGCTGCCTACCTGTGGTATTAGAAGGATCAGAACAACAGCAATTGTCTTCAGGTAGATTTAGGTGCACACTGTGCAGAGGACGCAGTACACTAACTGTAAACACTGCAGCTGCCTGCCTGTGGTACTAATAGGATCAGAAAAACACCACCAATTTTCTTCAGGTAGCTTTAGGTGCACACTGTGCAGAGGATGCAGTACACTAACTCTAAATACTGCATCTGCCTGCCTGTGGTACTAATAGGATCAGAAGAACACCACCAATTTTCTTCAGGTAGCTTTAGGTGCACACTGTGCAGAGGACGCAGTACACTAACTGTAAATACTGTAGCTGTATGCCTGTGGTATTAATAGGATCAGAACAACAGCAACTGTCTTCAGTTAGCTTTAGGTGCACACTGTGCAGATGACGCAGTACACTAACTGTAAATACTACAGCTGCCTGCCTGTGGTAATAATAGGATCAGAAGAACACCACCAATTTTCTTCAGGTAGCTTTAGGTGCACACTGTGCAGAGGACGCAGTACACTAACTGTAAATACTGCAGCTGCCTACCTGTGGTATTAATAGGATCAGAACAACAGCAATTGTCTTCAGGTAGTTTTAGGTGCACACTGTGCAGAGGATGCACTACACTAACTGTAAATACTGCAGCTGCCTGTCGAACTAATAGGATCAGAAGAACACCACCAATTTTCTTCAGGTAACTTTAGGTGCACACTGTACAGAGGACGCACTACACTAACTGTAAATACTGCAGCTGCCTGCCTGTGGTACTAATAGGATCAGAACAACAGCAATTGTCTTCAGGTAGCTTTATGTGCACACTGTGCAGAGGACACCGTACACTAGCTGTAAATACTGTAGCTGCCTGCCTGTGGCACTAATAGGATCAGAAGAACACCACCAATTTTCTTCAGGTAGCTTTAGGTGCACCCTGTGCAGAGGATGCAGTGCACTAACTGTAAATACTGTAGCTTCCTACTTGTGGTATTAAAGGGATCAGAACAACAGCAATTGTCTTCAGGTAGTTTTAGGTGCACACTGTACGGAGGACGCACTTCACTAACTTGTAAATACTGCAGCTGCCTGCGGTACTAATAGGATCAGAAGAACACCACCAATTTTCTTCAGGTAGCTTTAGGTGCATTGTACAGAGGACGTACTACACTAACTGTAAATACTGCAGCTGCCTGCCTGTGGTACTAATAGGATCAGAAGAACACCACCAATTTTCTTCAGGTAGCTTTAGGTGCACACTGTGCAGAAGACACAGTACACTAACTGTAAATACTGCAGCTGCCTACCTGTGGTATTAATAGGATCAGAAGAACACCAACAATTGTCTTCAGGTAGCTTTAGGTGCACACTGTGCAGAGGAGGCACTACACTAACTGTAAATACTGCAGCTGCCTGTGGTACTAATAGGATCAGAATAACACCACCAATTTTCTTCAGGTAGCTTTAGGTGCACACTGTGTAGCGGACGCACTACACTAACTGTAAATACTGCAGCTGCCTGCGGTACTAATAGGATCAGAAGAACACCACCAATTTTCTTAAGGTAGCTTTAGGTGCACACTGTGCAGAGGATGCAGTACACCAACTGTATATACTGTAGATGCCTGCCTGTGGTATTAATAGGATCAGAACAACAGCAATTGTCTTCAGGTAGCTTTAGGTGCACACTGTGCAGATGACGCAGTACACTAATGCCGCGTACACACGGTCGGACTTTTCAGCTACAAAAGTCCGACAGCCTGTCCAACAGACTTCCGGAGGACTTTTGGCAGACTTGCGGCGGACTTGTGGCAGACTTTCTAACGAACGGACTTGCCTACACACGACCACACAAAAGTCCGATGGATTCGTACGTGATGACGTACACCAGACTAAAATAAGGAAGTTCATAGCCAGTAGCCAATAGCTGCCCTAGCGTGGGTTTTTGTCCGTCGGACTAGCACACAGACGAGCGGATTTCGGGGTCCGTCGTAGTTACGACGTAAAGATTTGAAGCATGTTTCAAATCTAAAGTACGTCGGATTTGAGGCTAAAAAAGTACGTTGAAAGTCCGGAGAAGCCCACACACGATCGGATTACCAGCCAGCTTTAGTCCGTCAGCGTCCGTTGGACTTTTGTAGACGAAAAGTCCGACCGTGTGTACGCGGCTTTACTGTAAATACTGCAGCTGCCTGCCTGTGGTACTAATAGGATCAGAAGAACATCACCAATTTTCTTCAGGTAGCTTTAGGTGCACCCTGTGCAGAGGACGCAGTACACTAACTGTAAATACTGCAGCTACCTGCCTGTGGTATTAATAGGATCAGAACAACAGCAATTGTCTTCAGGTAGCTTTAGGTGCACACTGTGCAGAGGACGCAGTACACTAACTGTAAATACTGCAGCTGCCTGCCTGTGGTACTAATAGGATCAGAAGAACACCACCAATTTTCTTCAGGTAGCTTTAGGTGCACACTGTGCAGAGGACAGAGTACACTAACTGTAAATACTGTAGCTGCCTGCCTGTGGTATTACTAGAATCAGAACAACAGCAATTGTCTTCAGGTAGCTTTAGGTGCACACTGTGCAGAGGACGCAGTACACTAACTGTAAATACTGCAGCTGCCTGCCTGTGGTACTAATAGGATCAGAAGAACACCACCAATTTTCTTCAGGTAGCTTTACATGCACACTGTGCAGAGGACATAGTACACTAACTGTAAATACTGTAGCTGCCTGCCTGTGGTACTAATAGGATCAGAAGAACACCACCAATTTTCTTCAGGTAGCTTTAGGTGCACACTGTGCAGAGGATGCAGTACACTAACTGTAAATACTGTAGCTTCCTACCTGTGGTATTAAAGGGATCAGAACAACAGCAATTGTCTTCAGGTAGCTTTAGGTGCACACTGTACGGAGGAAGCGCTTCACTAACTTGTAAATACTGCAGCTGCCTGCGGTACTAATAGGATCAGAAGAACACCACCAATTTTCTTCAGGTAGCTTTAGGTGCATTGTACAGAAGACGCACTACACTAACTGTAAATACTGCAGCTGCCTGCCTGTGGTACTAATAGGATCAGAAGAACACCACCAATTTTCTTCAGGTATCTTTAGGTGCACACTGTGCAGAGGACACAGTACGCTAACTGTAAATACTGTAGCTGCCTACCTGTGGTATTAATAGGATCAGAACAGCAACAATTGTCTTCAGGTAGCTTTAGGTGCACACTGTGCAGAGGACGCACTTCACTAACTGTAAATACTGCTGCTGCCTGTGGTACTAATAGGATCAGAAGAACACCACCAATTTTCTTCCGGTAGCTTTAGGTGCACACTGTGTAGCGAACGCACTACACTAACTGTAAATACTGCAGCTGCCTGCGGTACTAATAGGATCAGAAGAACACCACCAATTTTCTTCAGGTAACTTTAGGTGCACAGTGTGCAGAGGATACAGTACACCAACTGTATATACTGTAGCTGCCTGCCTGTGGTATTAATAGGATCAGAACAACAGCAATTGTCTTCAGGTAGCTTTAGGTGCACACTGTGCAGATGACGCAGTACACTAACTGTAAATACTGCAGCTGCCTGCCTGTGGTACTAATAGGATCAGAAGAACACCACCAATTTTCTTCAGGTAGCTTTAGGTGCACCCTGTGCAGAGGACGCAGTACACTAACTCTAAATACTGCAGCTACCTGCCTGTGGTATTAATAGGATCAGAACAACACCAATTGTCTTCAGGTAGCTTTAGGTGCACACTGTGCAGAGGACGCACTACACTAACTTGTAAATACTGCAGTTGCCTGCGGTACTAATAGGATCAGAAGAACATCACCAATTTTCTTCAGGTAGCTTTAGGTGCACACTGTGCAGAGGACGCACTACACTAACTTGTATATACTGCAGCTGCCTGCGCTACTAATAGGATCAGAAGAACACCACCAATGTAGCTTTAGGTGCACACTGTGCAGAGGACGCACTGCACTAACTTGTAAATACTGCAGTTGCCTGCGGTACTAATAGGATCAGAAGAACACCACCAATTTTCTTCAGGTAGCTTTAGGTGCACACTGTACAGAGGATGCACTGCACTAACTTGTAAATACTGCAGTTGCCTGTGGTACTAATTGGATCAGAGGAACATCACCAATTTTCTTCAGGTAGCTTTAGGTGCACACTGTGCAGAGGACGCACTACACTAACTTGTAAATACTGCAGCTGCCTGTGGTACTAATAGAATCAGAAGAACATCACCAATTTTCTTCAGGTAGCATTAGGTGCACACTGTGCAGAGGACGCACTACACTAACTTGTAAATACTGCTGCCGCCTGCGGTACTAATAGGATCAGAAGAACACTACCAATTTTCTTCAGGTAGCTTTAGGTGCACACTGTACAGAGGACGCACTACACTAACTTGTAAATATTGCAGCTGCCTGCGGTACTAATAGGATCAGAAGAACACCACCAATTTTCTTCAGGTAGCTTTAGGTGCACACTGTGCAGAGGACGCACTACACTAACTGTAAATACTGTAGCTAATAGGACTAATAGGGTCAGAAGAACACCAGCAATTTTCTTCACATAACTGTAAATACTTTAAAAACACCTGTCTGCCTATCAGTAGGAAGAGAATAAGAACGGATCCAGCTAAACTGAATACAGTGTATATAGTGCAGCTAACTGACTTGCCTGCCTACTCTATCTAACTTAAATCAAATGACACTGTCTCTCTCTCTCTCTATCTCTCTTTCAACGCCGTAGCACACTACACAGGGCCGACGTGCAGGTGGCCTTATATATCGTGGGGCATGTACTAAACCCCCTGAGCCATAATTGGCCAAAGCCAGGGTGGCTTTGGCCAATTACGGCTCTCTGTACAGACAGCGCTGTGATTGGCCAAGCATGTGGGTCATAGTGCATGCTTGGCCAATCATCAGCCAGCAATGCACTGCAATGCCTCAGTGAATTATGGGCCGTGACGCGCCACTCGAATTTGGCGTGAACGGCCCATATCTTTCGCAATTCGACGAACGGTCGAACATTCGATGTTCGAGTCGAACATGGGTTTGACTCGAACTCGAAGCTCATCCCTAGTCTTCGCACATGCAGTTCACAATTTCAGCAATGCTTCCACACATGTGCGGAGTGATTTCACCATGGTCTGACCCATTAAAATGGCTGGAGCTTGGTACCCATAATCTACCTGACCCAAGATGACAGTGCAGTGCTGAAGCTCTGGGACAGGGGAGTTCTGGAGTAAAAGTAAGTATAGTTCTGCGTAAAGTGGTGAGTTTATGTAAATGGTGAAAAATGTGGCAAGAAACTGGGAGTAGGAGACTGGAGATGGCTTATTGAGGGAACAATATTGATTGGAACAGGTTTTCTAAAAAATTGGAAGCAGAGTAAACCCCTAGGCTGGCCATAGATGGATCTTTTTTTTTTCTTTATCAACCAGTGATACACGCACTAAAACATTTTTTACTCTAATGTAGGGAATGCACTAAGGAAAAAATGTATAAGCTTTACAACCACTTTAAGTACTGACCACTACTAATTGCTCCTCAAAATGTATTATTTGTACTTAAAACAGTATTTTCACTTTTATTTTTTAAATCTGCTGGGGAGCTCTATGTATAGTAGGACAAGGTGGGATGTCCAAACATATGTAGTTGCAGTTCTTGGCAGGTCTGTAGTCCAATCAGTAAAGTTGAACTCCAAGAAAAAAGTATTTTGGGAATTGTGATTGGTCCAGAGAAGTTATGTGTAATGATTTGCCAAATATATCCAGATGGAGGATGGGGATACTAAAAATGTTAGTTGTATTCTGTTGGTAAGACTGAGCTCAGCAACAAGACACAAAGTAGTTGTGTCACAAAGTAGTTGTGCTGCATTAGTAAGGTCTTTCCCAGGCAAAGATTTCAAAGCAGACTGGGGTTTCAAGATCTGCTGTGCAAGCTCTTTTGAAGAAGCGCAAAGAAACGGGCAATGTTGAGGACCATAGACGCAGTGTTCGGCCAAGGAAACTTATTGCAGCATCATGCTTACTTCCTTTCAACATTGGAAAATCTCCAGTAGTGCCAATAGGACAGAGCTGGACAAAACCAGTGGGACCCAGGTACACTCATCTACTGTCTGGAGAAGTCTGGCCAGAAGTGGTCCTCATGGAAGAATTGGGAAAAAATGTTTTGTTTCATGGAAGATTTGCAACCAAAAAGCAATACCACCAACATGACAACAAGGTTTAATAGACTGAACTATGCATGAAAACGTAGGAACTGGGGTGCAGAAAAATAGCAGCTGGTGCTCTGAAAATCTGAAATATTTGGCTGTAGCAGGAGGCAGTTTTTTTGCCGAAGGGCTGGAGAGTGGGACAATAACAAATGTTTTCAGGCAACAGTGAAGCATTGTGGAGGTTTCTTGCAAGTTTGCGGATGCATTTCTGCAAATGGAGTTGTAGATTTGGTCAGGATCAATGGTGTTCTCAATGCTGAGAACCACAGGGAGACATTTATCCCTCATGCCATACAATAAGGGAGGTGTGTGATTGGCCACAAATTTATTCTGCAGCAAGACAACGACCCCAAACATACAACTAATGTCATTAAGGCTGGCCATAAATGGAGCAATTTTCTTTCCTGCAACCACAGGTTGCAGGAATGAAAATCGCTTGATTTACCAATTAACACAGTCAGTGTTGATGGGGTAATCCCTCCTGTGGAGCAATTGTGTTCCCCCACTGGGTCTATGGCCGGCTTAAGAACTATCTTCAGCATAAAGAAGAACAAGGAGTCCTGGAAGTGATGGTTTGACCCCACAGAGCCCTGATCTCAACATCATCAAGTCTATCTGGGATTACATTTAGAAACAAAAGGATTTGAGGCAGCCTATATCCACATAAGGTATGTGGTTAGTTCTCCAAGATGTTTGGAACAACCTACCTGCCGAGTTCCTTCCAAAACAAGTGTACCTAGAAGAATTGATGCTGTTTTGAGGGCAAAGGGTGGTCACACCAAATTTGCATTTGATTTGGATCTCTCTTCTGTTCATTTACTTTCCATTTGGTTAATTCATAGAAATAAACTATTGACACTTTTATTTCTAAAAGCATTCTTAATTTACAGCATTTTTTTCACACCTGCTTAAAACTTTTGCACAGTACTGCATGCCTCCCCACAATTCCTTTCTAGGTTATAATGGCTGTCTCAGGGACAAGAAATTAGGAGAAATCTCCCACCATGGCCTGAGGTGACTACCAAAACATGACAGAGGATTTAACTGTTGCTTACTCTATCCACAACTAAAACTATGGTTTGCCTGAGGTTACCTTTTAGAATATAAGGTTCTCAGAAGGAATTACTGTCTTATACATTACTTCAAATAAAATATGGAATTTTCCAAATGCTGATTATATTTCAGGAGGTGTTGGAGAGTGTCACCTCTGCGTGTTATGATACAACTTAATCCCATAAAGGTAGAATTCCACTGGAAATCCCCTTCAATGAGCATTAGCAGTATTTTGATGCAGTTGAATCAACGGAAATCATAATGAACATAAATAAATATCAGAAAACTTTGTATAACCCTTTCTCTGTTCTTCAATTTTAGAGATTGTCATAACTATAGAATGAGTTATTTTTACAGAGTAAGCATTATTTAAAAATATGTTAATTTTAATCTAACATAGTTTATAAACCCTAATAAATCTTTGTTATTTGTTAGCAAAATAATAGTTTTCCTGGCAACTGTTTGTGTTCATTATCTTAGCTGGCACAACTCAACAACTTGGCAGAAAAAAGACTGTGAGGGGTTCATGATCTATTGATTTGTGTGGTATTCATCACACTCTCTCCTTTAGAAGAGGGCAAGTTGTTGTTTTTGAACACATTTGTTCGGTGAAAGTATTGTAGATGTTTTTCCTTTCCTGCAGTGCAGTGGATAATAAAAGATTGTATAAATTTACAATAGAAAACTGATTTACACCCTTTCTCTGTCACAAATAAGGTTGCGATTCTCCCATCTGTTTCAAATTGTAGAACATCTCAGAAACAAAAGTCCTGAGAACAGTATCTTTAGCAGAAAATGCACAAAGTAAATGCACACATGGCTTTAGCAATCGGCTGGCTTTAAATGCAGCTTTTTAAAAATCCAATTAAATTTATTTTGTTTGGTAATGTACTTCAATGTAAAGCTGTAATATGTTTGACAGATATGGCTGTAAGTGCACACATTATGTTCTGAGAATGGAAAAGATGATGTAATTACAGCGCCCTCCTCTAGTTAATCGGTTAGGTAAATTTACATTTTTGGCTCAACTGAAGTGAGTGGAGCAGTGATTGATTGTGATCAGGGTTTCCTGAGCTGAGCATTTGATTACTTCCAATTGCCTCTGAACAAAGTTTCCAGATCATAGGATTGGGAGATTCAAATGATCAGTTGAGTATTTATCATGCCCAAGCCAATAACTGGAAGAAGGCCAGAAGGTGACTGGGGAGGTGATAAATGTGCAAGAGGCTTGAGAAGATTGTTGTTTCCCTCAGGTGAGAATTTCAGTTCTCTGGGGGGGCTGTTGCAATTGGGTGATAGCCAGAGAGATGCAGTCTAGGCCTCAGCGGCAGTCGGGTTGAGGGCCTGGGGTAGATTGTGTGAGCATTACATTTGCTGGAGGGCATTTCACTGATGTCCTGGGTCTGGTGAAGGAACCTGTTATCTCCCTCACTAGGCATAAAACTGTGGATGCTGGATGGCAGACAGTACCTGGAATACTGTGAGTAAATAGCTTGTTGGCTACTTATAGCTGTGAGAGTGCTATGAAGAAATTAACCACTAGGGATGAGCAGAACACCCCCCGGTTCGGTTTGTGGCAGAACGTGTGAACAGGCAAAACATGAATGGGAACACGCGAACACCGTTAAAGTCTATGGGACTTGAACGTAAAAAATCTAAAGTGCTAATTTTAAAGGCTAATATGCAAGTTATTGTCTTAAAAAGTGTTTGGGGACCCGGGTCCTGCCCCAGGGGACATGTATCAATGCAAAAAGGAGTTTTAAAAACGGCCATTTTTTTGGGAGCAGTGATTTTAATAATGCTTAAAGTGAAACAATAAAACTGAAATATTCCTTTAAATATCGTGCCAGGGGGGTGACTATAGTATGCTTGTAAAGTAACACATTTTTCCTGTGTTTAGAACAGTCTCTGCACAAAATGACATTTCTAAAGGAATAAAAGTAATTTAAAACTGCTTGCGGCTGTAATGTAATGTTGCCCCCCCTTTCCCAGCCCATTACCAGGCCCTTTGGGTCTGGTATGGATATTAAGGGGAACCCCGCACCCAAATGAAAAAAAAAAAGGCGTGGGGCCCCCAGGGTCTATATACTCTGAACAGCAGCACTATACAGGTGGTCCCCGGGTTACAAACAAGATAGGGACTGTAGGTTTGTTCTTAAGTTGAATCTGTTTGTAATTTGGAGCAGGTACATTTTGTAAGTGTAGCTCCAGCCAAAAAAATCTATTTTTAAGCTTTTTGGATAACATAGGAAAGGGTTATCATCACCCCTGTAACATTTGTTTTGCTGTCTGTGCCCCTGTTCAGAAGATTTCACCTCACTTTCTGTCCCAATGACAATTGGATTTAGACAATTTTGGGTTATTAGGGAAACAAGGATTGGTGATAAAGCATCAGTGAAGACTAGGGATGAGCTTCGAGTTCGAGTCGAACATGAGTTTGACTCGAACATTGGCTGTTCGATCGTTCGACCAAGATCGAACATTATGGGCCGTTCGCGCCAAATTTGAGCGGCGCGTCACGGCCCATAATGCACTGCGTCATCGTAGTGGTTTGCTGGCTGATGATTAGCCAAGCATGCACTATGACCCGCATGCTTTGGCCAATCACAGTGCTGTAAGCAAACAGAGCCATAAGGGTGCCTTTGGCCAATTATGGCTCAGGGGATTAAGTACACGCCCCACACTATATAAGGCCGCCTGCACATCAGCCATGTGTAGTGTGTTCCGGCGTTGAGAGAGAGAGAGAGAGTGTGTCATTTAATTTCATTTAGATAGATTGAGCAAACAGTTGATTCAGTTAGCTCCAGTATATTTAGTATATATATATATATATATATATATATATATATATATATATATATATATATATATATACATTCCAGGCATATATATATATATACTGTATCCTGTTTAGCTAGATCTCGCTGCAGACCGTTCCTGTTGTTTTGGTCCTAATACACTACAGGCAGTTCATTCAGTTAGCTGCAGTATATTCAGTACTGTATCCTGTGCAGCTAGATCTCGCTGCAGACCGTTCCTGTTGTTCTCTTCCTAATATACTACAGGCAGGCAGTTTATTCAGTTAGCTGCAGTATATTCAGTACTGCATCCTGTGCAGCTAGATCTCGCTGCAGACCGTTCCTGTTGTTCTGTTCCTAATATACTACAGGCAGGCAGTTCATTCAGTTAGCTGCAGTATATTCAGTACTGTATCCTGTGCAGCTAGATCTCGCTGCAGACCATTCCTGTTGTTCTGTTCCTAATATATTACAGGCAGGCAGTTCATTCAGTTAGATGCAGTATATTCAGTACTGTATCCTGTGCAGCTAGATCTCGCTGCAGACCATTCCTGTTGTTCTGTTCCTAATATATTACAGGCAGGCAGTTCATTCAGTTAGATGCAGTATATTCAGTACTGTATCCTGTGTAGCTAGATGTCACTGCAGACCATTCCTGTTGTTCTGTTCATAATATACTACAGGCAGGCAGTTCATTCAGTTAGCTGCAGTATATTCAGTACTGTATCCTGTGCAGCTAGATCTTGCTGCAGACCATTCCTGTTGTTTTGTTCCTAATATACTACAGGCAGGCTGTTGATTCAGTTAGCTGCAGTATATTCAGTACTGTATCCTGTGCAGCTAGATCTTGCTGCAGACCATTCCTGTTGTTCTGTTCCTAATATACTACAGGCAGGCAGTTCATTCAGTTAGCTGCAGTATATTCAGTACTGTATCCTGTGCAGCTAGATCTCGCTGCAGACCATTCCTGTTGTTCTCTTCCTAATATACTACAGGCAGACAGTTCATTCAGTTAGCTGCAGTATATTCAGTACTGTATTCTGTGCAGCTAGATCTCGCTGCAGACCATTCCTGTTGTTCTGTTCCTAATATACTAGAGGCAGGCAATTCATTCAGTTAGCTGCAGTATATTCAGTACTGTATCCTGTGCAGCTAGATCTCACTGCAGACCATTCCTGTTGTTCTCTTCCTAATATACTACAGGAAAGCAGTCCATTCAGTTAGCTGCAGTATATTTAGTACTGTATCCTGTGCAGCTAGATCTCGCTGCAGACCATTCTTGTTGTTCTGTTCCTAATATACTACAGGCAGGCAGGTGATTCAGTTAGCTGCAGTATATTCAGTATATATATATACGTCCCAGATTTGTGCAGCTACATCTCACTGCAGGCCTTTCCTGGTGTACCTATGGAAATACATTACAAAAACATCAAATACAGTATGTCTGGAAGGCCAACAAGGAGAGACAGACACTCATAGGCCACTAAAAGAGGGCAAGCAGGTTCTGTGTCTACAGACAGCATTGCTGGTCATGGACACGGTGCATCCTCAGCATGTGGCCATGGGGCACGCTTGTCCTTTTTTTCAGCAGCTGGCCGTGTTGAGCCACAATATGCAGAAGAGTTGGTAGAGTAGATGACCAAGCCGTCCTCATCCTCCTCATCCTCTGTCACCCAGGCTCAGAGTACTTTGGCTGCCAATGCAGCTGCCAAAGCAGCCTCTTTCATTGGCTCAATGTCATCAGTTACTCCTTCCCTAGCCCCACCATCATGCCCTGAAGAGTCCCCCGAACTGTTTGACCACAGTGTTGGGTACATGCTGCAGGAGGAAGTGCAGCGTTTTGAAGACTCTGATGATGGTACCCAGATTGAGGAAGGCAGTAAAGTAAGCCCAGAGAGAGGGGGTGCCCAAGAAGGACAACAAACTGGCAGTCATGTTCCCCCAGCTGCAGCATACTGCCAGGTTTGCTCCAGTGACGAGGAGGGAGGGGATGATGAGGTCACTGACTGACCTGGTGCCTGATAGGAGAGAGGAGGAGGCACATCTCCAATGAGGCAGGATGACCTCCAGGGGCCAGCTTAAGTGCAGCCAACCAACTGCATCGCTCCGCATGTGCAGGGCGACTGACTCTGCACGTTTTTCCAAAAGTTCTTTGGTGTGGGCCTTTTTTGAGACGTGTGCAGCAGATCGCACTGTTGCTGTTTGCAACATACGTCTGAAGCGTATCAAGCTTGGCCAAAACAGCAGCTGCTTGGGCACTACATGCTTGACCAGACATATGTCGAACTCCCATGCAGTCGGTTGGCAAGCGTACTTAAACGACCCAAACCAAAGAACAAGGCGGACCTCTCCTTGCTCCTCATCAGCTGGGATCTCCATTCCCACTATACCTTCAGTTCTCTCAGAAACCTGCACTGAGAGGAATGAAGGTGTAGAATTAGGTGTGCCAAGTACTTGCGGGTAATCTGCTATCGCTACACCAACACCCGATTGTAGCAGGCAAATTTCCCTACCCCAGTTGCTAAACCGGCGAAAGAAATTTGGTCCCAGCTATCCACATGCCCAGCGGCTGAATGCTAGCTTGGCTAAATTGCTTGCACTCCAACTGCTGCCTTTTCAGCTGGTAGACTCTGCCCCCTTTCGTGAATTTGTGGAATGTGCGGTACCTCAGTGGCAGGTTCCCAAACGCCACTTTTTTTCACAGAAGGCGATTCCGGCTCTCTACCGGCATGTGGAAAGCAATGTCTTGGCCTCACTGGACAGGGCGGTCAGCGGTGCATATTACCGCTGACTCATGGTCCAGCAGGCATGGACAGGGACATTACCTATCTTTCACGGCACACTAGGTGACCCTGCTGGCAGCTGGGAAGGATGCAGGACAGGGTGCAGTATTGTTGGAGCTTGTCCTGTCACCATGCCTCCAAAATGCTACTAGTGGTGAGTCTGACACACCTCTCTCCTCCACCCCCTCCTCTTCTTCCTCCATGGCCTCTTCCTCTATAGATTTGTCCTCGGTACCAGCGGTGCTTCATAGGCATTCAAGGGGCTACGCAAGCACGCAGGCAAAAAGATGCCATGCAGTGCTTGAGCTGGTGTGCTTGAGGGATAGGAGCCACACTGGGGCAGAGATTCTGTCAGCTCTGAAGGGGCAGGCTCAGAGGTGGTTGACACCACACCAGCTTCAGGCAGGAATGGTGGTTTGCGACAATGGCACCAACCTCCTCTCTGCCCTCCAACAGGGACACTTCACCCATGTTCCCTGTTTGGCCCACATCCTTAATTTGGTGGTGCAGCGGTTCTTGTGCAGGTACCCGGGCTTACAGGATCTCCTGAGGCAGGCCAGGAAAGTCTGTGTGCATTTTTGCCGGTCATATAATGCCAGTGCTCGGCTGACTGACCTCTAAAAGGAATACAACCTGCCCAAGAACCGCCTAATCTGTGACATGCCCACCAGATGGAACTCAACGTTGGCCATGCTGCAGCGGCTGCACACGCAGCAGATGGCCATCAATGAGTACCTGTGCGACTATGGCACAAGGACAGGGTCAGGGGAGCTTTGGCTTTTTTTCGCCACGCCAGTGGCTCATGATCAAGGATGCATGCACTGTCCTGTCACCATTTGAGGAGGCCACGAGGATGGTGAGCAGTGACAGTGCATGCATCAGTGATACGGTCCCTCTTGTCTACCTGTTGGAGCACACGCTGCGTGGAATAATGGACAAGGCACTTGAGGCAGAACAGAGGGAGCAAGAGGAGGACTTCCTTACCTCTCCAGCCCCCCTTTATCCAGACAGTGTTCCTTAGGGCCCGCCGATCACACAGAAAGAGGAGGAGGATTGTGTCAGCATGGAGGTGGAGCCTAGCACTTAGCATCAGCAGCAGTCTTCAAGGTATCGTTTACAGTCCCCAGAAACCCATGGACTTTTATGTGGCTGGGAGTCGGTGGCTGCGGATCAGGTCGTCCTTAATGACCCAGAGGGCTCCAGACCGAATGCCTCAGCAAACCTACGCTGCATGGCCTCCCTGATCCTGCAAAGCCTGCGAAAGGACCCTTGGATTCGTGGTATCAAGAAGAGGGATGAGTACTGGCTGGCAACCTTCCTTGATCCACGTTACAAGGGTAAGGTTACGGAACTTATCCAACCGTCACAGAGGGAGCAGAGGATGAAACATCTTCAGGAGGCCTTGCAGAAAGGTTTGTGCAATGCGTTTCCAGAGCCTGGGAGGTTACAAATTCCTGGTCCTGGACAACGTGTTGCTGAGGCTTCGGTCAGTCACAGAAGGAGCGGTGGAAAAGGTGGCCGTCTGACAGATGGGTTTAGACAATTTTTTAGTCCGCAGCCCCAAGGTCTGATCGGTTCCAGCAACCATCGCCAGCATCTGATTTACATGGTGCAGGAATACCTAGGGGCAAGATCAGACTTGGAGACCTTTCCAACCGAAAATCCTCTGGGTTACTGGATCTTGAGGATGGATCACTGGCCAGAGCTTGCACAGTATGCAATTGAGCTACTGGCCTGTCCTGCATCCAGCGTTTTTTCGGAACGCACATTCAGTGCTGCTGGAAGCTTTGTAACCGATCACAGAGTGCGCTTGTCCATCGACTCCATTGATCGGCTCACCTTCATAAAAATTAATCAGTCTTGGATCACCAGCTACCAAGCACCTGATGCTGATGTAACCGACTAATTTTTTTATGAATGTGAGATCCCTTGTAGACGTCCTATGCTGATGCTGAGTGAGTATACTATTCCTCCTCAATGTTCATGTTGATAGCTTGTAAGAACATTTTTGGTTCTCGGCACCACCACCAGTGGCTAAGGCCCAATTTTCTGCCCCTGTTCAACAGGGGCGTGTAATTACAATTTTTGCTGTAATATTTTGTAGCAGGGCTTGTTCCTGCGCTCAACTAGAGTATCTGTGAGAGGTTGCAGTGTTGTGGCACCACCACCAGTGGCTAAGGCCCAATTTTTCATCCCCTGTTGGCGTGTAATTACAATTTTTGCTGTAATATTTTGCAGCAGGGCTTTTTCCTGCGCTAAAGTAGAGTATCGGTGAGGGGTTGCAGTGTTGTGGAACTAGCACCAGTGCCTAAAGCCCAATTTTTCTGCCTCTGTTCAACAGGGGCATGTAATTACAATTTTTGCTGTAATATTTTGCAGCAGGGCTTGTTCCTGCGCTCAACTACAGTATCTGTGAGGGGTTGCAGTGTTGTGGCACCACCACCAGTGCCTAAAGCCCAATTTTTCTTCCCCTGTTCAAAAGGGATGTGTAATTACAATTTTGATCTAATATTTCACAGCAGGGCCCATTCCTGCGCCCACCAAGAGTAACCGTGAGGGCTTACAGTGTTGTGGCAACACCACCAAAGGCCCAATTTTTCTGACCCTGTTCAACAAGGGCATGTAATTACAATTCTTGATATAATATTTCACAGCAGGGCCCGTTCCAGCTCCCACCAAGAGTAACTGTGAGGACTTACAGTGTTCTGGTACCACCAACACCTAAGGCCCAAATTTCTGCAGAGTATATAAGGCAGGCCCCTACTTTTAAACATCTGACTTACAAATGACTCCTACTTACAAACGGAGGGAGACAACAAGAAGTGAGAGTAAATCTACCCCTAGGAAGGGAAATTCTCTCCTGTAATGCCCTGTACACACGATAGGATTTTCCGATGGAAAATGTGTGATAGGACCTTGTTGTCGGAAATTCCGACCGTGTGTAAGCTCCATCACACATTTTCCATAGGAATTTCTGGCACACAAAGTTTGAGAGCTTGCTATAAAATTTTCCGACAACAAAATCCGTTGTCGGAAATTCCGATTGTGTGTACACAAATCCGATGCACAAAGTGCATGCTCAGAATAAGTTAAGAGAGGAAAGCTATTGGCTACTGCCCCGTTTATAGTCCCGACGTACGTCTTTTTAGGTCATCGCGTTCAGAACGATCGGATTTTCCGACAACTTTGTGTGGCCGTGTGTATGCAAGACAAGTTTGAGCCAACATCCGTCCGAAAAAATCCCATGGATTTTGTTGTCGGAAAATCCTATCGTGTGTACAGGGCATACAGCCAATTCCCTGTTAAAACGATGACCCCCAAAAACAGTGCCGAAACTAAAAAATTCTAAACAAAAAAACAAATATAAACAGCAGTGTAACAAACGATTGACTACAGCATGGTACAGTGTAGTGATATCAAAATAATTGACACCTACATGTGAAAAACACCAATGATGGTGAATAACCTGATGGATATATGAACAATGAAGTGGTGTTCAAGTGAATATTATTCACACGTGATCCAAAAGAAATAATTAAAATCTCTTACAAGTGAACATCCACAAAATATCAATAAAAAAAGTCCAAAATAAAGAATCCAAAAAAGTGTGCAGAGCAGTCCGTGATGTGAAATGATGAAGGAATTCTACTTAATGAATCTTTCACCACACCTTCGTGTCTGTGATTCCACTGCCCTTTAGAAAATGCACTCACCAAAATGCCCTTTAGAAAATGCACTCGTCAGCATACAGGGTTTCCTCATATGTAAACAATCTCCGCAAGTAGTGCTCCAATAGTGTGATAACGTACTAAAAATTTTATGAAACAACAACACACTCTTCCTCCATTGCACTCACATGTTATAAAGTCACATCAAGCAGAGAAAACTTCACAGCAAAAGAACTCCAAGCAGTATAACCCGGTGTATAACGGTCACGGCGGACCCAAAGTGTTCAGCAGTTGGTTACAGCCTCACCAGCTTCTCGGAGCTGATCCCCCACTTCCCGGTGCAGCGTGTCACGTCATAACATATCTGTCAGGTGCGGGTATGGAGATCGAGATGCTAAAAGGGCTCCCCTTGCGGCTAAGTGCAGCGCGTTCCTGGATATGGGAACAGGAAGCGCGGTGCCCAAAGAAGCATGGTTGGCCAGGTGCTTGTCTGCAGTCCAAGGAGCTCAGCCACGGAGGGATGGTTAATGCTGGCAAAACAGAACTTGCAGTGTCCAGGTAAAAGGAGAAACCAGGAGACAGGCCAGGGGTCATACACGGGTATATCAGTCCAGAGAGAGTACAGGGGTGAGCAGAGGTCATGCACAGGCAGGGTCCAGGTACAAGCCGATGGTCAAGCCGGGAGATCAGGATGCAGAAGCAGAGTCCAGAAGCAGGCCAAGGGTCAAACCAGGAGATCAGGAAGCAAGGTCCAGGCAAGCCAGGTCACAACGGGTATCCACAGATCAGGAAGCAAGGTCAAGTAAACAAGGAAGCTGAGAAGATAATCCAGCAACGTCCTGTGGTCACAGGCTGGTTTAAATAGGGCCGCTGGCGCCAGTGTCAGTCACGCCACTTGCGCGCCGTTGTGCACGTGCTGTATTGCGCGTGTGCCGATGCGCGCCGGTGTGCGCCAATGCACACTGATGCGCGGCACGCGCTCATGCACATCTCAGGATCATCCGTGGGCGTCCATGGAGGGTCTGGGTAACATTGCCAGTACTAGGATGGCCATGTCCCTGACAGTGCCCCCCCCCCAAGGGGCAGCCTCCGGTTGCCCAACCTAGACCATTTTTCAGGGTGCCTGTTACGGAAATTCTGTAAAAGTCTTGGAGTATGAATATTAGCCAATGGTTCCCAAGAATTTTCTTCTGAAGGATACCCCTTCCATTTAACAAGAAATTGAGTCTGCCTACCTCTTTTCCGGCAGTCCAGAATGGCTTTGACTTCATATTCAGTGTCATTACCTATGGTGACTGATGGAGGTGGCGACTTTTCTCTTCCTGAAAATGGACTTGGCACCGCTGGTTTCAGTAGGGAGACATGAAATACCGGATGGATCTTGTAGGAATGCGGGCAAAGAGAGTTCAAAGGCCAAAGGGTTCACTTCCCTCTTGATTTCGAACTGACCCACAAACCTTGGACCAAGCTTCCTAGAAGGACAAGAAAGTTTGAGATTAACAGATGACAGCCATACCTTGTCACCCACCTTGTAGATGGGATTCTCTTTCTTCCTTCTATCATAGTGTCTTTTGAAGTCTTCCTGAGCTTTTCTCATGGTTCTTTGGAGAACTTGGTAGTTAGCTTGGAGAAAAATTATTCTATCCTGGACAGCTGGTACCGGAGATTCAGGAATGGTGTTGGGTAGAAAGGACGGGTGGAAGCCGTAGTTTGCCCAGAAGGGTGACTGCTTGGTGGCTGTGTGAATGGTGTTGTTATAGGCAAACTCGGCACAGGGTAATAAAGAGGCCCAATCATCTTGGGAGAAGGAGCAAAAGCATCGTAGATACTGTTCCAGGGTTTGGTTTGTCCTCTCCGTCTGGCCATTACTCTGGGGATGATAAGCAGAGGAGAGGCATGACTCAATTGACAAAATTTTGCAGAGATTTTTCCAGAAGCCGGAGGTGAATTGTACCCCTCTATCGGATACTATATTGTCAGGAAGTCCATGTAGTCTAACAATCTCCTTGATAAAGATTTTTGCAGTATCCATGGCAGAAAGTGTACCGAACATGGGTAAGAAGTGGGCCATTTTTGAAAGTTTGTTAAACTACTATCAAGATTGTAGTGACATTCTCTGATGGAGGGAGATCAACTATGAAGTCCATAGAGATTTTCTTCCAAGGCTTCTCTGGGACTGGTAAGGGTCTTAACAGGCCCCAAGACTGGATTTTGGGACCCTTGTTACGTTGGCATACCAGACAGGAATTAACATATTTTTTGCAATCAGAACTTAGCGAAGGCCACCATAGGTAACGTTGGGTGAGATCAATAGTCTTCCAGACCCCGAAATGCCCAGCCAGCTGATGGTCATGAAATCTTTTTAAGACCTGTAGTCTGACTTCCTGGGGAACAAAGACTTTGTCCTGATGCCACAGGAATCCTTTATGTCTCCTTAAAGTTGTGCTTCCTGGTTCCGTACACTGAAGAGAGGCTTGAACAATAGATGCTCTTAGGTCAGGCTGAATCAGAAGAAAGTTCTGAGAAGACAGAATTGTACCGGGAGTGATTTCTTCAGGGGTATCTGGAAACATCCGAGACAGAGCATCCGCTTTTCCATTCTTAGATCCAGGACGATAAGAGATATGAAAATTAAACCTTGAAAAGAATAATGCCCACCACATGTGGCACAGTCTTAAGCGTCTGGCAGTCCTAAGGTATTCTAGGTTTTTGTGATCTGTGAAAATCATGATGGGATGTGCTGCACCTTCAAGTAAATACCTCCATTCCTCCAAGGCTGTTTTAATGGCCAAAAGCTCCCGGTCTCCAACATCATAATTCCTCTCCGGTTGCGTCATTTTCCAAGAAGAAAAAGCTACAGGATGTAATAATGATTTAGGGCCTTGCCATTGAGAAAGGATAGCTCCCGTGGCCACTTCAGATGCATCGACTTCTAGTACGTAGGGTAATGTGGGATCAGGATGCTGCAGGACTGGTGCTGAGACGAATACTGTCTTAAGTCTGTCAAAGGCTGCTTGAGCCTCTGGGGTCCACTGGAACTTGGAATGCAAACGGGTTAGTTGGGTAATAGGAGATATTATGGCTCAAAAGTTCTTAATAAACCTTCTATAGAAGTTTGAAAAACCTATAAATCTTTGGATGCCCTTTTTGTCTGAGGGAGTAGGCCAATCCAAGATCGCTTTTACTTTCTGGGGATCCATGGCCACTCCTTTAGTAAAAATGACCAGACCCAAGAAGTGGATAGTTTATCTTTCAAAGTCGCATTTTTCAGCTTTCACGTACAGTCCATGCGTTCTTAGAATAGTTAGTACCATTTCATGTGCATTCGATGGATCTCCAGGGTGGCTGAGAAAACAAGGATGTCATCCAGATATACTATGAGGAAGTTGTCAAGATGGTCTGCAAAAATATTGTTCACAAAGTGCTGGAACGTGGCTGGATGGGGAGAGGGTAGCGATTTTTGATGGTAATCTTATTCAACTCTCGGTAATCTATGCAGGGTCTTAGCGTCTTGTCCTTTTTCTCGACGAAAAAGATGCCGGCACCGGCAGGGGATGAAGAGGGACGAATAAATCCTTTATCCAGGTTCTCATACATACGATATAGGATCGTAATGTTTCAAGTTCAGTCTCTGATAAAGGAAAGATACGGCCAAAGGGAATTTCGGAGCCTGGAAGCAACTCAATAGGGCAGTGAGTAAAGTCAATAGGCACCATATGCGCATACGTCTCCTTACCAAAACGCTTGTCTCAAGACACGAAAAACCGCCAAGCCCTGCTTGCCACGGCGATCAGGAATGTCTCAACCTGATCTTAACTCAGTACACAGACCATTACAATAGATACATATAAACACATACACTTATAGCACAAAGACAATACATACCTTTTAACTTTGTTAACAAATGGAGCTCCAAAACCTTTACCTTATTTACCTGTCAGGACTTACCTCTCCTGACATTTCTAAACTCATGAGTATTATTTTACACCACAATTATTATGTTCAATAATATACAAAACAAAGGTACCTTTTTCTACTAGTAGCTACATATCAATACTGTTTTTGTTTTTAAGTTAGGCTTTCCAGGGGTCTAATAACCCCAAAGCCTCCTCCAGATTGATTGCCAATCCAGGATACCAACATGCATGTAAATTTAGGCAACTCAAGAACCTCTTCCAAACTTACCAGTCTAGGATACCAATTCTTCCAGAACTCCTGTAGGGCTAGCATACCAATCGAAAGTAAACCTCTTCTAGACCGATTCACTCGGTCTAGGATACCAACATGCATGTTAAAGGTAGGTTCTCCAGGGGTCAAAACATTTACCCCAAAACCTCATCCAGACCTCTTGTAGGTCTAGGATACCAATCAAAATATACCTCTTCTAGACTGATTTACTCAGTCTAGGATACCAACATGCATGTTAAAGGTAGGTTCTCCAGGGGTCAAAACATTTACCCCAAAACCTCGTCCAGACCTCTTATAGGTCTAGGATACCAATCAAAATATACCTCTTCTAGACTGATTTACTCAGTCTAGGATACCAACATGCATGTTAAAGGTAGGTTCTCCAGGGGTCAAAACATTTACCCCAAAACCTCGTCCAGACCTCTTATAGGTCTAGGATACCAATCAAAATATACCTCTTCTAGACTGATTTACTCAGTCTAGGATACCAACATGCATGTTAAAGGTAGGTTCTCCAGGGGTCAAAACATTTACCCCAAAACCTCGTCCAGACCTCTTGTAGGTCTAGGATACCAATCAAAATATACCTCTTCTAGACTGATTTATTCAGTCTAGGATACCAACATGCATGTTAAAGGTAGGTTCACACAGAGAGTAGCCAGCCTTCTACAGGGGTACCCCTCTGGAAAAATTTTCTCCTTTTTTTTTTTTTTTTTTTCAGGGTATTTCATCCTATACAATGCATTTTAAGGCATTCACAGTTGAGAAAACCCAACCTACCATCACAAAGATCTGCCTGGTGGACAGCGATACCCCAACAACAACCACTCGCCCCTCCTAGCGCTAGCAAAACACGGCACAACACAATGCAGAACTAATAATAGGTGTCTGCTAACCTGATATAAATTGCGCAAAATTGTGTTGAGCTCAGTGCCTCACCAGCATGGAGTTAGACAAGATCGGAGCTGAGGTTATGCTGTCCCCGTACGGGCCACCAAATGAAGTAGAATTGTAAAGTATCGAACCAGGCAGAACTTCAGCAATGCAGGTTTATTAACAGCTGATAACATACAGGTTCATGTTCAAAATATTACAATATACAGGTCTAATTTATACAGTTTCTTACAATGCATGCATATTAGATATAAGTATTCTTATCCTCTAACCAAATTGAAACAATTGTGAAGTGTTCTCACCTTGAACCAGAATGGGTCTTTACTGCCAATTCTTGGGAACCTGTCACCTGATAGGGACCAGCCGGTCGACCAGTGGTCTGGTCCCCTCACAGAGTTCTGGGTTCCAGCTCGACCAAGTTCTTGAGGGAAATTCACCTGAGACCACATTCTGGAACAAGTCAAGAAGTCTTCTCTGACTCGTACGAGGAGACAAGTTATGGACAGATACTTGCCCATTGGTTCTGACCTCTATGACCCGTGCAATAGGGCAGCATACATAGAGTTCAGCCTTATGAGCTCCTATCTGACTTGTCCAAGGGGACAAGTTAGGACAGATACTTGCCCATTGGTTCTGACCTCTATGACCCGTGCAATAGGGCAGCATACATAGAGTTCAGCCTTATGAGCTCCTATCTGACTTGTCTGTCTAACAATTGCAGAGCTTGCATTTATATACACTTTTACAAGTCTTATCTTAACATATCTCTTACATATGATTGGTCGCTAAGGTCTACATCAAAGTAACCAACCATAAATCTGACACCTGTTCTACAACCAGATAAACTTAATTATTCCCAAAATTCCTATATGTTCATTAAAGTGATTTATAACTGGTTTTGTCCAATTAAAAACACCTGTATAGAGACAGTCTGGCACCCAGCTGTGTTATCAAACTCTCCTTATCTTCATAAGTTTTAGCTAAGTTCAAGAATGACAGATTTATGCCATTTGGGAAAATGAACTTTCAATAACCCCACCAGATGTGTTATATGTCTCACTATATGTATGTATTTTAACAGTTTTAATGAGGGCACAAGCAGACCTTTGTTTGACCTTGTCAAACTTAATTTAATGTTCTGTACATAACTTTCCTGTATTCCACCTAATTATTTTAACCACCTGTTTTCTTATCTGTCTTATCTTATCTGAGACAATTCTTCATAACTTGAATCTATTCTAATGAACTTTCATCCAGTAGACTCATCTTAATACATTTTCGAGAACACCTGTTTACAAGTACTTGTCATAAAGCAGAGGTCATTTAAAGTTCAACACTTAAAAATGAAGACTTTCTAAATCTGGAAAACACAGTATACATTATTAAAGATTAACAATTGTTGCTTTACTTATTGAATAATAATATTGATAAAACCACTACTATATAATAATATAAATAATAATAATAATAATTATCAATAAAATATATGCAAATCAATATATACAATATGAAATACATTGGCTAATATGAGATTCCACAACATTTCCCCCCTGTTGAGGCTTCACACAAGCCTCACAGCAATTACAATACAGATCACCCACCATGTCCTTCAGAGACCCCATACACCCGACACTTATCACAAATTGTCCAAAAAATAAAAACAAATCAGTCCAAAAAATAAAAATAAATAAATCAGTCCAAAAAATAAAAAATAAATAAATAAATCAGTCCAAAAAATAAAAAATAAATAAATAAATCAGTCCAAAAAATAAGAATAATAAATAAATCAGTCCAAAAAATAAAAAATAAATAAATAAATCAGTCCAAAAAATAAAAATAAATAAATAATTCAGTCCAATCAAAAACACTGCATCTTCTTCTGTAGCTGCAAAGTCCTTCTCCATATGTGGCACGGAAAACATAGTTGTCAGTCTCAGTGGCATTGTGATCATTCTTGCCACAAACTTCTTGCAACAGGCAACAGTTACTCAGCAACATCACATCAAGGGTAACAGGGAAGAGGAACAATCCGTTCAGCTAGTGAATGAAAGCCAAGTATGTGGTTCCAAGGAGCATTCAGCAGACTCAGTCCCATAAGGCTCTGCCTTTTCCTGCATAGGTCTTTTCAGCTTAGCCAAGTGCTTGATGTGTCTGGAGAGATCTCCTTCATCATCAGTTGCTGGTCCAGTATCATAGCACAAGCTGCTTTGGATGCTGTAAGACACAAGTTCAGTGCATACCTGTTCTGCAAGGATACAAGTCTCAGATTTTCCAGTTTCTCCTTTTATGCATGAAATCCTTCCTTTGTAGCAATTAACATTTGTAACAAGTTGCATCATGTCTTCTGCGATCACCCGATATTTGTCTGGATATAAAATACACTTCAAAAATATAGTTATAAAAAATAAAAATAAAAATAAAGTCAGTGTCAGGATACAATAGGTCTCTGCAAACATTTCAGGGCAACCTACAAAGCAATGGCTCCTACACTCTTATTTTATTTAATAACTTAATTTAGTGTGTTCCTTTTATTTCTACAACATCCGCTAAAATAATATACATGTATCTATATAGTTTTATCACAATACAATACTCTTACAATATTAATAATATTTATTATTATAAATCCCTTGAAGTACATGTTTTCACTACAAAGTATTTTATATAGGCTATTCTTTTACATTTCCCAACCTATACTATTTCCCATACAATAATTGTAAATTCTTATAATTTCTTAATCTTGACTCCAACTATCAGTCACTATTACCCTGGTCATGTCATACTGTCAATATAGTCAGTCCAGAAATTTCAAGAGTTTTAATTTTGTAGTCTTCCCACAAAGTTTGCTAAACCCAAAACCATTTCACTTTTTGTCCATTTCTGCACATACTATACTGCAGAATGTTATACAATAACAGTCAGCATGGGTCTCTTCTGTCAGTCACTGCTATACTGTCTAAGTCAGTAGCCTACCTCTCCTATGTCTTAAAACATGAATTATAAAACAATATCAAGACAAATATGATAACATATCCTATAAAGCATCAATAGCATACAGTTTTTAGCGATAATGTCATACCCATTATATTAAACCTCCCCACTTTTTTTTTTTTTTTTTTTTTTTTTTTTTTTTCCCAAAAATGATAAAACTATTTGTTTATAATGATTGAACATTTACTCAAAGTGGAACTCTACTCACAAAAATGTGATAAAACAAGGTTCATTAGCAAGAAAAATACATTCCACATCAATTATTATGCTACCATTCTACTGAAGCCCAGAACCTTTGAGCAGCAGTAGAATTTCTGGCTGTCAGCAAACTGGCCTCTAGATTTTATTCATTGCAAAAAAAAAATAGAGCACAACTGAGCCTGTGTAGAGCAGGGTGGAACAGTGGATTTTAAACAGTATAGGCACTTATTTTTACTGTTTCATAGCTACACCTGCAAAAGGGGTCAGCCTCAAGTAACCCAGCAGGAATTAATTTTCTGACCAAAGTTCCACCTTAAGGTGTTCACAATAATAATACTTATAACATATATAACAAACAAAACAACAGTAAGTCTCTACATACAAAGTATCACATATAATTAATTAGCATTGTCCATTACTGAAATACTTCCAATGTCTTTGTCTGCAACAGTCTCTTGTATGTATTCCACTTGCACTTATGTGAATAACACTCTTGGTAATCTCAGTCAGACTTTGACTACGATAGAAATGGAAAATGTCACTGTCACAAATGTGGATTTAAACTGACACTTGAATTGTGAATTCTTCCACTTCCTTTTATGATCTTTAATGTACTTGCAGTCATCAAGAGTTACTGACATACATTCCTTTAGTGGCTTTGATTGGAACAAGAGATCACATCTAAAACAAGGATCTGTTTAGAAACAAAACTACACCAATTTGGTTAATTATTTTAAACACATGAACATTTTATCTCCCACTGTACAGCATGAAATCTAAGCAACTATCATTTGCCTCTAGAACTCCTAAACTTAGTGACAAATCTATCCAAAGTTTCATATGGCCCAGAAAATTGTATTTAATTTGGTCTACAACAGCCCATACAACCTATCCACCAATGAATATGAGTGTGGACACAAGGTTCTATCGTCTATGCCAAGCATAGAGCAAAATGGAACTGATTTTTCATAAAAAATGGGTACAATTATCTGATATCAGTGCTGTATACACTCCAAGCCTGGGAAAAATTTCCCACATCAGACTCTTAGCTGTCTCATACATTTGCATGACCATATGAAAAACTATGATTTACTTTAAAAATGAGCAGACTTTTATTAAAGTATATCTATATCTACAGCTTTGTTCTTTCATTGCAATAAAGTCTATATACAGGCACACAAAATAGACTTTGAAGAACTACATTTTGTGAAACTACATTGTGATTGTTCATAATTAAAAAGAAATCAAAATAAAATTACATGGTCACTTGCACAGTCTGTTAAATCTAAAGAGGTTAAGAAAATGTGCATTACTGTCCTTTCCTTAAGAATAATTATATACAAATTTTATTGTTAATTAGATCATATTAATGCAGAGTGACCCTGATCAAAAAACTGACTTTGCCACCTGTAGTAGCATAACTAGGAACTTGAATAATAAAAAATCAAAAGGAGTGAAATTTTACAAAGTATAACTTTACATATGAAAACGTGCTGGCTGCTCCTGGAATAAAGAAACAAATTATTTATTTAGGCAAACTAATAATCAACCTGATAATTACTAAATATTGTAATCAGGTAGGACAAAATAAGTTCTAGCCAATACCAATAAGGGACCTTGCTCACCAGAGCTTACAAGGTAAGATTAAAAATTAAGACTCTAATTATCTAATTCACCCCCCTGTATGTGCTACATATAGCACATATAATAAGATGGTAGCACTGTTACCATGCATCACTCTTCACTATTCTTTTTAGAAAATAAGAAACAAATATAAATTTGGAGTTCCCTTGTACCAAATAAATAAATCACATTACTATCTTTGTGATTACTACTAAGTAGGCAAATATATAAAGATGACAGTATACATAATACTGTACAATAAGATAGGGACATGACAAAATAAACAACAAAAGCTACAAGGGAGAATAAGCACCCCACTTACAAGAGTGATACACTAAAAATAAAATGCACCTTTCACTACTACAGTCCATAATGTAAAAGACAAAGTACCTATTATAATCTACAGTTTATATTCTAAAAAAAATCAACAAATGTTTAAGAATAAGAATGTATTCTGAGATTTTATTTTATTTTATTTTTTTTATGGTCAGCTCATCCAGTGTCTGTCTAAAGGCACCAGACATAACTCCCCTAATTGTGCCTCTTTCATCTTAGTGCAGAATGATTTAATGATTTTTTTTTTTTTTTTTTTTTTTTTCACATACGTGCAGACAGCTATTTCTAAAATGGTGGCTAAACTTTCTACGCTCATACTGAAAGAAATACATTATCTTGTCTAACATGAAAAAACCTACAACTGTAAAATCTTTTTAAGCATGACATGAATTACATTAGCAGCATTGAATTTATCTACAGATATTTTCTTTCTAGAAGCAGTATGCTGGATACAAAAAAATGTGGGTGAACTTTGTGTCGTAAATTACTTAAAACAAACAACTTTCTTTTTTCTACAGTTAAATAACTTCTAACTCCCTCAGCTCATTCATGGTGCTAACTAGCTGAGGTACATATTTAAAAGAATATAAAAAAAATAAAATAAAAAATAAACAAAAAATAAAAAATGAACCGTGCCTTTCACACACACACTCACTGCCAATAACATTTAGAAATTTGACGCTAAAGTCAATCAGTCACCATAGATTTATCAATCCCTAGCCTCTCAACGAAAGACATACAATCATTCACATAGGGATTCATCTTACACCTCATAAAAAAAAACAAAAACAAAAAACAAAAACAAAAAAAAATATAAAAAAAAAACAAAAAAAAAAAAATAAAACACACACACACACATTTAACTCATATAAATATAAATCCTCCTAACAAATACTAATAACACGTGTCACAAAATCAAAGGTATGACACAGAAAGTTCTAATTGTATTTGTATGGAAGATACATACCATTTCCATATTCGTCATATACTATGCAGAATTCAGCATCATTTACATACTTCTTACAATAGAACTAACACATAGGGTCCTTTCACACCAACATTTTTACAACCACTACAGACTTATTCTAACCTAATTTGGGAGATGATCAGTCTCCCTCACACATACAATATTCCCTAACAGTCTACAAACATTACAAATAAATTAACTTACATTAGTGAACATTCATTAACAAAATGTCATTATCTTCTGTTTTCTATATAGCAATACACAGTCACTCCACCTAGCAGAGTATGCATACATATGAACACAAATTCCTGGCTATATATAAATATACAAGTATTCACAGAATTATTAAAACTGACAGGATAGTTAGTAATTACTTATGGACAGCAGTGCTCAGAGTAAAGCCAATAGGCACCATATGCGCATACGTCTCCTTACCAAAACGCTTGTCTCAAGACACGAAAAACCGCCAAGCCCTGCTTGCCACGGCGATCAGGAATGTCTCAACCTGATCTTAACTCAGTACACAGACCATTACAATAGATACATATAAACACATACACTTATAGCACAAAGACAATACATACCTTTTAACTTTGTTAACAAATGGAGCTCCAAAACCTTTACCTTATTTACCTGTCAGGACTTACCTCTCCTGACATTTCTAAACTCATGAGTATTATTTTACACCACAATTATTATGTTCAATAATATACAAAACAAAGGTACCTTTTTCTACTAGTAGCTACATATCAATACTGTTTTTGTTTTTAAGTTAGGCTTTCCAGGGGTCTAATAACCCCAAAGCCTCCTCCAGATTGATTGCCAATCCAGGATACCAACATGCATGTAAATTTAGGCAACTCAAGAACCTCTTCCAAACTTACCAGTCTAGGATACCAATTCTTCCAGAACTCCTGTAGGGCTAGCATACCAATCGAAAGTAAACCTCTTCTAGACCGATTCACTCGGTCTAGGATACCAACATGCATGTTAAAGGTAGGTTCTCCAGGGGTCAAAACATTTACCCCAAAACCTCATCCAGACCTCTTGTAGGTCTAGGATACCAATCAAAATATACCTCTTCTAGACTGATTTACTCAGTCTAGGATACCAACATGCATGTTAAAGGTAGGTTCTCCAGGGGTCAAAACATTTACCCCAAAACCTCGTCCAGACCTCTTATAGGTCTAGGATACCAATCAAAATATACCTCTTCTAGACTGATTTACTCAGTCTAGGATACCAACATGCATGTTAAAGGTAGGTTCTCCAGGGGTCAAAACATTTACCCCAAAACCTCGTCCAGACCTCTTATAGGTCTAGGATACCAATCAAAATATACCTCTTCTAGACTGATTTACTCAGTCTAGGATACCAACATGCATGTTAAAGGTAGGTTCTCCAGGGGTCAAAACATTTACCCCAAAACCTCGTCCAGACCTCTTGTAGGTCTAGGATACCAATCAAAATATACCTCTTCTAGACTGATTTATTCAGTCTAGGATACCAACATGCATGTTAAAGGTAGGTTCACACAGAGAGTAGCCAGCCTTCTACAGGGGTACCCCTCTGGAAAAATTTTCTCCTTTTTTTTTTTTTTTTTTTCAGGGTATTTCATCCTATACAATGCATTTTAAGGCATTCACAGTTGAGAAAACCCAACCTACCATCACAAAGATCTGCCTGGTGGACAGCGATACCCCAACAACAACCACTCGCCCCTCCTAGCGCTAGCAAAACACGGCACAACACAATGCAGAACTAATAATAGGTGTCTGCTAACCTGATATAAATTGCGCAAAATTGTGTTGAGCTCAGTGCCTCACCAGCATGGAGTTAGACAAGATCGGAGCTGAGGTTATGCTGTCCCCGTACGGGCCACCAAATGAAGTAGAATTGTAAAGTATCGAACCAGGCAGAACTTCAGCAATGCAGGTTTATTAACAGCTGATAACATACAGGTTCATGTTCAAAATATTACAATATACAGGTCTAATTTATACAGTTTCTTACAATGCATGCATATTAGATATAAGTATTCTTATCCTCTAACCAAATTGAAACAATTGTGAAGTGTTCTCACCTTGAACCAGAATGGGTCTTTACTGCCAATTCTTGGGAACCTGTCACCTGATAGGGACCAGCCGGTCGACCAGTGGTCTGGTCCCCTCACAGAGTTCTGGGTTCCAGCTCGACCAAGTTCTTGAGGGAAATTCACCTGAGACCACATTCTGGAACAAGTCAAGAAGTCTTCTCTGACTCGTACGAGGAGACAAGTTATGGACAGATACTTGCCCATTGGTTCTGACCTCTATGACCCGTGCAATAGGGCAGCATACATAGAGTTCAGCCTTATGAGCTCCTATCTGACTTGTCCAAGGGGACAAGTTAGGACAGATACTTGCCCATTGGTTCTGACCTCTATGACCCGTGCAATAGGGCAGCATACATAGAGTTCAGCCTTATGAGCTCCTATCTGACTTGTCTGTCTAACAATTGCAGAGCTTGCATTTATATACACTTTTACAAGTCTTATCTTAACATATCTCTTACATATGATTGGTCGCTAAGGTCTACATCAAAGTAACCAACCATAAATCTGACACCTGTTCTACAACCAGATAAACTTAATTATTCCCAAAATTCCTATATGTTCATTAAAGTGATTTATAACTGGTTTTGTCCAATTAAAAACACCTGTATAGAGACAGTCTGGCACCCAGCTGTGTTATCAAACTCTCCTTATCTTCATAAGTTTTAGCTAAGTTCAAGAATGACAGATTTATGCCATTTGGGAAAATGAACTTTCAATAACCCCACCAGATGTGTTATATGTCTCACTATATGTATGTATTTTAACAGTTTTAATGAGGGCACAAGCAGACCTTTGTTTGACCTTGTCAAACTTAATTTAATGTTCTGTACATAACTTTCCTGTATTCCACCTAATTATTTTAACCACCTGTTTTCTTATCTGTCTTATCTTATCTGAGACAATTCTTCATAACTTGAATCTATTCTAATGAACTTTCATCCAGTAGACTCATCTTAATACATTTTCGAGAACACCTGTTTACAAGTACTTGTCATAAAGCAGAGGTCATTTAAAGTTCAACACTTAAAAATGAAGACTTTCTAAATCTGGAAAACACAGTATACATTATTAAAGATTAACAATTGTTGCTTTACTTATTGAATAATAATATTGATAAAACCACTACTATATAATAATATAAATAATAATAATAATAATTATCAATAAAATATATGCAAATCAATATATACAATATGAAATACATTGGCTAATATGAGATTCCACAACAATAGGCAAGAGGTACATGAGGGTTTGCATAAGAAACTGGTTGTATGGATAGGCAGCTGGTGAAGTCCATGAGACTAGGGACAAAGCAGTGCTGCTGACAATAGGGATGAAAACTGAACTTCATTCTTAAGCCAGTCAATGCGGGGGTTGTGTGCTCGAAGCCATGGGACACCCAAAATGACTGAAAACAGGGGAGAGCACAACACATCAAAGCGTATCAGTTCCTTATGGTCAGACTTGGTTGTCATGAAAATTGGCAGGGTTTCATGGGTAATCAGTCCAGAACTGGGTAGAGATCCATCAGCCAAATGAACTGTTAACTGTTGCTTCTTAGTAACAAGGGGAATTCCAAGTCTCCTGGCCAGGGTTAGGTCTAAGAAGCAGCTACAGGCCCCGGAGTCGACGATGGCTGAAAGCCGGATCTCTTCTTTAGCCACTGATAAGGAGATAGGGAGAACAGGGTGAGATGAGGTAAGTCCTGATACTTGACAGTGGGCAGGAGGCAGGTAGGATGGTCTCTTTGGCCTGTGGTGGCAATCTTGCAAGTAATTGCCTCTGTCTCCACAGTAAAAGCAGCAGTTTGCTTGTCGGCGGTAGAGTCTTTCTTCAGGTGACAGAGCAGGATGGAACATACTAATCCTTTTGGGCCTGGCTTTGGATTCAGTGAAACTGGGAGGACCGGAAGCCAGAAAAAAGGGAGTTTCAGGCTGTTCCTGGGTTGCATGAAGATTATGGGATCTTTCAGTGCGACATTCATGTAGGCGCCTATCCAGTTGTATGGTTAGCTGGATAAGACCCTCTAGGGCATCTGGGATTGCAACCCTGGCCAGCTCATCCTTGAGGGATTCAGACAAACCCAAACGGTATTGGTATCAGAGAGCAGCTTGGTTCCAGCAAGTGTCTGTAGCCCAGGTACGGAAGTCCACTGTGTAATCCTCTGCGGGACGCTGTCCCTGCTGTAGGGTGTGCAGAGCATTTTCAGCCGTAGCTGTACATTGGGGGTCGTCGTATAACTGGGCCATAGCCCTGAAAAAAGAATCAACAGATTCAGTAATGGGGCTTTTCTGCTCTAATAGTTCATGGGCCCAAGACTGAGGGTCGGCCAACAGTAAGGATATAATGAAACCAACTTTCATATTCTCAAGTGAAAAAGTCCTTGGTTGCAGGGCCAGGTATAGCAGGCAGGCATTTTTAAAGGCCTTAAACTTTCTTCAGGAATCGGCACACGTGGTTCAGGAGGTGGACCCAACACTGTGAGAGGAGATTCCTGAGGCAGCACATCAGACGAGGTACAGGTGGGGATGGAGCTTGGATCTGAAGACACAGGATCTGAAGGTAAGTGTTGCAGACGACCCTCTAGTTGAACGTAGGCGCCTTGCAGCTTCTGCACTGCTTGGGTAAGTGCGGAGAACTGTAGGCACATAGTCTCTATAGGAGAAGCGCCTCTGTCGATCTCTGACATGGCTGGATTATACTGTCAGGTGCGGGTATGGAGATCGAGATGCTAAGAGGGCTCCCCTTGCGGCTAAGTGCAGCGCGTTCCTGGATTTGGGAACAGGAAGTGCGGTGCCCAAAGAAGCAGGGTTGGCCAGGTGCTTGTCTGCAGTCCAAGGAGCTCAGCCATGGAGGGATGGTTAATGCTGGCAAAGCAGAACTTGCAGTGTCCAGGTAAAAGGAGAAACCAGGAGACAGGCCAGGGGTCATACACGGGTATATCAGTCCAGAGAGAGTACAGGGGCGAGCAGAGGTCATGCACAGGCAGGGTCCAGGTACAAGCCGAAGGTCAACCCGGGAGATCAGGATGCAGAAGCGGAGTCCAGAAGGCAGGCCAAGGGTCAAACCAGGAGATCAGGAAGCAAGGTCAAGTCAAGCCGGGTCACAACGGGTATCCACAGATCAGGAAGCTAGGTCAAGTACACAAGGAAGCTGAGAAGATAATCCAGCAACGTCCTGTGGTCACAGGCTGGTTTAAATAGGGCCACTGGCGCCAGCGTCAGTCACGCCACTTGCGCGCCGTTGTGCACGCGCCGTATTGCACGTGCGTGTGCGCCGATGCACGCCAATGCGTGCCGTATTGTGCGTGCGTGTGTGCCAATGCGCGGCGGCGTGCGCCAATGCACACTGATGCGCGGCACATGCTTGTGCACATCTCAGGATCATCCATGGAGGGTCTGGGCAACATTGCCAGTACTAGGACGGCCATGTCGCTGACAGTATCGCGTCACACGTGGATGATTGCCGTACAGCCACGCCCAAACATGTTTCATCACTAAGACTTAATCATGGGATTGGCTGTACGGCTAGGCAATCTATCCCTTTATACTCTCCGCTCTCATTACGAACGGAAGTAGCTCCACTGCGCTTGCGTACTCCTTGTGTCCACTTTTGCGCAATACACGGACATTACATCCTAATGCAGCGCTGAAATGGGTACAAAGAATGGAAATTAATCTAGATAAAAACAAAAAATGGTAAAGTGCTAACTATTTATCATGTGTTAACCTCCATTCGACTTATACTTGAGTCAAGCACTTTTCTGCAGCAAAAAATTTCATTTTCTGAACCGATTTTGGGGTCTCGTATTTCAGGGCCACTTGGTACTAGGAACCCCAAATCTGGCGTGCAAACCCAGTGAAACTGGTACCACAACGGTATTACTCAGTAAAATAGACTCTGGTTAAGTCCAAGTGCACATCACTCTCTACACTAATGGATGGAATCTTAAATAAAAAGAGAGATGGTCTAGATCTCTCAATAAGTATTATGCATACCCGTATATATATATATATATATATATATATATATATATATATATATATATATATATATATATATATATATATATGTGTATATATATATATATATATATATATATATATATGTGTAATATATATATATATATATATATTACAAATTATTGATAAACAAGTGTGCATAGATTAAAATAGACTGGAGCAGGGATATGCAATTGGCGGACCTCCGGCTGTTGCAGAACTACAAGTCCCATGAGGCATAGCAAGACTCTGACAGCCACAAGCATGACACCCAGAGGCAGAGCATGAATGGGACTTGTAGTTATGCAACAGCTGGAGGTCTGCTAATTGCATATCCCTGGACTAGAGTAACGTGAAGTACCATCAAGTGACATATGGTAAACGTTGTAAGAAGGTTGTAGGATTGCAGTCAGTACCCCAAAAGTTCACCATCACTCTCCTTAATCACTACATGGCAGTGTACCCAAATAAGGATACTGGGCATAGGGCAGGGGGATATATTAGTCGAACCAATAGGAACAAGCACAGTCTCATCCCACTGTCTAAATGTGCCCGACCAATCCCCCCTACTTACTAATAAGAAAAGGGGGTGCATTCATGGCCCGTGATGAGGACCTCTAGAAAATCAATGAGGCCAAATCAAAAATTGCTAATAAAGCAGTTGAGATCTAATTCTATGTTTAAACCTCTAGGGGAAAGACTTTTTAAAAGGAAGATCCACCGAGTTTCTCGTTGGGATAAATTCCTAACTCGGTTCGACCCTCTCCAGGCTGGGTAAACAACAACAATCCCACAGAACTGCAGCAAACTAGGATTCCAATTATGTTTCTCTTTAGAGTGAAGGGATACACTGTGAATTTTGAAGCCATTTTTAACCAGTTGCCGACCGCCGCACGCCGATGTACGTCGGCACAATGGCACGGGCAGGCATAAGGGCTTACCTGTATGTCCCTGCCTGCCTGGGTACAGGGAGGTGATCGGGGGGGGTTCTCCCTATTGCATTGGTGTCATTTTGTGACAGTTATAAGTGGTAGGGCAGAGTACTAGATTGAGGTGATTGGCGCTGTTCAACTATATGTGCACTAAATAATGTTCACTAAATAATGTTCACTGATATATAAGTGTGAAAAAATAATAAACAAAAAATAAATGTTCCGAAAGTGTAGACAAAATTATATGTACATATATAAAATGCTCTGACCGCAATCTATAACCATAAAGTGCAGTAACACATATGCTAATACATCAATAAAACTCTGTGAGCAATACAAACACTGAAAAAAGTAGGTGATAAAAAAGATCCAATCTAAACCATTCCATATATATATTAAAAAATATATATATTGGGAAATTATATATATATTGAAAAAATCAAATGTTGGTAAAAACTCCTTAGTTCATATATACACAGTGGTGCTTGAAAACATAAAATGTGAGTAATTAGTTCATAAGAAAAAGTGTCCCCAAAAGAAAAACTTCATGGAAAATTCTTCTTAAAGTACAATGATGTGTCTCTTCATTCAAATAACAGTATTCCTGGTGTGGCAAGTGCTCCCCGCCTTCCAAAGCACCCCCACTCGTGCCCTCACTCACCGGAAAGCTTCACCCCTGCAGGGGTATCAAGCATGTAAGCTGAATCCAGCAGTGGTGATCCGTGGTGACAGTCCTCCATTCTCCTCTCCTTATCTGGTGCCCCGATCACCTCTGATCGCTCCCCGGCATTAAACATCCATCATCAGGTAAAGGGGCCACATGTCATGTAGGTGTGACAATAGAAGTAAACAGCTGCAACAGACAAGGTGGACTCACAGGCCCTTGGCGGTGAGTCAAACGAGCTTGTACCGTCAAGCGGTGTAGTACAGCAAACCGTATGGTGGTCCTGGATAAGGTCTCAGCAGATGTCACCGGATGGTGTGTCCCTGGAAAGGCTAGGATAGATTGGTCTCACCATCAGGCAAAGGGGCCACATCATGTCAAGTATGTGTGACAATCGAAGTAAACAGCTGCAACTGTGCCTACATCCATGCCTTCCTTTTCATCTAAGGGCTCCTTTAGGCGGAAATCATCACGTAAAACCAAGAGGAACTCTCAAGGAAATGGCTCACACGAAAAGAAACCCAAGAAATGCATCACCGACTCACACACAAGCACCAGTATTCCCATTTCGCACGTGGTGTCAGGTAAAATAGGTGGTGATGGGTCCTCAGCACCGGTACCCACAGAGATAGACACCCCCCAAACTGATCGATCAGTCAGGGGAATTCAACAATCTCGCACACTACAGGACAGTTTTTTAGTGAATCCAACAGACAACACAGCGATGTGAATGCCTCCACTCCTTAGATGGGGGCATTCTCACCGACTGAGAGTCACGACCTCAACGTAGTGAATTTTTCTTCACATACGTTCAGCGAGGCCGAATTATCTGTTCTGACTCGTGGTCTGAGCTTTTGCCCAGACCAGGACCTGGACAAATTTGAGGTGACAAAAGATATCCAGTTATTTGCACGCAAACTTATCCTTAAACAATTATATTCAAAGGAAGCACCCAAGGAACCTACTTTTAAGTCACAAGAATTGATTGCACTGGATAATCTGATGTCACTATTGGACGATAATGAACCACCGGATCTGATCGATCAGATCGACCTGGAGCATCTGCTTGGCTGATTTGATCAATCCGATCCCCCCCAACCCTGTACCAAGTTATTTAAGAAAAAATTGGATAAATTTCCTGCTCTCAGCACTAACTCTAATGTATTAGCTTTTGTCAAACTAACGTGCAATGAGATTCGGAAAATCAGCACTTTCTCCAAAAAACAGCCCAATCTCAGTCAAGACGAACGCAAAGCCCTCAAATCACTAGCCTCTAATCCAAATGTTACTATAAAACCTTCGGACAAGGGGGGCAACATAGTCATTTTGGATAATGATCAATACGTTGCAATTTGCAACAAAATACTATCAAACCAACAATGGTATTCCAAAATCTCCTCAAACAAAATTGATAAATTTAATAAAAAATTCTGCAAACTGGTAGATGAAGCATATGCTGCTGGCATACTCACTAAATCTGAACATGACTTTGTTAGGATCAACCAGCCCCGCATCCCAACATTCTACGCTCTCCCAAAACTTCATAAAGACTTATGTAAACCATCAGGACGACCAATTATCTCTAGTAATGGCTCTCTGACTGAGAATCTAAGCCAGTTTATAGATGGCTATTTACGACCATATGTATTAAACATACCCAGCTATACCAAGGATACTTTGCACCTTCTACAAATTATAGATAAGATCCAAGTCCCACCCAAGTCGCTATTGGTAGCGTTGGATGTGGAAGCTCTTTATAGTTCGATATACCATGACAAGGGGCTGGCATGCATCCGGCATGTGCTGTCACGCGATAGCCACCTCGATGTAAAAAAAAAATACTTTTTGATTGATGCCCTTGATTTCGTCCTAAATCACAACTACTTTGCGTTTAATGGCAGTTTTTTCCTATAGGTACAGGGGGTTGCGATGGGGACTTCTTGTGCCCCATCGTATGCCAACCTGTACCTGGGGGAATGGGAGACTATGTTGAATCAATCCGAGTCCACACGCCCATACATGGACAATGTAGTCATGTGGCGTCGTTACATTGACGACGTGCTGATTGTATGGGACGGTACCTTTGATGACCTTTAGAGATTCCTGCAGGTACTCAATAACAATCCCCTCAACCTCACTTTTACCATGACTTTCCATGAATGGGACATTACTTTTCTGGACGTAACAATTCATAAACAACAAGATGGTTCACTTCTTAGTTCACTATTCCGTAAACCAACTTCCGGTAACTCTATCTTGCACGCCTCCAGCTTCCACCCTCAACCCCTGATCCAATCGATTCCTTACAGTCAGTATCTGCATGTCAGGCGTAACTGCACCAGTGATGAAGCCTTCAGACGTGAGGCCAACTTGCTGATGGACAGACTCCTGACACGCGGGTACTCTAAAAAATGCCTGAAAAGCGCATTCAAATGCGCATGTCTGAAAACCAGACATGAACTCATCTTTAGCACGGAATCTAATAAGAAAAAACTAATCCTATTCGCATAATCATTAAGTTTTCAAATCAACACAAAACCGTCAAAAACATCATTGAACGCTACTGGCACGTTCTAAAATTAGATCCTACTATTGGTCCATACATACAAGACAAACCATCTTTTACTTTCAAACGTGCCAGGTCCATCAAGGATAACTTGGTGTCTATATGTGGGGGGTGGGGCAGGAAAGCCCGACCCTTGTAAACGCTTCGGAACCTTTCGCTGTGGCGGGTGCCCATATTGCCAGTTTATGAATATCAAACCAAACATTAAACTACCGGATGGCTGCAAATACACACCAAAACACTTTGCTAACTGCAAAACATTTGATGTGGTATATCTCCTCATGTGCGACTGTGCATGCTACTACGTCGGTAAGACGAACCAGGAATTCTGGCGGAGAGCTTACTGCCACATAATTTCTATGAAAACGTGTAACCCCAGTCTACCCTTGGGCAGACACGTCTCCACATTCCACTCTGGCATATTTCCCAAGCTGTCCTTCCTGATTCTGGACCGTGTCCACCCAGGGCTGCGTGGGGGGGACTGGAACAAAATTCTGCTGCAAAAAGAACAAAAGTGGATTTTTCGTCTCCAGGCCACCAGGGCACCAGGCCTCAATGAAACCACATCCTTTAGACCTTTTCTAGAGGGCTTCACTTCAGGGGGGTCCGAGTGGGAACCCCCCGGCATGAACACCCCTTCATTTTTGTAGAACTAGCAGTATTGGGATGGTTTTGGTTAGTTATCAAGTACCATTAGTGGGATAGGTGTGGTGACAGTAGAAGTGATCCAACATCTCTTTTTTGTACATGTCATAAGTGAATTTATACATATACTGCTGTTATTGATATGTCCAGATTTGTTTCCATTTCCATTCATCCCTTCTCCCTTTCTCCTTTTTTCCTACAGCCCCGTTTTCAGCCATCCGTCCCTGCCTGTTCCTCCCCCCTCTGTCCTTCCTTCCTGTCCTCTCCACATGGCTATCCATGGGTTAACACTGTGCACTCTATTTGCGCTGTAGGGACGAGGTTGTTTGTGCAATGGGGGTTCTAGATCTGGGATCGGTGCGGCCCGGTGGGATCATGTCTGTCAGCGGTCGGGTCTGACACTCGGCCAAGGCTGCCACTTCTAGTTTGGCAATTCTTTGGCCTCCATGATCGCCTATGGCCAGTGTTCTGCCGAGAAAGTTCCGCTCGGCGTATAAGTTCCCCCCTCTACTGCGCCTGCGCAGTAAGTATCGGCGGAAATAGCCGAAGCAGAACAGCTGAAAATCAGCTGTACACGGCGCCTGTAAGAGGGCCCCTCGCGGGCTCGCTTCGCTCGCCACGCTTCGGGCACGGCCTCGCTGTGCTCGGCACTTTTAGATTCCCCCTCTAGGTCCACTTGGATGGTGGGGAAGGAACCTGGACCCAGAGCGCAGGCACCGTGTACAGCTGATTGAAGCATTTGAGCTTCGGCTATCTCCGGCGGCTGAGAGTAGTATGTACTGCGCAGGCGCTGCGCCTGCGCAGTACAGGGGGGGAACTTATCCACCGAGGGAACATTCTCGGCAAGACACCGGGATGTGCTTATCCCGTTGCCATGACGATCAGCGCGCCGCGGGTGCCTGACGCGGACGTCAGTCCCCTCCCAGCACGGGTCTTTTCCTCTCTCCAGGATGTGACGCTCCCCGCTCCTGGATTGGACCCGTGTGTGGGGCGGGGGGGCTGGTCTGCGCGCCGGGGACTCGGAGGGCGGCTCCTCCTGTCAGGGATGACGCTGCTCCTAGTGGAGTCAGCTGTTCATCATGTGCTCTTAATCAGCAGCACTACTTAAACCACACGCCAGGCTGGCAGCTCACACACTGGTGGAGACACCGGACCGAATGTGCAGCTGCCAGGATCTCTTAAGGTAAACAATATAGCCCTTCTTTTTATCCCTTAGGTGTGCCTATAATGTCTTTTGGAGCTGCAGTGTGTATATACACACTGAGCACCAGGACTGCGTTTGCAGTCCAGGACATTACTATACTTTGTGCTCTGGAATACATCCAAGAGCCCCCATTAATCATTACAATCCATGTTCTTTCTGCCACTGTAGCCACTGAACATAGGCGCATCATTACCTTATCCTCCTGTGTTGTGGCCTCTGCCAGCTAACAGCCGTCATAGACAACATCCCCTCGTGAGCCAGCACAGGGATTAACCACCTACTATGCACTACTAGGTATGTTTACCTGACCCCAGCAGGTGTGTACTTACAAGACGAAAGTATCCATTTGAGCAACACCCCTTTTTTTTTACTATGCTACTCTCTTTCTCTTTCTTATTTTTAGTCCGTAACATCTTTCATTTATCCTATATACCGATATGGTGTCAGTTGAGGGATAATCATTCTCGAGGTCTGAATAGAGATATTCTCAGTCTTCATGCGCCTAATAGGTATGTATATAAGAAAATACTCATTAGAGCCCCTTTTCCAAACTCATTAAAAGGTATCTTATGCAACAAAATAAAAGGGTACTCCTCCGGGACAATGGGTCATAATACATACTCTTTTTGGTCCTTAGCCCACTAGATCATTCATTATTCAGCTGACGGACGTGACGCCCTTTGTGTCCGGTCATGTTCTGCTGATGGTTTTGCTCGTGGTGGCGACACTGATATTCGGGTCTGGACCCCGGTGGCTAACAAGCTCTTCCCTTCCCCTTTCTCAATCGGATGCCATGTGATGCTGTTTTCTATGGTTAGAATGCTTTTTTGCTATTACACCACGATTTTTCTATGATGTAAATAGTTGTTTATAAAGTAACACTTTTGATATACAATGTATTTCACTGTATGTTTCTCTGTTCTTTTCTATGACATGGACTCTAGATAGATATACATCTCACCTCCAGCCCCTGAAGAAGAGGTCGTAATCATTATAAAAACCTTGAAACGCGTCGGGCCTGCACTGTCAATTAGCTCCTGTTTGCAACAGCGTTTTGTGGGTTAAGTGCAGTTCTGTTGATCTGTTTTGTATATCTTTGTTGTATTACTATTATTTGTAAACTGCGGCATCCATTGTGTTACCACTGTTGTCTTTCATACAATATGTGTCATATTTTTAATTTTTTGATATAATAAAAACAAATATTTTTTATACTCTTGATACAAATTATTTGAGACTTCCGCCCCTCAAAATCCCATTTAAGAGGAAAAAACTTTTCGATGGTATATGAATATAGGGATGTGGGCGGATGGTCTCCTTCCATAAAGTCCTTATCACCACCCTTTGTTCTACATTATTCGGAAAAGGGTACCATTTGTATGTGGACAATTATTACACGAGCGTGCCACTTTTTAGTCACCTTTTTGATCATCAGATTGGAGCATGTGGCACCGTGCGATCTAATCGCCGGGGCTTTCCCCAGCGGCTTGTAGACTCCTGTCTTAGGCTGGGGGAGAGAGCCTGCTTGAAGTGTAATAACTTGCTCGCTATGAAGTGGAGGGAATAGGAATGTTTTCGTTCTTACCTACCTTCATGCAGACACGACTGTCCAAATTACTACGGCGACTGGTGTTGTGGAGAAACCCCTCTGTGTCCACGAATATAACCAAAATATGGGAGGGGTGGACGTCAACGACCAGTTGTTGGCGCCGTACCTAGTTGCCCGTAAGGCCAGACACTGGTATAAAAAAGTGTCTGTATACTTATTTAATTGGCTTTGCTGAACGCTCATGTGCTATACAGAGCTTCAGGACGGACTAGATCCTTCCTCAAATTCCAGGAAGAGATCGTCAGAGCCCTTCTGTTTCCAGACGGTGCTCCACCTCACCTTCCCCAACCAAATGTAGTAAGCCGGCTACATGAGAGGCATTTTCCTTATTTCCTCCCGAGTACCCCTACCCAACTAGCCCCCCAAAGAAAATGTCATGTCTGTAGAAAGCGTGAAAATAGGCGTGACACCCACTATTATTGTCCCTCCTGTCCTGACAATCCTGGTCTTTGCATTGGTGAATGTTTTGAGCGCTACCATACACTAGTTGAGTTTTAGCGTAGGGTACAGCATTGCACAAGGCACACTTTCACAGGGTCTCCCAAGATGCCATCGCATTTTGAGAGACCCGAACCTGGAACTGGTTACAGTTACAAAAGTTACAGTTATAAAAAAAATGTAAAAAAAAAAAAATACACAAAAAAATATAAAATAAAAAAACATAAATAGTTGTCGTTTTATTGTTCTCTTTCTCTCTATTGTTCTGCTCTTTTTTACTGTATTCTATTCTGCAATGTTTTAAAGTTATTATGTTTTATCATGTTTGCTTTTCAGGTATGTAATTTTTTTATACTTCACAGTTTACTGTGTTTTATTGTTAACCATTTTTTTGTTTTCACGTACGCCATTCAGCTGCAGCGTGGATTTATTAATCTTGAGAGCAACAGCGTTTGCTCCCACGATACATAAAGCCGTGACTCCAGCGCTGTCGGAGGTGATTTCACCACCACAGTTAATCATGGGGGCAGCAGGGGCGGAGGAGCGATTTGCTCCTACCTTTTGCGGGTGGATGCTCCCATGCTTTGGCATATATTTATTTTAGGCACAGGTTACGTTAAAAAATGTTTTCTTTTTTACTATGTTTTTTTTGTATTTGCTTTGCAGGTATGGTAAGTCTTACTGTTATACTGTAATGTTACTTTGTTTTATTGTTAACCATCATTTGCTTAGCAGGTACGCCAGTCAGTTGCAGCACGGATTTATTTATCTTGACAGCAACACTGTTTTCTCCCACGATACATAAAGTCGTGACTCCAGCGCTGTCGGAGGTGATTTCACCACCACAGTTAAAAAAAAGAGCATATATGCCGAAGCATGGGGGCAGCAGGGGCAGCAGGGGCGGAGGAGCGATTTGCTCCTACCTTTTGGGGCGGATGCCCCCATGCTTCGGCATATATAAATGGTGCATGTATGCCCATCATTAGAAGTGGGTGGATGAAGGGAGGTATTCTAATGGTGGGCATACCCACAGATCAATCTCTTTTTTTCGTTCAGCCCACAGGCTGCATGAAAAAAACGATTACAATATATGCACAACAAGGACCAGCAACGTACTGGTATGTTGCTGGAATTTGAGTGGTTATACCAGAATGATGCCTGCAGGTTTAGGTATCATCTTTTCTTTTCAGCCAGCGATCAGCTTTCATGTAAAAGCAATCCTAGCGGCTAATTAGCCTCTAGACTGCTTTAACAAGCAGTGGGAGGGAATGTCCCCCCCACCGTCTTCCATGGTTTTCTCTGGCTCTCCTGTCCCAACAGAGAACCCAAGAATGCAGCCGGTGATTCAGCCAGCTGACTATAGAGCTGATCAGAGACCAGAATCAATCCAATCATCTCTATGGCCTAAGAAACCAGAAGCTACGAGCATTTCATGACCTAGATTTCGCCGGATGTAAACAGCGCCATTGGGAAAGCATTTTATCACACCGATTTTGTCGTGGCCAGATGCTTTAAGGGCAGAGGAGAGATCTAGGGTCTAATAGACCCCAATTTTTTCCAAAAACAGAGTACCTGTCACTACCTATTGCTATTATAGGGGATATTTACATTCCCTGAGATAACAATAAAAATGGTAAACAAAAAAAAAAAATGAAAGGAACAGTTTAAAAATAAGATAAAAAAGCAAAAAAAAAAGAAAGAAAGAAAAAAAAAAAAAGCACCCCTGACCCCCCCGGCTCTCGCGCAAAGGCGAACGCAAGCGTCGGTCTGGCGTCAAATGTAAACAGCAATTGCACCATGCATGTGAGGTATCACCGCAAAGGTCAGATCGAGGGAAGTAATTTTAGCAGTAGACCTCCTGTGTAAATCTAAAGTGGTGACCTGTAGGGATGAGCCGAACACCCCCCTGTTCGGTTCGCACCAGAACATGCGAACAGGAAAAAAGTTCGTTCGAATACGCGAACACCGTTAAAGTCTATGGGACACGAACATGAATAATCAAAAGTGCTAATTTTAAAGGCTAATATGCAAGTTTTTGTCATAAAAAGTGTTTGGGGACCTGAGTCCTGCCCCAGGGGACATGGATCAATGCAAAAAAAAGTTTTAAAAATGGCCGTTTTTTCAGGAGCAGTGATTTTAATAATGATTAAAGTCAAACAATAAAAGTGTAATATCTCTTTAAATTTCGTACCTGGGGGATGTCTATAGTATGCCTGTAAAGGGGCGCATGTTTCCTGTGTTTAGAACAGTCTGACAGCAAAATGACATTTTGAAGGAAAAAAGCCATTTAAAACTACCCGCGGCTATTGCATTGCCGACAATACACATAGAAGTTCATTGATAAAAACGGCATGGGAATTCCCCAAAGGGGAACTCCGAACCAAAATTTTAAAAAAAAATGACGTGGGAGTCCCCCTAAATTCCATACCAGGCCCTTCAGGTCTGGTATGGATATTAAGGGGAACCCCGGCCAAAATTTTAAAAAAAAATGACGTGGGGTTCCCCCTAAATTCCATACCAGACCCTTCAGGTCTGATATGGATTTTAAGGGGAACCCCACGCCAAAAAAAAAAAACGGCGTGGGGTCCCCCCAAAAATCCATAGTCTGCGGGCGGGGGGCTTATCGGAATCTGGAAGCCCCCTTTAACAAGGGGATCCCCAGATCCCAGCCCCCCCTGTGTGAAATGGTAAGGGGGTACAAAAGTACCCCTACCATTTCACTAAAAAACTGTCAAAAATGTTAAAAATGACAAGAGACAGTTTTTGACAATTCCTTTATTTAAATACTTCTTCTTTCTTCTATCTTCCTTCATCTTCTGGTTCTTCTGGCTCTTCTGGTTCTTCCTCCGGCGTTCTCGTCCAGCATCTCCTCCGCGGCGTCTTCTATCTTCTTCTCCTCGGGCCGCTCCGCACCCATGGCATGGGGGGAGGCTCCCGCTCTTCTCTTCATCTTCTTCATCTTCTTCTTTTCTTCTCTTCTTCATTTTCTTCTCCGGGCCGCTCCGCACCCATGCCGTTTTTATCAATGAACTTCTATGTGTATTGTCGGCAATGCAATAGCCGCGGGTAGTTTTAAATGAGTTTTTTCCTTCAAAATGTCATTTTGCTGTCAGACTGTTCTAAACACAGGAAACATGCTCCCCTTTACAGGCATACTATAGACACCCCCCAGGTACGAAATTTAAAGGGATATTACACTTTTATTGTTTGACTTTAAGCATTATTAAAATCACTGCTCCTGAAAAAATGGCCGTTTTTAAAACTTTTTTTTGCATTGATCCATGTCCCCTGCGGCAGGACCTGGGTCCCCAAACACTTTTTATGACCATAACTTGCATATTAGCCTTCAAAATTAGCACTTTTGATTTCTCCCATAGACTTTTAAAGGGTGTTCCGCGGCATTCGAATTTGCCGCGAACACCCCAAATTGTTCGCTGTTCGGCGAACTTGCGAACAGCCAATGTTCGAGTCGAACATGAGTTCGACTCGAACTCGAAGCTCATCCCTAGTGACCTGTAAAGGCTTTTAAAGGCTTTAAAAAATGTATGTAGTTTGTCGCCACTGCACGTTTGTGTGCAATTTTAAAACATGTTGTGTTTGGTATCAATGCACTCGGCCTAAGATCATCTTTTTTATTCCATCAAACATTTGGGCAATATAGAGTGTTTTAGTGCATTAAAATTAAAAAAAGTGTGTTTTTTCCCAAAAAAATGCGTTTAAAAAATCGTTGCGCAAATACTGTGTGGAAAAAAAAATGAAACACCCACCATTTTAATCTGTAGGGCCTTTGCTTTAAAAAAAATATAATGTTTGGTGGTTCAGAGTAAAGAAACAAAAAGTGTCAGAAAGGCCTTTGTCTTCAAGTGGTTAGAAGAGTGGGTGATGTGTGACATAACCTTTAAATGTTGTGCATAAAATACTAGGACAGTTCAACCCCATTTTGGAAGGTGGACACCCCAAGCTATTTTCTGAGAGGCATGTCGAGTCACAAACACTTTTTTTTTTCTGCACATAATTGTCACTAAATGATATATTGCTCAAACATGCCATGGGCATATGTGAAATTACACCCCAAAATACATTCTGTTGCTTCTCCTGAGTACAGGGATACCACACGTGTGAGACTTTTTGGGAGCCTAGCCGTGTATGGGACCCCGAAAACCAAGCACCACCTTCAGGGTTTCTAAGGGTGTAAATTTTTTATTTCACTCCTCACTGCCTATCACAGTTTCGGAGGCCATGGAATGCCCAGATGGCACAACGCCCCCCCAAATGACCCCACTTTGGAAAGTAGACACCCCAAGCTATTTGCTGAGAGGTATGGTGAGTATTTTGCAGACCTCGCTTTTTGTCACAAAGTTTTGAAAATTGAAAAAAGGAAAAAAAAATACATTTTTCTTTTCTTTCTTCATTTTCAAAAACAAATGAGAGCTGCAAAATACTCACCATGCCTCTCAGCAAATAGCTTGGGGTGTCTACTTTCCAAAATGGGGTCATTTGGGGGGGTTTGTGCCATCTTGGCATTTTATGGCCTTCAAAACTGTGATAGGTAGTGAGGAGTGAAATCAAAAATTTACGCCCTTAGAAATCCTGAAGGCGGTAATTGGTTTTCGGGGGCCCCGTACGCGGCTAGGCTCCCAAAAAGTCCCACACATGTGGTATCCCCGTACTCAGGAGAAGCAGCTAAATGTATTTTGGGGTGCAATTCTGCATATAACCATGTCATGTGTGAGCAATATATCATTTAGTGACAACTTTTTGTAAAATATTTTTTTTTTTTGTCATTATCCAATCACTTGGGACAAAAAAATTAAATATTCAATGGGCTCAACATGCCTCTCAGCAATTTTCTTGGGGTGTCTACTTTCCAAAATGGGGTCATTTTGGGGGGGGGGGTTGTACTGCCCTGCCATTTAAGCACCTCAAGAAATGAGATAGGCAGTCATAAACTAAAAGCTGTGTAAATTCCAGAAAATGTACCCTAGTTTGTAGACGCTATAACTTTTGTGCAAACCAATAAATATATGCTTATTGACTTTTTTTACCAAAGACATGTGGCTGAATACATTTTGGCCTAAATATATGACTAAAATTGAGTTTATTGGCTTTTTTTTTATAACAAAAAGTAGAAAATATCATTTTTCTTCAGAATTTTCGGTCTTTTCCGTTTATAGCGCAAAAAATACAAACTGCAGTGGTGAAGAAAAACCATCAAAAGAGAGCTCTATTTGTGGGATGAAAATTTCGTTTGGGTACAACATTGCATGACCGCGCAATTAGCAGTTAAAGCAACGCAGTACCAAATTGTAAAAAGTGCTCTGGTCAGGAAGGGGGTAAAACCTTCCAGGGCTGAAGTGGTTAATATTAGTTAGATGTTCAGAAATTCGCACTCTTAATAATCTCTTTGTGCGCCCCACGTAGAATAACCCACATGGGCACCACAAAAGGTACACAACATAAGAAAAATTACAAGTAATGAATTCCCTTATTTCAAAAATTTCATTTTCATTGTTGGGAATCTTAGTCATGCCCCTATTGGCTACTCTTACTGTTTGCAGCAAATACACTTTCTGCACGGAAAGAATCCCTTTAAATCTATTTTTATTGTAGGTTGACTAGGTGTATCCAAGACCTTTCTCACTACCCTGTCTCCAAAATTTGGAGCTCGTCTGAAAATAAATTTGGGTTGTTCCGGTAAAACATCCCCTAAATGCCTATCTCTGCATAGGATGTACCAATATTTTTTAAAAATCATTTCAATTTCTTTATATTGATGATGGAAGCTTGATAAGAATCCCCACTGGTGTTGATCACTAGGAGTTGCACAATCTTTTTTCTTCAGGCATTGTTCCCTCAGGTTATTGGCAACTTGTTCAATAATATCATTATGCTTTGGCATAATGATATTATTGAACAACTTTCAGGATGTGACAATTGAAAAGAGAGGAGATCGGCTTGGCACGTGTGTATTTTTCAAACCAACGGATTGTAACAGCTTTTTATCCATCAGGAGTGGTTGCCACACTGCTTGGATTAAAAATATCCCTAAGGGACAGATGCTCAGGGTCTGTCGAAATTGCACAGAACAAGATGAATACTATGTTTAGAATTCCTTCATCATTTCACGTCACGGACTGCTCTGCACACTTTTTTGGATTTTTTATTATGCACTTTTTTTATTGATATTTTGTGGATGTTCACTTGTAAGAGATTTAAATAATTTCTTTTGGATCATGTGTGAATAATATTCACTTGGACAACACTTCATTGTTCATACATCCATCAGGTTATTCACCATCATTGGTGTTTTTCACATTTAGGTGTCACTTTTTTTGATATCACTACACTGTACCATGCTGTAGTCAATCGTTTGTTACACTGCTGTTTTATATATTTTTTTTGGTTTAGAATTTTTTAGTTTCAGCGCCACTATTTTTTTCACTGTTTTTGGGGTTCATCGTTTTAATAGGGAATTAAATTTTCTTTATACTATAGACACCCCCCAGGTATGATATTTAAAGAAATATTTAACTTTTCACTATTTTTTTCACTTTAAGCATCATTAAAATCACTGCTCCTGAAAAAACGTCCGTTTTTAAAACTTTTTTTGCATTGATACATGTCCCCCGGGGCAGGACCTGGGTCCCCAAACCCTTTTTAGGACAATAACTTGCATATTAGACTTTAAAATTCACACTTTTGATTTGTCATGTTCGAGTCCTATAGACGGTGTTCAAAAGTTTGCGCGAACTTTCGGCTCATTCCTAGTGGGGACACCTTTTTCCCATATTAACTCTTACAGGAGAGAATTTCCCTTCCAAGGGATAGATTTCCTCTCACTTCCTGTTGTCTCCCTCCGTTTCTAAGTAGGAGTCGTTTGTAAGTCGGATGTTTGAAAATTAGGGTCCGCCTGTATATACTGTACAATACGGCCTCCCCTATATACTCTGCGGAAAATTGGGCCTTAGGTGTTGGTGGTACCTGTACACTGTAAGACCACACAGTTACTCTTGGTGTGTGTTGGAATGGGCCCTACTGCGAAATATTATATCAAAAATTGTAATTATGCGCCCCTGTTATACAGGTTCATAAAAATTGGGCCTTAGGCGGTGGTGGTGGTGGCACAACACTGTAAAGCCTCACAGATACTTTTGTTGAGTGCAGGAACAGGCCCTGCTGTGAAATATTAGATCAAAAATTGTAATTACGTGCCCCTGTTAAACTGGGGCAGAGAAATTGGGCCTTAGGCAGTTGTGGTGGTGCCCTGAACCAAAAATATTCCTAGAAGCTATCATCATGAAGATTGAGGAGGAATAGGATAGTCACTCAGCATAATAGGATAGTCACTCAGCATACGCAGTCTTCAAGGCATCCCACATCCATAGAAAAATCAACCGGTTACATCAGCATCAGGTGCTTGGTAGCTGGTGATCCAAGACTGATTAATTTTTATGAATGTGAGCCGATCAAATGGACAGGCGCACTCTGTGATCGGTTACAAAGCCTCCAGCAGCACTGAATGTGTGTTCAGAAAGAACTCTGGATGCAGAACAGGTCAGTAGCTCAATTGCATATTGAGCAAGCTCTGGCCAGTGGTCCATCCTCAAGACCCAGTAACCCAGTGGATGTTCTGGTGAAAGGTTCTCCAAGTCTGATCTTGCCCCTAGATATTCCTGCACCATGTAATTCAGACGCTGGCGATGGTTGCTGGAACTGATCAGACCTGGGTGCTGAGGACTGAAGAATTGTCTGAAGGCATCGGTCAGCTGGCCACCTTCTCCACCACTCTTTCTGTGACTGAACGAAGCCTCAGCAACACGTTGTCCAGCACCAGGAAATTGTAACCTCCCAGGCTCTGGAAACGCATTGCACGAACTTTTCTGCAAGGACTCCCAAAGATGTTTCATCCTCTGCTCCCTCTGCGAAGGCTGGATAAGTTGTGCAACCTTGCCCTTGTAACGTGGATCAAGAAGGGTTGCCAGCCAGTAATGATCCCTCTCCTTGATACCACAAATCCTAGGGTCCTTTTGCAGGCTTTGCAGGATCAGGGAGGCCATGCAGCATAAGTTTGCAGAGGCATTCGATCCTGAGTCTTCTGGGTCACTAAGGATCACATGATCCTCAACCACCTCCTCCCAGCCATGTACAACTCCATGGGTTTCTCTGGACTGCAAACGATCCCTTGAAGACTGCTGCTGATGCTGAGTGTTATCCCCCACCTCCATGCTGACACAATCCTCCTCCTCCTCTTCTTTTTCCTGTGTGATTGGCGGGCCCACAGGAATACTATCTGGATAAAGGGGGCCTTGAAAGGCAAGGGAGTCCTCCTCTTCTTCCCGCTATTCTGCCTCAAGTGCCCTGTCCATTATTCCACAAAGCATGTGCTCCAACAGGAAGACAAGAGGGACAGTATCACTGATGCATGCACTGTCACTGCTCACCATCCTTGTGGGCTAATTAAATGGTGACAGGACAGTGCATGCATCCTTGATCAGTAGCCACTGGTGTGGCAAAAAAAATCCAAGCTCCCCTGACCCTGTCCTGGTGCCATACTCACACAGGTACTCATTGATGGCCCTCTGCTGCGTGTGCAGCCGCTGCAGCGTTGCCAAAGTTGAGTTACACCTGGTGGGCATGTCACACATGAGGTGGTTCTTGGGCAGCTTGCATTCTCTTTGAATGTCAGCCAGCCGAGCACTGGCATTATATGACCAGCGGAAATGACCACAGACTTTCCTGGCCTGCCTCAGGAGATCCTGTAAGCCAGGGTACCTGCTCAAGAACCGCTCCACCACAAATTCAGGACGTGAGCCAAACAGGGAACATGTCAAGTGTCCCTGTCGGAGGGCGGAGAGGAGGTTGGTGCCATTGACGCATACAACCATTCCTGGCTGAAGCTGGCGTGGTGTCAACCCCCTCTGAGCCTGCCCCTATAGAGCTGACAGATTCTCTGCCCCAGTGTGGCTCCTGTCCCCTAAGCAGACCAACTCAAGTACCGCATGGCATCTTTTTGCCTGAGTGCTTGCGTAGCCCCTTGAACGCCTATGGAGCACCGCTGGTTCAGAGGAAAAATCTGCAGAGGACGAGGCCATATAGGAAGAAGAAGAGGAGGGGGTGGAGGAGAGAGCTGGGGCAGAATCATCACTAGCATTTGGGAGACGTGGTGGCGGAACAAGCTCCAACAATACTGAACCCTGTCCTGCATCCTTCCCAGCTGCCAGCAAAGTTACCCAGTGCGCCGTGAAAGATAGGTAATGTCCCTGTCCATGCCTGCTGGACCATGAGTCAGCAGTAATATGCACCTTACTGCTGACCGCCCTGTCCAACAAGGCCAAGACATTGCCTTCCACATGCTGGTAGAGAGCCGGAATGGCCTTCCGTGAAAAGAAATGGCGTTTGGGAACCTGCCACGGAGGTACTGCACATTCCACAAATTCACGAAAGGGGGCAGAGTCTACCAGCTGAAAAGGCAGCAGTTGCAGTGCTGACAATTGGGCCAAGCTAGCATTCAGACGCTGAGCATGTGGATGGCTGGGACCGAATTTCTTTCGATGGTTTAGAAACTGGGGTAGGGAAATTTGCCTGCTAAAATCCGATGTTGGTGTACCGCTAGCAGATTGGCTGCAAGTACTTGGGACACCTATTTCTATACCTTCATTCCTCTCAGTGCAGGTTTCTGAGAGGACTGGAGGTATAGTGGGGTTGGAGATCCCAATTGATGAGGAGCAAGGAGAGGTCCACCTTGTTCTTTGATGTGCGTCTTTTAAGTGGGAGGAGGTCGTCATATGTCTGGTCAAGCATGTGGTGCCCAAGCGGCTGCTGTTTTGGCCACGATACACTTCAGACATATGTTGCAAACAGCAACGGTGTGATCTGCTGCACATGTGTCAAAGAACTGTTCAAAATATGTGGGGAGTCAGCAGCGCCCTGCACCTGCTTAGCTCTAAGCTCAAATAGGCATAGTGATACACTCCAGTGATGACAAACTGGACGGGGTCCTGTGGGCCACGAACACCGATGGAAGATGGTGGTTGCATATTGAAGTTGGACCACTGGCGCACACGTCCTCTGATTGTAGAGGGGGGTGATCCAGAGGGGCGATTCAATATGGAACCATGGAGGAAGAAAAAAGGAAACTCCACATTGTGTAGGTCAAAAATGGGATTTATTGGAAAAATACCATACAGGATTAAAAGTGATCACAAATAGGATAAAAAATAGCAATGTGGGAAGCAGAAAACGCTAGCCCTACACGTTTCGACTAAATAGTCATTAACAGAGGCCTGTTGATCCATCAATAACCATCATATTTCCTGATAACCAAGAAATAACTATCTTCTATATCATCTGATAAAAGACTCTCATGACTGGTTTGCAACTCTAGAGAAAAGTATCAACTACTCTCAAACAACCGCTTGGATCTCAGGATTTCCTCTTCAGTAACCATGTGGATAACTTGAACATTTGTAACCAGAGATTTAAGACAGTACCTTGGGAAATCAGATCCTATCTAGCAGGAAGTGTCCATGGGGTTACATCAACTAGAGAGAACAGCAGAGAACCATGCTCTTTTTTGGCCAGTATGGGGTGATCAAGATTAGAGTTGTTTCCTTCTGTAGGAACTTGTTAAAAACGTGCAGAATCGAGTGGACCATAGGGAATACGTAACACAAGCTGAAATGTCAAGGATTCAGCAGGGCGTCCACTGCCAGTGCTGGATCTTTTCTCTCAAGTAAACACCAATTTTCGTATTTTGCATTTAGAATCAACAGTGTTTTTTGTCATGGGAACTATTAATTCTATTTTACCTATTTATAAACCTATGCGGCACAATTTCTACACTTGTTTTCATTATATTTATTTCTATTTTTTCTCCAAATTTTAAAGCCTTTTCTTTTTCCTGAGAAATGTTTTGGAATGTATGGCCAAACCGGGTGTAATTCAGAATTTTCAGTAGAGAGAAGCATGAGAAGAAGCTTTTCCTAAAGAGGAACTTTGGTCATTTTTTAAAAAGGGAGAAGAGAATAAGTGGAATGTCCCATTTGTGAAGTTCTGCTTTAAGGTGGTGTAATCTATTGTCTTTTTCAACTTTGCCATCTTTCTTCACCAGCCTATCAACTTATCCCCATTTTGTACTCTGCACTTCAACATTACGTCTTAGCGCATTCATTCTTTTTCAAAAAGCCAAGAGATTTTCACAATCTTTATAGATAGGCTGGCTAACCATTAGTAGCCACTAAGGTATGTTAAAGAGATACTGTTACTTTGCCACTGTTTAGCATTCAGGGCTAAGTCAAAATGTCTGTAAAAAAGCTGCCCCACAGACTCATTGACAGCTTCTCTTTAGAGATGTCATAACTTAAACTGCTTTTGTCATAAGAGAATAGGCTACCATTGCTGGCTTCCATCTGAAAACGCTATCTGTCTAGTTATGTCTAACTTACCATAACTAAATTTGCCTTTGCTTCAACGGTCCCGTCCCTCAATCGCATCTTCTGCTGTGTGCCCGTCTTTAGCCATCTTCATTTGTCAGCTTGGGCTGACGTTACTCCTGCACATATGCAAAAAAAGGGCCAGCGGTGTAAGCTGAGCTGCATATGCGCAGCTCAGTTTACATGACGGTGATGACACTTATTGCAGAAAAGACATTGTTTGTGAAAGCAGAGCTTAAAGCGGTTGTAAAGGGTATTTTTAATTATTATTATTTTTTAAATAATAAACTTGGTATACATACCTGCTCTGTGCAATGGTATTGCACAGAGCTGCCTGGAACCTCTTCTTCTGAGGTCCCTAACTGGCGTTCTTGGCTCCTCCTCTTCTTTGTGTGCCACCCTAGGCACTACTGTGGCACACCTGTGGGCTCACTCCTGAGCTGGGCTGTGTGCATGCATTCACACACACAGCGTAGCTTGGCCATGCCCCAGTTCCCTCCTCAAGGGATTTGATTGACAGTAGCAGGAGACAATGGTCTGAGCCTGTAAGCAGGAGAAAGACCATTGTCGCTGCAGATGGGCACAATGATGGATCGAGATAGAACTCAGGTAAATATAAAGGGAGGTGGGTGGGGAGGGGGTGATACAGATAGTGGGACTTTTTTCTACCTTAAAGTGATTGTAAAACCTAGATTTTTTTTAAATTTAAACAACAAACATATTATACTTGCCTGCTCTGTGCAATGGTTTTGCAGAGAGCATCCTCAAACCTCCTCTTCTAGGGTCCCCCACCAGTGCTCCAGGCTCCTCCTTTTCTCTGTGTGCTGCCATAGCAAGTTGCTTGCTAAAGGGGCACACCTGCGGGCCTCTCTAGAGCCGCTCTGCTCCTGCTGCCACCCGAGTCTCTGTGAGAAGAGGGAGAAAGTGGAGAGAAATCTGCAACACTGGATCGCTGATAGGCTCAGGTAAGTGGGAGGGAAATAGTGGGGGTTTTTTTTACTTAATGCAGGGAATGCATTAGGGTAAAAAAAAAAATACCCAGCCTTTAGAACCACTTTAATGCAGTAAAAAATGTCTAGCCTTTAGGACCACTTTAACTCCGTTCCGTCACCTCCAGCAGCCCTGTCCTCTCCCCCTGTCACTAAACACAGAAGGCAGTAAAGGAATTTTCCTTCACTACTCACTTCCTCTACCCAATTTTATACTTGCGTTAGGATATAAGTGCCAACTAAATAAATACATATACATAAATTAATAGTGTAAATATGCAGTACATGTATGACGAGCTGCTGCCTAGTCCAATGAGTAAATATTATACATATGTAAACCCAAAGTTGTGAAAATTGATGATTTGGACCAGTGCACAAAGAAAGGTTCAAAAAGACATGGAAAAATAAGTGCAGTGCTAATGAAGTGAAAAGTACCTGTAAGACTTACAAGGTACTAACAGGGATTAATTGTGAAACGGTACACCTGGAGATCACCGTAGCCAGGTAAAATCATAAATTCATTTGCATGAATAGTGAATAATTAATACTAGAAATTAAAATGATGAACAAGTTGTATGCAGTACTATTGGAATTGAAAGTGCCTAGTGCACCTAGTTTAAAAAAACTAAACATGGTTTTACCGGAGTAATCCAATGAATATACATGAATGAAAACAGGTAATCTGGGAAAAAGTTCAAGGTGCAATAATACAAGAATATCCAGTATATCTAAAGTGCAAAGTGCAAAAAAAGGGGGGTGAATAGTCCAATAGATCCATATAGTGGAAAACAAAAAGTTCATAATGGTGATCTGGGGAAAGAGAAAGTCCCAATACCAGCAGTAATGGTCACATGATGGAAAAGAAATCCACCATCCATGCTTACTGGAGCGTGTGGACTAGATAAGGCATATGCCCAATGAGTCAACCAGGCAGGAGGTATAAACACACCAATATGGGAAGCTTCCACACTACTCTTTCTTCGCCACAACAGGGGATGATCCCTCAGTTCTTGTTGCGACTCAATCTTATAATGACTTGATAAGGTCGGCAATGATAGAAAGCCATCCTGGGCTCAGGGAGAGGAGCAGGCTGAGTCTGGGACAGGAAGAGCCGACACACCGGCCACCGCACATGAGCGGAAGTGATGGGAGAGCTGAACACGCCGTCCTCCTCCTCCAGAGACAGAGCTTGCCTTTTGGTATATCTTTGCTGAGCCTATCAATTCATTATAAGATTGAGCCGCAACAAGGTCGAGGGATCATCCCCTAATGTGGCCAAGAAAGAGTGGCATGGAAGCTTCCCATATTGGTGTGGTTACACCTCCTGCCTGGTTGACTCATTGGGCATATGCCTTATTGAGTCCACAAGCTCCGGTAAGCCTCTTCCAAGTCGGTGGTGGATTTCTTTTCACTATGTGACCCTTACTGCTGGTATTGGGACTTAAGTTCCTTTTCCCTGGATCACCCTTATGAACTTTTCCATTGGATTACTCCGGTGGACCATGTTTTGTTATGTTTAAAAACACAGTGATTGCACTAGGCACTTTCAGTTGTTTGGTTTATTCACTTTATTGCCTATAGGTTTGTTTCTGTACAATCCAATAGTACTGCATACAACTTTTTCATCATTTTCATTTATAGTATTAATTAATCGCTATTCATGCAAATTAATTTCTAAATTTACCTGGCCACGGTGATCGTCCAGGTGTACTGTTTCACAATTAATCACTGTTAGTACCTTGTAAGTCTTACAGGTATTTTTTCACTTCATTAGCGCTGCACTTATTTTTCCATTTCACTACGTAAATGTGTCTATTGTTGTGCTGGCTGCTCCACCATTATTTTTAGGGTACTAGCACAGTATTTTTTTTCTCTGTTGTATTTTCATAAAGACATGGATGGTAAAATGATAATGATTTGGCTTAGAGGGATACCTCCCTGAAAAGTACAACAAAATTTTTACTTACTAAAATATTATTAGAAATATATTTGTATAACATAGTAGATAGCAAACTCTGATCACATGACCCCCTAGTTCTGCATCCTATTTTAAAAGATGTAGCCTAAGAGTTGGAGGCTTATGTTGTTAATACGTGACAGTAGAAAAAGATTTTGCTGAAAAACATTAAAAAGACATGACACAAGAGTAATTTGCTGTAATTAGCTTCTATGGGGAGCAGGAGAGTTGGATAAGTGCTGATGCTGCTGGAGGGCTATTTCTCCAGTATGTCCTCCAAGCCATGATGACACCACAAGTTCATAAATGCTGCTACTTTTTGTTGTGTCACCACTACAGATCTGTTAACTAGGACAACTTATAAAATAGTGCTTCTGGCTGCGAAGCAATAAGAGATTACAATCACCCATTGAAATCAGTTTCTTATGAATTTGGGAAGCACTTGACTCCACTATCTGGGGCAATTGCTGATTGGGTATATTCTTTCCATACCTATCAGCAATGAACCTTCACTATCTGCTGGTTGTTACGCAACTCTGCACTCAGAACTTTAAGCCTTTGTCAGATCAATCTGTTGCTCCACTGACCTCTCTGGAATTTTACATAAAGATCAGCCTGCTGACTCTACTATGGTCTGTTGTTTGCTGTGTTCTGGCTGAGGACATACACTGCTCTAGCATGCTTGCTCCTGGTAACAAAGAGTTTCTACTGAATGCTGTAATAGTCTCCCCTTGAGATAAGTGGTATTGTCTGCCAGCATTGCTCTTCTTTTTCCCTTTTCTCCTCACACAGTAATGAGAGTAGGAAGCCTAGCACATTCATACTGTTCATGGACCTGATAGCCAATCTTGAAAACAGATGACAGTTGGGCTGTACATCATAGACGTGTGCAGCCTACTACATTAGGGTGTGCACACCAAAGCTCAAACACACATGCCTTTCTCTGTAGCCTCAGCTGCACAGGGCAGTGAATGAATGGGAAGTGCTCTGTGCTGAGTGGCTTCCTGTTCATTCGCTAACTGAAGCATCGTAAACACAGTTTACGATGCTTCAGTTATGAATGGACACAGTGAGTGAGTGTGTTTACTGTGTTCATTTAGAAAAGGGAAGGGGCTGTGAATTACATATTTACTAGCCCCTTCTCCCGCTTTCCATCCTGAAACTTCCCCCACAGCAGCCGGGGGGAGAGGAGAGGAGGGAAGCCAGCAGCACTGCAGGGTGTGGGGGCCAGCAAGGGGACGAGCCTGGACAGTAGGGGGAATCGGCACCGCACATAGTGATTAGGGTGTGCGCACCTGGCACACCCCCTGCGCACACCTTTGCTGTACATGCATGTTCAGCTGTTCTCATAGATCTAAATGTCAAGAGGCTATGCTTATAAATCCCATAAATAACGATAGATACCTGAGTATGGGATTGTTAGTTAGTGACTGGAAGCATTTTTCTTTTCATTTCAAACATAGATTTTATAATATGATGAAAAGTGTCTTTACTATCTGTAGCCAGCCATCCATAGAACACAAATTGAAACCTTCACATTGTGTGTACCACTAACAATAGTCACCTAAAGAGGATCCAACACACTTTAACATACCATTTGAAACACAAATCATATGTGCCTCATTTTATTGCTTCAACTTTTTTTGTTAAATTATGCTGCAGAAATGTCTTTATTTATCTAACCTTTTCATTTTATTTTTTCATTATTTTTCATATTGTTCGTTTTGAGCTGTCTTAGTGTTAAATGCTTGAATGCAGTTTAATCATAAATGAATTTAATTCTGCCACATCACGCTTCAATAAATGAGACGGAAATCACCTGATCAGCAAATGTGAAACCTTATAGCCTAACAATGGCTGCTAATCTCATGGCATTACTATATTTTGGCACATAGCATATTAGAATGTATTGCACAGTTATATCTTTTCTTTGTCTTATTGTACGCCTGTTATTCCCAACGCTACTTAGGTTTTGTTTAATTTTTCATAAAGCTCCCACTGGATTTCCGTTGAATGGAGTCTAGGTTTGTAAGATCATATTTGAAACATGAATAGATGCTGGATGCCAAAGCATTGTGGGTAAAAAGATAATAAAATCTCTCAGATGTTCCTTTTTACTGTGTGGAGTACATTCCACCTTAATGTCATAATTGTTTCCTCACTACATGTGGCTTATTCGAATATGATTCCAGGATTACCTTGAAATGTGTTTTTCAGCTATTTCACGCAGTAATTAATCTTTGTTAGGAAGAAAGATCCAAGGAAGCCAGAGTTAGGAATGGGTTTTATGCTGGATTACTGTTTTGTGTTAAAAGAGATATTGGTATAGTACACAATGACTGACAAAGCTTCTATATTATCGTTTTGGAAAGAGGCATTAGCAAGTACCTTGTATGATTAGGATACAATTGAATTGTTTTGATCTGCCTTTGAACTTTTACCCTAATTTTATGTTGGAAAAAGACGAGTGTTAGAGATCACCATTAAATGCAGATATGAACTTGTCAAGAAGAGGTAATTACAGCACTCTACTGAGTGATCTTCCAGATCAGTTCCAAACAGAAAAAAGTGTGTCATAGATACAGTATCTCACAAAAGTACACCCCTAAAATTTTTGTAAATATTTTATATCTTTTCATGTGACAACACTGAAGAAATTATACTTTGCTACAATGTAAAGTAGTGAGTGTACAGCTTATATAACAGTGTAAATTTGCTGTCCCCTCAAAATAACTCAACACAGAGCCATTAATGTCTAAACTGCTGGCAACAAAAGTGAGTACACCCCAAAGTGAAACTGTCCAAATTGGGCCCAAACTGTCAATACTTTGTGTGGCCAGCATTTTTTTCCAGCACTGCCTTAACCCTTTTGGGCATGGAGTTCAGCAGAGCTTCACAGGTTTCCACTGGAGTCCTCTTCAACTCCTCCATAATAACATCACGGAGTTGGTGGATGTTAGACACCTTGCACTCCTCCACCTTCTGTTAGAGGATGCCCCAAAGATGCTCAATAGGGTTTAGGTCTGGAGACATGCTTGGCCAGTCAGCACCTTTACCCTCAGCTTTTTTAACAAGGCAGTGGTCGTCTTGGGGGCGTGTTTGGGGTTGTTATCATGTTGATACACTGCCCTGCAGCCCAGTCTCCGAAGGGAGGGGATCATGCTCTGCTTCAGTATGTCCCAGCACATGTTGGCATTCATGGTTCCCTCAATGAACTGTAGCTCCTCAGTGCCTGTAGCACACATGCAGCCCCAGACCATGACACTCCAACCACCATGCATGACTGTAGGCAAGACACACTTGTCTTTGTACTCCTCACCTGGTTGCCACCACACATGCTTGACACCATCTTAACCAAATAAGTTTATCTTGGTCTCATCGGACCACAGGACATGGTTCCAGTAATACATGTCCTTAGTCTGCTTGTCTTCAGCAAACTGTTCATGGGCTCTCTTGTGCATCATCTTTAGAAGAGGCTTCCTTCTGGGACGACAGCCATGCAGACCAATTTGATGCAGCGTGAGGCGAATTGTCTGAGCACTGACAGGCTGACCCCCCCACCCCTTCAACCTCTGCAGCAATGCTGGCAGCACTTATATGTCTATTTCCCAAAGACAACCTCTGGATATGACGCTGAGCACGTGCACTCAACTTCTTTGGTCGACCATGGCGAGGCCTGTTCTGATTGGAACCTGTCCTGCTAAACCGCTGTATGGTCTTAGCCACCATGCTGCAGCTTAGTTTCAGAGTCTTGGCAATCTTCTTATAGCCTAGGTCATCTTTATTTAGTGCATCAATTCTTTTTTTCAGATCCTCAGAGAGTTATTTGCCATGAGGTGCCATGTTGAACTTCCAGTGACCAGTATGAGAGAGTGAGAGCGATAACACCAAATGTAACACACCTGCTCCCCATTCACACTTGAGACCTTGTAACACTAATGAGTCACATAACACTGGGGAGGGAAAATGGCTAATTGCGCCCAATTTGGACATTTTCGCGTAGGGGTGTACTCACTTTTGTTGCCAGCGGTTTAGACAATAATGGCTGTTTGTTGAGTTATTTTGAGGGAACAGCAAATTTACACTGTTATACAAGCTGTACACTCACTACTTTACATTGCAGCAAAATGTCATTTCTTCAGTGTTGTCACAAGAAAAAATATTTACAAAAATGTGAGGGGTGTACTCACTTTTGTAAGATACTGTATACAGGGCTCAAAATTTCAAGTCCTGAGCTACTAACAAGGCCTCAAGGGTTACTCGCCACCAGTTGCCCCAGCCGCCCCGCCCCTAAACACGCCCTCATAAATTCTCATGGAATGACACTTAAATGTTTTATGAAGAATTGAGTTATAAAAATAAATGTTAACAACAACTTTATCCGTGCCCACCAATGCAGGCTGCCTGTGCCCACCAATGCAGCCTTGTGCCCACCAATGCAGCCATGTGCCCACCAATGCAGCCATGTGCCCACTTTGCAGCCTTGTGTCCACCAATGCAGCCTTGTGCCTACCATGCAGCTGTGTGCCCACCAATGCAGCCGTGTGTCCACCAATGCAGCCGTGTGTCCACCAATGCAGCCGTGTGTCCACCAATGCAGCCATGTGCCCACCAATGCAGTCTTATGCCCACCATGCAGCCTTGTGTCCACCAATGCAGCCTTGTGTCCACCAATGCAGCCTTGTGCCCACCATGCAGCTTTGTGCCCACCATGCAGCCTTGTGCCCACCATGCAGCCGTGTGCCCTCCAATGCAGCCGTGTGTCCACCAATGCAGCCGTGTGTCCACCAATGCAGCCTTGTGCCCACTAATGCAGCCTTATGCCCACTAATGCAGCCTTGTACCCACAACGAAGCCTTGTGTCCACCAATGCAGCCTTGTGCCCACCATGCAGCCTTGTGCCCACCATGCAGCCGTGTGTCCACTATGCAGCCTACCTGTGCAGGGGAGGAAAGGAACAGGAGAGCCGCCCAGATCAGAGCGCAGCGCAGGAAACACAGAGATAACAGCTTTCATTTCAATTGCTGTGTTCCCGCCACTCAACGTCATATACAGCCCCGTTCCCTGGCTGGGGAACTTTCATTGACAGATCACCCGTCACCAGGATTGGACGGGTGATCTGTCTATCAAAGTCCCGGGACCAGGAGGAGGTGCTGTATCTGACAGCGAGCGGTGGGGAACATGGCTTATGAAATGAAAACGGTTATCGCTGTGTTTCCTGTGCTGCGCTCTGATCACCTTGGGCGGCTCTCTCTCTCTTCCCCTCCATGAGTGCTGGGACAAGGACTCCCATTCCACTCAGGCTGCGAGCAGGCGAGTGGATTTTTTGAGGGCTGCTGCATATATATATATATATATATATATATATATATATATATATATATATATATATCTCTACACACACACAGCGGGTAAAATAAGTGCTAAACACTGTTTCTAGGTAAATATATTTCTAAAGGTATATATGCAATAATAACTAATGCGCAAAAACCACAATAGGACAAAATAGACAAGGAGCCGCCAACATAAATGGTATACTCACATAACCTAACTTGACATATGATAGAAAATATGTAGCGCTACCTCAGTCCCAACATGACAAACATTAATGGTTAATACGTACAAAATATAAATAGGTAAGGCTCCGTACAACACTGTGTACATGTAGAGTGCAAAACCAAAGAAATAATTTAATTTCACATCCAGTATAGTGGAGAATCCAATCCCACATGGCACAGTGTACTCAATAAATCATAAATAGTGTCTCCAAAATTATCCAATCAATAGTGCACGTGAAAAATAACCGGATACTAAAAAATCATATTAATGGCAGCCATGTTCACACATGTGTGATTCACAGATGTGATAAAGCAGTGCGACTTCTCACAATTTGACGAAGTGCAATGTGCGTGATCCAAAAATAAAACTCAAAAACCAAATAACCATAAAGTAAACACTTCACAGCTATAACCTTCAAACAAAATTGCAACATGTAGTGAATATTACTAAAGTTGATAAATTTCACGAATTTGCGATTCACATATGCAAAACTCAATGCGACTGGAGAAATGTAAAATTCCTACTAAAGTGCAATATGCATATAATAATAATAATAATAAAATTCATAACAAATGTAATGTGCAAAGATTCCTCGAGCATGCAATTCACATATCTAGTAATTAAATAATAACAAACTTATAATTATAATTAGTAATAAAGTGCCACGTGTTTAAATAAATAAAATAATATTCAGTGAAAAAATATCAATTATATTGTGAGTTCATATCTTAAAAAAATGATTGATAAAAATATTCCGGTGTAATCCAACAATATATGAGTGCGGCTTCTAATAACGCTCCCAAAAAATACGAAAAAAATATAAAAAAGTGCTGGTGCAGTGATGGAAAAAACAAACGTCTTATGAATAATTCATCCAATCCTGTTCCCAAGTGCGATGTGCAGTGACCACGGTGATCGTTTCCTCCAGCCTCTCACCTGCAGTGGCGGCCCCCAGATGGGACGAGTCACGCTTATGCCCACAGGTGGGAAGGGATAATATCTCTAGAACAGCTTCCCCACAATGCAGCTCCCGATCAAGATGTCAACTCCCTTGCGAGTGGGATTGGAGCAGGATGGGATGGTATTTGCCCTCACTTCATCGATAATTGCGACAAAGTACCCCGAATTAGTGGGTCCTACTCTAGTAATAGAATGGAAGGTCCTTTGCCTCAACCATGGCAGCTGAACTCCTCTATGTGGGAGAACTGAAGGACGTATTAATCATTAATATTTCTAAAGGTGCTATTGACATGAAATTTTCACCACATGTCAGTAACAACCCATGTGGGGCTGGCCCAAGACATTGTGCTGCCTGGGTCCAAGAATTAAATGTTGCCCCCCTCCCCACAAAAAAAAATCACGCCCACCATAAGGCCCCCACATCGATTATTTTATATCATGATAATTAAAACTAAAATTAAATGTAAATAAAAATAAATAAATGTGGCACTTTCTTAGTGATCAAAGAACTAATGCTATATAAATAATCAAGTGAAATGATAATTAAAATAAATAATTCATCAATACCAAAATAAAGTGCTAAGTGTAAGCAATCCTCAATACAAAAATAAGTGTAAATATTCACAGTACAAAGTATTAATATATACCTCAAATATAGTAATGCAATAATAAATAAATATGACTAGTGTAATAATAACTTGTGACAAAAAGTCCATAAAGTGCTTGGTGCAGTCAATCATCAGTGCTCAGGAATAGTTCATACACAGTGTCACCGATCACAGTGCAGACCAATATAACAAATTCCTAAATGGTGCTTTCACCATCCGTGTGTACAGTGTGCCCAGGGCCGGTCCGAGGCGGGGTGCACGGGGTGCAGTGCACCCCAGCGCCAGAGAGGTGGGGGCGCTGTAGTGCCAGAGTGCTCCCTTCCCTCTTCCTCCTCTTGTTTGTGTCCTGCGGCGCCTTTCCGCTGGTGTTCTAAGAAGAAAGGCGCCGCTGTATTCAGTGCTCAAGCCCCTCCCTCCTTCAGCCAGCCGAAGATGAGAAGGGAGGCAGAGCGGCTGGTCTCTGTGTGGAGAGAGACCAGCCGTGCAGTGAGTGATGTCGCGGGGGGAGGGGGAGCGGAGCGGTCCGTGCTGACACATTCTCCTCCTCTCTGTGTCTCTCACTCCTGCTGTGTACTCTTCTGTTCTCCACCCGGGTGGCGCGGCTGCACACTCTCCTCTCCAGCTGCCGCCCGGGTGTTTTTATCATTATGTACTGTACCCTAATGGAGGGGGGGGGTCTGTAGTAATGGAGGAGGGGTCCTGCCCTGGGGGGTCATTACTAATAGAGGGGGGCTCTGTCCTGGGGGGTCTGTAGTAATGGAGGGGGACTCTGTCCTGGGGGGTCTGTAGTAATGGAGGGGGGGGGGGCTCTGTCCTGGGGGGGGGTCTGTACTAATGGTGGGGGTCCTGCCCTGGGGGGGTCTGTAGTAATGGAGGGGGGCTCTGTCCTGGGGGGTCTGTAGTAATGGAGGGGGGCTCTGTCCTGGGTGGTCTGTAGTAATGGAGGGGGGCTCTGTCCTGGGGGGTCTGTAGTAATGGAGGGGGGCTCTGTCCTGGGGGGTCTGTAGTAATGGAGGGGGGCTCTGTCCTGGGTGGTCTGTAGTAATGGAGGGGGGTCCTGCCCTGGGGGGTCTGTAGTAATGGTGGGGGGCTCTGTCCTGGGGGGTCTGTACTAATGGAGGGGGCTCATGCCCTGGGTGCTATGTAGTAATGGAGGGGGTCTGTAGTAATGGAGGGGGGCTCCGTCCTGGGGGGTCTGTAGTAATGGAGGGGGCTCTGTCCTGGAAGGTCTGTAGTAATGGAGGGGGGCTCTGTCCTGGGGGTCTGTACTAATGGAGGGGGGTCCTGCCCTGGGGGGTCTGTACTAATGGAGGGGGGTCCTGCCCTGGGGGGTCTGTAGTAATGGAGGGGGGCTCTGTCCTGGGGGGTCTGTAGTAATGGAGGGGGGCTCTGTCCTGGGGGGTCTGTAGTAATGGAGGGGGTCTGTAGTAATGGAGGGGGGTCTGTCCTGGGGGGTCTGTAGTAATGGAGGGGGACTCTGTCCTGGGGGGTCTGTAGTAATGGAGGGGGGCTCTGTACTGGGGAGTCTGTAGTAATGGAGGGGGCCTCTGTCCTGGGGGGTCTGTATTAATGGAGGGGGGTCCTGCCCTGGGAGGTCTGTAGTAATGGAGGGGGGGGCTCTGTCCTGGGGGGTCTGTAGTAATGGAGGGGGGTCTGTCCTGGGGGGTCTGTAGTAATGGAGGGGGGCTCTGTCCTGGGGGGTCTGTAGTAATGGAGGGGGGTCTGTAGTAATGGAGGGGGGCTCTGTCCTGGGGGGTCTGTAGTAATGGAGGGGGACTCTGTCCTGGGGGGTCTGTAGTAATGGAAGGGGTGCTCTGTCCTGGGGGGGTCTGTACCAATGGAGGGGGGGTCCTGCCCTGGGGGGTCTGTAGTAATGGAGGGGGGCTCTGTCCTGGGGGGTCTGTAGTAATGGAGGGGGGTCTGTCCTGGGGGGTCTGTAGTAATGGAGGGGGGCTCTGTCCTGCGGGTTCTGTAGTAATGGAGGGGGCTCTGTCCTGGGGGGGTCTGTAGTAATGGAGGGGGGTCTGTCCTGGGGGGTCTGTAGTAATGGAGGGGGGTCTGTCCTGGGGGGTCTGTAGTAATGGAGGGGGGGTCTGTCCTGGGGGGTCTGTAGTAATGGAGGGGGGCTCTATCCTGGGGGGTCTGTAGTAATTGAGGGGGGCTCTGTCCTGGGGGGTCTGTAGTAATGGAGGGGGGCTCTGTCCTGGGGGGTCTGTAGTAATGGAGGGGGGCTCTGTCTTGGGGGGTTTGTAGTAATGGAGGGGGGCTCTGTCCTGAGGGTCTGTAGTAATGGAGGGGGGCTCTGTCCTGGGGGGTCTGTAGTAATGGAGGGGGACTCTGTCCTGGGGGGTCTGTAGTAATGGAGGGGGGCTCTGTCCTGGGGAGTCTATACTAATGGAGGGGGGTCTGTCCTGGGGGTCTGTATTAATGGAGGGGGGGTCTGTCCTGGGGGGGTCTGTACTAATGGAGGGGGGGGGTCTGTCCTGGGGGGGTCTGTACTAATGGAGGGGGGTTTTCCTGGGGGGGTCTGCACTGTGTAAGGTCTGTACTTAGGGAGGGGTTTATACTTAGTGCAGGTTCTGCACTGATGGAGGGGGTCTATACTTAGTGGAGGGGGTCTATACTTAGTGGAGGGGGTCTGTACTGAAGGGCGATTATAGTTGGTGGAAGGGGGGTGACCCCAACCATAGTGATGCCAATGCAGCTGCGGGCTCTTCTTTCCCCCCTCCCTCTCCCCCCTCCCTCTCCCTCTTGCGCACGCTGCTGTACTAGTGAGCAGCGCTTGCCAGCACAGCTGCCCACTATGTATCTTCCCCTGCCTTCATATACCCAGGGAAGAAACAGAATAGAAAAAGGAGCAGAGAAGAGGATTGTGGGACATGTAGTCCCGAGGACTGGCAGCCCCACTGTAACACAGAAACTGCAGCTCACACAGCATGCTCAGCTAAATGGGAGAGAGAGAGAGATACAGGAGCCTGGGAAAGCTTTCAGGGAAATACACCCAGGACTCCAGAGGGAGCGGACAGTGCTGAGAGAACCCCGCTGACCTGCGCCACCAGAGGGAAAGCCACACAGCCTAGCGCCATCCCTGGCAGAGAAAGGAATGGAGTCATTGCCGGAATATAGATCTGGGCTCTACACAGCGGAGTCGCCACGGGCAATTCAGAGTGAGCTGACTCCTGATCAGAGGAACCACCGCTGTATCGCTGGGTCAGGTGAGAGGGCCGATCGGCCATTATCTACTAACGTCCATAGGAACTGCAGTCTCTGATCATCTCCTTTTTTATGTCTGCAGTCTCTAATCATCTCCTGTACTATGTCTGCAGTCTCTGATCATCTCCTGTAGTATGTCTGCAGTCTCTGATCATCTCCTGTATTATGTCTGCAGTCTCTGATCATCTCCTGTATTATGTCTGCAGTCTCTGATCATCTCCTGTATTATGTCTGCAGTCTCTGATCAACTCTTGTATTATGTCTGCAGTCTCTGATCATCTCCTGTATTATGTCTGCAGTCTCTGATCAACTCCTGTATTATGTCTGCAGTCTCTGATCATCTCCTGTAGTATGACTGCAGTCTCTGATCATCTCCTGTACTATGTCTGCAGTCTCTGATCATCTCCTGTAGTATGTCTGCAGTCTCTGATCATCTCCTGTACTATGTCTGCAGTCTTTGATCATCTCTTATATCCTGTCTGCAGTCTCTGATCATCTCCTGTATTATGTCTGCAGTCTCTGATCATCTCCTGTATTATGTCTGCAGTCTCTGATCATCTCCTGTAGTATGACTGCAGTCTCTGATCATCTCCTGTACTATGTCTGCAGTCTCTGATCATCTCCTGTAGTATGTCTGCAGTCTCTGATCATCTCCTGTATTATGTCTGCAGTCTCTGATCATCTCCTGTAGTATATCTGCAGTCTCTGACCTTCTCCTGTACTATGTCTGCAGTCTTTGATCATCTATTATATCCTGTCTGCAGTCTCTGATCATCTCCTGTAGTATGTCTGCAGTCTCTGATCATCTCTTGTACTATGTCTGCAGTCTCTGATCATCTCTTGTACTATGTCTGCAGTCTCTGATCATCTCCTGTAGTATGTCTGCAGTCTCTGATCATCTCTTGTACTATGTCTGCAGTCTCTGATCATCTCTTGTAGTATGTCTGCAGTCTCTGATCATCTCCTGTATTATGTCTGCAGTCTCTGATCATCTCCTGTATTATGTCTGCAGTCTCTGATCATCTCCTGTATTATGTCTGCAGTCTCTGATCATCTCCTGTAGTATGACTGCAGTCTCTGATCATCTCCTGTACTATGTCTGCAGTCTCTGATCATCTCCTGTAGTATGTCTGCAGTCTCTGATCATCTCCTGTATTATGTCTGCAGTCTCTGATCATCTCCTGTAGTATATCTGCAGTCTCTGACCTTCTCCTGTACTATGTCTGCAGTCTTTGATCATCTATTATATCCTGTCTGCAGTCTCTGATCATCTCCTGTAGTATGTCTGCAGTCTCTGATCATCTCTTGTACTATGTCTGCAGTCTCTGATCATCTCTTGTACTATGTCTGCAGTCTCTGATCATCTCCTGTAGTATGTCTGCAGTCTCTGATCATCTCTTGTACTATGTCTGCAGTCTCTGATCATCTCTTGTAGTATGTCTGCAGTCTCTGATCATCTCCTGTATTATGTCTGCAGTCTCTGATCATCTCCTGTATTATGTCTGCAGTCTCTGATCATCTCCTGTATTATGTCTGCAGTCTCTGATCATCTCCTGTATTATGTCTGCAGTCTCTGATCATCTCCTGTATTATGTCTGCAGTCTCTGATCATCTCCTGTATTATGTCTGCAGTCTCTGACCATCTTCTGTATTATGTCTGGGGGCTCTTTCTAACAGACTCTCTAACAGAAGCCCTCTCTGTGTGCATCAGAGAGACTCCCCTCCAGGTCTCATTAGTGTACCCTCTTCCTGTATTTTCTTTATTAAAAGATCACAGGAGGATCCCAGGGTAACAAAGACTTCTTAGGGGAGCATCTCTGTGTTTGAGTCGTTGCCATAGAAACATTTGTAAAGGGGAGGAGTTGGTAAGATGACCACGCCCATGTGGGGGCGCCAGAAATATTTCTGCACCCAGGCGCCGGTGACCCTAGGATCGGCCCTGAGTGTGCCCCAGCCTCTCACCTCAAAGGAAGACCCCTACGGGTCTAGTTGCACCAATGATGAATCTTCCATATGCATCCACAGCAGTAAGATCTCTCCTTGTGGTCCTCTATTAGATAGGACAGCGGTGTTCACAGATACAGGCAGGAATTTCCATGAAAACATAACTATCTCCTCCACCACCACCACTTTTCTCTAACAAGGCCAGCTGGAGCGCTCCTTTCACTCTCCATACCCAGGTAGTCGGGTGCATCCAGGAGGAGAGAAAAGATCCTGGGAGAGAGGCACATGAGAGTTCAAGGAGAGGACAGTGGGAGAGAACACTGCTAAAAGACTCCAGGGAGGACAACTGGTGGCAGCACAGGACAACTGGTGAGTGAAGCACAGTCAGGAGGACTGGGGTGGCACATCTGAGAGAACTGTGAGTTTGCAGTTTGTGATGCGTGCAGAACCAGAAGAGAAGACTGTGGGAAGGGCAGTGTATAGAGGTCATTGCAGTCAGGCTAGCACCAAGAATTTTCTATTTCCTACACTATACGGGCCTGCGGTTCCGGCCTGCAAAAGGCAATTCACTGAGGCCTGGCTGAATTAGTGTCAGGTCCAACCATGTGGTGCTAGCTAGAGCAGTAATGGTCTGCAGCAAGTGAAGTGCTGGAGGAGTAAAGGAAAAAGGTCTTAAGCAAGAGTTGTGCTGGAGAGAAAACTGGAGTGTATATACAGGAGTGTATAGAGAAGTACCAAGAAAGCTACCCTAAATCATTCTGGGCATCCCATAATTTCCCCCTTTCCCATCCAAAAACTAAGCTTATGGACTGTTCTATGTCTCTGAGTGTCTGAGAGATGAATGCCGGGCTGCGCAGGGTGACAGGTGAACCACAATATTCAGCAACCCCTATGGGGGCATGGCTACATAAATTTATCAGGAAGTCAGATTTACATGCAACAGCACCCTGTCTATATGCAAAATTATATGACATATCATTATGTTCTTAAGGTCTGATATGAATATTAAGGGGAACCCCGAACCAAAATGTAAAAAAAAAAAAGCGTGGGGGTTCTCTTAAAACCCATACCAAAAAAAATGGATTTTGGGGGGACCCCTATGCCATTTTTTTTTTAAATTTTGGCGCAGGGTTCCCCCTAAAATCCATATCAGACCTGAAGGGTCTGGTATGGATTTTGGGGGGCCCCTATGCCATTTAAAAAAAAAATGGCGCAGGGTTGGATGGATTTTAAGGGGAACCCTGTGCCAGGTTGCGTGTTTGGATAAGGGTCTGGTATTGATTTGGGGAGGGGGGACCCCTACACCACTTTTTAAAATTTTGGCGCAGGGTTCCCCCTAAAATCCATACCAGACCTGAAGTGTCTGGTATGGATTTTGGGGGGGACCCCTACGCCATTTTTTTAAAAAAATTGGCGCAGGGCTCCCCTTAATTTCCATATTAGACCTGAAGGGCCTGGTATGGATCTTAGGGGGACCCCCACGCAATGTTTTTTAAAATTTTGGTTCGGGGTTCCCCTTAATATTCATACCAGACCCAAAGGGCCTGGTAATGGACTGGGGGATTCCATGCTCTTTTTTCAAAACCCGACCCGAGAATTCATTACAGCCGCGATCAGTTTTAAATGACAATTTTTCTTTTAGAAATGTCATTTTGACGTGGTACTGTTCTAAACACGGGAAAAATGCGCCACTTTGCAGGCATACTATAGACACCCCCCAGGCACGATAATTAAAAGGAATATTTCATTTTTATTGTTTCACTTTAAGCATTAAAAAAAAATCACTGCTCTCGAAAAAATGGCTGTTTTTTTAAAAAAAATTTGCATTGATACATGTCCCCTGGGGCAGGACCCAGGTCCCCAAACACTTTTTATGACAATAACTTGCATATAAGCCTTTAAAATTAGCACTTTTGATTATTCATGTTCGTGTCCCATAGACTTAACGGTGTTTGTGTGTTCTGCCAAATTTTTTTCCTGTTCGCATGTTCTGCTGCGAACCGAACAGGAGGGTGTTCAGCTCATCCCTACTAGCTACATACCCTCCAAAATTACTAATAATGATTTTTATGGGTTTTTGGTTTATTTTATTATTTATTTTCTTTCTACGCATTTATTTTGCATTTCAATCTAAAAGGTCCCATACCCACAGCTTTAAAAAAAAACTCACGCAGGACCTTGCTGCCAGCAAAGTTGTGAACAAGGCCTGCAAGGCTGAAACACGTTTACATCTGCTGTCTGTGTTTTTTATGGAGAATCAATACATTTTGAAGATTTTAAATAGCAAGCAAGGAGTTGCAAAGAGTGTTTTCTCCTGTGTAAAAAGTGATCCGTACTGCATTTTGTGACCCATGATAAATGCTTAAGTATCACTGTCTTTGCTCAGGCTATCAAGGTCCAATGAGCTGGATGCCGCTGACTAGTGAGGGTACAGGCTGAGGAAAGATCCATCTAGACCCAAAGCATGCTGTAGAAACAGGAAGAGATAGTTCTCCATTATTAAGCCCGGGGGCAGGGTGAAACATGTTGGAGTTGTGGTCTAGATGAATCGAGCTGAGGCTGCTTTTACTGCTAACCTCTCGGGCCAGGCAAGGTGTGTGGCGGCTGGGCTATCTCTTCCTGTTTTCTGCACCGTACTGCATTTTAACTCAAACATACTAGTGTCCATACGAGTTGAGATACTATGTACTATGTAGTCATTCTGCACATATGCCACTCTGGCCTACACATTGTTGATCTTTACATCTCATCCTGAATGTGCCATTCATGCAACAGTGGCGGGGCATGTGCAGAATGACCTTGGCATTCAGTCATTCTGAATGACAACACACTGCTGATTTACACAAATGTTTACAGACATACAGCATTAAATATGGTCTGTGGACATAGAATTTTCTTTATTTTGGTTTACACAAGTAAACGCTAAAACTGAGCTGTGTGAATTGACTCCTTCTACATTCAGATCTGTACACTGCTGGCTATTGTATTCAACAGTCGGGACGCCAGAGGATACCCAAATGCAAAGAGACTTCTGAACAGTGATTGTGGGTTGGTGGTCCTCAAAGGTGTACAAAGAAAGAAGGAAGCAAGGCTTCTAAAAGTCCAACTAGAAAAAAGAGAGACAGGAGGGCCCTTAGCAGTATATGGATGGTATTGGTTGAAAACGTACAGAGCTGAAAAGGAAAAGTAGGTAAAAAAAAAAAGAAAACAACTTACATTTGGCAAGGTTGCAAATGACCAATTGTTATTGTAGATGCAACCTTTTGAGGATGCATGTAGAGAATATCTCTGCCTCCATGTAGGACAAAAGGTAGGTTGTTCTTGATGCCTCAGAGAACAAGGTCCTACGTTCTCATGGGGGGATGGGATGATAGGCTGGTTTGGAGAGAAGTTAAAAGTCCCACTGACTGTTAGAATTAGAATGGCAGCTGAGTCAATTTTTAAATTGCTTTTTCCCAAACTGAATGGTGCTTGTGGTGACACTCACAGAAGAAATTAGCCAAAATCTGAGCCATCTATGGCCAGCCTCAGAAAGGAGGCTGGAACACCATAGATTACTTCACAAAGCTGCTCAGCTCCAGAGAGTGCCTGATTTTCTCTAAGTTGACAAAAACATTATAAGCCATAAGCACGCTTTAGGGGGTAGAGCTGCAAGGAATTACCGGCAGGGAAAAGGTCCCGGTTGTGCTGGTGCAAGCACTGAAACCCAGTATAGACACCACATGCCCTGGGACCATGGCAGCCATGAAAATAAATGGTACTGTATCAGGTAAACCAGTACAGTTGGAGAATCTATACCATGACCCGGATAAATGAAAAGTTTCTCAGACAGGAAGTGATTGAAAATCTGCCCAGCCAGTGCACAGTCAGCAATAAAAAGCCAGACAGACATTCTAATGCCCCGTAAACACGGTCGGACATTGATCGGACATTCCAACAACAAAATCCTAGGATTTTTTCCGACGGATGTTGGCTCAAACTTGTCTTGCATACACACGGTCACACAAAGTTGTCGTAAAATCCGATCATTCTGAACGCGGTGACGTAAAACACGTACGTCGGGACTATAAACGGGGCAGTAGCCAGTAGCTTTCATCTCTTTATTTATTCTGAGCATGCGTGGCACTTTGTGCGTCGGATTTGTGTACACACGATCGGAAATTCTGACAACGGATTTTGTTATCGGAAAATTTTATAGCCAGCTCTCAAACTTTGTGTGTCGGAAAATCCGATGGAAAATGTGTGATGGAGCCTACACATGGTCGGAATTTCCGACAACTAGGTCCTATCACACATTTTCCGTCGGAAAATCTAACCGTGTGTACGGGGCATAACCCTTCCATGCCCATCCAAAAAAAAAGAGAGAGAATTTAATTTGAGTTACACTTTTGCTATGTCACAATGAAATGGTAAAACATATGCCCTCTCGTTTACAAAGATTATTATTTGCTAGTAGATTCTTTAAAGTGTTACTAAACCCACAACAGTAAAATCAGTCTGTATATGCAGTAAAGCATGCTTCTTATATTCACTGTGGAACCTAAGGGGTTAATCCTCCGCATTGCGTAAAAAATTGTGTAAAAAATCCTGTCTTCTCTGAACCTTCCCATGATAATTTCCTGATAACACGGAGCCTATGGAGTCAGGCTGCACATGCTCAGTATGGTGTGTATTCCTAGACAGTTATTTTTTTTTTCTTGAGAGATTGAATGTGATCAGCTCAGGGCCAATCAGCACTGTGCAAACAGGGTAACGGGTCTTGCAGTCTCATAGGACAGTCAGAAAACTCCTCCTACTAGCTTTAATCAGTGCTTGGCTGGACACTGCTAGAAGTCACAAGACTGCTCTAACTGCTAATAAGAAAAGGTATTTAGCAATTTATATTTACTAAAATAATTGCATTTCCATGTTCTGAGTACTATGGGAGACCAGATATAGTGAATGCAGGGTCCTGGGTTTAGTATTATTTTGGGCGTATTATTTCCAGACATTACTGCTGAATAGAAATTGCATTAATATTGGCACTGGAAATGACTGGGGGCATTTTTATCAAAACATTGAAAGATCATTGGCTCCCTCTAACTAAAGAGCATGTCTAACATCCACAGAACCTATCTGTTTCTTATGTAAATGATGACAAGTTCTTGGCTGCAAAAACTGTTTGGTCAGCTTTAGCCCAAAAAAATTGCAATACATTTCACAGATATGTTATGATAAAAAAAAAAACCTTGTTAGCCATCCACAAGGAGAATAAAAGTTCACACAAGAATTGCTTCTGTCTTACAGCACATTTGTGTATCTAGGGCCTTCCACACTGGTTGATATTTTTCCCAACTTAACCTCCTGCCAGGATCTGATGCACAAGTACACCAGGCAAATGACTGACGGACTTGTTAGATAATATTGTTACAGAAAATGTCATGTCAGATGGCTTTTATCATGCAGGCTAGATATCTAGTAGGAGCAGTGATAATAAACACTTTACTAAGCAGCTTTTATTATTCTTTATCCAGAATAGGTTTTGGTCATAGGTTTCTGGTTAATTTTACTTTTTAAGCTTGTAAGTTTATACATTGTATATCATTTGTGTAAAAATGTGTATTTATGTATTGTTGTTTTATTTATTTCACAAATAATCTTTCTTAAAAAGACTAGTTGCCTGTCTGTGATGCTGATATTTTGGCTTCGGTACATTCTGGATTACTAAGGCTGGCCAGAGTTGGTTCATATTCTTTCGATCAGCTAGCAGAAAAGAACGGATTCCCCATCCACACATGCTAGATGTGAGCTGTATGGAGGAATCCTTCCCACTGTGCCATTGTAATTTGACAGCAAGGCCCTCTGCTGCAAAAAGAGAGGTATGGACAGCAGAGAGAGAGAGACATCTTTTTACCCCTATACAAATCATCAGTGAGACCTCATCTGGAATATGCAGTGCAGTTTTAGGCACCAGTTCTCAAAAAGGATATCGGGGGAACTGGAGAAAGTGCAGAGAAGAGCAACCTTATGTATGATCAACATGTATACATGCATAAGTGGTCCATATAGTGAATTTGGTGTTTAATTATTCACTTTAAATTTCATCTCAGAAAGCAAGGGAGCAGTCTTTATGTCTGCAGGAAAAGAGATTTCATCTCCAAATACGGAAAGGTTTCTTCACAGTAAGAGCTGTGAAAATGTGGAATAGACTCCCTCAAGAACTGGTTCTGGACAGCACAGTAGATTGCTTTAAGAAGGGTCTGGATTGCTTTTCTAAATGTACATAATATAACTGGACATATTTAGGTAAAGTTGATCCAGGGAATATCCGATTGCCTCTTGGGGGATCAGAAAGGAATTGCTGGAGCAAATTGGATCATGCTTTGCTGGGGTGGTTTGCCTTCCTCTGGATCAACTGTGGGTATAGGATTGCGTATATAAAGATTATATGATTTTCTTTTCTTCCCTTTTATTGGTTGAACAAGATGGGCTTGTATCTTTTTCAACCAGACTAACTATATAACTATGTAAGCTGCTGATCGACAGAAGTTTTCCAACCCCTGACTGCTTGTGTGCAGGGAACCTAACAGGAAAGACAAATGGGGATTCTGAATTCTGACATTTCTTTCACTCACAACATGCTTCTTTTAGGTTTGTGGCTCAGAAATGTTAAAGCCAGACAACCAGGCAAACAGCATTTTCAGAAGAAGGCCATCAATGATATTCCCTATAGTTTTTTTTCATGACAGTCATATTTTAAAGATACACCATCATTTTCATATGTAGCCAAAGGCTAGGCCCAAGCACTGTAGCATGACCAAGAGAGTGATGTCATCACTCTCCCAGATTTCTGTTCAGCAAACTGGCTGAAGGGGAGAAAAAGAATTATATTCCTCCATGTTTAACATGTATGGAGAAATCTATATATTTTCTCCTGTTTGGCCTGCTTCAATACCCAGACAGTGGCTGACAGTGGCATGGAGGTCAGGGATGCCTTTCCAAAGTACAGAATTTTGTAAACTAACCACTAGAGTTTTGGTTTTGACAAAACAGCTGTTGAAATAAAGGGGTTGCTTTACTAAAGGGAAAAAGACTGTTCACTTTGCAAGGGAATTGTTCCCCAGAACTTAGCAAAATGCTGTGAAATTTCACTGTGCAAAGAATACCCAATCACATGCAAGGGATTAAAAAAAAAAAAACTTTTGCACATCATGGAAGTCAGCAGAGCTTCACCTTATTTACTAAGCTCTGGGGAAAATTCCTTCGCAAAGTGCAAATTCCCTTGCCAAGTAAACAGTTTATTTGCCTATTTAGTAAATCAATCCTACAACATCAGCCACATAGAAAGTACATCCTTTTCAGTTAGGCACTGGTTGATTTACTAAAGACAAACAGGCTGTTCACTGTGCAATTGAAGTTGCTCTTTGCAAGGGAATTTGCACCAGAGTTTAGTAAATCAACCCCATAGACTTGCATAGTGAGAAGGAGAAGTAAAGCACCATTATTGTGTAGCACTACATAACAAAAAACAGTCTGTGTAGGTAATAATGAAATATGGCTGCCCTCATGCACACATATACAGTACATAAAAAAATAAGTATTTTGGGTCTCGAAAGATATCCATGTGCTGGAGGATTTATATGTAGGCCCTTCCATTAAAACCTTTAGAACACTGCTAGAATATGGTATCCATAATCCTGACCATTATACACACCTAAAAATTGTACACTCCCTACAATGCAGTAAGTCTCTGATCTTTTCTTTAGCATGGTGAGCAGCTCAATGCTACAAGGCGATCACTACACCCATTAAAGGTATCTCATTATTTTATTCTATTCTCCAAAACAAAGCCGAATTTACTAAATCACCATTCATTATATTTAGCTTGGGAACATGACTTTGATATTGAGTACTCCCCCAGGGACTGGCAAAAGGTTCTGAGTACCACATATGCAGCAACTAGCAGTGAAGATTTATGGTAATTGACCCATACGTGTTTTTTGGAAATGCCTTGTAGCTTTTAATATTTGGAAACCTTGGTTAGAGTGGTACCATAAGTCTTTACAGGGGCGGATCCAGGGGGGGCAACAGGGCAATTGCCCCTCCCCCCCGAAATAATAGCACTGATATGTCATTGATTGTCCCGAGTCTCTCTCTCACATGAGCCGATCAGCGGCGCCGAGAGAGAGACTCGTGTCTATGTGGTTACGGGCGGCGGCGGTCACGTGACGTGACGTCACTCGTTGCTAACGCCTGGGCCGCCTGGCGTCTAGCAACGAGTGACGTCAGTCACAGTGAGTGAGTCACGTCGGAGGTCAGAGGACTCGAGTCTCTCAGAGCCGACCGACATACGGTGACAGTGAGTGTTGGCATGACCAGGGACAGCTAGGAGAGGGCAAACGTGGGCATGTGTGCTGGACTTTGATTCTTCTATAGAGCTGTCAGTAGCTGGCTCACTGTTTGTGGAACGATCTCAGCTCCTGGACACCAACAGATCACCCATCTCCATCCTCTGACTTGTCATCTGTCTGCGATCGAAGGGTTTTTTTTTTTGCATTGCTGTTGTTGCATATAAGCCATTGGCTGTAATAGGGCTGGATCCATGTGATGCTTCCTGCGCATTTACTCTATTCTAAGCTGCATTGGTAATCTGTAATGTGTGTGACAGGAGATGCTCATGCTGGAGGCTGGAGCAATAGGGCAGTTGCAGTTGAGACTCACTGTGTTAACTTCCACTTCCGTTCTTCCGCCCCTGTTAGGTACAGTAACTAACTGAGTGCACTAACATGTCCATTGTCCAGCCAGGCTGCCAGCCCGTCCACAGTCAGTGGCGGCAGGGCTTTCTCCGCCCCTGACTGTGTTGGCCCCACCCACCGGCACCCTCCTCCCTCCATGTTGTCCACACTAAAGTACAGGCCACCACCACCCATGAGTTATTGTTGGCTCCACCCACCTCCTCCATCTTCTCAACCTGGCACCTTGGGCAATCTGCAGTGCAGAGCGCAGTGAAATACACAAAGACGACTTATTGAGAAGATTACTGGATCCATCCGATCCATCTCCATTGATTCTCCAGTGACAATCCGCATCTGGTGACAGCCAACGTGGCAAGTGACAATTCGCAACGTGTGGCAGGTGATGTGTCAAGTGACAATCCGCATCTAGTGACAGGCGACGTGGCAAGTGACAATCCTCATGATAGGTGACGTGGCAAGTGACAATCTGTATCTGGTGGCAGGCGATGGTGGCAAGTTACACACTCAGGGCTCCCACTGATTCTGCATTATGGTGAGTTGAACCATTTCATTTTATATAGCAATGTGATAATAGAAATAATGCGCTTCAATCACCCTGACACCATAACAACCATGGTGCCGGGATGATTTAAGCGCCAACACCAGCTATTTCCCCAATACATTGCCCCCAAAAAACGTCTTTTCTGGCAGTGCCCCTCAGGAGACAAGACTCTGGATCCGCCCCTGATTCCACGAGCGTGCAAAATCTTAAAGAATGACATGTTAGGTATCTATTTACCTGGCGTAACATCACCTTTCACATTATACAAAAAAATGGGGTAACTATTGTGTTTTTTTTTTTAATTCAAGTGTATTTTGTTCCAAAAAAAATGCGTTTGAAAGACCACTGCACAAATAGAGTGTGACATAAAATATTTCAATAATCGCCAATTTGTTCTCTAGGGTCTCTGCTAAAAAAATATATAATGTTTGAGGGTTCTAAGTAATTTTCTAGCAAAAAAATACTATGTTAAACTTGAAATCCAAAAGTTCCAGAAAAGGCCTGGGTCAGCAAGTGGTTAAAGAAAACTATCTTTAGAATCACTTTAATGTGGAAGTAAATGCTACTATTATATCTGCCTAAAAACATTGCTTCCCCCCTCCTCATACCCATGCTGTATACTGCTGGTAAAAAGCTGAGTGTAAATATAATTTTTCAATCTCAGGTGCGGTCTTTGGATGCAGAAGCTTTGGTGTTCTATCAGAATACCGCTACCCATCAGAAAATGCAACGGAAGTGACCTTGCAAACAAAAAATGCTTATTGCGCATGCGCTATGCGTTTCAAAATGGAAGCTATGCGTTTCAATAGATTTCCTAATCTGACGCAAGAAGGCGGCAGCGGACATCTTGTTACACCCAGGCAAGTCTTGAATTTGACACTTATTTTAGCAGTAAACTTACTTTATATACTGAAATACAGTACAATACAAACGGAATTTGTTTTTGGTCTAGCATGGATTCTAAGCGGAACCCCGCACCAAAATTTTAACAAAAACGCAGTGGGATCCCCCCAAAATCCATCCCAGACCCTTATCTGAGCATGCAGCCCGGCAGGCCAGGAAAGGGGGGGATGAGCGAGCGCCATAGGCGTGCGCACAGTGTGTGTCGGGTGTGCCTGGGCACAACCTAATCACCCCATGTGCATTAGTATTATCCAGGAGCAGCACCAGGTAGGTGGTTGGGGGTGCCAGTGGCCAGTGTAAATGCCCCATTATATTAAAGTCTAGGTTCAACTGTAGGAACACGTTACACCGTATTTAGGGTGTACCGTAATATGCTCTCAATCAACTGTCTCCCACCATCAGAGCCCCCTTCCTGTGACAGCAGGTGGCGTTCATGTGTGTTTGAACTTTGGGGTGCACACCCTAATGCAATAGGCTGCGCACACCTATGGCGAGCGCCCCTCCCTCCTGAGCCATACAAGACAACATGCCCTCAACATGGGGGGTGCTTTGGGGCAGGGGGGCTCTGCCTCTTCCCCACAATCCTGGGCTGTGTCTGTGGGGGTCTGCAGGCAGGGCACTTTTCAGAATCTGAAAGCCCCCTTTAACAAGGGGGCCCCCAGATCCTGCCCCCTCCCATAGTATACATAGTACCCCTACCCATTCACAAAAAATGTGTAAAAAAGTGAATAAAGATCATACACAAGTTTTTGACAATTCCTTTATTAAAAAAAACAAACAAACAAACAATGTCCCCCAATGTAGATCCATCTCAGAGGGTGGGGTCACCAGGTGGCCCTGCCTTTTACCTATTTAAGAACTGTCACCCGGCAGAGTAAGCATTAGGTTGTCAGCCTTGGTCGCAGGCAGAGCTTCTTTTTTTTCCGGGTCCGGCGGTGCGGTGGGCATCGTGATTGAAGATGTTCGACAATGGATCTACAGCGGAGGACATTTACTGTTTTTTACTGTGGGGATCATCTACTGTTTTTCTTTATTTTCTGACACTCACGGCATCATGGCAGGGACCGTGGGCGTAATGACCCATTTACACCGATGCATTTCGCCCACAGGTCACGTGAGATTCCATTCCCCAGCCTCTTAAAGGCTATAAGGTGCCCCCACAAGGGGATATCCTGTGAAGTCACTCAAACCGGATCACGATCATCTTAACCCATCATAGGGTCATAAAGTGCAAGTTAGTGCAAAATAAAGCATATAGCCATTTTGTGGCTATTACATATAAGGCACAATTTCTTAATACTGAGTACTCACATATATAGAGATGCTCAGTCGGTTAGATCGTGCACATTGATATAGATTATTAAACAGATCATAGTGGGTAGTAACTAGGGATGAGCTTTATGTTCGGGTTGAACATGAGTTCGACTCGAACATCGGGTGTTCGCCCGTTCGTCCAAAAATGAACAGTATGGGGCGTTCACAGCAAATTTGAGCGCCGCGTAACGCCCTATAATGCACTGCGAGATCGCAGTGCATTGCTGTATGGTGATTGGCCAAAGCATGCACCATGACCTGCATGCTTTGGCCAATCCCAGCGACCTCAGCTAAGAGAGCCATGATTGATTTGATAAGCCCATTTCCCATATTAACTGTAATGCCCTGTACGGACATTGATTGGACATTCCGACAACAAAATCCATGGATTTTTTCCGACGGATGTTGGCTCAAACTTGTCTTGCATACACACGGTCACACAAAGTTGTCGGAAAATCCGATCGTTCTAAACGCGGTGACGTAAACCACGTACGTCGGGAACTATAAACGGGGCAGTAGCCAATAGCTTTCGTCTCTTAATTTTTTCTGAGCATGCGTGGCACTTTTTGCGTCAGATTTGTATACACACGATCGGAATTTCCGACAATGGATTTTGTTAAATTTGTTAAATTTGTAAAACTTTATAGCAAGCTCTCAAACTTTGTGTGTTGGAAATTCCGATGGAAAATGTGTGGTGGAGCCCACACACGGTCGGAATTTCTGACAACAAGGTCCTATCACACATTTTCCATCGGAAAATCTGACCGTGTGTACGGGGCATAAGAGTTAATATGGGAATAAGGTGTCTCCACTGATGCGTTATCACCATTCCTTGTTTCCCCAATAACCCCAAATTTTCAAAATCTAATTGTCATTGGGACAGAAAGTTAGGTGAAATCTTCTGAACAGGGGCACAGACAGCAAAACAAATGTTACAGGGGTAATAACCCTTCCCCATGTTATCCAAAAAGCTTAAAAATAGATTTTTTGGCTGGAGCTAGACTTAAAAAATGTACCTGTTCCAAATTGCAAACAGATTCAACTTAAGAACAAACCTACAGTCCCTATCTTGTTTGTAACCCGGGGACTGCCTGTATTCTGCTGTTCAGAGTATATAGGGCTTGGGGGCCCAACGCCTTTTTTTTTAAATTTGGGTGCAGGGTTCCCCTTAATATCCATACCAGACCCAAAAGACCTGGTAATGGGCTCGAGGGGGGGGACCCGTGCCGTTTTTCTCAATGATTTTCATCTATTTTGCCAGGACCCGACAATACATTACAGCTGCAAGCAGTTTTACATGACTTTTATTCCTTTAGAAATGTAATTTTGCTGCAGGGACTGTTCTAAACATGGGAAAAATGCGCCATTTTACAGGCATACTATAGGCACCACCCAAGGCATGATATTTAAAGGAATATTTCACTTTTATTTTTTCACTTTAAGCATTATTAAAATCACTACTCCCGAAAAAAACGGCTGTTTTTAAAACTTTTTTTTGCTTTGATACATGTCCCCTGGGGCAGGACCAGTGGCGTCGCTAGGGGGTGGCTATTGGAGCTATAGCCCTGAATCTAGGTCCCATAGCCCCGAGTCTCTTGCTGCAGAGACTCCGGCTGCGGCGGGCGGACTGCATGAGAGGCGGATGAGAGGAGAGAAGCGGGGGTGTCCTGGCAGCCGAGCAGTATGGCTGTGTGATCCGCTTCACAGGGTGAAAAACCCAGCTCTCTGCATCTCAGCCCGCCGATTCTGGCTGTCCCAGGGAGGAGGAGATCCCTGCACAGCAGCAGATCATGGCCCAGCGGTGATTGTAGACATTGGGTCCCTGCCGGCATTGCTATGGGGGTGCGGGGGGGCGGGCTGCACCGCATGACACCTGCCAGAGGGGTGACACTGGGGCTGCCTGCCGCTACACACTGTACTTCTGCTTGCAGAGCTGCAGCGGAGCGGTGTAAGCAGAGCACCAAGCCTGTGCGGGGGAGACTGCTTGTAGCACTCCGCCCGTCTTAAGCTGTCCCTCGGCCTCTGGGATCTCCAATGTCTCCGGAGGCAGCTGGAGTTGGTGGGTGGAGCTGGGGGTGTGGCTGCCTCCTCCACTCCTCCCACAGACTCCTTCACTCACTGGCTAATCCCACAGCTGGAGGAGAAAGAGACGAGGATACAGCAGCCAGAGCGTCTTCAGCTCCAGGCATGCTGTAAGTTACTGCACTTCTGCACATGTCACTACATAGAGTCATAACCTGGCACCATTCCACCCCAGCCTGCCCTATGCCACCACAACCTGCCCTATGCCACCCCAGCCTTCGCTATGCCACCCCAGCCTGCCCTATGCCACTCCAGCCTGCCCTATATCACCCCAACCTGCCCTATACCACCGCAACCTGCCCTATACCACCCCAGCCTGCCCTATACCACTGCAACCTGCCCTATACCACCGCAACTTGCCCTATACCATCCCAGCCTGCCCTATACAACCGCAACCTGCCCTATACCACCCCAGCCTGCCCTATAACACCGCAACTTGCCCTATACAACCCCAGCCTGCCCTATACCACCGCAACCTGCCCTATACCACCCCAGCCTACCCTATACCACCGCAACTTGCCCTATACCACCCCAGCCTGCCCTATACCACCGCAACCTGCCCTATACCACCCCAGCCTGCCCCATACCACCCCAGCCTGCCCCATACCACCGCAAACTGCCCTATACCACCCCAGCCTGCCCTATACAACCGCAACCTGCCCTATGCCACCGCAACCTGCCTTATGCCACCCCAGCCTGCCCCATACCACCGCAAACTGCCCTATACCACCCCAGTCTGCCACATACCACCGCAAACTGCCCTATACCACCCCAGCCTGCCCTATAAAACCAGCCTGCAGCATCCTGCCCTATGCCACTCCAGCCTGCCCTATATCACCCCAACCTGCCCTATACCACCGCAACCTGCCCTATACCACCTCAGCCTACCCTATACCACTGCAACTTGCCCTATACCACCCCAGCCTGCCCTATACCACCGCAACCTGCCCTATACCACCCCAGCCTGCCCTATACCATCCCAGCCTGTCCTATACCACCGCAACCTGCCCTATACCACCCCAGTCTGCCCTATACCACCCCAGCCTGCCCTATAAAACCAGCCTGCAGCATCCTGCCCTATGCCACTCCAGCCTGCCCTATATCCCCCCAACCTGCCCTATACCACCGCAACCTGCCCTATACCACCTCAGCCTACCCTATACCACTGCAACTTGCCCTATACCACCCCAGCCTGCCCTATACCACCGCAACCTGCCCTATACCACCCCAGCCTGCCCTATACCATCCCAGCCTGTCCTATACCACCGCAACCTGCCCTATAACACCCCAGTCTGCCACATACCACCACAAACTGCCCTATACCACCCCAGCCTGCCCTATAAAACCACAACCTGCCCTATGCCACCGCAACCTGCCCTATGCCTAATTTACAGGGGCCATTTGGAGTTGCGCCTTGTGACCGTGCACTGCCTGCAGGGAGCTTGGGCAGGATAGACAGGAGGGGGTGACACCATGTTTTGCCGCACCAGGTGACACCAACCCTAGTGACGCCACTGCCTGCCGCCTCACAGATTTATTCATGAAGCACACAGCAGTCCAACATAGCTCTGCAGAGAACGGCCGCCCTGCCTCACCTCAACCACTGCCCAGAGACTTTGCCACCCAGAGGTGTTGAGGGGCATGAGAGGGAGGAGCTTCTTGAGGGGGTGGGGCCTTTTGTGCCCTCCCTGTCTTTTTGATGGTGCTTTTTAGGCACACTATATATACAGAGACTGCTGAAGGAGTGACCACTGCTGAGCTCTGATGAAGAAGTGGTGCTCCCTTCGAAACGCGTCAGATGGTAGTGATGCTTGTGTGTTCCTCCATGACCCTTGGAAGTTTTCACTCATCATAGGAATCGTTTGCTGCTAATTGGCGCAGATTTTCTATTGATCCTCACTCAACTATTGTTTGTGAGTAATTTCTTTTTATCACTTTAATAAATACTTTTATAAAAGATAATGCACATGGCTGGTGCGCCCTCTTTTTCTTTTGTTTCACTTTGTCACCCAGACTCTGACATGGACGAGTGCACAGCTGAAGCCTCCCTCTTCTCCTCATCTGACAGAGGTAAGAGAGCTGCAGACTCCCCAGCCTCATCACCTACTAAGCTGCCCTCAGCCAAAAAGCAGCACTGGGCTTCACTGCCAGCACAGCCAGCTGATCATGAGGAGAACACTGACTCCTTCTCTGCCTTCCCTGCAGCAGATGTCCCACACACAGAGGCTACTCTAAGGGCACTTTCACACTGTGGCGGGGGGGACATCGATGGTAAATCGCTGCTATTTTTAGTGACGCTTTACCGTAGTTTAAGAAGTGCTTTTCGGCCACTAGCTTTTAACCCCCCGCTAGCGGCCGATGAATGGGTTAATAGTGCCCGCAAAGCTCTGCTACCAAAGCGCTTTGCAGGTGCTTCGGCGGTGCTGCCCATTGATTTCAATGGCAGGGGCACTTTAGGAGCAGTGTATATGGTGGCAGGTGACATGGCAAGTGACAATCCGCATCAGGTGGCAGGTGACGTGGCAAGTGACAATCTGCAAATGGTGGCAGGTGACGTGGCAAGTGACAATCCGCATCAGGTGGCAGGTGGCGTTGCAAGTGACAATCTGCAAATGGTGGCAGGTGACGTGGCAAGTGACAATCTGCAAATGGTGGCAAGTGACAATCCACATCAGGTGGCAACTGACAATCCACATCTGGTGCCTGCTGACAGGTGCAAGTGACAATCCACATCTGGTGGCAGGTGACAGTGGCAAGTAACAATCTGCATCTGGTGGCATTATATATTAGAGTGTAACAATAGAAACAATGCGCTTCAATCACCCTGACACCATATCAACCATGGTGCCATGATGATTGAACCGCCAACACCGGCCATCACCCATGAAAAATTGCTTACCACCGGTGTGCCCCCCCCCCCGGTTGGTGACCGCTGCTATGGGCTCTAGCCCCAGATCTTTTGTAGACCTAGCCATGCCCCTGGGCAGGACCCAGGTCCCCAAACCCTTTTTAGGACAATAATAGACCTATTTCCACTATCTCGGCGCTATGCAAGTGTAGCGCTGGGATTTTTTGCCATCTAATGAAAGGCAGTATGTAATGCTATTAGATTAGTGGTTGGCTCCCTCTAGTGGTCAGCTCATCTCTGTGAAATAAGACTGTTGTCCCATGCTCTTATGTGAGGAACAAAACATAAACAGGAAGTGACTTAAAAGTTGATCTGCAAAGGACTTGCTTACCCACAGTGCTCCACTTACCTACCCACAGGGCCAAGTTACAGAATTGCCTGGTGGGTAGGGCTATATAAAGGACATGTGTGGCACATGGGTTCTCTTCTTCCTGGGACGCGAGACCTGCCTGCAGGGACCTGTGGGGGAGTGTTCGGATGAGTGCGGCCTGCTTGGCACGGAACGGAGTTGATGCCACCGGAGAGGTCTTTGAACACAGTGTGCTGGAGGCGCGTGTGATCAGGTTGGAGGATCCAGGGAGCCTGAAGGAGCCTAATGACAGCCATCATTCATCTGACGGAGTGGTGCAGTTTGCCAGAGCCCACCTGGAAGCGGCACTGAGATCACAGAAACGTAGCAGTACAGCTGTCCAGACCTGGTGTGGTGAGAAGGCTGTTGCCCAAGATTTATATAAAGCACTTAACACGGTATAGACTAGTTTCAAAGTGTTGCTGAGACCTGCAGTTCTACATAGCGGTCTCGTTAAAATAGACCGTGTTTAACCAGGCCTCAAAGCCTGTACTCTACTAGACATTGACTGATGGTCCGGTCGCATTCTCACAAGATGAAGGTTACAAGTGTGATGCATAACTGAGTTTACTGTTATCTACTACTTTATATTGCTCTGCCATCTGCTCACTCACTCACTGGAATGCAAATACTGCAGTATAATATGGCTAGCTAAAGAAAGAAGACAAAAGACTATACTATTCACTATAAGGCCTTCTAATTCTGTTGCATACTCTAAGAACTGCATTGCACCACAGGGGGAGTTCTTGAGCATCTATAGTCTTGTATTGTTTTTCCTAATACTGGATAGTGTGCTGCAAGTCTGGTGTGTGTTTGCATGGTCTCACTGGAAGTGTGAAGGTGCCCAGTGTCAAGGTCTTACCACCCTGAGCATCAGTCCCACTTGGAGACGCACCCGCATGCATCAATCAGGTAATCTTTGAGTGATAGCTATTTACATGCACCTAGTTTACTATTGTTCTGAATCTGTGCACCAGAATTGTTATTGTAATTACTGTTTTAGACCAGCCTTCAGTAAACTCACAGTCTGGTTAAAGTATAATTGGTGTGAGACTTTGGTTATTCTCATAGCAGGTGGAGCAACAGGTACCCAGGTAACGATTGAGGTACAATATATGTATATTGCTATAGTTGAGTTGTTCCTTGTTATTGGGTTTCACACCAACACTGTTTGTCAGAGAAATAGTAGAAATTTGACCTGCCAACGTCGGCGCTTTCCTGTGCGCCCGGGCAGAAGAGTTGCGCTACGGCGCTTACGGGAGCGCGATCCGGCAGGTTCACGCATTCAAGCACACAGTTCTGCGGGCATTGCGCACCCGCATGCGCCGCAAGCGCCCAGGCACGTGTGCGCCGTTGTGCGCACAGCGAAAGTCTCCCGGGCAGGCCTATAAAAGTCAGCCTTGTGTATTGTATCATTGCTGGTTTGTCTTTTCAGCTCCCGTAACCTGTTCCTGAACCTGTGTACCTGTGCCTGCCTGTTGTGACCCGGATCGACCTTGACCTCGCCTGAACCTCTCCAGCACCTTGACCCTTGGCTTGTCTTGTGGACTCCTCTACCTGCTTGATTCCTGTGTTTGACTCTCTGCCTCCTCCTGGACTTTGCCTCTGCCTTGATCCTAGTGTTTGATCATCAGCCTGCTTACTTCTGCCTGACTTCCCGTGTTTGACCCCCGGCTTGTTTCTGGACTTTGCCTCTGTGTTTGACCCTCGGCCTTCTCACTGAACCGGCTCCAGTCTTCATCTCCAGACTCTGCTTGAGCTTCAACTTAGCCAGTTCCAGTCCAGTTTCAACCACCCTGCACGGATCTCCTCTCTACCTGACTACCTTCCTGCTACTCTTCTACCTGCCAGTGACCCGTGCTTCTTCGTGCCCAATACACGCTGTGCCACTTCCAGAGGGTATCATGCGCCCAGCTGCAAGGGGAGCCTCTCTCAGCAACTCGGCCTTGGTGAGTACCTGACACTGTTACACAGCTGTGTCACGTTGAGCCTATTTATTGGGGGGTGGAAGAGCAGAGTACAGGCCCGATTAATTACCAGCAGCTCCTTAGGGGTTGAGTGCTACACGGGCATAAAGTATCTGAAATAATACAATACAGTCACAAATAAACTGAAATACGTATCAATGTTATTAATAGAATCACATCAGCAGCCGCTTAAATGTCATGCACAACAATATTGTTAAAATAGTCATGAAAAAATTAGTACATAGAGTCCAGCTCTAGTTTCTAGAATGACTCAGCAGCGCTACTGTCATAATAGATTATGACCAGCCTTCACGTGAGAAATCACACAAGTAAGTTCAGTTGATAGAAGGTGAATAAAGTCACAGAAGATACAGGAGTGGTGATCCTATGATAATAAAACAATAGTGCACCTCACACCAAAGTCCGTGCACCACACTCCCCTTTGGGGTTCACACTCACCAGAGAGATGAACACATCAGGCATTGATCTGTATGTGCAACCGTCAGCACCAATATCATGGAAAGGGTCACACTTTATCCTGCGAAATCCACCAATACTCAGATAGAAGAAAGTTTCCAATAGCGTGATATTGTTTCAACTCACATTTATTAAGGTGTTCGATCAATACATCCCATCCATTTCCATCAAAAAAGTGCATATGAGGTAAACTTTAAAACAGTCCGCGTACAGCACGACTCAGGTAGTCAGAGACTCACAGCATAGGAAGGTAGCATCCACCTCTTACTTCCTGGTTCGTCACTTCCTGTTCGAGTTGAAACAATATCACGCTATTGGAAACTTTCTTCTATCCGAGTATCGATTGATATTGCAGGATAAAGTGTGACCCATTCCATGATTTTGGGGCTGACGGTTGCCCATAGATAGCAATGCCTGATGTGTTCATCTCTCTGGTGAGTGTGAACCCCAAAGGGGAGTGTGGCGCACGGACTTTGGTGAGGTGCACTATTGTTTTATTATCATAGGATCACCACTCCTGTATCTTCTGGAACTTTATTCACCTTCTATCAACTGAACTTACTTGTGTGATTTCTCACATGAAGGCTGGTCATAATCTATTATGACAGTAGCACTGCTGTAGTGATTCTAGAAACTAGAGCTGAACTCTATGTACTAATTTTTTCATTACTATTTTAACAGAAGTTAGAGCACGTACCTCCTAACTCATCAGGGTAAACGGCTACCATTAAGAAATCAATTGCCCACTACTTGAAGATTCCACTTTTGGGGTACCCATTCTATTGCTTAATAACATCAGGTGTACCTATTTCATTTTTCATTTTAAGGGGTAAGGAACACCTGTAAATTCAGTTCTGTAATTAGCCCTTTAGGGGTCAGGGGCCTCATCCGAAATATCCATTCTTTTTGAGAGGCCCAGTATTAACCACTTGACAACTGGGCACTTAAACCCCCTTCCTAACCAGACCAATTTTCAGCTTTTGGTGCTCTCACATTTTGAATGACAATTACTCAGTCATGCAACACTGTATCTATATGAAATTTTTGTCCTTTTTTTCACACAAATAGAGCTTTCTTTTGGTGGTATTTAATCACCGCTGGGTTCTTTATTTTTTGCGCCGTAAAAGAAAAAAGACCGAAAAATCTGTAAAAAAATACATTTTTCTTCATTTCTGTTATAATATTTTGCAAATTAGTAATTTTTCTTCATATATTTTGGCCAAATTTTATACCGCTACATATCTTTGGTAAAATTAACCCAAATCGGTGGATATTATTTGGTCTTTGTGAAAGTTATAGAGTCCAAAAGCTATGGTGCGAATATCTGAAAATTGATCACACCTGAAATATTGACGGCCTATCTAATTTCTTGAGACCCTAACATTCCAGAAAAGTACAAATACCCCCCAAATGACCCCTTTTTGGAAAGAAGACATTCCAAGGTATTTAGAAAGATGCATGGTGAGTTTTTTGAAGTTGTCATTTTTTCCCACAATTCTTTGCAAAATCAAGGTTTTTTTTTTACTTTTTTTTTTTCCCACAAAATTGTCATATTAGCAGGTTATTTCTCACACACCGCATATGCATACCACAAATTACACCCCAAAACACCTTCTGCTATTACTCCCGAGTACGGCGATACCACATGTGTGAAAATTTTTACACAGCGTGGCCACATACAGAGGCCCAACATGCAGGGGAGCACCTTCAGGTGTTCTGGAGCACCCAGGCCAACTCTGACATTTCTCTCCTACATGTAAAAATCATCATTTATTAGCTAGAAAATTACATGGAACCCCAAAACATTATATATGTTTTTTTAGCAAAGACCCTAGAGAATACAATGGCGGTCATTGCAACTTTTTATCTCGCACTGTATTTGCGCAGCAATTTTTTTAACGCGTTTTTTTTGGAAAAAAAACAGTTTTGTGCTTTACAAAAACCAAAACAGTAAAGTTAGCCTAATGTTTTTGCATAATGTGAAAAATGAAGATATGCCGAGTAAATAGATACCCAACATGTCACCTTTCAAAATTGCACGCGCTTGTGGAATGGCGCCAAACTTTGCTACTCAAAAATCCCCATAGGCGACGCTTTAAAATTTTTTACTGGTTACATGTTTTAAGTTACAGAGGAGGTCTAGGGCCAAAATTATTACTCTCGCTTTACCGATCGCAGCGATACCTCACATGTGTGGTTTGAACACCGTTTTCATATGTGGGCGGGACTTACGTATGCGTTCGCTTCTGCATGCGAGCACGCAGGGACAGAGGCGCTTTAAAAAAAATTATTTTTTTTTTTACTGCTCATTTTACTTTATTTATTTTAGTTTGATGCTTTTTTCCAAAAAAAAAAATTTTTGACCACTTTTATTCCTATTTCAAGGAATATAAACATCCTTGTAATAGGAATATGGCATGACAGGTCCTCTTTACAGTGAGATATGGGGTCAATAAGACCCCACATCTCACCTCTAGGCTGGGAAGCCTGAAATTAAAAAAAAAAAAAAAAACATCCTGGCTTCGATCGTAGCGGTGAGTCGGTAGAAGCGCGGGAGGGGGGGACATCTCCTCTCGCCTCCCGTAAGAACGATCAAGCAGTGGAACAGCCGCTATGATCATTTTCATGGTGTAGGGAATCGCCGGCTGAAAAAGCTGATATTTGAATGATGCCTGTAGCTGCAACCATCATTCAGATATCTCCGCACAAAGTCAAGGACGGTGTATGACGGCCGGCGAGCGGGAAGTGGTTAAAACGCTTTTTTTTTTTTTAACACAAAGTTGTCCATTTATACAATATTTCTACCACATAACATGTAAATACCAAAAATGACACCCCAAAATAGATTCCCCTGCTCCTCCTGAGTACGGCGATACCACATGTGTGAGACTTCCACAGCCTGGCCACATACAGAGTGCGAGTACAGCTGAGCATGGCTCAGCATGGCAGGGTATGGCGGGGTATTGCGGAGTATGGCGGGGTATTGCGGAGTATGGCGGGGTATTGCGGAGTATGGTGGGGTATTGCGGAGTATGGCGGGGTATTGCAGAGTATTGCGGAGTGTGGCGGAGTATGGCGGGGCATGGCGGAGTATGGCGGGGGCATGGCGGAGTATGGCGGGGGCATGGCAGAGTATGGCGGGGGCATGGCAGAGTATGGCGGGGGCATTGCAGAGTATGGCGGGGGCATTGCAGAGTATTGCACAGCATTGCAGAGTATTGTGGGGGCATTGCAGAGTATTGTGGGGGCATTGCAGAGTATTGCACAGCATTGCAGAGTATTGTGGGGGCATTGCAGAGTATTGTGGGGGTATTGCAGAGTATTGCACAGCATTGCAGAGTATTGTGGGGGTATTGCAGAGTATTGCACAGCATTGCAGAGTATTGTGGGGGCATTGCAGAGTATTGCACAGCATTGCAGAGTATTGTGGGGGTATTGCAGAGTATTGCACAGCATTGCAGAGTATTGTGGGGGTATTGCAGAGTATTGCACAGCATTGCAGAGTATTGTGGGGGTATTGCCGAGCATTGCACAGCATTGCAGAGTATTGTGGGGGTATTGCAGAGCATTGCACAGCATTGCAGAGTATTGTGGGGTTATTGCAGAGTATTGCACAGCATTGCAGTATAGTGGGGATGGCTGAGCATGGATGGATGGATGGCTGGATGTCTCTGTGCAGCGCTGTGGGCACTACACATACAGCCCACAGCGCTGCAGACATCCATCCATCCCCCTCCCCGCTCACAGTGTACCGATCGGTACACGGGAGGGGAGGAGAGGAACCGGCGTCATCAGATGACGCCGGTCTGTTTACATGTGATCGCGCCGTCATTTGACGGCGCGATCACATGGTAAACGGCCGCGATCAGCGGCCATTTACCGGGATCCGTGATGCGCCGGGTCCTCTGGACCCGGCGGTCACGGATGTGTTCGGGTGCGCGCCCCAGGGGGCGCGCGAGAGGGGAATTCTGGGAGGACGTCATAGTACAACCGCCCTGCAGCCGTCATTCGGCTATGGGCCGGTTGGTAAGTGGTTAAAGTCTCCCCTTCAATTTGACAACTTTAGGGCCCACAGCCCCCCACAACCACAGCCCAGGGTTGTGGGGAAGAGGTCCTTGTCCCCATCAACATGGGGACAAGGTGCTTTGGGGCAGGAGGGCAGAGCCCCCACCCCAAAGCACCCCCCCCCCCCCCCATTGAGGGAATGTGGCATGGTATGGTTCAGGAGGGGGGGCATGTGTGGCAATGTGGCATGGCATGGGATTCCCCTTAGAATACATACCAGACCCAGCATTGTACATTTCCGCTGACAGCTGATGAGTCATCAGTTGTTAACAACCAGCTATTCTTCACTCAGAATTTGAATCGGTCGATCATTTTTGGACAGATTTGAATTCTAATCATTCTGAAATTTTGGAATTTGTTAGAAAACAAATAAATTAAATGAATTTTAACAAATTTCTACAAAATTCATTACTATTCGTTACAATTTCATTCGGAAATTCGGATACATCCGAATCTCTGAATAACCAAAAATTAGTCCTGAATTTGTATTTGGACCGAAATGAATTGCACATGTCTAGTATGTTCCTTGATAAAGAACATTATGTTTTATCAAGTTGTAAAGCTCCACTATAAGCTGACCATACACTAGTAGATTTTCAAACTTTCGTACAACTATTTGTACAAAAATTCTCAGTACATTATCCTAACATTCAATTTTGGAATAAATGTAATTTCCCAAACAGAAACCACATACAATAAAAATGTATTTGTTTAAGAAAAATTTTCCATCCTGCTCCCTCGAATTTTCTCATCACTGCAGTCAAAAACGAATGTTGATTTTGCTCCCCTAACAATTTGAAAATCAAACAAACGTTCTTAAAACAAAACATTTCAAAATAAATCCTACTAGTATATGGACACCTTTACAAATGTCTATTTTAATACAAAATTTCAAATGTTAGAACAAAAAAAGTAAAAATGTGATAGTCATTTCAAAAATTTAAGGGGCGCACTGCAACAATAACATATGCGCTCACTAAAAATACACTTTCCCTTTAAGTAATAATTATTATCATTTAATAAGAAACTCTTCTTCAGATGACATCTATTTTCTGGAAATTTATTCAGAGACACAACATGCCAACTATCTGTCAGGTAGCTTATTTATTGTACATATAGCAAGTACACAGGATCCTTACAGCTCTACAAATCATGTGAATGCATTTGCCATTTGTTTTTAACAGAAAAACATATGGTGTCTTGATGAGAGAGTATCTATTACCAGCGGATCCTTGGATGGTGTACTGTGGTTCATTCATCTTAGTCATTCATCTTGTCTTACTTTGCACATGACCAAAGACCCAGCTAGTAATGTGATAAAGCAATCTGAGCTAGTTAGCAAGAGTAATGTTCCTGTCATTATGTTCCACATGTATTATTATTATTATTGATTCAAAACATTTTCTACATGTGCTATTCCTTGTAGCAACCCATGTAGCCTATCATGTACTAATTATAATGATTTTTTTTTATTTAAAACATTAAAGTTTATTGAAGAAAATACATTTTCATGTGAACGTGGATTGCAAATCCGTATGAACATTGACATAGTAGAATTGAATCAGGGTGGCAAATACAACAGGTGAGAACATTGTCAATGATAAGGGTCAGAAAAATCACTCAAATCCTAATAATAGCATCTTAAGGCAATTATCTGCATAAAGTTACAATCACTGCTGAGGGATATCCACATTCCATAAATCGGTGTATAGAGAGAGAATAATCTTAAAGAAAGGAAACACAAGTAGGAAGAAGTGAGGGATGGGTGAGAGAGTAGAAATGCAAAGGTTAGGGAACAGGGGGCGGGGGAGGCCGGGGGGAGAGGTGGCAAGTACGTGTTGTGTATTTTATTGTTTATAAACCAAGGTATACAATCTATTCATCAAAAATCATTGTAAGATTCTATATGGATTAAAACAGAAGAAAAGAAAGGGATTGGATGGTTTGATTGCTAGTAGATGTAGCAATTCAGATAAATACAAGGAAAACAGAAGAAAGCGGAACCTTCAGATTCATTTCTCATATTCCTGAGAGTATTTATAGATGAACCAGGGAGACCAAGTTTCATGAAAGCGTTCAAGATTTTCATTTGATTGGGCTATGGTTTCCTCCATCTCACAGATGTCAGAAATCCTGTGTTGTCAATCCTGAATAGAAGGTATGCAAGAAGATTTACAGAATAATGGGGTGAGGGATTTAGCTGCGTTTAGTAGGTGTTTGGATAAAGAATTTTTATATTTCTTGAATGAAAAATTTGAGATATGAAGCAGACAGCATGCTGCATCGAGAGTAAGCTTGGTCTCTGTGATTTGATAAACAATCTCTTTAACCTTAGACCAGAATGGAACAATTAGATCACATTGCCACCATATGTGGAACAAGGTACCGTTGTCCTTGTGGCATCTCCAACCTGTTTCAGACGTCTGGGGGAACCATTTGTGCAACTTCGATAGAGTGGCGTACCACTGGGTCAGTATTTTGTAAGCAGTTTCCTGCATTCTTGTGCTGAGAGAACATTTATGAGACAGTATACATGCTCTTTTCCATTGCTTATCTGAAATTGTCAGATCTAGGTCATCTGACTAGCTCTCTCTGAACCTGTCCACACCCGGCCCAATTAAGTTTTGCAACCATACATAGGAGGTTGAAGTCGCTTTTTGAAATTGTTGCCCATCCAGGCACACCGACTCCAACTCAGTAAGCTCTCTGGTGAGGTGACCTCTGTGAGAACTGTTGTTGACATAACTACGAACCTGAAAGTAGGTCCATATGGGTAGGAGTGCGATGCTATTCTCTGCTTTGAACTGACTGAGCTCTTTATTATGTTATTATTAAAAAAAGGTTGAGGGCTAAGAGGTGTTTCTTTGAATCCAGGGGTCTTAGAAGATGATTTCCCATCCCTGGGGGAAAATCTGGGTTGTTCTGTAGCAGTGTAAGGGGGCTTAGAGACGTGGAGATTCCAGTTAGTTTGGTTAAGCGCTGAAATATATCTAATGTGGTTCCTATCAACGGGTGCGATTTCAAAGTCGGGTGGTATTTTATCCATGGAATCCATGGGGAGAATTGTAAGTGTATGGGGCTCAGGCCGGCTTCTTGGGAAACCCAGTGTTTGAGATTATAGTGGCAGTGCCAACGGATTATTCTGGTGATGTGAGAGGCAAAGTAGTAATTTTGAAAATCAGGAATACCCATCCCTCCCCTGTCCTTGAGTCTGGTTAGCAGGTTGAATTTAATTCAGGGTGTTTTGTGTGCCCAGATTAATTTCAGTTGGAGTGCATGGAGTGTCTTGAAGAAGCTTTGGGGTATCTTTATGGGTAAAGTTCAGAATAGGTAGAGAATTCTCGGTAGAATGGACATTTTGCAAATGGCCGCTCTACCAAACCACGAGAAGTGTTTTGGATGCCAGGTTTGCAGATCTTTCTCTATGGTCTTAAGGAGGGGTAAGAAGTTATGTTCATAGATTGAAGAGAGTCAAGGGATCAACCAGACCCCTAGGTATTTCAGAGCTGAGGATTCCCATTTAAATGGACTGTTATCTTGTATGTTTTTTAAAGTGTTCTCAGGAAATGTGACATTAATTGCTTCCAATTTTGAGCAATTTATTTTAAGGTTTGAGATATAACCATATAACGAGAATTCTTTCAAAAGGGAAGGTATGGAGGTATGTGGGTTGGTCAGAAAAAAGCAAGAGATCATCTGCGTAAGCCGCGACTTTGAACTCCCTATCGGTCATCTTAAACCCCTGGATTAATCTATTGGCCAGTATCCTTCTAATAAACGGTTCAAGGGAAATAATGAAAAGCAGGGGTGAGAGTGGACAACCCTGCCTTGTGCCATTGTTTATGTTTACGCTTTTTGACAATAAGCCATTTATTTTAAGTCTAGCCGAATGGTTCTTAGATAGCGATGAGATCCAAGCCATCATGTGGATTCCCAAGCCAATAAACCGACATGTCTTCAACATAAAGTCCCAGGCTACTTAATCGAAGGCCTTCTCCGCGTCTGTCGACAGGAGAAGGCCCTCGATTTTTCACTCTCGGACGGCATAAATCAGGTTGAGAGACTTAGTTTCATTGTCTTTGGCCTCTCTACCCGGCATAAAACCTGCCTGATCCGGTCCAGTCAGGCCATGGAGCAGAGGTTTCTATCTATTAGCAATAATTGGGAATTGGTCTGTAGCTAGTACAGTGTGCAGGTCTTTGTTTGGCTTGGGAATTACCGTTATGAAGGGTGCCAAAAAGTCAGTGGGGACTTCTCTCAGTTTTGACAGGGAGTTCAGGGCTTCCATAAGGGGTTTTGTTAGTATGTCCAGAAACGTCTTATAGTATATGGCACTGGAGCCATCAGGGCCTGGGCTTTTTCCTTCCCTTTAGTCTTTAATAGCCTGTCTGATTTCTGAAGAGTCAATAGGTTGCTCAAGTTGTGTGATGTCATCTGGTGATAATGTGGGGAGTTTGGAGTCTTTTAAATATTTCTGAATGGCTTGCAGCCTATTGTCTTGGATGCCAGCTGGTTTGTGTTGGTTTGGAAGATTATATAGACTAGTGTAAAAATCATGAAAATGTTGGGATATTTGTTCGGTGGTAATGTCGATCTTCCCTGCCTTGTTCTATATACCCATAATATTATGGTTGGAATTTTAAAGGCCCTAGCTAGGATTTTACCTGTCTTGTCACTGTGTTCATAATACATTTTTTTACGGAAGAAAAGAAACTCTTTGGTTTTGGCATCTAGAATCTGCCTAATCTTTCCTAATGTCCACCAGGGTCACTGCTGAATGTGCCGTTGTGGAGGGTTTCAAGAGAACAAATTTTATCTGTTAAGTACTTAATTTCTTTCTCTTTCTCCCTTTTATGTCGGGTTCCCATTTTAATTAAGTCCCCTCTAATGGAAAATTTGTGGGCCTCACACACCATCATGGGGTCTACATTGGGGGGTTGCATTGTGGTGGAAGAATTTGGTTAGTAGTGATTTTATCTTAGGCAGTAATACTGGGTCAGTTAGTAATGAAGAATTTAATCTCCATGTATTAGGTTTGGGAAAGGGGTTGACAAATTTAGGGTGATTGAAATGGGTGCATGGTCAGAGATAGATTGTATCCCTATATTGGCTTTTATGTCACATGGATATAAATAGGTAGTCAATTCTTTAATGATGATTATGTGGGATTGAGTAGAATGTGAAGTCTTTGTCTTCCGGGTGAAGTAAGCGCCACTAGTCAATTAATTGCATTGAGTTTAGTAGTGATTTGAGTCTTTTTAAGATTTTGTATGTAATGTAGGATTTGCCTGAAGATGTGTCAAGTAAGGGATATAGGGGAAGGTTAAAATACCCACCTAGGATCAGATACCCTGTAATAAAGCCTTCCAGTTCTTTTATTAGACGTTGGCAGAATGTTAAGTGGGAGGTGTTCAGGAAATATACGTTCGCCAGAGTAATAGGGACTCCAATGCATTTCCCTTTAAGGAAGATAAATCTCCCCTCTGAGTCTGATAGTCTGTCAGTCAATTCAAAAGAAGCAGTCCTACTCACCAAAATCCACACCCCTTTTGATTTGAAGGTATCGTTGGTGGCGTGGTATGCCTCAGTGAAGAAGGAGTAGTGAGCCTGGGCACGTGGTTTGTCTTAAAGCATGTTTCCTGTAGGAAAACAAATTTGGGCCTACCTTTTTTGAGTTCCCTTAGAAGGGTTGAGCGCTTCTCGGGAATGTTCAAACCTTTGATGTTGTGAGAAATCACAGTGGGGTTGTGTCCCAGGGAAGAGTACACCATGGTACGGGTTCAGAGATAGCCGGTAACCTACAGCTATAATTACAACCCAATAGATTGTTAGTTATTCAAATACAACACTTGGTGAAAACTTAACTGGACAGTGTGTGAATGGGTTTGGGTGAGGTGTAGAAAGAAAGATAGAGTCAGAGAAACAGAGACAGTAGTAGAAGAGGAGAAAAAAGTAAAACACCTCTTGGGCAGTTATACTGTCACAGTAGATTCAAATTAATGCACAGTGGTAGGGGCAATAAGCCATCGGAGTGCACTCTGTAGGGTAGAGGGAGGGATGGGATGAATCAATGTGGACTGCTCCAAAAACTCCAGAGTGTTAAGACAGCCCCGTCAGGGTCGAGTGTACAGAAACAAGTTGTGGGCCGCTGTTTGAGCCACGAGATAGAAGTGCACAGTCCGTTAGGCAAACAACTTTGGTAATAAAGGTGGAATTGGCCTATAAACCTAAGCAAACAGGGTATGTCGAGTATATCTCAGTGGCTGAGACTTTGGTATTCAGACTTCCTCTAGATCCCTAGATGACAGCGCTCTGTTGTTTGGAGTGCCTGCCAGCGAGCCATCCTGTCGGGTCTGTTTCAGCTTCTTGGGTTGTCACTTCTCAGGTGACATGAAGAGAGAATGTGGTGAGCTCCATTCTAGAGGTGGCAGGATGAATTCCTCAATCTGACCAAGTTGAAGTGAGTTACAAAACTCGGGTAGATCCTCTGGTGTATGTAGAGAGTACTGCCGGCCATTGTAGGTTACAAGGAGGGAGAATGGAAAACGGCATGTGTACCGCATGTCTTTCTCTTGCAATTTGTCTAAAAGGGGTCGCAGAGCCTGACGGTTTTTCAGTGTTATCTGAGAGAGGTTTTGGAAGAGCATGAAAGTCTCTCCATTGAAGACAATCTGTTCATTCCTGCGAGCTTTGCTCATGATTTCTTCTTTTAGACCGAAGTTTTGCAGACAGCATATGATATCACGTGGAGGCAGAGTGTCAGGGCCTCTGGCTCTGAGGGCTCTGTGTGCTCTCACAAACTCCATTTCTGTGTCTTCTGGTCTTTCAAGGAGACTATTAAAGACTCTCTGTAAGGCCGGTATTATTTGCTCATTGTCCACTGATTCCGGTATCCCCCGGACTCTAATATTGTTGCGTCTGCCTCTGTTGTCCAGGTCTTCCAAGTGTCTGTTCTGTGTTTTTTACTCTCTCTAATTTGCGTGTGGCTTTTTCCCTGTAATTTCCGGCAGTTTCAGCAGAGGCCATCTTTTCAGTGAGGACCAGCAGGTTTGTTTTAAGGTCCGTGATTGCAGCTGAAAATGAGGATTTATTGTCTGCTGCGAATCCTGACATGTCAGCGTATGTGAAGGGGAGATCAGGGCGAGCGTTTCTCCTACCGTTATCCTTTGTGGCCGACTGTGAGTCCTCACTGAAGTCCTCCTCCATGTGTATGGGCGCCATCTTGCCTCCAGCCATGCTTTTCTGAGCCGATGCCTGGTTTTTGAATATGTCGGAGATATTTCTTCCCTTGTAGGGAGCCGTTAAATGGTGGGATCGAGTGTGTGGAGTATGGCGGTTCTACCTGCTCATTATCGGGTGTCCGTGATGCAAAGAGATGGGTTAGGGCTGCGGGTCCGTCGTAGCTCCTCTGTTATGCTGCCATCTCCACCGCGTGCCAAGCCACGCCCCCCATTATAATGATTTTTAACAAACATGACTGGTGATGTAAAAAAATTCTATTTCTTTATGAATATTCTAAAAGTTGGAAACATATCTACATGTTTGTTCCATCCAGATCTAAAAAACCCTGTAACTATAGAAAAAAAAGGTGTGTATATATATATATATATATATATATATATATATATATATATACACACACACACACACACATACACACACAGTAAATATATATATATATATATATATATATATATATATAGTTATTTTTTTCATTTGGTAACCTACTAATTACAGCCATTAAAACCAAAGACAACCTAAAGTTGTTAGCCAAGGAATATTATCTTGTTCAAGGTTTAATCAATGTTCACCTGTCAAAATGATGTATGGTTTTAATAGTGCTATAATAATAATCAGTTGTTTGAAATTGGTAATTAAGTACCTTGTCCTAAAAATTTTAATTTTTAATTATGGTTCAGTGCTGTTTTTCATTTTCTGTTAATCTTGTCAATATAATTGATTCCTCTGGTGCATTTCAATTACAAGTTGACAATATTACCATAGTGATTACAACACTTTAGGTGTAATGATAGAATATGTAAATTCTGGTCAATATGCACTAATTTCAACCATTTCCAATGTACAAATTGAAACATAACAATGGCTGGAAAGTTCCTTTCACCCCTCACTTCACTTGTGTCCTGGATTTTCTCCTCTCACTGCTGCTGTGCTGGGGATCAATTTGCCTCTGTATATGCCCCCCCCCCTCCTGGCAGCAGCTGTGAGCCTGTGAGAAGGAGGCTTGATGATGATGCTACAGTGGCGACTACAGTCACCATGATTAACCGTCACATCCGGTGTGGTATCTGCACCATTTCCGGTCAGTGGAACACACACAGGCTGGGCTGAGCGGCGATTCCTATTACTGAAAGGCTGTCTGTGTTGGTGTTTACCTAAAGCACCGTGAAATGTAAGTGCAATAATTTGGATTGATTTTATTCTATTTATAATGTCAGAGGCGAAGTGGTTCAGTGTGCTAGGCTTAAAAATTGGGTACTATTAGATGCATCCTGAAGATAGAGAGAAGGTGGCCTTTATCTGTCCATTGGGGTTCTTCAAATTTGGCAGAATGCCCCAAGGACTGTTGGGAGCTTCAGCAACCTTCAAGAGACTGATGGAGAAGACAGTGAGGGACATGAACCTGATCAATGTTCTGGTTTACCTATATCATATAATCACCTTTGGCAGAACCCTGGAAGAGCATGAAAAGTATGTGGAGAAGGTCCTGAGGAAATTTTTCGATGAGGGGTTGAAGTTGTGTCTAGAGAAGTTGCCAGTTCTACTAGCCTTTTGTCACTTCTGGAGCATGTGGTTTCCATTGAGGGAGTTGCTACTGACCCCAAGAAGATAGAAGCTGTCTCAAAGACTTGAGAAAGGACCAGATGGAAGACCCTGAAAGCCCGGGAAAGTGGGTGCTCAGATTTGCTACTGGTGAAGCAGGTCTGGTCCATAAAGAATGAGATTGGTTACAGCTACATGATGGGGTGGTCTACCGAAGGGGCCCCTCGGACAATCTTAAAGATAAGTTACTACTGTTCCTGCCAGAGAAGCTTAGAGAAACAGTGTTGACTACCCTTTATGACTCATGAACACTTAAAGGATAAGTTCACTTTTTGGAAAAAATTATAAATGCACGTTATTTTTGCAAGTAAAAAAATGTGCATTTATTTATTTAATTTTTGGAGCCTGTAAAACATTCCACCAGCGATCAGCAGATCTGCCAGTATATGTGTGTGCCCATACATCTTGTATGGGCAAGCATAAATAATCTGACAGGAAGAGACAATGAACTACCACGGCACTCCACAGCACCATTGTAGTTCGTTGAAAAGTACAAGCCAACAGTCACAAAGGTTGTTGGACCTTGTAGTTTTCCATTTACAGAACACTGTGGATGAGTGACGTGGCCGGGTGGAAGGAGCCCTGCCATGTTTTTTTTTTAAATGGTGACAGCTAGTGGGGGCTACCTGTCAGATCAGGGAATCGGGGAGGTGCGGGGGCTGGTCCATTCGTAACATGTTACACTCGAATATAGGTGCAACATGTAACATGTTATGAAAGGTGAATTTATCCTTTAAGGCCTGAAAGGACTCTCAAATTAGTGAGCAACTGTTTCTACTGGCCTTGCATGTGGGCCGAAGTCCAGAACTACTGACACTCCTGCCTACACTGCATTCAAAGAAAGACTCTGCCTTCACAGCTGCCCCTATGGGCACATTCCAAAGCCAAGGGTCTAAGGAGTTGGTGTGCATTGACTTCTTATACCTAGAACCTGACTTGAGTCAACAGGGAAATGGCTTGGTGGTGAAAGAACATTTCACCCATTATGCCCTGGCGTTCCCAACAAAAGACCAACGAGTATCCACAGTGGCCAAGGTGTTAGTGGAGAAGTTCTTTATTCATTACAGACTGACTTCTAATCAAGGAAAAGACTTTAAAAGCAGGCACATTAGATAATAGCTTGACTTGTTGGGCATTCAGAACTCAAAAACAATGCCATATCACTCTCAAGGGGATCCACAGCCTAAGAGGTTTAATCAAACTCTCCTTGACATGTTGGGGAACCTTTCTGAAGAAGGAAAGCAACATTGGAGCAGGCACATCTCCTCTGTGGTGCATTCTTAAAATAGTACAGAGAATGATGCGGATGGGACTGGCTAGTTCCCTTACATACTCATGTTTGGGAGAGATGCTCACTTGCCAGTAGATTTGGCCTTTGGCATCTCCATAGATGTCATGTCAGCTGCAACTCACAGAGGCTATGTGGAAAGGCTTCGTAGGGACCTAAAAATAGCCTATGAGAAAGCTTGAGCCGCTTCTGATACTAAAGGCCAAAACAAGAAGTGTTACAACCTGAGACTGTGAGTTCATGACCTTTAGCCTGGATGTAAAGTTCTGCTGAGAAACCTGGGGCACACTGAGAAGCATAAGATAGCTGACCAGTGGAGTTCCCAGCAATATCTAATCTGAAAACAATTGCCCTTACCTTCCTGTGTACCAAATCTATCCTGATGGGAGGACAGGGCCTCTAAAGACTTGGCGTTGAAATCATCTACTACCGCTGAGTGAACTCAGGGTACTTGCAAAAACAGCGACGTTTTCACCCAGCCCATATTCTTCCTCCAGACTAGTTCCAGTCACCAGATCAAAACCCTCGCCACCAGATCCATAAAAGGAAGAGGATACTTGTATGGACTGGCTGTGGTCATCTATGCCTTCAGATGCCACTCCTTCCCCTTTGCAGAGACTGACACTAGCATTCTCAGCCTGAGGCCCCAGAGTTTGTACCTCAGGGTCATCACTCAGCAAGACTCCCCAACTTCACTGAGTGTCCAAGACCTAGAGAATATCCAATCACCCCCAGAACTGGGTGAATAATCCACTGGAGAGGGCCCAGCCAAGCCAAAGGAACAGAGACCAAAGAGGGCCATCCACTCACCTAAGAGACTAACCTATGATACTTTGGGTGAGAGTTCTGAAGAAGCCATCTTTACCACCAAAAGGACTCCAGAACCGTCAACCCTCCCTGTTCCATTTCAATGGAAGGGTGACTCTAACTAACCCCACACATCTCGTGGGCCTTACCAATATAAGTGGTCTATGGCCAAGGCAACCCCTATAACTCTGGGATGGTGGGATGTTCCCTTGTCGGGTTTCTATTTGAATGCTGTTTGCTTTCATGTAACTACTAGCCTCCTCTTGTTAATGCAAATTATGTACGAGGTTATGGACATTTATATGGTACTGGACTCAGTCCCTCCTTTGTGGGACCAAGAGTGACACATATAAGCAGGTGTTTTCCCTCATGTTAGCGATCGGCATGATTGCTAGAATGACATTGGCCTAAGATCACCTAGCTAGCAGTGGACATACACTAAACTCTGTGTCTGTGGTTTTTAGGTGGGAACAGGCTTGATAAAGGAGGTTTCCCCCTGGAAACGTTGCCTATTTAAGGTTCTTCTCCTTTTTTATCACAGATGTCAGTAATGCACTTTTGATTTTTTTGTTATGATATTTAAAATCTGTATATTATGCATCTTTACTCATTTCTTATTACACTTCTATCACGGTGCCTGTATTGTTGTTATATGCTGTAATCCTGCATTTTGCCTCTGCTGACAAGTGACATTGAGTATAACTTTTCTGTGGATTGTATGAAACATTTTTAAATATAAAAGTATATTGCTACTGCACATATTGTTGCGTAGTCTGCTTGTTTTGCTTATATTCATATGGTCTTTGTGGGGTCTTATGTGATAGAACCTTTATAATTCAAGCAGCCTGCTGAGTAACATAAGCGCTAAAAAAGTTGGAGTAAAACAACAGGTGTCAGTAATCAGTGGGTTTTGTTAAAGTCTACCATCCTAGAGGCAAATGTGAAGAAAACAACAATATGGGTCACTAACGAGGTAAGTAGGATAGTAAAAGGAGAAAAATATCAGCACATAGGAGATTAGGTACAGTAGTACCATTCAATCTGGTTTCTGTGTCAGTCAAAAGTAACTGTAAACATAGATCTATACTCAAACAAAAAAGTAAAAAAAAAAAAAAAAACATGTATAAATATAAAAAAAATGGATCACTTGGTCTTTTTTTTCTGCTGTCACTCTTGTACGTTTCTATAATTGCCTTGTTTTTATTAAGGTGTGTGAACAACTAACAACTGTGTCTGGTTTGAAAAGACATCTGATGTGCCTACCATCTGGATTTTTCAGAAGAAGGTTAATCAACTTAATAACTGTTATTTATTTGATTTTTGTCTCTCTTACAATATGTACATTTTCCATCAGAACATACAACAAATATGATCCCATTTACTGGGAAAATCTGAAAAATGGGAATTTGGGAACATGAGCAAAAACAAACAAAGATAAAAAGAGGGTACAATGTTTTTTTGTTTTTTTTTTCAGAGCGCTGTATTAGTATAAGCCATCATTCATAGTTGCTATGGTTTATATACAGTGGGGCAAAAAAGTATTTAGTCAGCCACCAATTGTGCAAGTTCTTCCACTTAAAAAGATGAGAGAGCCTGTAATTGTCATGATAGGTATACCTCAACTATGAGAGACATAATGTGGAAACAAATCCAGACAATCACATTATCTGATTTTTGAAGGAATTTATTTGCAAATTATAGTGGAAAGTAAGTATTTGGTCACCTACAAACAAGCAAGATTTTTGGCTCTCACAGACCTGTATCTTCTTCTTTATCCACTTACCAACCGACCCATAGCCGAATGATGGCTGCAGGGCGGTTGGATAACTCTGGGAGGGCGTACTATGACGTCCTCCCAGAATTCCCCTCTCGCGCGCCCCCTGGGGCGCGCACCCGAACACATCCGTGACCGCTGGGTCCAGAGGACCCGGCGCATCACGGATCCCGGTAAATGGCCGCTGATCGCGGCCGTTTACCATGTGATCGTGCCGTCAAATGACGGCACAGCGCTGCACCTTAGAACGATGCCCTGAATCAGCACACTGCTGACAGGGCCAATATCTTTCCGAGAGTTACTTCTGGGTTCACGGGCTACAGCGCTGTTATTGGCTGGTACCGCAATGACGTTACTCCCAGGCATGTACATGGAAGCCGCCGGTCACTGCGCGGGCCCTGAAGAAACGGCACGAGCGGGCCGTTCCTTCAGTGCGCATGCGCCGATGACGTCTGAGGCAGCGTATATAGTAAATGTCTCCTAGACTTTACTTCCTCTTTAAGTTGCTATAGCAGTCCTCGTTTTAATACCACTGGCCAGTGAATGATAAAAAAAAAACATTGGCCAGCAAAGTTGGGGCCATCGAAGAAATTACAACAGTTCCCAGCAGGCAACACTTATGAAAAATTAGTCTGTTACCAGATCCAGGCCACCCTTTTCTTGATCTCCGAACACATGCTCATTGCTTTGGTTCAGTTCAAGGCCTCAGACAGAAATAGGACTTATTGTACTTTAGTACAATGTGATATCACCAGGCATTCAAATCACATTTCACACCTTCCATGGGAAAAAATTTTCTATCTCTGAGGCAAAGTCCTTTGTCATGAGCATTTACACCAGATTGTGGTCAAATATTTCAAGGTTCCATTCAGCCAGCAGTCCAGTCTTTTTTCACTCTATCTGCTTTAGGTGTGTCCTCTCTCTTCCTCTTAGCTGCTTGCAGACCCTTCTCTCCTTGCTTTTGTTGCATTAGCCAATAACCATCATCCAAGCTCGAATCAAACCCAGCCCAGATCAGTGTACCCTGAGACACTTCATCAATGAGCATTGCAAAGAAATCTTCTTAAAGATGGCTGCTGCACTTCTACATTAATGAATATTCAGTTTAACCCTGTCCACACTGCAGCAGTAACTAAGGAAGAAGTTCTGCGGCAGTTATCAGCTATAGTTCAGGTAACAGCTGAAATAGTCAATCCTTCCAACCACTTAAAAAATACAGTATATAGCTACCTATGGATGAAACTCACTCTATCTGGTTGTTTTAAGCTAAATCAGATGACAATCTCATATCTAATGATCATCTGCTGGAAGTATTTACAGGGGGAAAAATTACAGTATAGTTAGGTAGAAAACTGTCCATATCATTACAATTCCACCTTTTCTCCCAAAGTAAATGGCGAAGACAGCATTGCTCATCTCTGCCCTCACCATTTAATAAAACATGTTCAGCCAAGTATTCATGCACATGAACCCTCTAATAAATGAAGTGCTTTAGGGTGATCAGATGGTGTCTGCACATACAGTTGTGCTCATAAGTTTACATACCCTAACTGAATTTACGATTTCTTGGCCATTTTTCAGAGAATATGAATGCTAACACTAAAACTTTTCTTTCACTCATGGTTAGTGTTTGACTGAAGCCATTTATTATCAAGCAACTGTCTTTACCCCTTTTAAATCATAAATAACAACAGAAACTACCCAAATGACCCTGATCAAAAGTTTACATACCCTGGTGATTTTGGCCTGATAACATGCACACAAGTTGACACAAAGGGGTTTGAATGGCTATTAAAAGGTAACCATCCTCACCTATGATCTGTTTGCTTGTAATTAGTGTATGTGTATAAAAGGTCAATGAGTTTCTAGACTCCTGACAGACCCTTGCATCTTTCATCCAGTGCTGCACTGACGTTTCTGGATTCTGAGTGATGGGGAAAGCAAAAGAATTGTCAAAGGATCTGTGGGAAAAGGTAATTGAACTGTATAAAACAGGAAAGGGATATAAAAAGATATCCAAAGAATTAAGAATGCCAATCAGCAGTGTTCAAACTCTAATCAAGAAGTGGAACATGAGGGGTTCTGTTGAAACCAAACCACGGTCAGGTAGACCAACTAAAATTTCAGCCACAACTGCCAGGAAAATTGTTTGGGATGCAAAGAAAGACCCACAAATAACTTCAGGTGAAATACAGGACTCTCTGAAAACACGTGGTGTGGCTGTTTCAAGATGCAAAATAAGGAGGCGCTTGAAGAAAGATGGGCTGCATGGTCGAGTCGCCAGAAGAAAGCCATTACTACGCAAATGCCACAAAGTATCCCTCTTATAATACGCCAAACAGCACAAAGACAAGCCTCAAACCTTCTGGCACAAAGTCATTTGGAGTGATAAGACCAAAATTTACATTTTTGGCCACAACCATTTGGAGAGGAGTCAACAAGGCCTGTGATGAAAGGTACACCATTCCTACTGTGAAACACGGAGGTGGATCGCTGATATTTTGGTGATGTGTGAGCTACAAAGGCACAGGAAATTTTGGTCAAAATTGATGGCAAGATAAATGCAGTATGTTATCAAAAAATACTGGAGGAACATTTGCATTCATCAGCCAGGAAGCTGCGCATGGGACGTACTTGGACCTTTCAACATGACAATGATCCAAAACACAAGGCCAAGTCGACCTGTCATTGGCTACAGTAGAATAAAGTGAAGGTTCTGGAGTGGCCATCTCAGTCTCCTGATCTCAATATCATTGAGCCACTCTGGGGAGATCCCAAACGTGCAGTTCATGCAAGACAGCCCAATAATTTACAGGAACTGGAGGCTTTTTGCCCGAAGGAGTGGACAGCTTTACCATCTGAGAAGATAAAGAGCCTCATCCACAAATACCACAAAAGACTTCAAGCTGCCATTGTTGTTAAAGGGGGCAATACACGGTATTAAGAATTGGGGTATGTAAACTTTTGATCAGGGTCATTTGGGTAGTTTCTGTTGTGATTATGATTTAAAAAGAGTAAACACAGTTGATTGATAATAAATGGCTTTAGCCAAACACCAACCACGAGTGAAAGAAAAGTTTTTGTGTTATCATTCATATTCTCTGAAAAATGGCCAAGAAATCATAAATTCTGCCAGGGTATGTAAACTTATGAGCACAACTGTATATAGGCTCATTGTATAAACATGTAACCTGGTTTAAAACTTTTACTCCTTTTTGCAGTTTATTGCTCCTTCTGCAGCAAGAACAGTGCTGAACTGGAAAGTGACCCCAGTACAGTGTAGTGGTCAGTTTGGAGGAGTCCAATTTCTAAAGAGGACTCATACCGGCTAAACACCTGGGACTAGGCCCCACTTTCCCCGGATGGAAGGGAGAAGAAAAAAAGAACCCCTGGTGGAGACTGGAGCCTGAGAGGGATAGTGTTTGCAGAGCTGCTTCAGAGAGTGAGAGGTGCGGCTATAAAGTACTAGATGCATGTACTAGAGGCCTGTACTTTGCTGATCCAGAGATCTACTGTCCAGAGACCTGCTATTCCCGGAGTTCTGATGTAGGACTGTATTGATGGCAACCGTGTGTACAAGAGTAATGCCCCGTACACACGGTCGGATTTTCCGACGGAAAATGTGTGATAGGACCTTGTTGTCGGAAATTCCGACCGTGTGTAGGCTCCATCACACATTTTCCATCGGATTTTCCGACACACAAAGTTTGAGAGCAGGCTATAAAATTTTCCGACAACAAAATCCGTTGTCGGAATTTCCGATAGTGTGTACACAAATCCGACGCACAAATTGCCACGCATGCTCAGAATAAATAAAGAGATGAAAGCTATTGGCTACTGCCCCGTTTATAGTCCCGACGTACGTGTTTTACATCACCGCGTTCAGAATGATCGGATTTTCCGACAACTTTGTGTGACCGTGTGTATGCAAGACAAGTTTGAGCCAACATCCGTCGGAAAAAATCCTAGGATTTTGTTGTCGGAATGTCCGATCAATGTCCGACCGTGTGTACGGGGCATTACAGTGCTACTCCCATCTGAGATAGGTGTGTGGATTTACTATTTTGGTTAAATGCGCAACCAATTGCTAGGATCTACGTATATTAGTGCAAAGAAAGTGTCACGTTGTGTCCACCAGGGACTGAACTGCAAGGGAGACCCTGTGTGGGAAGGACTGTCGCAGAGGATACTGCTACTGTGTCACCTGGAGTAGTGAGAGGCACCTGGCCATTTGTTCTGGGTTAACATTGTTAACCCTTAGGATTACAAACACTCCCAGTTGGGAGTGAGTGTTCCCAATTGGGAGTGAGTGCAACCTAATATACAGGACCCTAACACCTATTTACTGTGCTCAGAATCCACTGTCCAGTGGTTTAGAGAGAGTGACTCCTTAATATTAGGCACTTCGGCAGTGCTATCTTTTTTAACAGTTCTGTTTACAGTACACTTGCCTCTGTGTTTTGTGTCATTTGCATTATTTTGTCTAGTATAATTGTAATATACAATTGTGAATCGATGTTTTGCTGTTGCTGGTCCTACTTGCTGAATAAACCCCCTGCAAAACCCCAGGTGTATTGGTGAGTTCAGGTACTACCCAAGTGGTTAATCGTCTCCGTAAGCAGAAAGAATAGATCATCCAGCGGTTCATCCTTGGGTATCGCTAAATTTAGACTGCTTGGCTGGCACAAAGTAGGTCTGTCAACAGTTAAAAAGCTGAGGATAGGAGGAACCCGCATCAGGCACTATAAATGCATGAGTCCTGTAGGAAGCTGCCATGATGTTACATTGCTGTGTGTTCCATGCCCATAATTGTCCATTGAAATAAGCTTAGAATGTTTTTGTGCAGTACAGGAAATAAAATATATTTACCTAAATTAAAAACCTGCCTAATTTTAATAACTTTTATGAACATTTAAAGCAATTTCAGCAGCAGTCACAAACTCATTTCTGGCCAAAATAGCTTGCTTGCTTCTGCAATTTAGCTACATTTCATAACACATCATTTTTCCAATTGCATTTATAAAAATGTAAATGACAGTCTAACAACATAATCCTTACATTTCTACATATGGAAATAAGCAGTAAGATTCAGGCCTGTATCACAGCTGTCGCCTCATGCTGCCATTTCATTTCTAATCATTTTATTTCAGTGTGATTTTTTTCATACCTATCTCTGCTGTTAGGCCTTTAGTTAATTTCAGTTGGTGTTTTTATTTCCCTTGACTCAAACTGCTAGTGCAACCCCATATAAATACATCAACTGCAAAAGAAAGGTTATAAATTATTTATGGCACAGTAAGCTTAACATACTATTTATGGCAGATGTTTCTGGGTTTTACTAAAAAGTTTTGGAGCATAGTTAAATAGCCAGAAGCTTGCTATATATCCAACTAAAACACATTGATTTAATGTATTTTAGTTTTATGGGTCATGCCGTTGCAGTCCTCTTTTAAAGTAGACCTAAAGTCGAAAAGTGAACATTTGCTGCTATAGGAAACATTTAAAAATGGTAATTATGACCAAGTTGTACCCTAAATGATGCATCATTTTTGTTGAGCATCCTCTGAAAAATAGCAGTGCACAACCTGGAATGAAAGTGTGCCTAGGCACTACTGTATATACAGCATTATTTCTCTATGTCTGCTGCATGTGATCATCTAAGGGCTAATTCACACGCTGATTCACTTCATATTCCTGAGCCGTTGTAAAAATAGGCCTAGAAAAATTAGGATCAATATAATAATAATATAATAGATGTAATTTAAAACTTGGAAAGAGTTATAAAGGCCAATGAATTCAGGAGAGCATTTTAGAAATGCTACTGCCAGGTTTGGATTTGGGATCGTTGCAGTGTCTGGCTTTAGCTCTTCTCGCTGTGCCACTGAAATGATGGACAGTTCCCTGTCTGATCCCTTGAACAATCTTGCCTTGTACCTTGTTTCTGGTGAACCTTGAACTCATTGTTCCTCCCATGAACTTCCTGATTAAAGCCATGTCTCTGCACTTCTTTTTTGCCAGAATATTGTACTCTCTCCAGCCAATATCTTGCTCCTTGCCAACCTGTAGCTGTACTTATCTTCACTGGCATTAGTTACCAACCTTTGGATTATTTCTCATGTACACTACCACTTAATCCCAATTGGCAACCACTTGTTTCCAACCTTTGGCTTGTTTACTGACTATGATTCTGCTTGATCCCTACCTGCTACATCTGTTACCAGACCCTGGCTTGCTCACCTCCTGGTGAGGTGATCTTGGGGACCGTGACCTGGTTCTAGCACACAGTGAAACCCATCTCCACCATCAGGAGCTCTGGTGAAGACTAGTTAGTGCTTAGAACCCGTACCTTGGGTGAGCCAGGGTGATCTGCTTGTGTACTAATTCTGCTAGTCGGTGTGCACCTCTCTACTGCTATAGCTACTGATCTCCAAGTCTAACCCCTGATCATGACTGCTATTTTGAGTCTGATGTTTCTGATGGAGAGCTAGACTCTGTCTCCCATGTTATGGTGCCCCTTGGCAGGTGATGTGGACCCAGTCAAGACACCAGGGCTTCTGATGGTGGAGACGGGCTAGAAACCTTAGTGTTCCCTAGTTTTCCTCGCTGCAATCTGACAACAGGTCACAGCCCTTAGGATTACCCAAACAAGTAACTGCAAGGACAGAAGAGCTGTGGTGCAGAGACTGTTCACAATGCTGTATACAAGAAAGTAGTTAGCTCCAGGCAGAGGTCTTGGCAGGTGGCAGGAAAGAAAGTAGTTGGGTCCAGGCGGGGGAGGTGGCAGTCAGCAGCCAAAAAAGAATTTGGCCCCAGGCAGTAGTAAAGATGTAAAATTTGTAAAAAAAAAAGGAAATTTTGGAAAAAAAATTTAGTGCGGAGTAGTTTTACAAATTGAAAGTGCTTTTTGTTACCCTGGAAAGGTGAAATGCAGTATATATTATGCTTGAAATAAAAGTGCAGCTTATTCAGTAAATAAACAAAACTTGCTTTTTAAAATTGTATGTTTTATTACAAATGGAATAACAAGGACTGTATGTGTTAAGAACATTTCAACTATACATAAGAACAAGTAACCACCCCTCTTTCCCTCATAATAATTTATAAGCTTCCTGCCAGTATGCATTTTCTGTTATTGACAATGCTGATCCAGAAGCATATATTGCTCTTGCAGGAGCTTGATCAATGTTCTCCTGATTTTCAGGTGTTATTTTATCTATAAATGAAGGGATTATGTATTTTTGGGAGGCTGTGGCTTGTAACACTTCCTTACTTGAAGATGCTGCTGGTGAAGGAATACTTTGTGATGATCCAGAAGCAACAGAAAGAGTGTTTCTGGAATGAGAACTCTGGAGGGAAAAGCTACTTCAAATCATTTCATTCCATATAGTAAGTATACATACATAAGTATTTCTTAAAGGGGTTGTAAAGGTAAACATTTTTTCACCTTAATGCATTCTATGCATTAAGATGCATAGAATTTCTGACAATACCGCCGCCCCCAGCCCCCCAGTTTTACTTACCTGACACCTCGAAAGTCAGCCGCTCGCTCCCAACATCCATTTCGCCACTCAGCCTGGCCGCTGATTGGCTACAGTGGATGGATTGAAAGCAGCGCAGCCATTGGCTCGCGCTGATGTCAATCACATCCAATGACGCGGCGCGCTGGGGGGCGGGGCCGAGTGATACAGTGAGCGGCTATAGCTGCCGGCTGTATCATGGGAGCGCGCCCGCAAGAACTAACCACCATGCGAGGGAGCTCGCATTAAGGTGGTTGGTTCTTGCGGGGAGGAGCTGAAACAGCCGCCGAGGGACCCCAGAAGAGCAGGTTCGGGGCCACTCTGTGCAGAACGAGCTGAACAGTGGAGGTAAGTATGACATGTTTGTTATTTAAAAAAAAAAAATTACCTTTACAACCCCTTTAATGTCTTTAGGGCACCTCTGGCATACAAGGATGTGTTTTTTCATACATGTAGCATTTGAAAAAATTATATTTCTTCTTACAATTTGCAAATTGCAGCTTTGCTCTTAGCAGAAATTGCATTGTGGAAATGTTTCCAAACTCTAGATGTTGGTCTCACCATTTTACCAAGAGGAGAAAACAATTAACTGACCATACTTTAGGTAAACATTATCCTGTGATGGTGGAGAACATTATTAGGAATCATTTAAAGGTTCTAAAGATAAACTCATTTGTCAGACAAATTTATCCTCTTACCTGTCAATTAAGGCCTGAGAGGACAGGAACTATCATTTACTGTATCCCAACAATCACCCAGCTGTAGGAGGTACAAGTTGGAGCCCACAAGCAAACTAAACTGGAGTATTGCCCCTGCAGTGCCCCCTAGTGGCAATAGTGCACATTTCTCTTGTTTGAGAACTGCGTTGAGAAGTACAGTGTTACTTGCATTGTATTCCAGGATTTGCTTGTCTTCAGCTGAGAGAACTTGCAATAAATTTAAGACTTTACATAAAGTCTCAGAAATCTTTCATGTTATTTAGTTTGATTACCATGTCATAGATATATTATTTATTACAGGTCCTTATATAGCACCGCCAATTTATGCAGCGTTTTACATATACATTGTACATTCACATCAGTCCTTGCCCTCAAGGAGCTTACAATCTAAGGTCCCTGACTCACTTTTCTACATATGCATACTAGGGTCAATTTAGATAGCAGCCAATTAACCTACAAGCAATTGCTTCCAATTTTTCTGTAAAAAAAAAAAAAAAACAGCTTTGGAAAAAAACTGGGGAAATTAGTTTTTTTTCCCAGTGTTTCCATCTTTCCGGGCCTTCTCATCTCTAGGCTGGAAGCCAGCAAGAGAGAAGGCAAATCAGTCTGGGTTGGCAGCAAACAGGCAACTGCCACCCACTGTAAGTATTAGCTCTCAGGTAGCTGATGAGAAGACACAGAACCAGCCACTTCAAAGACTGGAGCTTAAATACTCCTCTGGAGAGAGGACACGCTCAGCATCATCACTGGGAACTCTGAATTCCTGGAGGTAGTGGAGGTCCTGGAATCCTGGAAATTACAACAAGGATTGTGAATGGAGTCCAAGATGAACCAACAACGATCCTGTAAGTACTGTAACACAAGATTGAAGGTTTTTAGCATGCCTCACAAAAGTATGTGCTGGACATGACATCAGTCTTTAACTGGAAGTGATGGCAATGGAACACCTTAACTTCCGGTTAAAGAGTGACACTGCATCAAGTATGAATTTCCAACTTTTGGAATGCACGCTGGCTCTAGTGAGTGGAGCTGCAGTGCTGTTCCTTGATAACAAGTCTGTATACGCTGGTGCCGGTTTGAGGCACTTTTAAATGCGAGAGACCATTGCTTTACAGGTTTATTGGACACCTTATATTTTAATAAATACTGTACTATAATATACAGTAATTTCCTGGCATTTTTTTTTGTGAATTATGAGTGCATGAGACCCAGTTGATGCAATACCAGATAGCGTCCAGTGAACTTTAGAGGAATTGTGATATACAGTGACATTCCACATCAGTATAAAGCGCTTAAAGACCTTCCTAAATTAAGGGATCACCCTTAACTATGTGGGGAGTGTGCACTTTATACTCACGTGCTGACACAAGCATGTAAATGTGAGAGGAGGAGAGGAAGAATTACAAGTGCATGAATAAACCTCTCTGGTGTTGGTCACATAATTTTGGGCTTTTTCTTGTACATCTGGACTTTTATTTCATTTTCTTTGCGTTCAGCTTTGTTGACTCTGAAGGAGTACTTGGTGTACTCTGGTCTTAAAATTAACTGGGGCAAGTTGCCCATACTGCTACTTGATCCTATACAGACAATGGCCTGAGATATGATGCTGCTCCTCCAGTGAGTAACCAAAATAAAATACCTGGCAATACAGGTGACTAATGATGTCAGTGACTTTGGCATTTTTTGACGTTTTTACAGAAGCTGTTTTTGGCTGTAGACGGTTTTTTTTACAGTCATTAAACTCTCCATCATGTTATCCTATGTGTCCATGCACACATAGGCTGTTATCAGCAGTTTTTGGCAGTGGCGTTTATGAGCAGTAAAAAAAAACAAAAGTAGTGGGTGCTGATAAACGCTCAAAAAAGTCCCTTTTTAACGTTTTTGATCCATTGAAAAAAATTTTTTTTAATTTTCTTTAAAAAAAAACGCTAAAACGCAAACGCAGAAAAACGCTAAAAAACACTATTGCAAAAACGTTGAAAAAAGTTGAAAAACTCACTGTAAAGCTACTGACATTTTTATAACGTTATTTTAACGTCCAGTGTGCATGAGGCCTAAGGGTGAGCAGGATCTCAGCCACTCAGTCTAGTGCATATTAGAAGTGTTCCATGTTAAATATCTCCTTTATTGAAACTTTTCTGATACATATACAGCAGCAGGGTCCAATGACTTTGTGGTAGATGATCTTTGGGTGACCAACAAAACTTGTAATAATAGTAACAAAATATAGAGCAAGACCATTCAAGCCTCCAAGTTTGAAACTTCTACTGTATATCTCGATATGCTTACAAAATGCTCTGGTGAACTCTGCTATAGCCAGAGGAGTACTTATCTAATATGAAGGTAATTAGTGTTCACAATTTGGGTCCCAAACTCCCTGGAGCACTTAGGCCCCAAGCACAATTGCTATGGCCCTTATAGCTCTACCACTTAGACAGTTTAATTACAAAGAATATTCTTGGGAACTGGCAATGAAACAACTTACAAGGTAATGTCATTGTCAAAAGACTTGAGTATTCACATAGCAGGATCATAACGTGTAATAAAATAAATTGAAAATAAATTAAAATTTAAAGAATCACCTACACTGAGTTGAATCATATTCATCACCAAGGTTCAAAGTATAATCTCATTAAGCATAGGAATTTTTTTTTTATACTTTCAAAGCAGATTAATAGGTGACCTTTCCTAAAATTACTGTGAAGACAAGAAAATTATGAGAATGTGCTGACTTAACCTTAACAATATCAAGCATAGCTATCTGCACAACATGTCCTCTAGCATATTAATAACATATACCTAAAAACACTGAAGAGTAAAATAGTTTTAAGCGTCATAATAAAAAAAAAATACAAGACAACATTTTTTTTCTTTTTTCTATGACTTTTATATTAAAACAAAAAGGACACGGGGGGGGCGCATGCGCGCGAGCGAAGGAAATGGCCGCGTGATTCCTCCGCTCCGCGCCGACGGGAACAATAACCCGGCCTGACACCGAGCAGAACGAGCGGGGACGAGGCTCACATACCGCTCCGGACCCCGGAGCGTCTCGGGACTCTGCCGGTGATGCTCCGATCCGGAAAACACAAGCCAAAAGCTCGGCAGCCCCAGAGGCTCTCCACAGTACCAGGCAAGGGGAAATCCAATATGGCGCTGAAGCCTCCAGAACGGGAAGACGCTGCACACATATCAGATGATAATCCAGAATCTCCAACAGACAGCTTACAACAATTTCCTACAGACCTGGTAAGCCCTCTCCCCCTGGACTCTGATAACCTTTTAGCAAGATTTCGCAATATAGTAAGGGACGAAATCACTGCGGCATCACGCAAGCTATCATCAGATTTGGTGCGGGGCCTTAAAGAGATAGGCCACCGCACTAATCAATTAGAGCAACGCATGGATTTGGCAACCACAGTTTTAGAGGGTCATGAAGAGGAAGTTGAGAAAATGACGACAGAAATAGAGTCCCTGAAAGACAAGTTGGAAGACGCAGAAAATAGGGCCCGCAGGGATAACCTACGCATCCGCGGTATTCCAGAAACGGTAAATGACCTGCAGGGCACAGCGACGGCATTCTTTCAGGAACTGGCCCCAGAAATTCCTGTAGACCGGCTTGAGTTCGATCGCATACATAGATCTCTGGCCCCTAAGCCCACGGATGGCCCCCCGAGAGACGTTATCATAAAGTTCCACTATTACCGCACTAAAGAAAAGCTATTGCAGGCGGCGAGAGAACAACAAAATCTCTCTTTTCAGGGGAACTCCCTTCAGCTATTCGCTGATCTCTCGCCGGTCACGATTGCCAGAAGGCGGGGACTCAAACCGTACTTGCAAATACTGCAAACCCAGGGGATCAAATACAGATGGGGATTCCCCTTCAAAATATCCTTCTCTCATTTGGGTCGTCAATTTCAGGCTACTTCTCCGGCGGAGTTAAGGCGTCATTTCCAGGATCTGCAGCTGGACCTTCCTTCCTCCCAGACGGAGGCGGCGTCCTCCTCCTCCTCCAGACCAGGACCCTCCAGGCCCCCTCGACAAGGCTCCCAACGCTCACTACCCGGATCCCAAGCTCTCCGAGACTTACAGTCCCAGAAGTTCCATAAAGCCACTAATGGCTGAAGGTACTCTTTTCTTTATTTGTTTTTGATGACATCTAGCCCCCTTCTGTTACCCGACCCCGGGCCACGGTCATTCCGGTTTGCTCTTTTTACTGCTTTTACACCTGGAACTTTTAGGAGTGCTGGACAAGGAGCTACTAGTCCCCAGTACCCAATCTCTGGTCCTATGCCTTAATAACTTTAAAGGTCACCTCACTAGGGCCCGCCCCAATTGTGAGATGGCGGTGTGAGGTGTAAGAAGCGACATGGCAGATTGGCATATAGTCATCTATCAACATGTTTCCAGGAAGAAGACTACCCATGCTTAAAGATGGTTTATTATTTTTATATTTTTTATATTTTTTTTTTTTTTTGGGTTAAGTCTACATGATAACCTTTACTATCTAACACATGAATGTGACTTTAACATTTCAGTTCCTTCTAAGGTTTGACGTGGTGGGGGGAGGGTGAAACCGTAGCTGCAGGAACAACCGTTTCTGATGTTCCAATGCGGCGCGGGCAGTCGTGACCGTGCCCTGTACCGCCGACTCTGTTGGGGAGGTGGTGGGGCACGGTGGGGTTAGATCAATCTCCCTGGTGGTCAGGGGACTGAAGGCCTTCTGGCCCTTTGGTCCAGGCCATCGGGGACTAAGTTTTGGTTGTACCATTATGTTTTCTAATGTTTCATCAACAAATGTTTAGTTTAGTTGTTTTAAGTTATCTCCACTAAATCAAAGTTCAATGGTTTCTAGATTCTGCTCTTAATGCACATTTACAAGTCACGATTGATTAATGATAGGCCGGTGGTCCCGTCGGACCAATGCTACCCCCGATGAGTCAGCACTTGGCCGAGACGGATGTCGCGGCCAATGTCTTACTCAACTGTGGGTCTTTCAGCCCACAAAACAAAGCAACTAAGGTATTGTTGTCTATCCAACTTCGAGATTTTCCTATTACCTCTACCTTACCTGCTTCACTCTTTCTCTTCTACCCTTTGCTTGTCCCTTTTCTTCTTTCCCTTTCCCCTAGGTCCGCGGGATGTCTGACTACAAATTTCTATAGGAGAAATTCCCTGATCCCATGACCCTTAATTGGCTTACCCTGAATGTTCAGGGAATGAATTCCCCCCAGAAAAGGGTTAAAATCTTCAAATACCTAAAACAACAAAAAATAGATATTGCTTGCTTACAAGAAACGCATTTCTCTACCACCTCTTGCCCTAAATACTTTGCGGCACACTATCCACAGGTATTCTTGGCTAATGCATCCACTAAACACAGAGGTGTTCTGATCGCCATAAGCAAAACGGTTCCATTTATTTGCAGTAAGCAGATAGCAGACCCAAATGGTAGATATTTAATTTTGCAAGGCACGATTCAGGATAATGAAATAACAATCATGTCATATTATGCTCCGAACACCAACCCAGGGCCCTTTCTTACCCATATCTGCTCCCTGTTACGATCTCACCAAAAAGGAACCCTATTGATGGCAGGAGACTCCAACGTAACGTTGAAGCCCTCCCTTGACAAGTACCCATCGGACCATAAACCTCCTTCTGTGGCCACCAAGTCCTTTTTGCAGTCCCTTCAGAACTCTGACTTAATAGATATATGGCGGGAACTCCATCCCCAAAGTAGGGATTATACCCACTATTCCCATCCTCACCACTCTCACTCTAGGATCGACCATATGTTTGTCCTTTGCAAACACCTTCCCCTAATAGAATCGATCTCTATTCTGGCTGCCCCATGGTCAGATCATGACCCCATCCTGACGGTCTGTAGTTCTTTATTGAGTAACTCACAATTCTCCCCATGGGTGATGAATGACTCCCTTCTATCCCACAAAGAGATTCTAGCTGACTTTCATGACGCTTCAGCAGAATATTTTAAAATTAACACAGGATCAGTACCATCCCCAGTTACACTCTGGGAAGCATATAAAGCTGTCCTCAGAGGTCACGTTATCCGCATAGCGTCTAGACGTAAAAAAGAGAGAGCAAGGGCTCGTCAAGAGCTCGAACAAAAGCTAGAGACCGCAACCAAGACCTTCAAACTAAAACCCACTCCCACTAATCGCAAATCCTTAGATAAAGCCCGCACAGACTTAGACCTATGCCTGACCGACGAAGCAGAACGAACCCTAAGATGGGCCCGACAAAGATGGTATATTAAAGCGAATAAACCTAATACAATGCTAGCCAATAGATTACGCACCTTTGCCCCGAAATTTACCCCTATTGCACTTCGCACCCGCCACAATTCTCTAACGGGTAACCCTCAAAAAATTCTGGAGGAATTCAGACATCGCCTCACTAAGCTTTATTCGGAACCAGATCATCTTTCAATCCAAGGCCTAGACGCCTTTCTTAAGAATCTATCATTACCGTCCTTGTCTGAAACTCATACATCCCTGATGGACCGAGATATACAGATCTCAGAAGTCCTCCAATGTATTAAAGAATTAAAGGTGGGCAAAAAACCTGGTCCAGATGGCTTCACGGCACTTTATTACCGGAAAATGGCAGATGTCATTGCTCCGCATTTAACGAAGATGTATAATTCAGTCAAGGATGGTTGTCACTTCACACCCAATCAATTGACCGCCAATATAGTCATGATACCTAAACCAGATAAGGACCATTCATCTTGGGCAAACTTCCGGCCCATATCACTCATTAATATCGACATGAAAATTTTAACAAAAATCCTGGCCACTCGCCTCAATTCCTTCCTTCCACGCCTAATCAAAAAAGATCAAGTGGGATTTGTCCCACGTAGGCAAGCAGGGGACGCAATAAGGCGCCTTCTACAAATACAACACATAGTCCATAATAGATCCCTGGAAACCATGTTCTTATCATTGGATATCAATAAAGCCTTTGATACATTGTCATGGCCATACCTGATTCAAACGTTAAAGCACTTTGGTTTTGGCACTTCTTTTATGGGCTGGGTTTCAGCCATCTATAATTCCCCACAAGCCAAGGTGAAGTACTATGGGTTTGAGTCATACACCTTCCCAATTAGAAGGGGCACTCGCCAGGGATGCCCACTCTCTCCATTGTTATTTATTTTAGCATTGGAACCCCTGGCGGAAGCCATTAGATCCCATCCTGATATAACTGGCGTGGATGTAGCAGGAACCCCGCATAAACTGTCTATGTTTGCAGATGACATATTACTGACCATCACTAAACCTAGAATCACCCTCCCTAATCTGCTAGCACTTCTAGAAACCTTTGCTACTTTTTCGGGTCTATCGGTCAACCCCGCTAAATCAAACGCAATGTCGATAAATCTCTCACTATCTGAATTAGAATCCCTACAGTCACACTTTTCCTTCCAATGGTTGAAGTCTTTACCTTATCTTGGTATTCGACTCACCCCAAAATACTCAGGTTTATTCCAAGCTAACTTTCCCTCATTATTTAGGAAACTCTCTAATATGCTTTCCTCGTGGTCCGCTCTCCCATTGTCCTGGTTCGGTAGGATTACTACCGTTCGCATGTCCTACCTCCCAAAACTGCTTTACTACTTCAGAGTTCTCCCAGTCCCAGTCCCCTCCCATATTCTCCGGATACACCAGCGCAAGATCATGCAGTCTATTTGGGGCTCCAAGAAGCCTAGAATCAAAAAGCAGGTATTGTTCGCTCGTAAAATTAATGGAGGTTTATCGGTACCCAATCTACAAGCTTATTACATAGCGGCAGCCATAGCTCCATTATCTCATCTCCATGAGAAATCCCAGATGCCATTATGGGCCACTATGGATATAATAGACTCTCACCCGATACCCTTAGCCTCTCTTCCATGGCTTCCTCGAGAGCATCGCCCTAATGACATGGGCCCATGCTTGGCCCATTCATTACGGTTATGGGACTCTGTTAAATACTCCGCAGGTTTAATATCCCCACATCTTCCCTTACTCTCCCTTCTTCACTGTCCACTGTTCCCACCGGGACACGATAACCCGCAGCAATTTCGATGGTGGACTGAGCAAGGATTTGTGGATGTCCACTCTATGTTTTCCCCAACTAGGATAAAAACATTTGCGGCCCTACGCTCCTCACATGACATCCCTCTAAGGGAACATTTTAGATATATGCAAATACGACATTTTCTACTAACCCTTATTAAATCCCATGACCCCCCATTTACACTAACCCCCTTTGAACATCTTTGCAGAGCACGACCCCAATCCCCTGGTCTTATTTCATTAATTTACGCAGCCATTATTGGCTCCACAAAACCTCCCATAAGAACATATCATCTACAATGGGAAGCGGAACTGGGTAAGAAAATTGACCCAGAGGACTGGCAAACCATGACAATTTCATTATCCAAGTGCTCCAAGAATGTTTTGTTCTTGGAAAATGCTTACAAAATTCTTTATAGATGGTACTACACCCCAGCCAGAATAGCGAGGTTTGGTGGAAGTGCCCCAAGGTATGCAGACTGTGGATCAGAGTGTATGCGCTCCTCCGAAACCTCTTCAATACAACTATAAAAAGGGACCCCTTTGAGGCCCTTTTGGGGAAACCAATCCCTGAACTGTTGCGCCCCGAGCGACAGTTAGCATCCCATATACTAACTGCAACTAAATTAACTATTGCAAAATCATGGAAAACTTCAGTCCTAAGTTTTGAAGCAGTTAAAAATCGCATTAATGACACCATGGTTAATGAAAAGCTGACAGCAATATTATCAGATACACATGATAAATTTCTTCGAACATGGCAACCATGGGTAAACTATGCCCACTCCTCCAGATTCGATTCGGCACTACTCTCCTTGTAACGGAAACAAAGACACCCCATCCCGCGGACCTCTTCCCCCTCCCCCCCTCTCCCCCCCTTCTTTCTGCACCCCCCACTTTTTCTTCTCTATTAATCTCCTTTCCTTCTTCTTCTGAATCACTAAGTCAGTTCCTTTTTACTCCCATTCTTTATTTTTTAGTCTGGGCAAACTTTCCTTTATATATCCTTGATCCCACAGGTTTACCCCTGATGGAGATATAGTACAGGCTGACAATTGATTTGGAACACTTTATGCCTCCTCAGTGCTTTATGTATTGATACATGGTCATCTGTTATGAATCCTGTTTTCATTTCTTATTATTATAAACACCCTTTTTTTTTATTTTATTTTGTTTTTTTTGTTCTCTGTACCATGAATATGCACTCATGTATCCGCATAATGTACATTAATATGTTACTCCTTTTGTACTAACAACACCTTTTATGTTCAATAAAAACCTTTTGTACAAAAAACAAAAAAACAAAAAGGACACTAAATTGAAAATATATTATACTGCCTTCTCATGCTTACTTTTGCTTTAAAGCATGCTTACACATGTTTCTAGCCTTTTGAAGACCCTAGTAATGGAAGTGGGGGGCATTGATTTTGATTTTGAAAGTGACTATCATGGCAGTGATCTCTAGCAATTTCGTGTAACAAGTCCTCAGTCTCTGACTATCTCCTGCAGCAGGTCTACCATCTCCCACAACACCTCTAACACCTCTGTGTAGTTTCTGGCCATTTCCTCTAGCATGGGTGCAATTTTTGACAGTGTTCTATAGCTTTACATATGCTGAATGTTTTTTGCAGCCTTTTGGTGCGAGAAACTCTATACCTCATAAAAGATGATGATCACTGTTTTAAGACCTCTGAATTTATATATCTGAATGGGCTGCCCTACACACAGCAATCGCCCCAAAGAAGCTTCAGAACTTTTTTTTTTTAGAGTGTTGTGTTATTGCACCAATTTCACTTTCAGGCCCCATTCACATCTAGCATAGTGGGAGTGAACGTTTTGTGTCTCAAATTTCCTGTGACACACATAGGGAAGCCTGTTGGTTTAAATAGGCTGTGCTATATGTGGCTTATGGGACATGTTGGTGTTTTGTGGGTTGCGTGTTTTTTACTGTACGTAGTGAAAATGTAGTGCAACAGCCAAAGGGTTTTATTCACATCAGTCTGTACACATAAAGTTTGTTTTAATTAACCCCTTAGAAGTGCGTCTAAGTGGGACTAATGTCAGAGTGAAACCACTTTCACTCCGGGCACCTTCCCACTTCCAGCACGCTCTGTTAACAGTAACAAGACAAATACTGTTCAATAAAGCATAACACAAGTCCTAGAGATCTCCCCCTGCCTTATAAAGCTGTCCCTCTGCTAAACAATAAAAAGGGTGCAAGGCCTTGCAATGATAGATGCAGTCTTTTCTTTCTTCTGTCTTCTGCTAGCTATTTGTGTGGGTTAAATTGTAATCCAACGGTTAAACAAACCAGGGTTAAAGTAAAATGGATGTTGGAAATATTCTTGTAGTGCAGTACACCTGTAACTGTCTCCGGTGCAATTGGCTTTGAATAACACAGTGTCAGTAGCACAGAGAAGGGTAGGCTTGAGGCCTGTTTAAACTCAGTCTTTTCCGAAGGAGATCTTCTCTGTGGGACTACAGGTCCCAGCAACACAGTGTTAAAAGTCTAGGTGTGAAAAGGTGCGTTAAGAAACTATGAGCGACAGCCCTCTAACCACACTAGGTCTAGACAGATGGATGCCTCCGATCCACAAGATCTCAGTCTATTTGCTACGGCCGCGCCGTCACGCTGCTCCATTTCACAGAAGACCGTATGTCCTCGGTTACCTCCTTCAAGGGTCTCTGGAACGATCACACTGCTGCTCCAGGACGCTGTGATGTAAGGCAGGATCAAAGGCTGCTGTTCCGATCCACATGATGTAGGCCGCAACTCTGTGGCGCACCTCCTCACAGATCCTTGGAGGCAGGCCATGCGTCCAGAAGAGATCTAAGATGGCCGTGCGGAGCCTTTTATAACCTACCCAGCATGCAGTTCAGGGCTGAGTGTCCATGGGAGGTCACTTGGCATTGTGCGTAGATCAATTCTTTGTAAAATGTAAACAAACAGTCACTTCCTGTAACATTCCTCCAATGTTCTTGAAAGGGAAAATAAAACAAAGTCCATTTCACATTTTGGCCACTAGATGGTGCCAAATACCAAAGAATGCATTGTCCATACTTTTAACATTACATTAGAAAGACGGGCAAAAATTATCAGCGCTACAAATAGATAAGATGTATTTTCTAAAGCATTATGTATTATAAATATTTGCATTTATTTAAAGTTTTTAACTTTTTTTCGTTCTCTTTTGATCCCTGCACCAGTGTTAGCACAGCTAGCAGTGTTAGCACATCTAGTCTCAGTCAGTGGCGTATATAAAAGGGAGACAGAGAACACCAGAGAACCCCGTGAGAGAGTTTTCCCCCCATAACAAGAAATCTAAAAAAGAACCTTCATGGAAGCATCACCAGGAATATTTTTAATGAAATCTGTACATTAACACGTAAAGGTATGAGGGTTATTCAAAAAGTTTCCACACTTTTTTTTTTTTAACTCTATCAAATATAAAAAAAGTGTGGAAACATTTTGAAGACACCTCATATATATACAATTTTAATGATTGGGTGTCACAGTCTGTAGTCAGGCTCAGAGAACAGTAGCTATATCAGTAGAGAGGCTCCCACGGACCAGCTGGATAAATACAGAAGTAGGTCACCCTGGCAGATGACGGGCTCATCTGAGGTGTAAATACTAACCAGTGTTCACCAGAGCTCCTGGGGGAGATGGGTTTTGCTGCATGTTCATACCAGGAAGCAGCTCTTAGGATCACCCCTTCAGGAGGTGAGAGAAGCCGGGTTCCAGTAGCAAATATAGCAGGTAGGGATGAAGCAGAAGTGTAGTCAGCAAACAAGTCAAAGGTTGGTTGCAGGTTGGGATCCAGCAGAAGCATAGTCGAGGAACAAGCCAAAGGTTGATAATGAGTGGTAGCAAAGATATAGCCAGCAGCAGGAGTGACAAAAGTGAGATATTGGCTGGAGAGAGCACAATAATCTGGCGCACAGAAAGTGCAGAGACATGGGTGAAATCAGGAAGTTCATGGGAGGAGCAAAGAGTACAAAGTTCAAGAAAAACAGTTTAAAGTGATATTAAAGTTTTGCTGTTTGTTGTTTAAATTAAAAAAAATGTTGTTATACTTACCTGCTCTGTGCAGTGGTTTTGCAGAGGGCAGCCCAGATCCTCCTTTTCTCTGGTCCATCCCTGGTGCTCCTGGTCCCTCCCTTTTGCCGAGTGCTCCCACAGCAAGCAACTTGCTATGGGGGCACCTGAGCTAAGCCGCTACTCTGTGTGTCCATTCAGAAACAGAACCGTGGCTCTTTCTTCATTGGCTCACTGACTTTGATTGACAGCAGCGGGAACCAATGGTACCCACTGCTGTGTCTCAGCCTATCAGGAGGGAGAGTCCTGGACAGCCGAGGCTCTTGTGCAACATTGCTGGATAGAAATGGGGCTCAGGTATGAATTAGTGGGCTGAGGGGGGCTGCTGTACACAGAAGGTTTTGTATCTTAATGCACAGAATGCATTAAGATAACAATAAAAACTTCTGCCTTTAGAACCAATTTAAAGCAAGATCATTCAAAGAATTGTCCAGGGAGCTCTCCAGCATCTCAGGTGGCTCAGCAAGAAGAGACATCACCAGATACAGCAGAGTTCACATGTTCAGACAAGGGCCCTAACATTGGGTTTGGATAAAGTTTAAGGCCTCTTCTGTGTGCTTGTGGATCCCTCAAATCTTGAAGCAAACATTGTGCTATCCTTTTTCATTGCACTGAAATTTTGGCATGTCCCGACATCCCATATTGCAATGTAGGAGCCTCAATGGCATAGAAAAGAACTGTAATGCCAAGCACAGCGTGCCAGAGCACCAAATTAGAGCTAAGATTCAAGAAGTGTACAGTAGAGTTCATTGCTCTCTGATTGTAAAAAAGCTTTATATATCTTTAAGAGTAGGTACATTTTACAAGCAACTCAATATATGGCAGTTCCCTTTAGGTTTTCCTATTCTGAAATGAAAAGCAAGTAAACTAACAGTACCACCTAAAGACAAACAAGCTAAAGTACCTCTGATTTGACTGAGTGGAAACTTTGGCTGCCCCTATTAAAACTCTCTGCACTGAAGTCAGAGTTTTGACTGCCCATTTCCACACCTCAGCTCACAGTAGTACTTTCCCTGACCCTAATATTTAGGTCTAAACTTTAGCACTTAACCCACTTCAATATGCACCCTATCACCTAACCCCCAATCCCTAACATCTAACCAAAACGTCCTAACTCTTGACACTAACCTAAACACAGCCTTGCCCCTTGATGAAAGATGCCAATATCAAACTAATAAGTAATAACAAGTATATGCCCTAATGCTTTTGGTAAATTTTATTTATTTATTTTGGGCTTCCAGAGCATTATGGTTCTATATAGACTGTCCCAACCTCAGCCAGGCCCTGGTGAACCGACTGAGACTCGAACCATGTATGGGCAGGCTGGATGTACCCAAGTTGATCAATCAACTTGGGTACAACCAGCCTGTTGGATTTTGCATGTGCTTATTGCTAGCGGTTATTATATCAGCTAGCGGCTAATAATCACTGTGTTCTTCCGGCAGAGACAGCTTCCCCCATATCCGGCGGGAGAACACAATGGCTCCATGGGAGGGGTTCCCCCCTCAACACTCAGTGTTGAGGGGGGAATTGAAGAAAGAAAATTGCTCTGTCTATGGCTGGCCTAAGATTCAACATAGAATAGTGGCTTACTTTGCAGCTTCTTTTGTCTAAAGGAAACCTTCGATTTGAAATAAAATCACCTACCTTTCAATATTTCATGTGACTGTTAACAAGCGAACATTTCCTAAGTTAAATGGTTTGAAGTTTGAACTTCTAACTTTATTTTCTTACTGCCATTAACCATAAGACCAGTGACAAGGGGAAAAAAAGCCTTTACTACCTACAGGACACCACACTTTGTCATTGATTGTTGAGATATCCTGTATAAGGACAAATTTGTAGGTATTACCCTTAAATAGTTATGTCTATAAAATCAACTACAATGTAAATTCTTCTCATAATGTCATACAAGGTAATTTGATTGTATATGGATGTATAAGTACCTCTTTTACCAACTGTCTCTGTTAACGGCAAAAAAATATATACCGTATTTATCGGCGTATAACACGCACTTTTTTCCCCTTAAAATCAGGGGAAAGTCGTGGGTGCGTGTTATACGCCGATCCCCGCTATCGCTATGTGAATGTCGGCGATCGCGTCATAGCGTGTAGTTTCAAATATGGCGCCGCGGACTTCGGAAAGACTCGGCGGTGCTGAACGAGCGCCGCCGAAATCACAGAGCCGAGATACACATAGTCGGGTGTATTCGGCTCTTTCCGGCGCCGCTCACTGTCACGCCCACGCTGGGCGGGACTGTGAGCGGCGCCGGAAAGAGCCGAGAACCCTCGGCTATGTGTATCTCGGCGGCGTTCGTTCACTTCCGCCGGCGCCGAGTCTCTCCGAACTCCGCGGCGCCATATTTAAAACTACTACTATGTATATGGCGGCGGCGGTGGCGGCAGGAGGCATGGACACTAGGCTGCACTGGGGACAAGGCTGCAGGGACAAGGCTGCACTGGGGACAAGGCTGCATTAATAAGGCTGCACTGGGGACAAGGCTGCATTAATAAGGCTGCACTGGGGACAAGGCTGCATTAATAAGGCTGCACTGGGGACAAGGCTGCATTGACAAGGCTGCACTGGGGACAAGGCTGCATTGACAAGGCTGCACTGGGGACAAGGCTGCATTGACAAGGCTGCACTGGGGACAAGGCTGCATTGACAAGGCTGCACTGGGGCAAAGCTGCACTGACAAGGCTGCACTGGGGCAAAGCTGCACTGACAAGGCTGCACTGACACTGAAAAGGCTGCAATGACACTAACAAGGCTGCAGATGAACACTGATGAGGCTGCATTGATGGGCATTTTAATGTAAGTTTCTTTTCCTTAAACTTCCCTCCTAAAAGTTTTTTTCCTTAAAATTCTCTCCTAAACTTGGGGTGCGTGTTATACGCCGGCGCGTGTTATACGCCGATAAATACGGTACATTTTTTTTTTTTTAAATCATGACAATACTTAGAAATATAAAAACTTTTAAAACTATATAGACTTGATAAAAGCTCAAATAAAATGAACCATTAACATTAACTTATATAGCTATATATTTACAGCAATGAAAGATTCACAAACAGTGAACAGAGAATTGGTCTTTCTACTGAATCTATCATTCTACAGATTGTTCTACATTATGAGATGTAAATGACTGGAAGGCAATGTCTGGATTTAGGTTTCATTTAGTGACATGACCCACTGCAAATAATAGGTGTTGAGGGGACACTGTTAAGCTTCTCAGTGTGTGATCTAACACAATTAGAATGATGTGTACTGGACAAAATATGCCCTGGAGGGATGATAAGGGCTAATGAGGATCTGAAATTAAGTTATTCCTTTTTTTACCTAAGATCTAAAATAATGAAATGTTTTACAAATAGAGGTATTCTGTCAATAAAGATTTGGAATTACATTATTCCTTATTTCCTTGATACGTTTGCCCACTGACAAAGAAATGATCAGTCTATAATTTTAATGGTAGGTTTGTTTTAACAGTGAGATACAGAATAACAAAAATATTCAGAAAAATGGATTTTAAAATAGTTATAAATTGATTTGCATTTTAATGAGTAAAATAAGTATTTGACCAGTTCGCAAAACATGACTTAGTACTTGGTGGCAAAACCCTTGTTGGCAATCACAGAGGTCAGACGTTTCTTGTAGTTGGCCACTACTGTGTTTGCACACATCTCAAGTGTGATTTTGTCCCACTCCTGTTTGCAGATCCTCTCCAAGTCATTAAGGTTTTGAGGCTGACCTTTGGTGACTCAAACCTTCAGTTCCCTCCACATATTTTCTATGGGATTAAGATCTGGAGACTGGCTAGGCCACTCCAGGACCTTAATGTGCTTCTTATTGTACCACTTCTTTGTTGCCTTGGCCGTGTGTTTTGGGTTATTGTCATGCTGGAATACCAATCCTTGTGCCATTTTTAATGCCCTGGATGAGGGAAGGAGGTTCCCACCCAATATTTGACTATACATGACCCTTTGATGCTGTGAAGTTATCCTCTCCCCTTAGCAGAAAAACACCCCCAAAGCATAATGTTTCCACCTCGATGTTTGATGGTGGCGATGGTGTTCTTGGGGTCAAAGGCAGCATTCCTCCCCCTCTAAACACGGGGAATTGAGTTGATGTCAAAGAGCTTGATTTTGGTCTCATCTGACCACAACACTTTCACCCAGTTCTCTGAATTATTCAAATGTTCATTAGCAAACTTCAGACGGGCCTGTACATGTGCTTTCTTGAGCAGGGGGTCTTTGTGGGTGCTGCAGAATTTCAACTGTTGTCTCCCTCTCAACAAGCTGCTTGGCGATGGTCTTGTAGCCCAATCCAGCCTTGTGTAGGTCTACAATCTTGTCCCTGACATCCTTGAACTGCTCTTTGGTCTTGGTCATGGTGGAGAGATTGGAATCTGATTGATTGCTTCTGTGGGCCAGGTATCTTTTATACAGGTATCAAGCTGAGATTAGGAGCACTCCCCTTAAGAGAGTGCTCCTAATCTCAGCTTGTTACCTGTATAGAAGACACCTGGGAGCCAGAAATCTTGCTAATTGATAGGGGGTCAAATACTCATTTCACTCATTAAAATGCAAATCAATTCATAACTTTTTTAAATGCATTTTTCTGGATAATTTTGTTATTATTCTGTCTCTCACTGTTAAAATAAACCTACCATTAAAATTATAGACTGATTATTTCTTTGTCAGTGGGCAAAAGTACAAAATCAGCAGGGGATCAAATACTTTTTTTACTCACTGTAGTTGTTGTCTGACTTGTCTTCAGTGAAGTTATAGTTTGTTTACCTAATACTTAGGTCTTGTGTTCAAGGGCTTTTTTATTTTTCTATGAAAGTCAATGAGAATGCAAAAGCAGGTTGATGTAGTTTAGAAGCAAGTCAGCAGGAGATTAGAAGCACATGTAAATTAAACTCCGAAAGACCTCAAAAGTGCCTCAAACTGATCTTAAATGCAAGTAAGAAAGCACATTGCATCTGCCCACCCACAACACCAGATACCCTCCTCTAGACCCAGACACCACATGTCAAAACCAACAGCATTCAAATGAACGCTGTCCCCATGCAAATATTGCCACTTCCAACTCATGATGGCGTACCACTTAACCCCCATTACGCATAAGAAAGCGTGCCACCTCCCAATTAACCTTTACCCTCGCCTTGTTAATGCCCGTAACTGGCCTAGCCCACCTCCACTGTGAACGGGCCATCGTGTCGGACGTACTATTAACAAGTCTGCGTACTCCTCTCGGAGCCTCTCGGAGCTGAAGGAGGTCAAATTTAACATCCCGTATTAGCTCCCTCATGAACCGTGACCCCAAATCATTCTACCCAGCATGAACACAAACACATCTGGGGCTCTGTCAGGTCGAGCATAACGCTCAAACTCAGGAACAACTCTGCCCACTAATAGGCCAGGCATCCCAATCCAACGGACCACTGCCTCCTCCCTAGGAATGCCCAATTGATGTCCGTCAGACCGGACATCAGTTCGCTTCGCTCCTCAATGGACGTATGAATGGCCCACTCACATAGACACCACACACATAGAGGTGGGAACACCAAAACTAGCCCCCCAAAAACAGAGGAGACATACAGTATCTCACAAAAGTGAGCACACCCCTCACATTTTTGTAAATATTTTCTTATATCTTTTCATTTGACAACACTGAAATGACACTTTGCTACAATTTAAAGTAGTGAGTGTACAGCTTGCATAGCAGTGTAAATTTGCTGTCCCCTCAAATTAACTCAACACAGAGCCATTCATGTCTAAACCGCTGGCAACAAAAGTGAGTACACCCTAAGTGTAAATGTCCAAATTGGGCCCAATTAGCCATTTTCCCTCCCCGGTGTCATGTGACTCGTTAGTGTTACAAGGTCTCAGGTGTGAATGGGGAGCAGGTATGTTAAATTTGGTATTATCGCTCTCACTCTCTCATACCGGTACTGGAAGTTCAACATAGCACCTCATGGCAAAGAACTGTTGCTCTACATAAAAATGGCCTAGGCTATAAGAAGATTGCCAAGACCCTGAAACTGAGCTGCAGCACGGTGGCCAAGACCATACAGCGTTTTAACAGGACAGGTTCCATTCAGAATAGGCCTCACCATGGTCGACCAAAGAAGTTGAGTGCACATGCTCATCATCATATCCAGAGGTTGTCTTTGGGAAATAGACATATGAGTGCTGCCAGCATTGCTGCAGAGGTTGAAGGGGTGGGGGGTCAGCCTGTCAGTGCTTAGATCATACGCCGCACACTGAATCAAATCGGTCTGCATGGCTGTCGTCCCTGAAAGAAACCTCTTCTAAAGATGAGGCACAAGAAAGCCCGCAAACAGTTTGCTGAAGACAAGCAGACTAAGGGCATGAATTACTGGAACCATGTCCTGTGGTCTGATGAGACCAAGATAAACTTATTTGGTTCAGATGGTGTCAAGCGTGTGTGGCGCCAACCAGGTGAAGAGTACAAAGACTAGTGTGTCTTGCCTACTGTGAAGCATGGTGGTGGGAGTGTCATGGTCTGGGGCTGCATGAGTGCTGCCAGCACTAGGCAGCTACAATCCATTGAGGGAACCATCAATGCCAACATGTACTGTGACATACTGAAGCAGAGCATGATCCCCTCCCTTTGGAGACTGGGCCGCAGGGTAGTATTCCAACATGATAACGACCCCAAACACACCACCAAGATGACCACTGCCTTGCTAAAGAAGCTGGGGGTAAAGGTGATGGACTGGCCAAGCATGACTCCAGACCTAAACCCTATTGAGCATCTTTGAGGCATCCTCAAAGGTAAGGTGGAGGAGCGCAAGGTCTCTAACATCCACCAGCTCCGTGATGTCGTCATGAGTAGAAGAGGTCTCCAGTGGCAACCTGTGAAGCTCTGGTGAACTCCATGCCCAAGAGGGTTAAGGCAGAGCTGGAAAATAATGGTGGCCACACAAAATATTGACACATTTGGCACAATTTGAACATTTTCACTTAGGGGTGTACTCACTTTTGTTGCCAGCAGTTTAGACATTAATGGCTGTGTGTTGAGTTATTTTGAGGGGACGGCTAATTTACACTGTTGTCCCCTTCCCACCGAGCGAACGCAGATATGCGGACTCGGCTTTAGGGGGTCATACCGGGATGATGCCTCGTATTTACCAGAGTCCGCCAAAGAAACTGATCTACCTCCTTATGCAGCGCCTTACTTTGTCCGCCGTCCTTTGTCCGCCGTCCTTCGCGCCCTCGCCCCTTGTTGCAGGTACCTGTCCCGCCACTGGTGACGTCACAACATCACTTCCTGTTTACTCTGCTGCCAATACCGCCGGTTTTTTAAAAATATACAGTATTCAGAATCGCTGTTTTCGGCGATCTGAATACTTTGAAGTGCAAAGAAAGGGTTTGGGTACCTGTCACCACCTATTACTGTCACAAGGGATGTTTACATTCCTTGTGACAGCAATAAAAGTGATCCAATTTTTTTTTTTTTAAAACACAATGTAAAAAAATAAAAATAAATGAAATTGTAGCGGTCATAATATATGTATAATATGATGTTGCATATATGTTATCATTTGGCGCCACCTAGCGGCCAAAATATAAAAGGACTGGGTCTTTATTTTCTATTACTGTTCAGAAATTGACATGGAAGTACTTTGTTTGTTTACTTCTGGACATTAACTTGACCTACCCAGAATGCTGATCAACTCCCATGAATCTTAAGGGAACAGACTGCATTGTGGGAAGCCTATAAAAGGGATGGGAGCGGCCATCTTAGGTCTCTTGGACACGCATGGCCAGCCTGGGAGGATCTGTGTGAAGTCTCCAGCACAGTGCAGCCTACCTCCACTGAGCAGCGATCCGAGTAGCGGCACTGTGATTTACCAGAGAGCTGGACTGACTGCAGGGCAAGACTGGAAAGGAGTCTGAGGAGCCTGTCAGAATCATCTGGGAGGTCCGGACCGTTTTATAGTGTGGAGCGGAGCAGCGCAGCAGTGCCGGCCGGCCGGAGACAGAACCCTGAACATCTGTACGGAGTCCTCTGACAACACTGTCCTGGTTGGGTGAGAGGGCTTTTGCCCGCAAGTTCCTTGATGCACTTTTATACATACGTGTACACAAGACAGAGTTGCTGGGACCCTTAGTTCCACAAGTAGATTCAAGAGGAATTAGTACTGAGTCTCTAGCATTAAAGTTAGTTAAAGTGCCACAACACCAGAGCCTGGTCTTCATCTTCTTAGTATACTTTGATGAGGAGTTATTAACCCTTGGATTACAAAATTACCTTGTTTGCTAGCAGAAGAAAAGAAGATAAAGAAAGACTGTTCAGTAACACAAGGCCTTGTGTCCCCTCACCATATTGGGGTAGTGTGATATTACTAGAGGGAGCTCCCAAATTGTGGTATTATACTTAATCAAGTTATCATTTGGTTTAGTATAGTCTATAAGCGTGCAGGAAATAGGACAGTGCTCAGAGTGAGATAGATTCACTCTGACGGTTATCCTATCTGCTTTCTATATCATTCATATTTTTGTAATATAAAGTTAAGTTGACGATCAGACTATGTTGTTCTGATGGTACAACTATTGTAATACACCCCTTTAAAGTAATTACAGTAAACAAAGATTTACTTAAGCATAACTGTGTGGTTGTTATTTTCTTTGTATCCTCAAGCAAGTGAAGATCCAGGTAAAGACAAACAGGTTTCTATATTGTGCACTGTGAATTTGTTTTAAGGTTTTGTGGTTATCGCACACTATTACACATGATGGAATGCGAAGTGTCAGAGGTAAGGGTAGCTTCAGTGTTTGGGCAGATGTGAAAGGGAGGTGCATTAGTGTGACAGATGAGCAGGGGGTTACAGAGGAGGGGCAGAAGAGCAGGGGGGTACAGAGGTGGGGAAGATGTGCAGGGGTTACAGAGGTGGGGAAGATGTGCAGGGGGCTATGGTGGTGGGGCAAAAGAGCAGGTGGAACAGAGGTGGGATAGAAGAGCAGGGGGATACAGTGGTGGGATAGAAGAGCAGGGGGAACAGAGGTGGCATAGAAGAGCAGGGGGAACAGTGGTGGGGCAGATGAGAAAGAGGGTTACAGTGGTGGGGCAGATGAGCAAATGGGTTCAGTGTTAGGACAGGTGAGAAGGTGGTTTAGTGGTGAGACAGAAGAGCATGGAGATACCGTGGTGGAGCAGATGAGAAAGCAGGTACATTGTTCGGGCAGATGAGCAGGGGGCTTACAGTGGTGGGACAGAAGAGCAGGGGGGGTTACAGTGGTGGGACAGATGAGCAGGGGGTACAGAGGTGGGGCAGATGTGCAGGTTAGTACAGTGAGGGGACAGATGAGCAGTGGGGTACAGTGGGGGGACAGATTTGCAGGGGATACAGTGATCTGAGGTGTGAAGGTGCAGGCTTTGGGCTATATTGCCATGTGAATGGGACACAAGGGAAACAATGGTTTTCTGTGTGTCCTTGCAGTGACAGGCATTTTCCAATGCAGTAAAACACCTGTCACTGCACTTTGTGTGAATTAGTCTTACTAAATAATGTGTGACTAAGTAAATAGCAAGCAGACCAATGACTTTACCCCTAATCCCTACACTAAGGCGGCTCCTGACTAAGGGTATACAAAAAGGCTGGCATGTTTCCATAATCTGCCTTGATCACAGCACAATAATGAAGTGAGATACAGAGTATATATAGTGCAAATACTCCACCTACCCAACAAGCAAACAGTTATGCTAATTAAAAATATAAATAGCTTAATTGGTAATCAGGTATAACACTGAGTAAGCTTATGGACAAGAACATAATATCAAAGCAAAAAACAAAAACGAGTGAACATAGTTCACAGAGAAATCAAAATGAACATACAAATATATGTTTGGTCACATAAGGGCGATAACCTGTATAAAAGTTTATGACCCTAATGCATGTAAAAAAGCCACAAGATATAAAGTGAATGAAAACAGAAACAGCTAATAACACAGTATGGATAATCAATGACGCAAAACAAAAACAATACACTAAACCAAAAAATAGTACAATTTCAGGAAAAGGTCCACATCATACCTGTAGTTCATACCTACAGGAATCCTAGTGTGGAGATTAAAAATCCATCAGACCTCCCTTTCAAAGAGCTTCTGGTGTCACCACCTTGGGGAGAACCTTTAACCCTTTCCAAACCACAGAATTTAAAAGAACTCATGTTCCCAGCATGAGTATGTTTGAAGTGTTTCAAGACATTGGACAATTGCTTGTTATTAATATAAGAGGCGCCATGATAGTGTTTGCTAACTCTAGCTCGCAGATGATGCGACGTACACCCTACATACTGTAGTATACATGATGTGCATTCTATAGCATAGACCACATTAGAAGTGCCACAAGTGACAAATGACGACTTGTCTGCACCCGCTCTCCATTCAGCAATGCCAGGTGCTGCATCATCCTCCCCACAACCAGGTGGCGACATGTCAGGAAAGGGTTCTCCCGTTGGTGGCGCTGTCGGTCTCTTGGATCGCAGTACCAATGTCCACCAGCAGGTGTCTTCCAACACTCAGGATCTGTAGTGGAGGGATTCACCTGTTGGTGGCACTGTTGGATTCTTGGGCTGTAGTACTGGTGTCTGCCAGCGGGGGTTTCCCGGCAGTGTGAAGCAGACAGCACCTCCTGCATTCAGGTGTCACTTGAAGCTAATCACAGGTATACATATAAATACCCGACAAGCACTCATATGTTTGCCTTGGTTTTGTCCTTGCGCCCTGACCTGCTAGCCTGTGACCCGTACCCGATCCTGAGCCTGTATCTGATCCCCATCCCGAGCCTGTCCTGATCCTGTCCATCCTGTGTTCCAGTTCCCTTTCTTCCTTGCCTTGTACCCTGATTCCCATTCACCTTTCCCCATCTGCTGATTCCCTGTGTATGACCCTGGCTTGGTTTACATTTGTGATTCTGGAACTGCCCTTGTTTATCTACTGATCCTCTGTGTATGACCCTGGCCTGGCTTACGTTCTTGATTACGGTATTCTCCAGCTACTGTATATATTATTTGTTATTTGTATGTCACTGTTGGGTTAATTGTCACTCTTTGGTATTGGAAGTGTTGTGTACTTATATATCACTCATCTTAATAAACCTTTATTTACACTTTACATGCATTTTGGTTCTCTCTTTGCAGTCCACACAGTCCAGTCACACTTGGTTCATGACACGACACCTGACCGGCGATCCTACAGACCAAAAGATGTCAGTGATTTTTCGCCTCTGCTTTCACAACACTGCTGCAAATTGTCCCATCAGCAACCTGCTGCATGGTGTGTGTTCAAAATGTCCTCCCAACTCCCCCCCACACCACCACCACGAGTCTGGAAAAAATCCTCCAGATCATGTGGTTCAGGGAGACTGATTCTGCAACCTCCTGGGATGTGTATTGTGTCCAGGAGGCTTCAGTCAGGGGTGGACAGGGGGTCAGGATGAGCAACATCATCCTCGCTTAGATGTGGATTGAGGAAGTAGAAGCCAGTACCTAAATAAAACAGTACTCGCCCCATCCCTCAACTCAGTTACAAGCTGGGGAAGGAAGAGAATGAGTGGTGCTCCACTTTAATTGTTATTTTGAATATCTGTTTTACATACAAACACATAAGAAACTTTTCTTTTGACTGTACAAATAAGCTCAAATTATATACCTCCCCTCTGCTTCACATGACTTTCACCTTTTCTTTATGTATACCAAGCTGCAGTATCATGGCTTCAGCTAATAAGTCCTATCGCCTAAGCTGCGTGTGGCGTAACACTATTTAATACCTGTGTTAACAATACAGCAATTTGCAGTTCCTAAGACTACAGAATTCTTGGCATGTGGCTCCCCTGCATTCCTCTGAGAATGAGATGGCCCAATCTAGTCAACTATACAAATGTTGCTCCAGGGAGTTCAAGCCTTTGATCTGTACAGTGAGCACTCACTAAAGTCATAAATCTGCTCAGTGAATGACATCCTTTAAAAGCAACAGTTTGTTGTCATAGCTCACAGGCATATTTCTGTCACTGTATAAAGTGGTCCTTGTGAATGCCTCTCAAAAATGGCACCATGGTAATTTGACTTTTATCTGTCCAAATGAGTTGAACTATTGTGTGTGTTGCTTCTTTATTTTAAATATACTAATAGACAATACATTTCCGACAACAAATGTTTGAGAGCAGGTTCTCAAATTTTCCGATAACAAAACTTGCTGTCGCAAATTCCGAGCGTGTGTACACAATTCCGGGGTACAAAAGTCCACGCATGCTCGGAATCAAGCAGAAGAGCCGCACTGGCTATTGAACTTCATTTTTCTCGACTCGTCGTACGTGTTGTATGTCACCGCGTTCTTGACGTTCGGAATTTCCAACAAGATTTGTGTGACCGTGTGTATGCAAGACAAGTTTGAGCCAACATCCGTTGGAAAATAATCCACGGTTTTGTTGTCCGATCATGTGTACGAGGCATAAGAGTGGCCTAGCAAGGATACCATGAGAAGAAGTCTAAATTATAAATAAATACATCACCCTTTGGGACCATGTTCTGCAGCTTTTTTACATGAACTAGAATTCATGTTATAGTTATGTTTGGCTGACTGCACTTGAAAAGTCATGATGGATTTACAGAAAATGTTATTGTTCTGGCTGCAGTTGTATACTTGTGAATACCTGAGAAATGATTGACAATGGTATTTGTGCTGTTCTGTCCTGGCTGCAGGAGCACAAGCAGAAATCATTGCTCATAAAACATTGATGGAGCAACGTGAGCATAGCCAGGTTATTATATTGCTGTGGGGGGGGGGGGGGGGTCACTAAGTCTGTATGACATACATGTTATAATATAGTGTTCTCAGGATTATGTAATCTAATAGGTTCTCTGTAATCTACTTTACTAGATTAAGCACTTCATATTTTCTGTTTCATTATGATTGCTACGTGTACCTGTTTACAATAGAGAATATATATATATATATATATATATATATATATATATATATATACACATATACAATGTCTTGCAAAAGTATTCACCCCCTTGACATTTTTCGTCTTTTATTGCCTCACAACCTGGAATTAACATGGATTGTTTGAGGATTTGCATCATTTAATTTACAGAACATGCCCACAACTTTTTAAAGATGTTTTTTTTTTTATTATTGTGAAGCAAACAACAAATAGGACAAAAAAAGAAGAGAACACAAATATGAGAAACAGAAAAGTCAATGTGCAAAACACTATTTACCCCCCTAAAGTCAATACTTTGTAGAGCCACCTTTTGCGGTTATCACAGCTCCAAGTCACTTTGGATAAGTCTCTATGAGCTTGCCACATCTTACCACTGGGATTTTTGCCCATTCCTCCTTGCAAAACTGCTCCAGCTCCTTCAAGTTGGATGGTTTGCGCTTGTGAACAGCAATCTTTAAGTCTGACCACAGATTTTCTATTGGATTGAGGTCCGGGGTTTGACTAGGCAATTCCAACACATTTACATGTTTCTCCTAAACCACTCAAATGTTGCTTTAGTGGTGTGTTTGGGGTCATTGTCCTGCTGGAAGGTGAACCTCCGTCCTAGCCTCAAATCACACATAGAGTGGGACAGGTTTTGCTCAAGAATATCCCTATATTTAGCACCATCCATCTTTCCCTCAACTCTGACCAGTTTCCCAGTCCCGACAGCTGCAAAACATCCCCACAGCATGATGCTGCCACCACCATGTTTCACTGTGGGGATAGTGTTCTTTGGGTGATGTGATGTGTTGGGTTTGCGCCAGACATAGCGTTTTCTTTGATGGCCAAAAAGTTCAACTTTAGTCTCATCAGACCAGAGAACCTTCCTCCATACGTTTTGTGAGTCTCCCACATGCCCTTTTGCAAACTCAAAATGTGCCATTTTGTTTTTTGCTGAAAGTAATGGCTTTCTTCTGGCCACTCTGCAATAAAGCTCAACTCTATGGAGCGTACGGCTTATTGTCGTCCTATGTACAGATACTCCAGTCTCTGTTGTGGAACTCTGCAGCTCCTCCAGGGTTACCTTAGGTCTCTGTGCTGCCTCTCTGATTAATGCCCTCCTTGCCCTGTCCATGCGTTTTGGTGTGTGCCTGTCTCTTGGCAGGTTTGCATGTTTTTTCTCTAAATGGGAAGAGGATCTTGCTCTTACTGAAGAAGACATAGATTGGGACAAAATACTAGTGCTCACTCACAAAGCCTCCATATCTAGTAAAGTTCAGGAATGTAATTATAAGATCTTATCTAGATGGTATAGATGCCCCTCAATTTTACACAATATGGACGTCTCCATACCAAACATTTGTTGGAGATGTATGAATGCCCCAGGTACCATGTTACATATATGGAGGGACCAGTCCATTAATTACGGTCTTTTAGGATAAAATCCTGCAACTATATTATAAATTGCTTGGAGATTGGATTCCTAATGATCCCTTTATTACATTGCTATTAATGATGCCTGGGTCCCATAAACAATTGTGGTAATGTATTTGTTATTTATTCTTGAAGATTGCATTAAGATTATATATGCCAGGAATCAGGATATGGTTACATTATGTTGTTTGTTTAAGATTATTATATATCATATATAATAATAGGCTTTATAAAGATATATATATTATACTACATCGTCTGTTTGTATGTGTAATAATTGTTTTGTTTTTTATATTAATAAACTTAGATTGAAATATTTTAAATAGGAGAATGGGACATTGTATCTCAAACAGATAGTAGGGAATGGAAGCAGTTTACCCTGGTCTACTACGTGTGACAACTTTTTAATTTGATATTTGGTCCAGGCTTGGGGATCAGGGAGAAAGTATAAATGAGTGGTAGGGTGGGATTAAGGTGCCTTTCAAACGGACGGCTATTCTGCCGCAGTTAAAAGCATGTTTTTTTTCTGTGAAATTCAAGACACCAGGCACTGCGATCAGCTGCATTTGTACAGTGCGATTAGCTGCGGTTGCATTTAGCTGCGGTTTGCCATTTCCATAGCAACCCGACAGGGTACTGACTCATATTGATATTGAACGGGGATCCGACTTGGATCCCCACCAATACCAGGCACTGTGTTTGGTATGAATCTTGAGGGGGAACTCCACGCCAAATTTTAAATAAAAAACCGGCATGGGTTCCCCTCCAAGAGCACACCAGGCCCTTCAGTCTGGTATGGATTCCAAGGGGCACCCCCTACGCCGAAAAAACGGCGTGGGGTCCCCCCAAAATCCATACCAGACCCTTATCCAAGCACGCAGCCCGGTCACTCATGAAAGGGGGTGGGGATGAGCGAGTGCCCCCCCTCCTGAACCGTACCAGGCCACATGCCCTCAACATGCCCCCACCCCAAAGCACCCATGTTGATGAGGACAAGGGCCTCTTCCCGACAACCAACGGCCGTTGGTTGTGGGGTCTGCGGGCGGGGGGCTTATTGGAATCCGGGAGCCCCCTTTAAGGCGGCCCCCAGATCCTGGCCCCCCACCCTATGTGAATGAGTATGGGTCACATCGTACCCCTACCCATTCACCTGGGGAAAAAAGTGTCAATAAAAAAAACACACTACACAGGTTTTAAAAGTAATTTATTAGGCAGCTGCAGGGGTCTTCTTCCGACTTCGGGGGTCTCTCAGGTCTCTTCTCCCTCTCTCCAGTGTCGTCTCCGCGCTCTCTGGTTCTTCTGCGGTGCCTTCTGCCGGGCTCCTCCGCTATCTTCTGCTCTTTTGCCGCTCTTTTGCTAGCGGAGGAGCCCGGTCTTCTGAGACGTCTTCTTCCCTCTTCTCTTCCAGAGATGTTGACACGACGCTTCCTCTCGCTTTAATGCCGTGAGCAAGGTCTGCAACCAATTATATAGGCATGGGGCATGGCCACCGGGTAATGTCACCCGGTGACCCCGCCCTTTATGTCGTCACAGTCCCATCATGCCCCGGGACTGTGACGTCATAAGGGGGCGGGGTCGCCGGGTGACATCTCCCGGTGGCCACGCCCCATGCCTATATAATTGGTTGCGGACCTCGCTCACGGCATTACAACGAGAGGGAGCGTTGTGTATTTAGGAACGTAGCTACCCTCTCTTGCTCGCTCCAGAGCTGAACTATGTACTGTGGAAGTTTAGTGCGCTTAGAGCAGTGCACAGAGGCGTAACTAGAATCTTCAGGGCCCTGGTGCAAGATACCATGAAGGGCCCCCACCAGGGGTGTTGCTGGGTCTGCAAAAGATCTCGGGCTAGAGCCCATAGCAGCAAAATAAAGAAAGTCATATCTGAGTGCAGATCTCCCACTTACATCAGGGTCCCCAGAGATCCCCTTCATAACATCAGGGTCCCCAGAGAGCCTCCCCTTACATCAGAGTCCCCAGAGAGCCTCCCTACTTACATCAGGTTCCCCAGAGAGCCTCCCCCTACATCATGTTCCCAGGAGAGCCTCCCCTTACATCATGTTCCCAGGAGAGCCTCCCCTTACATCAGGGTCCCCAGAGAGCCTCCCTACTTACGTTAGGGTCCCCAGAGCCCCCCTCATTACATCAGGGTCCCCAGAGGGCCCCCCCTTATATCAAGGTCCCCAGAGAGTCCCCCTTACATCAAGGTCCCCAGAGAGCCCCCCTTACATCAGGGTCCCCAGAGAGCCCCCCCCTTACATCAGGGTCCCCAGAGAGCCCCCCCCTTACATCAGGGTCCCCAGAGAGCCCCTTCCTTACATCAGGGTCCCCAGAGAGCCCCTTATTTACATCAGGGTCCCCGGAGAGCCCCTTCCTTACATCAGGGTCCCCAGAGAGCCCCTTCCTTACATCAGGGTCCCCAGAGAGCCTCTCCTTACATGAGGGTCCCCAAAGAGCCTCGCCTTACATCAGGGTCCCCAGAGAGCCTCCCTACTTACATCAGGTCCCCAGAGAGCCTTCCCCTACATCAGGGTCCCCAGAGATCCTCCCCTTACATCAGGGTCCCTAGAGAGCCTCTCCTTACATCAGGGTCCCCAGAGAGCCTCACTACTTACATTAGGGTCCCCAGAGAGCTCCCCTCATTACATCAGGGTCCCCAGAGATCCTCCCCTTACATCAGGGTCCCTAGAGAGCCTCTCCTTACATCAGGGTCCCCAGAGAGCCTCACTACTTACATTAGGGTCCCCAGAGAGCTCCCCTCATTACATCAGGGTCCCCAGAGAGCCCCTCCTTACATCAAGGTCCTCAGAGAGCCCCCCTTACATCAGGGTCCCCAGAGCCCTCCCTTACATAAGGGTCCCCAGAGAGCCCCCCTTACATCAGGGTCCCCAGAGAGCCCCCCTTACATCAGGGTCCCCAGAGAGCCCCCTTTACATCATGGTCCCTAGAGAGCCCCTCCTTACATTGGGGTCCCCAGAGATTCCCTTATTACATTAGGGTCCCCAGAGCCCCCCTCATTACATCAGGGTCCCCAGAGAGCCCCCCCCTTATATCAAGGTCCCCAGAGAGCCCCCCCTTACATCAGGGTCCCCAGAGAGCCCCCCCGCTTACATCAGGGTCCCCAGAGAACTCCCCCTTACATCAGGGTCCCCAGAGAGCCCCTTCCTTACATCAGGGTCCCCAGAGAGCCCCTTAATTACATCAGGGTCCCCGGAGAGCCCCTTCCTTACATCAGGGTCCCCAGAGAGCCCCTTCTTTACAACAGGGTCCCCAGAGAGCCCCTCCTTACATGAGGGTCCCCAAAGAGCCTCCCCTTACATCAGGGTCCCCAGAGAGCCTCCCTACTTACATCAGGTCCCCAGAGAGCCTTCCCCTACATCAGGGTCCCCAGAGATCCTCCCCTTACATCAGGGTCCCTAGAGAGCCTCTCCTTACATCAGGGTCCCCAGAGAGCCTCACTACTTACATTAGGGTCCCCAGAGAGCTCCCTTCATTACATCAGGGTCCCCAGAGAGCCCCTCCTTACATCAAGGTCCTCAGAGAGCCCCCCCTTACATCAGGGTCCCCAGAGCCCTCTCTTACATCAGGGTCCCCAGAGAGCCCCCTTTACATCATGGTCCCTAGAGAGCCCCTCCTTACATTGGGGTCCCCAGAGATTCCCTCTTTACATTAGGTTCCCCAGAGAGCCCCCCCCCCCTTTATCAGGGTCCCCAGACAGCCTCCCCTTTACATCGGGGCCCCCAGAGAGTCCCTTCCTTACATCAGGGTCCCCAGAGTGCCCCTCCTTACATCAGGGTCCCCAGAGAGCCTCCCCTTACATCAGGGTCCCCAGAGAGCCTCCCCTTACATCAGAGTCCCCAGAGAGCCTCCCCTTACATCAGAGTCCCCAGAGAGCCTCCCCTCTTACATCAGAGTCCCCAGAAAGCCTCCCCATACATCAGGGTCCCCAGAGAGCCTCCCCATACATCAGGGTCCCCAGAGAGCCTCCCTACTTACATTAGGGTCCCCAGAGCCCCCCTCATTACATCAGGGTCCCCAGAGAGCCCCTTCCTGAGATCAGGGAGGTGGGAGGCGGCGATCGGCAGCTCTATGGTGTCCACGGGCGTCAAGATGATCTCCCTGGGGCTAGTAGTTCTCTTCTCCAGTGTATACAGTGGAGAGGGGAGGGGCCTCTGACCCGAGCATGTATCAGCAAGAGTGTACAAGCAGAGCAACTCACATGTACACTAAAGAGTGAAACTGATACATGCTCGGGTCAGAGGCCCCTCCCCTATCCACTGTATACACTGGGGAAGAGAACTACTAGCCCCAGGGAGATCCCGCTGGCCACGGGCAACATAGAGCTGACGATCATTGCCTTCCACCTCCCCCCACCGCATTCTAAACAGACAGCCACAGGTGCAGGGGGAGATGCCGGGTTTTGGCCCCCCCCCCCCCCGCAGCGGCAGAACGGCAGGACTCAGTCGCAAGAGTGACTGCTGCGACCGTGAAAGTTCCACCACTGGCGGTGCACATGAACTAACATGCACTGCTTGTTCCAAACAAACAGAAGTCAGGACTAAAAGGAGACATTTAGGAGAGAGCAAGGGTCCTCAGAAGCATGCTGACATGAGATAAGATTTTTTTACTCAGACTTTGTATGCCTATTGATGCACTTGATATGTAATCAGGGCCGTAGATAATTTTTTTTTCCTGGGGGGGGTTTCAGGTCTTTCAAACTTAAAGGCATCATTTACACTTTTATGTTGGGAAGGTACGGTAAAAACATGTGACAGCAGAGTGGGGCCATGAGACTTTGCAATGCAGCGCAGCAAAAATTATCCCCATTCAACTGAATAGAACGCAATGCACGCAGTTGTGGTGCGGTAGTGTACTCATTAGTACAGCAAGCTCCTCCTAAGCTCCCTAGTTTTTTTTTTGCTTCAGCCCACTGGGTTGAACTAAAAAAAACTTACCGTGTGAACCAGGCTTTATATCTCATTCACATGTTCTAAATGGCCATGGAATGGCAAATATACCATGAATACCTACAGCCAGGGTCCCAGATGTTCCCATTTTTGTCAGCTGCTCAGCCTGTTAACCTGCGTGATGGGCTGAAAAGAGCCACTGCTGTTAACATGTATCTGCACATCCAGTTGTCCCTATGTTTAACCACTAGCCTACCGCCCACCGTCATATGACGGCCGGACGGTAAGCCTATTATTCTGAGTGGGCGTCATATGACGTCCTCGCCCTCCCGAGCCACTAGGGGGCGCGCGCGCGCCGCCGGCGGCGCGCGCGCGCGCCCGCTGCGTCACTCGGGACCCGGTGCGCGTGCTCGGCGGCCGCGATGTCCGCCGGGCACCCGCGATTGCCGGGTAACAGAGCAGGAGCGTGGATCTGTGAATGTAAACACAGATCCACGTCCTGTCAGAGAGGAGAGGAGACCGATGGCGTGTCCCTTGTACATAGGGACAGCGATCGGTCACCTCCCCCAGTCAGTCCCCTCCCCCCACAGTTAGAATCACCTCCTTAGGTCATACATTAACCCCTCGAGCGCCCCCTAGTGTTAACCCCTTCCCTGCCAGTCACATTTACACAGTAATCAATGCAATTTTATAGCATTGATCGCTGTATAAATGTGAATGGTCCCAAAAATGTGTCAAAAGTGTCCGATGTGTCCGCCGCAATATCGCAGTCACAATAAAAATTGCAGATCGCCGCCATTACTAGTAAAAAATAAATAAATAATAAAAATGCTATAAATCTATCCCGTATTTTGTAGACGCTATAACTTTTGCGCAAACCAATCAATATACGCTTATCGCAATTTTTTTTTACCAAAAATATATAGAAGAATACGTATCGGCCTAAACTGAGGAAAAAATTTGTTAAAAAAAAAAAAAAAAATGGATATTTATTATAGCAAAAAGTAAAAAATATTGTGTTTTTTCAAAATTGTCCCTCTTCTTTTGTTTATAGCGCAATAAATAAAAACCGCAGAGGTGATCGAAATACCACCAAAAGAAAGCTCTATTTGTGGGGAAAAAAATGCAAAAAATTTAATTAAGGTGCAGTGTAACATGACCGCGCAATTGTCATTCAAAGTGCGACAGCGCTGAAAACTGAAAAATGGCTTGGACAGGAAGGGGGTGTAAGTGCCCTGTATTGAGGTGGTTAAGCTCCAGGGGACAAAGCAAAACGTATTGGGGTGTGGCCTGACGGGAACCCGGGCTGAGGTCTCTCCCATCACTATTATATTACCTGAGCGACACACTAACAAACTGTGGGTCACAGTGGTTACCTGCTGTTAGGGACAAATTTCTGACCCTGGATGCAGAGAGATTTTATCCAAGGGCAAAAATGTATCCCTACCTGCAGGTAACCACTGGATGTGCAGATACAGGCAGGTGGATACATGTTTACAGCAGCAGACAGCTTTGGCACTTTTCAGCCCATCACTCAGGTGTACAGGCTGAGCAGATATTAGAACATCTGATCCCGGGTGCAGGTATTTGCAGTATACTTGCTGTACCATGGTCATGTAGGATGTATGAATGAGTCCCTAGACTGAATTTTAGCTAACCTTACTGTGCAAGTTGAGCAGGTGCAAGGGGCAACATATTGTGGTAGGCAGTAAATTCAGTGACTTATGTAAACCTTAAAAATAAATTTTATGAGATGTTTTAAGAGATGAAAAAATAAAAACATTTTGTGCACTGCCTACCACAGGATGGTGCCCTTTGCACCTGGTCAATATGGTTGGCTTTTATTCAGTCTTAAACTGTAGCAAACTTTTGAACTTGTACCTACAAGTAAGCCTATAATAACGCTTATCTGTAGGTATAGTGAATATCTCCTAAACTTGTGGTGTTTAGGAGATATTCGCATGGAAAGCAGCCGGTGATGTCACTGGTGCATGCGCTCTGAAGGGACGGCATACTGCTTGGCTGTACTTCTCCTGGGGAGGAGCTCAGTTCGTTCTGTACTTTTGTGACCCTTTTTTAGCCGACAGCCAGCTATAGCCCACTGTCAGCTGACATCGTTAAGCAGGTCCAGGCTGTGGAAAGATCCTAACTTTAAAGTCAGGATTCACCCAGATGTTTGGACCAGCAGCTCGCTCAGCCTCTCAGTGAGCCGCACAGACCCTGAGCCAGCCGCTCCTGCCCCCTCCACAGCCTGGCATTCCAGAGAGCTTGGGGGAGGGGGGGCAGAGCCAGGGACTGACTAGTCACCACTCTTTGCTCACTGAAGACTGAGAACTGCGTAATCAGCGGTCTTTGATCACTCTGTTGTTGGGCTTAGAAGAAGCTGGGGACAGATGCAACATTGGATCGATGCTCCATCCACCTAGGTAGGTAAAAAAAACATCTCTTTTAAAGGTAAAAAATCCCCCTCTCCCTCCTAAGAACCCTCCCTCCCCAAGCAGATTTGCACTGTAAAATATCTCCCTCCCTCAAATATCCCCCCAAAATATAAACCCCCCACCAAAGCAAAAATATCTCCCCCAGTCAATACCCTCTCCCCCAGCAAAGATTTCTAATTATGAAGAAAATCTCCCTTCATCCAATCAAATTCCCTTCCAGAAGCAAATCCCTGCCATTAACCACCCCTCTAAATTTCTCTACAAGAAACTCCCCCCTTCTCCAAAAGCAAACCCACCCGCCTTTCCTTAACCCCCCACCAAAAGAAACTCCCCCAGACTGGAATTCTTACCTCCTCCTTCCTAAAACAGAAAATTGATGTCTCCCAACTTACCAGACATCAGATTCAGCACGGCACAGAAGTAGGAAAACATCTGCATCCCCAGTCTCCCTTCGGCTGTGTCATATGATACCTCGAGGAGGAATCTAGGAGTTCCCTCAACTCTGCACTGTCAATTGCTGGCATCTGAGACCTCACAGTAATTTCATGCCTTTCAGGGGGACCCCTTATTAAACTGAGGTGATGGGGCACAATAGAAGGGGGGCTGGCTGCCCGCACTCCGAAACTCTGATTGCTTCTACTGTGCTGATGCTGAGGCTAAACAGCAGGGACACTGTCTGGGCATTTTACCATGATGCTCTTGGGGGCCGCAACGCAAAAAAGGGCTTGGTCAGGAAGGGGGTAAATCCTTCCGGGGCTGAAGTGGTTAAAAAGACAGGATTTTTATTTCCTTTTAACTTTTATTAAATGTAGTTGTAAATATAACAGTCCATACCTTGGTTATAATACAGGTGCACATCTTGAATAATTTAGTACACATAAAAAAAATACACTACCATAAAAAAAAAGAATAAAAACCGTGAAAGAGCAGCTATCACTCCACAGTACAATCACCAAACTAATATCAATAAATGTATACCTACTAACAATGAAGCACCCCTTAACCACTTGAGCCCCGGACCATTATGCTGCCTAAGGACCAGAGGTCTTTTTCCAATTTGGCACTGCGTCGCTTTAACTGCTAATTGCGCGGTCATGCAATGCTGTACCCAAACGAAATTTGCGTCCTTTTCTTCCCACAAATAGAGCTTTCTTTTGATGGTATTTGATCACCTCTGCGGTTTTTATTTTTTGCGCTATAAACGGAAAAAGACCGAAAATTTTGAAAAAAAATGATATTTTCTACTTTTTGTTATAAAAAAAATCCAATAAACTAAATTTTAGTCATACATTTAGGCCAAAATGTATTCGGCCACATGTCTTTGGTAAAAAAAATGTCAATAAGCGTATATTTATTGGTTTGCGCAAAAGTTATAGCGTCTACAAACTAGGGTACATTTTCTGGAATTTACACAGCTTTTAGTTTATGACTGCCTATGTCATTTCTTGAGGTGCTAAAATGGCAGGGCAGTACAAAACCCCCCCAAATGACCCCATTTTGGAAAGTAGACACCCCAAGGAAATTGCTGGGAGGCATGTTGAACCCATTGAATATTTATTTTTTTTGTCCCAAGTGATTGAAAAATGACAAAAAAAAAAAAAAAAAAAAAAATATTTACAAAAAGTCGTCACTAAATGATATATTGCTCACACAGGCCATGGGCCTATGTGGAATTGCACCCCAAAATACATTTAGCTGCTTCTCCTGAGTATGGGGATACCACATGTGTGGGACTTTTTGGGAGCCTAGCCGCGTACGGGGCCCCGAAAACCAATCACCGCCTTCAGGATTTCTAAGGGTGTAAATTTTTGCTTTCACTCTTCACTGCCTATCACAGTTTCGGAGGCCATGGAATGCCCAGGTGGCACAAAACCCCCCAAAATGACCCCATTTTGGAAAGTAGACACCCCAAGCTATTTGCTGAGAGGCATATTGAGTCCATGGAATATTTTATATTTTGACACAAGTTGCGGGAAAGTGACACTTTTTTTTTTTTTTTTTTTCATAAAGTTGTCACTAAATGATATATTGCTCACACAGGCCATGGGCATATGTGGAATTGCACCCCAAAATACATTTAGCTGCTTCTCCTGAGTATGGGGATACCACATGTGTGGGACTTTTTGGGAGCCTAGCCGCGTACTGGACCCCAAAAACCAATCACTGCCTTCAGGATTTCTAAGGGTGAAAATTTTTGATTTCACTCTTTACTGCCTATCACAGTTTCGGAGGCCATGGAATGCCCAGGTGGCACAAACCCCCCCCCAAATGACCCCATTTTGGAAAGTAGACACCCCAAGCTATTTGCTGAGAGGCATGGTGAGTATTTTGCAGCTCTCATTTGTTTTTGAAAATGAAGAAAGACAAGAAAAAACATTTTTTTTTTTCTTTTTTCAATTTTCAAAACTTTGTGACAAAAAGTGAGGTCTGCAAAATACTCACTATACCTCTCAGCAAATAGCTTGGGGTGTCTACTTTCCAAAATGGGGTCATTTGGGGGGGTTTTGTGCCACCTGGGCATTCCATGGCCTCCGAAACTGTGATAGGCAGTGAAGAGTGAAATCAAAAATTCACGCCCTTAGAAAGCCTGAAGGCGGTGCTTGGTTTTCGGGGTCCCGTACGCGGCTAGGCTCCCAAAAAGTCTCACACATGTGGTATCCCCGTACTCAGGAGAAGCAGCAGAATGTATTTTGGGGTGTAATTTCATATATTTCCATGGCATGTTTGAGCAATATATCATTTAGTGACAACTTTGTGCAAAAAAAAAAAAAAAAAAAAAAATTTGTCTCTTTCCCGCAACTTGTGTCGCAATATAAAATATTCCATGGACTCGACATGCCTCTCAGCAAATAGCTTGGGGTGTCTACTTTCCAAAATGGGGTCATTTGGGGGGGTTTTGAACTGTCCTGGCATTTTATGCACAACATTTAGAAGCTTATGTCACACATCACCCACTCTTCTAACCACTTGAAGACAAAGCCCTTTCTGACACTTATTGTTTACATGAAAAAGTTTTTTTTTTTTGCAAAAAAATTACTTTGAACCCCCAAACATTATATATTTTTTTAAAGCAAATGCCCTACAGATTAAAATGGTGGGTGTTTCATTTTTTTTTTTCACACAGTAATTGCGCAGCGATTTTTCAAACGCATTTTTTGGGGAAAAAACACACTTTTTTTAATTTTAATGCACTAAAACACGCTATATTGCCCAAATGTTTGATGAAATAAAAAAGATGATCTCAGGCCGAGTACATGGATACCAAACATGACATGCTTTAAAATTGCGCACAAACGTGCAGTGGCAACAAAATAAATACATGTTTAAAAGCCTTCAAAAGCCTTTACAGGTTACCACTTTAGATTTACAGAGGAGGTCTACTGGAAAAATTACTGCACTCGATCTGGCCTTCGCGGTGATACCTCACATGCATGGTGCAATTGCTGTTTACGTTTGACGACAGACCGCCGCTTGCGTTCGCCTTAGCGCGAGAGCAGGGGGCGACAGGGGTGTTTTTTTTTTTTTTTTTTTTTTTCTTTATTATTTTTTTGCTTTTTTAATCTTACTTTTAAACTGTTCCTTTCATATTTTTTTTTTTAATCATTTTTATTGTTATCTCGGGGAATGTAAATATCCCCTATGATAGCAATAGGTAGTGACAGGTACTCTTTTTTGAAAAAATTGTGGTCTATTAGACCCTAGATCTCTCCTCTGCCCTCAAAGCAAATGACCACACCAAGATCGGTGTGATAAAATGCTTCCCCAATTTCCCAATGGCGCTATTTACATCCGGCGAAATCTAAGTCATGAAATACTCGTAGCTTCCGGTTTCTTAGGCCATAGAGATGTTTGGAGCCACTCTGGTCTCTGATCAGCTCTATGGTCAGCTGGCTGAATCACCGGCTGCATTCTCAGGTTCCCTGTTGAGACAGGAGAGCCAGAGAAAAACACGGAAGACGGTGGGGGGGGGGGGGGGGGCATTCCCTCCCACGGCTTGTAAAAGCAGTCTAGAGGCTAATTAGCCGCTAGGATTGCTTTTACATGAAAGCCGACCGCTGGCTGAAAAGAATGATACCAAGATGATACCTAAACCTGCAGGCATCATTCTGGTATAACCACTCAAAGTCGTGAATGGCGTACCTGAAGACAAAAAAATGGTTAACAATGGTTAACAATAAAGCACAGTAAAGTGTAAATAATTACACACCTGAAAAACAAACATGATAAAACATAATAACAATAACAATAACAATAACAATCAATAACAATAACAATAACAATAACAATAACAATAACAATCAATAACAATAACAATAACAATAAAACATTGCAGAATAGAATACAGTAAAAAAGAGCAGAACAATAGAGAGAGAGAATAGAGAGAGAGAGAACAATAAAACAACAACTATTTTTTTTTATTTCATATTTTTTTTTTTTTTTTACACTTTTTTTTGTAACTAACTTTTATAACGGTAACCGGTTCCAGGTTCGGGTCTCTCAAAATGCGATGGCATCTTGGGAGACCCTGTGAAAGTGTGCCTAGTCTGTGCAATGCTGTACCCTACGCTAATACTCAACTAGTGAATGGTAGCGTTCAAAACATTCACCAATGCAAAGACCAGGATTGTCAGGACAGGAGGGACAATAATAGCGGGTGTCACGCCTATATCCGCGCTTGCTGCAGACACGACATCTTTTTTGGGGGGTTCGCTGGGTAGGGGTACTCGGGAGGACATAAAAATGCCTCTCATGCAGCCGACTGCATTTGGTTGGGGATGTGAATGGGGGAAGTACGGGCGCTGCAGAAGCGGTGGGTTCCCAATTAGGATTGGCGAATGCAGCAGGAAGGGCACTATGGGCACGACGGGCCTGTGTTTGTCTTTTTGGTGGCAGCGGGACACTACTTGTGCTTGCCACCTCACCAGCTTGAACTGCACTTATGGGACTCGCCACGTCACCACGTGTTACTGTAGTGCTGGTTTGACTACGACCGGGGTGTACTAGGCCGCTGGCGCTTGCCAGTTCACCAAAACACTACCAAAAAACTGTTAGCGATCGCAGGGATCAGGCCTGACTCTGCGAACGCTGCAGTTATGCGTTTAGTGTTTTGTAAGTGACAGTGATCGATCGATACCGCACTTGGGTGGGCTGGGCTGGGCCGGGCGGAGGGGCAAAACGCAGGTGCTAGCAGGTATCTGGGCTGATCCCGCTAACACTGCGTTTTTGGGAACCCTAAACTGCTGGTGACGCTAGTATAGATCTAATCGGATCAGATATTGATGCGATCAGATACTATACCACTAAGGGAGGTGTACAGTGCGTGCGTGGGTGTTAGCGGTACTGGCGCTAATCTGACGCTGCCTGGGGCTGGTGCTTGCCAGTTCACCAAAACGCTACAAAAAAAACTGTTAGCGATCGCAGGGATCAGGCCTGACTCTGCGAACGCTGCAGTTATGCGTTTAGTGTTTTGTAAGTGACAGTGATCGATCGATACTGCACTTGGGTGGGCTGGGCTGGGCCGGGCGGAGGGGCAAAACGCAGGTGCTAGCAGGTATCTGGGCTGATTCCGCTAACACTGCATTTTTGGGAACCCTAAACTGCTGGGGACGCTAGTATAGATCTGATCGGATCAGATATTGATGCGTTCAGATACTATACCACTAAGGGAGGTGTACGGTGCGTGCGTGGGTGTTAGCGGTACTGGCGCTAACCTGACGCTGCCTGGGGCTGGTGCTTGCCAGTTCACCAAAACGCTACCAAAAAAACTGTTAGCGATCGCAGGGATCAGGCCTGACTCTGCGAACGCTGCAGTTATGCGTTTAGTGCCTTGTAAGTGACAGTGATCGATCGATACTGCACTTGGGTGGGCTGGGCGGAGGCACAAAACGCAGGTGCTAGCAGGTATCTGGGCTGATCCCGCTAACACTGCGTTTTTGGGAACCCTAAACTGCTGGGGACGCTAGTATAGATCTGATCGGATCAGATATTGATCCGTTCAGATACTATACCACTAAGGGAGGTGTACGGTGCGTGCGTGGGTGTTAGCGGTACTGGCGCTAATTTGACGCTGCCTGGGGCGACGCATATCGCCGCCGGGCGATCGGGGGGGCTAAACCTTTATTCGGTAATAAACGGCGGGTGCCCTGACACTATAAAAAATAAACAAACTAACCAGCGTCACCCGTATCGGTTATACGGTGATCAGTGGTGAAAGGGTTAACTAGGGGGCAATCAAGGGGTTAAAACATTTATTAGATAGTATATGGGGGTCCCTGACGCTATAAAACGCTGACGGCGAACCTAAATATTTACCTCACTAACTAGCGTCACCAGCGACACTAATACAGCGATCAGAAAAATGATCGCTTAGCGACACTGGTGACAGGGGGTGATCAAGGGGTTAAAACTTTATTAGGGGGGGTTAGGGGGGTACCCTAGACCTAAAGGGGGGTAATATACACTGTCCCAACACTGTCACTGTCACAAACTGACACTATGCAGTAATCAGAAAAAAAAAAAAAAAAAAAAAAAAAAAAACTGCTGGTGTCAGTTTGTGACAGGGGGGGGGGGGTGATTGGGGGGGGATCGGGGGGCGATCGGGGGGGGGATCGGGGTGATTTGTGTGCCTGGCATGTTCTACTGTGTGTGTAGTGTTTGTGCATTCACATACTTGTCGTCTCTCCTCGGGCCGGAACGGAAAATACCGACCCGAGGGGAGATGACATCACTTCCTTTGCTGCTGTTTAGCATACAGCAGCAAAGGAGTGTTTTCATTGGCCGGCGGCGATCGCGAGGGGGGGGCCACGAACGGATGGTCTCCCCCTCATCACCGATCGCCGCTGGACAAACGACGACCGCCTCGGGCACCGGGGGGGGGTCCGATCGGACCCCCCACCCGCGGAAGGCAAATCACGTACATGTACGTGATTTTGCCTGTCCGTGCCACTTTGCCGACGTACATCGGCGTGAGGCGGTCGTCAAGTGGTTAAAGTGTAAGTAAAAAAAAAAAAAAAATTATATATATATATTTACGTTTTATAACGTAAATAATAATAATAAATAATAATAATAATAAATAATAAATTTATAATCACTAGTCAGTGAGAAGAGATATTAAAGTGGAAATCCAACTAGAGATTTTTCCTTTTTTTAGTATGGAATGGGCAAGGAAGCGTTAAAACCCCTGTCAGGTTTTTATTGATATTTGTGTCCCTGTAGGGGAGATTGAGGGACACAACAGAAAAAAAAATAACAGAATGAACCTGGGGGTTACTTCCATTTTTAATTGCTTTCTCACCACTTGAGATTTATGCTGGGTCTAACTAATGAGTTCTCCTTGCTTTTGGATGCAAGATAATGCAAATAACAAGTGTTTGTAGAAAAGACTGTTTAGCATTCACTTGCGGAAAGGTCTCTCTACAGTAATAGCTTTGAAAATGTGGAATAGTTGCCCACTAGATGTGTTTCTAAATGCATAAATAAAACTTCCTTTATAAATGTATAGGAATTGACACTGTATATTGTTAATAGATAGAATATCTTATTGCCTTGACGGTTTAGAAAGGATTTTTTTCTCTTTAGGAGCAGTTTGGCTTTATAAGATATTTTTGCCTTCAACTACATGCAGGTTTTACATTTATTTTTTTATGCCCTTTGGATGTATATGTCCCTTTTTGTATCTATGCATTTAACTATGTAACTGTAAAGTGTAATATATGGAATTATATTTTTTACCAAGCAGAACTTGTTTTCCCATGCAATGTTAAGGTGAGGAATGAACAAGCAAGGTATTGAAGACTAATCGCACAGACTTTGTAGCCTGTTATGCAGCACACAGAAATGTCAAAAGGAACATCAGGAAGGTGTAAGGGGAACCCCAGTGGTGAGCAAAGAGGAAAGCCCACCATTCAACAATTAAGAAAATGGTGCCCTTCATGGTACAACTAAGCCAATAGGCAGGGGCGTATCTGTAGCTAAACAAACAAGGCGTTTGCCTTGCCCGTCATTTTTCAGGGGGGGGCGGCGCCGCCCCCAGAAAGAAGGGACACTACGAGGATTGCAGAGAAGCTCCTAATATGTGGCACTTGGATGAATCATATCTCAGGGTCTGATGAGGAAGCCGCAGCTGTTCACTGCTGCAGCTTCCCCATCAGACCCCAAGACAAGAACGGTATACCGTGGCACCCGCTTTACATTTGTAAATGTCTCAACTGCCGACCTACAATGTCACAGTGTGCCTCCCTATGCCTCAGAGCTGCATGCCGTGTTCTTCTGCACCTCCCCAGGGGGCTGTCCACCAGTCTGCCTGTTGGCAAGGAGAACTGGGGGATTCAGTAAGAGTAACAGCCAGGGACACAGGCAGCTCCAAGTCATACTGGCACCCTCAGCTCACCATGTGACTGGATCAGCAGAGCAGCCTAGTAAATCGCCCGCATGAAAATACGCCACTGCCAATAGTTTGATACAAATACTCCATTATATCTGTTGAATGCGGCTAAATTTCTTATACTAAAATTCTGGGATCAAATGTCCACTCCATCTATGGTCCAATGGTTTAGGAAAATATATTTTGGAGAAACAAAAATGTCACACTCTTCTCTCAGTCGCTACAACAAAATATGCGCCTGTTGGTTCGAGTTCAAAAGAACCATTACTTACATAGATATTATTTCAGCCTCTTTCTCTTCTACTGTACATCTTAAGCAATAACATATTACTAATATTGTTGACTTTCTATCATTATGTAGCTCGCTTGAGATCGAGTTTTTCCTGTCCCTCCCCCTGCCAACCCTTTCTCTCCCATTCCTTCCTTTCATATCCGATTCCTTTTCCTGGAAGCTGAATTGTTTCCACTTATAATTTATTTGAAAAGTCTATGACTGCAGTCTACAGCTATATAGCTTTATTGTTATGCATTAAATGTGGAAGATTAGTGTTAAACTACGTCTCACACCAGTATGGTCACCATAAACATTATAATTTCAGTTCTGTATTTGACGTTCCCTAATCTTGTTCTTTGGAAAATTGAACAAAACTGGTTATTCGAGTTTTGTGTCATACTGTGCACAAGTTTTGCCTTAAAGTAGAACTATAAACATTTTTTTTCATTTTGGATAGAGTAAGGAAGGCTACCCTGTCAGATTTTTTTTTCATCATCTGTGTCCCATTGCGAAAAAATTGCTTCACTTCCTGTCCCATAGCCAAACAGGAAGTGAGATGAAATCCCTGCAAATAAAGACCCCCGGGTCACCAGAACCCCATTGGAACATTTCCCTGCTATTACTTTTCTAAGGACAACCCAAAATTTGGGATTTTTTTTTTACTTTCACTTTCAATGATAATGGTAAACAGGACAAATAGAGGGGGTGAATCTTTTTAACGGGGACACGGACAGCAATAAAAAATCTGACAGAGGGTCTAATCCTTCTCCACTCCATCCAAAACTAAAAAAAAAAGTTTTGCCTTTAGTTATATTTTAAATTTGTTTCCAATAAACTTAAAGTTAAAGAAAAAAATGTAATAAATGCTTATTAAACAAAAAAAATAAATAAATTATGCCTGGTGGTGATGCATGTAATTGACAGTGAGTAAGAAGCTGGAGAATATATCACAATTGCCCAGGAGTTCCATATGAGAACATCATGACAGGGGACAAACACATATAGAAAATGAAGGGCCCCCAAACTATTTCTTTGCTTGGCCACCACTGTCTCAAATTAAATGCATAGCATTTTACATTGTAAATATAATTTATGCAGAAGTGGCATTAAACAGGAGACAGAAAAACAAAAAGTTTTAACATGAATAAAAGAAAGGTAGGAATATGTATTTGCTCTTTGATCCTAGCACCTTCAGTCAAACTCCAACAGACAGCCAAGCTCAGTTGTAGATGCAGGCTTCCAAGCAGCTGTCAACAAGATAGGGCAATTACTCAATCTAGTCATTTCCTTCTGTTGTTGGGCAGCAATTTTCATTTTGCTAGTAAATCCTGTGTAATTACAAAAAGAGAATGGCAATTAATTAATCTCAGATACTAAAATACTTTCAAGGTCATTTTTCACTCAGGAATTGAAAACTAAAATGTGGATTTACTATGACGTGTAACAAATTGACATAAATAATGTTTTTCACACATAAGTAATGTTATTAGGTAGATATAAAAGTAGTGTTTTCTAGACAAAAGAACCCTTCATGTTTTGAATGGAGTCTGCAGGTTTTCTTCATGTGTGTGTATATGTGTATATGACGTACTATATATATATATATATATATATATATATATATATATATATATATATATATATATATATATATTCACAAAAATGTAAAGACAAGATAGAGATTGTGGCTCAGCACCTTGTTGTACTTTGACCATACTTTTATTTTGTATAGGTTTTAATGAGAGATTACATAGATCTGTCATCTAAATGACTGCTAAGCACTAAAGCCTTGTACACGCGGTCTGATTGTCGGATGACCGTGTCTGATTTTTGTCAGCGCGTGTGCAGGATTTTGTCTAGCATACTAACTATCTGCAAATTGTTGTTTGACAAACACAAACGTAGTGACGTACTATGAGAGTATAAAGGTAAAGTTAATTTATCAAGTGCCACCCTTTGGGCCCTTTCTGCTAATTTCATGTTAGTAAGTAGTAGAAGTTTGGTGAGCGTTGAATTGTGATTTTCAGATCATACAAAACAAATGCCTTTAAAAAAAAATATGACGTCCTCCCGGAATTCCCCTCTCGCGCGCCCCCTGGGGCGCGCACCCGAGCACATCCGTGACCGCCGGGTCCGTGTGTAGGAGAGGGGGATGGATGGATGTCTGCAGCGCTGTGGGCTGGATGTGTAGTGCCCACAGCGCTGCACAGAGACATCCAGCCATCCATCCATCCATGCTCAGCCATCCCTTCTGCTGTGCAATACTCTGCAAAGCCCCCATAATACACTGCAAAGCCCCACATTACTCTGCAATACCCCCATAATACTCTGCAAAGCCCCACATTACTCTGCAAAGCATCACATTACTCTGCAATACCCCCATAATACTCTGCAATACCCCCACAATACTCTGCAAAGCCCCACATTACTCTGCAAAGCCCCACATTACTCTGCAATACCCCCACAATACTCTGCAAAGCCCCACATTACTCTGCAAAGCCCCACATTACTCTGCAATACCCCCATAATACTCTGCAAAGCCCCACATTACTCTGCAATACCCCCACAATACTCTGCAAAGCCCTGCATTACCCTGCCATACCCCGCATTACCCTGCCATACCCCGCCATACTCCGCCATACCCCGCCATAATCCGCCATACCCCGTCATACTCCGCCATACCCCGTCATACTCCGCCATACCCCGCCATACTCCGCCATACCCTGCCATACTCTGCCATACTCCTCCATACCCCGCCATACTCCGCCATACCCCGCCATACCCTGCCATACTCCGCAATACCCCGCCATACTCCGCAATATCCCGCCATACTCCGCAATATCCCGCCATACTCCGCAATATCCCGCCATACTCCGCAATACTCCGCAATACCCCGCCATACTCCGCAATACCCCGCCATACCCCGCAATACCCCGCAATACCCCGCCATACTCCGCAATACCCCGCCATACTCCGCAATACCCCGCCATACTCCGCAATACCCCGCCATGCTTAGCCATGCTCGGCTGTACTCGGCCTCTGTATGTGGCCAGGCTGTGGAAGTCTCACACACGTGGTATCGCCGTACTCAGGAGGAGTAGGAGAATCTATTTTGGGGTGTCATTTTTGGTATGTACATGTAATGTGGTAGAAATATTGTATAAAATGGACAACTTTGTGTTAAAAAAAAAAATGTGTTTTAACCACTTCCCGCCCGCCAGCCGTCATACGACGTCCTTGACTTTATGCGGGGATATCTGAATGATGGTTGCAGCTACAGGCATCATTCAGATATCGGCTTTTTCAGCCGGCGATTCCCTACACCATAAGAATGATCATAGCGGCTGTTCCACTGCTTGATCGTTCTTACGGGAGGCGAGAGGGGATGTGCCCCCCTCCCGCGCTTCTACCGACTCACAGCTACGATCGAAGCCAGGATCTTTTTTTTTTTTTTTTTAATTTCAGGCTTCCCAGCCTAGAGGTGAGATGTGGGGTCTTATTGACCCCATATCTCACTGTAAAGAGGACCTGTCATGCCATATTCCTATTACAAGGATGTTTACATTCCTTTTAATAGGAATAAAAGTGGTCAAAATTTTTTTTTTTTGGGAAAAAAGCATCAAACTAAAATAAATAAAGTAAAATGAACAATAAAAAAAAAAAAAAAAAATTTAAAGCGCCCCTGTCCCTGTGTGCTCGCATGCAGAAGCGAACGCATATGTAAGTCCCGCCCACATATGAAAACGGTGTTCAAACCACACATGTGAGGTATCGCTGCGATCGGTAGAGTGAGAGCAATGATTTTGGCCCTAGACCTCCTCTGTAACTCAAAACATGTAACCAGTAAAAAATTTTACAGCGTTGCCTATGGGGATTTTTGAGTAGCAAAGTTTGGCGCCATTCCACAAGCGCGTGCAATTTTGAAGGGTGACATGTTGGGTATCTATTTACTTGGCGTAACTTCATCTTTCACATTATGCAAAAACATTGGGCTAACTTTACTGTTTTGGTTTTTGTAAAGCACAAAACAGTTTTTTTTCCAAAAAAAAAGCGTTAAAAAAATTGATGCGCAAATACCGTGCGAGATCAAAAGTTGCAACGACCGCCATTGTATTCTCTAGGGTTTTTGCTAAAAAAACATATATAATGTTTTGGGGTTCTAAGTAATTTTCTAGCTAATAAATGATGATTTTTACATGTAGGAGAGAAATGTCAGAATTGGCCTGGGTGCTCCAGAACGCCTGAAGGTGCTCCCCTGCATGTTGGGCCTCTGTATGTGGCCACGCTGTGTAAAAGTCTCACACATGTGGTATCACCATACTCGGGAGTAATAGCAGAATGTGTTTTGGGGTGTAATTTGTGGTATGCATATGCGGTCTGTGAGAAATACCCTGCTAATATGACACTTTTGTGGAAAAAAAAAAAGTAAAAAAAAATTTTGCAAAGAATTGTGGGAAAAAATGACAACTTCAAAAAACTCACCATGCATCTTTCTAAATACCTTGGAATGTCTTCTTTCCAAAAAGGGGTCATTTGGGGGTTATTTGTACTTTTCTGGCATGATAGGGTCTCAAGAAATTAGATAGGCCGTCAGTACTTCAGGTGTGATCAATTTTCAGATATTCGCACCATAGCTTTTGGACTCTATAACTTTCAAAAAGACCAAATAATATCCACCGATTTGGGTTATTTTTACCAAAGATATGTAGCGGTATAAATTTTGGCCAAAATATATGAAGAAAAATTACTAATTTGCAAAATATTATAACAGAAATGAAGAAAAATGTATTTTTTTACAGATTTTTCGGTCTTTTTTCTTTTACGGCGCAAAAAATAAAGAACCCAGCAGTGATTAAATACCACCAAAAGAAAGCTCTATTTGTGTTTAAAAAACTACAAAAATTTCATAAAGATACAGTGTTGCATGAATGAATAATTGTCATTCAAAATGTGAGAGCACCAAAAGCTGAAAATTGGTCTGGTTAGGAAGGGGGTTTAAGTGCCCAGTTGTCAAGTGGTTAAAGTATGATCACTGCAGTGATCTTTGCCTTTATTTTATTTTGGCAAAGGTCCTTTAAGGAGAAATATATATTTAACCACCTCAGCTCCGGAAGGTTTACCCCCTTTCATGACCAGGCCATTTTTTGCGATACGGCACTGCGTTACTTTAACTGAAGATTGTGCGGCCATGCGACACTGTACCTAAATATAATTGACGTCCTTTTTTTCCACAAATTGGTGATATTTGATCACCTCTATGTTTTTTTTATTTTTTGCGCTAAAAACTATTTTGAAAAAAAAACAATATTTTTTTACTTTATGCTATAAAACATATCCAATGCAAAAATGTAAAAAAATCTAATTTCTTCATCAATTTAGGCCAATGTCTATTCTGCTACATGTTTTTAGTAAAAAAAATGCCAATAAGCGTATATATTGATCGGTTGGCGCATAGCGTCTATAAACTATGGGATATTTTTATGGAATTTTTTATTTATTAATTTTTTTACTAGTAATGACGGCGATCAGCGACTTATAGCGGGACTGCGACATTGCGGCGGACAAATCGGACACTAAGTGACACTTTGACACTTTTTCGGGAACCAGTGACACTAATACAGTGATCAGTGCTAAAAAATATGCACTGTCGTATTATTGATACTGGCCGGGAAGGGGTTAACATCAGGGGCGATCAAAGGGTTAAATGTGTTCCCTGGGAGTTCTTTGTAACTGTGTGGGGGGTGCTTTGACTGTGGGAAGACAGAGATCCATGTTCCTGCTTAGCAGAAATACAGGATCTCAATCTTCCACTCTGACAGAACAGCGATCTGCCTAGTTTGCATAGGCAGACCACTGTTCTGCCTCTCTTGGGAATGATCTCCAGGTGCTGGCTAACATCAAGTTCGCCGGACCCGCTGTCCAGTCACAGTGAGAGCGGGTCACCGGCGGCACGCATGTGCGCCCCAGACCTGGAAATGTAAATGACGTACAGGTACATGATGTTGTGCTGAAGGGCCTGGTCTGCGACAGTACATGTACGTGGGCAGGTCCGGAAGTGGTTAAAGAGTAATTCCACTTTTGTTGAGAAAAAAACATTCCCCTCTGGGTGATCTATGTACACTGCAGGAATTTTAACAAACTTTGTTGCAGATTCCTACTTTTTGTTATTCTGAAGAAATAGCTGTTTGTTTGTCTGTGTCCATGTTAAAAAGTGGAACTGTATAAGAGTGGTCTTATAATTATCAGTCAGCTGCTGCACCTGCAGGGTCTGCATCCCTTTAGATGTGATTTCTATTTGAGAGAATCTCACCAAAAATGACCATTTTTTTTCGCAGGGGATGCTCAAAATCTGATTTGTATCTTGGTGCAGACTTCTGGAAAAATCAGTAAGCCGATCACACAAGCAGGAAATTACATTTCTGGGGGACGTTCTATACACCATCTGTGTTCAGAACGCCACCAGGTTACCATATTGCATTTTACAGAAAAATACAGTGCTGCAAATTGAAATGGAAATGTAATTTTTAACAACATTTAATTACAATATAACTTGTGTTTCAATTGTATATGCAATATTATTTTTTTTTATTTGCTATTTTTTTCCCCACAAAAGTGGAATTACGGTACCTTTTAAATATAGACAGTAGAGCAACACGGAGGTTCTTTGAAAATGTTAGCTCCCTGGCTATAATGACCAACTGGCTTCAATACTTCTAAGTCGCTAACCAAGATTAAGTATAAAGATCAGGGATGTCAACTAAAGATGGAAGTCCTTACCTAAAGATTTGTTCCTGGTAGGGGCATAACTACAGATAATGGGACCCCATAGCAACATTTTTGATGGGTCTTCCCCAGGTGACCTCTATACTGTCACTGGTCCTTAGGATTTCAAAATCAAGGACTGTAATTTGAGAACTATTATCATAGTCACTTCACTACCAGGGCCTTCTGCTGTGGATAGACGTTGTCAAGGAAGAGGAGGCATCGGTTCATAGAATTAACTTTTAGTTTGTTTTAGTGGTTTTAGCTAGTGTAGCCATGGTGTCAGCACTACTAAGTAACAAACAATCCGCCAAATCACCACACTGCCAGACTTCATACATCTTTTCCAGAGACAATGAACAGTCATTTCCGAGCTTTGTTTTTGTTGTTTTATTGGGGGGTACAACTTGGATAGGGATTGGGATATGGGATGCTCGTAGGATAAATCATTGCCATCATATTTACAGGTTTCAATATACTTTGATCTGTTTAGAGCCTGAAGATAGAATGTGCACACTTGACTAAGTAGAAATCTTCTCCTGCAGCTCCCTGCAGACTGTTACTCCCACTGCATCTCCTATGCAGACTATTGCTCCCTGCATCTCCATGCAGACTACTGTTAACTAAGAGTTCTCCATCAATCACCTGTGAGGGACAGAAACATCACTTTTGACCGTGTAAAAGTAATGGTCTTAGTTCTCTTCACCACCAGCCCAAACTTGCTTCTCCTTGCACTCTTGGTTTCCTCCTGCACAACTTGTAGTTACATTAGGGTATAACACATCCTCTTCAAATGGGTATGAAGAACTCACTCTGAATAAGCCCCTCTACTGGCTCTGGTGACTTGCTGCTACTAGGCCTGAGACCTGCAGAACCTCTCCACGAAGGCCTAGTAGGTTAAAGTCTATGTTCTAGGAAATGGACTACTGCTCCCAGCCAGTCCAACTAGCAAATCACGTGTTCCCCGGCCGCACTGATTTGACACACATCCCCACAGTTTTTTTCCTGATCCAGGATTCTCCATCATCCACCGTGTGTATTGATGCAGACTCCATTAGTGACCGTGTACTAACAGAGTTCCCTTCACAGACTCCCTGGCGCCTCCAGCCATCCACTGTGGTAACACTCACCCATCTTCCAACCTTCCAGCCCTGAGTCCTTGATGAGGAATTTGCCTGGACCATGCGTACCAACAGCTTCTCCTGCTCTCTCTGCTCCAGGAGCTCCCTGCCACTGACCGTGTGGTGACAGAGACATTGCCAGCGACCATGTGAAGGCAATGTTCCCTCATAGCTCTCCCCGGGCCTTCTCCTGCGATCCCACCCCCCCTTCTCCCAGATGGGGGTGCAGTCCTGTGGCTGTCTGGCACTCCATTCCTCACTTCACTCAGTCGACTCTCCTCCCCAGCAGCATGTCACCTCAGCATATATCGGAGGCCCGCCCCCTGCCAATGCCAGTTTGGGATTGGTCAGAGCACCCACATGTGCCGCCTGCCACTCTAGCTCTAGGCTCAGCCTTCTCTTCCAGAACATTCTGCCTGGAAGCAGGGGAGACACCTCAGACTGGAGCACAGGTGGTCACACCCACTGCTACTCTAAACACTCCCAGGCCCAGAATCAAAACAGACAGGCCTAGCGCACAGCATAAGCCTGCCTAAATTTGCCTGTGCTGAATAAACCTAGTAAAACAACCCTTACTAGCACCTACCTTCTGGTAGAGGATGCTACATTAGCTAGTCTATTTTCAGTATTTAATCTGTCTTTTTCACCATCTCATTTATCAGGGATTCAGTATAAATGTTAAGCCCTCCCACCCACAGCAAAGAAGTACTGAAGGAATTGGGCTATTAGTAAGTAAGAAAAATAAGAGTTGTAGTAGCAATAATGATGGTCATCAACATATGTCATATTATTACATGTTTGTTACTCCTGCACACAATTAGTCTATAGTAGGGTGACCAGACTTCCCCCGGTTTCTGGGGACAGTCCCCGGATTGAGGACACTGTCCCCGGACCCCAAGTCTGTCCCCAGTTTTGTCCCCGGATTGGATTTGAACAGGGGCTGGGGCAAGTTCAAAGACAGCCCGTGCAGAATAAAATGAAAAAATCTGAACTGCACCCCCCCCCCTGCCACTCCTACTAGCTTATGGGGGTTTATTTTTTTCCATTACCTGTGCCCCTTTCTGATGATCATGTGCTGGTCGGAGCAGAGGGACTATTTCTTCAGTTTCGGGCGCATGCCCATTCAGCTCCACTCGCATGTTCTTCTGCCTTGGCTCAAGTCCCGGCCGGCCGCCTGCCTGCTTATCTCCTTGCCTTCCCTCGTGGAGTGATCTTCCTCTGCTCTCCACCCAGTAGTAGCCGGGGGCCCGAAGAGTAAAGCCCCATACACACTATCAGATTTTCTGCTGATTTTTGTCTTCAGATTTACCAAAACCATGTAGTGCAAGGCCTGCCTGATTACAAATTGAAACTCCTAAGGTTTGACCTCATATTATATGGTTTTGGTAAATCTGAAGGAAAAAATCAGCAGAAAATCTGATAGTGTGTATGGGGCTTTAGACTTGACAGGCTGTGAGGCGGGCGGCGGCGGAGACGGGCAAAGAGTCGTCAATTGCTGCCATTACTAGTGAAAAAAAAAAACATGTCCCCGGATTTCATTTTAAAAATCTGGTCACCTTAGTCTATAGCCCTCTACAAACTTCTTGAAACTTTAACCTTTTTTACAGAAATAAAACAACTGCTTTGTCAAAGTAAGAGTAAAACTGCGTTAAGTATACCAAGTTAATTTCAGTGCTGGCTGAGATGACTAGAGCAATGCAATTAGCATTTTCAAAAGGAGGTTTGGGCAAAGGCAAGCTCAAGATTTTCGACTGCAAAGATTTTTAGGTATCATTCTAAACTGTCATGTAAAGATCCTCAAGTCAGCAGGGACGGACTGACAGCTCATGGGGCCCCCGGGCAATAGGATATCATAGGGCCCCCTGTGTCCCCGCCCACACTCAATCCACACCCGTACAAAGCCCCACCTACACATTGCACTGCCCACATTACATGCGTTTATCACAGAATTTCTCTACACTATTTTTAACATAAAGGTTTAATAAGTTAAGAAAATAAAGAAAAATAAACTTACATTAAAGTGTAACTATGGTTCATTTCCAAAATGTACCCAAAAAAATTTCCATAGTGATCCACAGAATACAGTATTAAAAGGGTGGGCACAGTACACAGGGGACAGCAGAACAGAGCACAGGGGGAAGCATGGCAAAGTATAGGAGTCAGCAGGTCAAAGCACTGTGGGTCAGGAGAGCACACTACATGGGTATCATCAGTGCACATTATGGGGCACAGCAGTGCACATTACAGGGGGGGGGGCACAGCAGGGCACGTTATGGGGAACACCAGGGCACATTATGGGGCATCGCAGGACACATTACAGGGAAGTAGTAGGGCACATTATGGGGCACAGCAGGGAACATTACATGGGGCAGGAGGGCACAGCAGGACATATTACAAGGGGGCATGAGAGCACATTATGGGGCACAGCAGAACACATTACAGGGGAACAGGGCACAATATGGGGCACAGCAGGGCATATTACAAGGGGAAAAAGGGCACGTTATGGTGAACAGCAGGGCATATTACATAAGGGGAAAGCAGGGAACATTACATGGGGGCAAGAGGGCAGATTATGGTGCACACAGCAGGGCAGATTATGGGGCACAGTTTAGGGCACACAGGAGGGCACATTGAAGGAAACAGCAGGGCACATTATAAGGCACAGCAGGGCATATTACATGGGGGTAGAAGTGCACATTATGGGGCATATTACAGGGCACACAGCAGGGCACATTATTGAGCACAGAATGGTGAATCACAGGGCACACAACAGGGCACATCACGGGGCACACAGCAGGGTACACGGAAGGACACATCACAGGACACACAGCAGGGCACAGAGCACATCACGGGGCACACAGCAGGGCACATCACAGGGCATGGGGTACACAGTAGGGCTTATTATGGTGTACACAACAGGGCACATTATCAAGCAAAGCATGGTGCATCACAGGGCACACAGCAGGGCACAGCATGGAGCACACAGCAGGACACATCATGGAGCACACAGCAGGGCACATTATTGAGCACAGCATGATACATCACAGGGCACACAGCAGAGTACATCATGGGACACACAGTGGGACACACAGTAGGGCACATCTTGGGACGCACATTAGGGCACAGGGCACATCATAAGGCACTTCACAGGGCACACAGCAGGGCACATTATGGGACACACAGCAGGGCACATTATCAAGCAAAGCATGGTGCATCACAGGGCACACAGCAGGGCACATCATGGAGCACACAGCAGGACACATCATGGAGCACACAGCAGGGCACATTATTGAGCACAGCATGATGCATCACAGGGCACACAGCAGGGCACATCATGGGGCACACAGTGGGACACACAGTAGGGCACATCTTGGGACGCACATTAGGGCACAGGGCACATCATAAGGCACTTCACAGGGCACACAGCAGGGCACATTATGGGACACACAGCAGGGCACATTATTGAGCACAGCATGGTGCATCACAGGGTACATCACGGAGCACATAGTAGGGCATATCTCAGGACACATGGTAGGGCATAGGGCACATGATATGGCATATTACAGGGCACACAGCAGGGCGCAGGGCACACAGCGGTGAACATCAGAGGGCACAGAGTAGGGAATATCACAGGGCACACAGGGCACATCAGGGGGTACACAGCAGGGCATTAGGCACACAGTAGGGCACATCACAGGGCACATCAGGGGTACACAGCAGGGCACTGGGCACACCACAGGGCATGGAGCGCACAGTAGGGCACATAGCAGGGCACATCATGGGGCACAAAGCAGAACACATTGCACACAGCAAACTACATTGCTGCAGCAGTTTCTTGGCATATTGTGTCAAAGCACTGCGATCCTCCAGACTGAGCACTGCATCTCTAGACTCCTGGTGCCTGTTACATAAAACAAAAGCACACAGTCTCACCCGATATGCCTCTAATAATGACACATCTCCCACGTGGTGCTCCCCACCGGCTCCTCCTCTCTTCTCATCCATCCCAGGTGATGTCATGTACAGGCACCTGGGGTGGACTGGAGGGAAGGGAGAGCCAGCAGGGAGAAGCGTGCTGTGAGAGGTCTAATTACAGCCGCTCCCCGCGCTATACTGCATGTGTTGCAGAGTCTTTCATGGGGCCCCCTACTGGCCCCAAACCCTCAGGCAGTGCCCAATATGCCCGAATGGTCAGCCCACCCCTGCAAGTCAGTCATCTAAGGCTGGCCATACATTATACAGGTTTCTTATTAAATTTTCTTTAGATTTACCTTCAACTATCTATCTAGGGCAAGGGCCTGCCTGACTGCAAACAAATTCAAAGTGTTTAGGTTTGACCTCATATTATATGGTATTGGTAAATCTAGGAAAATTGTACAAGAAAATTGTTTAATGTATGGCCAGCCTAACATACACTATATTGTCAAAAGTATTGGGGCACATGAATTCTTATGGCATCCCAGTCTTAGTCAGTAGGGTTCAATATTGAGTTGGCCCACCCTTTGCAGCTATAACAGCTTCAACTCTTCTGGGAAGGCTGTCCACAAGATTTAGGAGTGTGTGCATGGGAATGTTTGACCGTTCTTCCATTTGTGAGTTCAGGCACTGAGGTTGGATGAGAAGGCCTGGCTCGCAGTCTCCGCTCTAATTCATCCCAAAGGTGTTCTACCGGGTTCAGGTCAGTCAAGTTCCTCCACCCCAAACTCGCTCATCCATGTCTTTATGGATCTTGCTTTGTGCACTAGTCCAAATCATTTGGTGGAGGGGGGGATTACGGTGTGGGGTTGTTGTTTTTTGTTTTGTTTTTTTAATTATCATTCTTTATTGAAAGTATTTTGAACATAAGTCAAGACATATCTTTGAACACATAATGCCAGCGGTCACCAATAGGAGATTGGATCTAGCTAAGGGGGTTGTTTTTTAAGGGTTGGGTTTGGCCCCTTAGTTCCAGTAAAGGGAACACCTAAGGCGTCAGCATACCAAGACATTTTTGGACAATTTCATGCTCCCAACTTTGTAAGAACAGTTTGGGGATGGCCCCTTCCTGTTCCAAAATGACTGCGTATTGACTCCTGTTAAAGAAGTTTACGCAAGCTGTGATGAAGTCGCGCAGGGATGTTTGGTTCAAAGTCACTAGATTTTGAAGCCGCAGCAGTCTAAAAAGCCTCCCTTATTCTAACATTATTATTACTATTAGCCTAGTCCAGCCCAAACTTTTTTTAATGTATTTTTTGATAGTTTGTAAAGGGTCAGAATCATTCTGCTGTATTTGTGCCCTGACTTTAAAATGTATGGAATATTTGAAGTTAGGCAGACCAAGGTTACACATAAACATAAAATTCAATTTTTAGATTGCTAGTGTTCCATTTGATGAGCCAACAGTGGCAGCCTATTTCTGTTTATGCCTACCCTTTTTACATGATAGAACTAAGCCTAGTTGACAAGTCCCGAGAGCCACCTGTAACACTGGCCACATTGTTTTACCTCTTGGGCAATTGAGGTGTGCATGTACATCCATCCACCCCATAAAGCCTGTGATCACCTAACCCATATAATTTCAAATGTTTGAAACTTCAATACACGGGTTGCTTACTACTGAACAAATTAAATTCTCTTGCCTCAACAAAATAGATTAAAAGACTGCCAGTACATGTTTACCTTAGAAGAAATACCCTGTCACTATTTAATATACTGAGCTTGAGAGAAGTGGCCACCTTCTGACTTGGAACAGTTTCTTACATTCTATCAAGGCAGAGAGAAAATTGGTTTCTTTCTCAGGTTTAACAGCTGATGCTATCTCCTTCCAAAGCACAGATAACAGCTGATACTATCCGATTGTACAGCCACTAAGGTACCTCTCCAAGTTTAATCTTGTAGTTTAACCTTTCCATAATAGTTTCTATTTGACATGACTTTTGCCTGCCAAGAACATGATTTGATGTGCAGCATCGCTACTCCCCCCCCCCCCCCCCCAAAAAAAAAAAAAAAAACGTCAGTGTTTGAAGCCACTTCTGTGTCCTGTTCTTTTGGACCAATAGACGTGTAATCCCAGGCCGTATCTTGTTATGTGAATCCTCTAGCTGAAATTGTAGGCATTATCACAGCTGAGCACTTTGTAACTGCTTGCCCACAGTTGTCACTTCCGATTACCAAGAAAGCTTAGTTATTTTTACCAGCTGTGTGATTTGACTGTATTATTTATATACCTGAGCCATCAATATTATTTCCAGTCAACAGTAAGATGTCCTTGGAATAAATTGCTATGAAACAATCTTCAAACCTTTTCAGCTGTGCCAATCTTCTGATATTTAATATTTATGAAACTATAAGTAAGTAATCAAATGATGCACCCTTCCAACAATTACATGAAAAATTACAAAATCACCATTGTGTATTGTTCAAGTATGTTTAACATATGATCCAAGGTAGATTCTAGTACCATGGAGAAAATTCACCTTGAGATATTGTGCCCCCAATTTTATAAGAATCACTTAGATTAGCATATTAACATGGTAATTTTTGGAGAAGGAATTGCAAAAAGTGTGCATGTTCTGAATGAAAGAGATGGGTAAAAAGGTAAAATATTTCCTTTTGTATTTTTCAAATTGGAGCTAGGTACACCTCTTGATTTGCACATACTGTATCCCTATATTTGGGTAGTAAAATGCTTACATTACGTACACTTCACAATACATTTCTTTTCCATCATCAGAACCAGGGCCGTCTTTAATATTGATTGGACCCTGGGCAAACATTTTCTTGGGCCCTCCCCCTCCATGCAATTTCGCTCTCCACCTGCCTGCACACCATGGACTTGGGTGGTGAGGGGACCCATCAATAGACAGAAAACTCCTAGGGATCCTAAAACTCCTGCGATCAGTGGCAGTGCTGGGGGGAGGGGAAGGTGTGATCAATGGCAATGCTGATTTTTTTACCGACTACCAATATAAAGAGGAGTTTCAACACTGGCCACCAATGTACAGTTGTGTGAAAAAGTATTTGCCCCTTTGTGATTTTTTATTTTTTTGCATATTTGTCACACTTAAATGACTCAGATCATCAAAAAATGGTATTATTACACAAAGATAACCCAAGTAAATACAAAATGCAGTTTCTAAATGATGGTTTCATTTATTAAGGAAAAAAAGCTGTCCAAACCTACCTGGCTTATTGCCCCCTAAACCTAATAACTGGTTGTGCCACCCTTGGCAGCAACAACTGCAATCAAGCGTATGCGATAACTGGCAATGAGTCTTTCACATTGCTGTGGGGCAATTTTGGCCCACTCATCTTTGCAGATTTGTTTTAATTCAGGTCAGAAAAAGCAGGTTCCCTCTCAGGGATATAAACGAATCAGCTGGTCATGGAGCTCCTATTCCGTCTGTGCTGCCTCCGGCTGATTAGATGGATACCAGCCAGTACAGATTCCCTCAATGGGGTCTGGTGCACATAGTAACAGAAAAGGCAAAATCTAGTGCTCTCTGTGTATCAAAACGGTTCATTTCCTCATAAAAACATTAAAGCGTTACTCACAAACGCAGCACTTGAACAGTGCGGGCTCAGGATGCATAGAAACGACAAGATGCTCGTGGGATGACGTTGCCACTGCGACTTCTTGAAACAGGGTTCAGAACATGAGGTGAGCGGCTAGGATATTGAGGTGGAGGAGAGCACTTGCATTTTCAACATTTATGCACTGGTGGTGTGTTGTGCGTTTTTGTGCAGAAGACTCTGAGGATTATTTTTGTGCATTTGGACTCTTATTTTTATTCTATTTTTTTTTGAGTGTGTGAACTTTATCTTTATTGTCTATTGTTCATTATTCCCATATAGGGAACACGTATATTTCATTATCGTTTATTGTTCACTATTCCCAGTCAGGGAACACAAATATTTGATTGTGCACTCAGTATCTTGCTTTATTGCAAGCTAATCATCTATTCTCTTTAAGGTTTTTTTGGTAGTTATTTAAGAAGCACAGCACTGTTTTATTATGTATATTCTATATGTGAACTGAACGCATTTTCTGTGTGTGCAGCAGCCAGGTGGGGGGGGGTTTCAATTTTTGGTTTGTGGTAGGATTTTTTCACATCACCTGCTACTCATATCACTACATAGTGATTAAGGTTATTATCCTTTGCGCATTTTCTGTGTGTGCAGCAGACAGGTGGGGGGGTATTTTTCTTTCTTTTTTTATTTTTTTTTTTTTTTGTGGGATTTTGTTATATTACCTACTTCTCACATTACTACATAGTGATTAAGGTTATTAATATTTGCGCTGATAGAAATGTGTTTCATTACAGGACTTGCTGTTGTGTTTCAGATCATTGTACTGCTGCATAACCCAACTGCACTTGAGCTTGAGGTCACGAACTGATGGCCGGACGTTCTCCTTTAGGATTTTCTGGTAGAGCTCAGAATTTATGGTTCCATCAATTATGGTAAGTCATCCAGGTCCTGAAGCTGCAAAGCAGCCCCAGACCATCAGGTTACCACCACCATGTCTGACTGTTGGTATGATATTCTTGTTATGAAATGCTGCATTAGTTTTATGCCAGATGTAACGGGACGCACTCATTCCAAAAAGTAAAATTTTTGTCTCATCACTCCACAGAATATTTACCTAAAAGTCTTGGGGATAATCAAGATGTTTTTTGGTAAATGTGAGATGAGCATTTGTGTTCTTTTTGGTCAGCAGTGGCTTTGGCCTTGGAACTCTCCCATTGATGCCATTTTTGCCCAGTCTCTTTCTTATTGTTGAATCATGAACACTGATCTTACCGTAGGCAAGTGAGGCCTGCAGTTCTTTAGATGTTGTTCTGGGTTCTTTTATGACGTCCTGGATGAGTCGTTGTCATGCTCTTGAAGTAGTTTTTGTAGGCCGGTCACTCCTGGGAAGGTTCCCTACTGTTCCAAGTTATCTCCATATGTGTATAATGGCTCTCCCCATGGTTCACTGCAGTTCCCAAGCCTTAGAAATGGCTTTGAAACCCTTCCTAGACAGATACATGTACTTTCTAATCTGTTCTTGATTTTTTTTAGATTGTGGCATGATGTGTGGCTTTTGTGATCTCTTAGCATGCTTCACTTTGTCAGACAGCTTCTATTTATGTTATTTCTTGATTCAACAGGTGTGGCAGTAATCAGGCCTGGGTGTGGCAAGTGAAATTTAACTCAGCTTTCCAAAAAATTGTGGTTAATCACAGTTCATTTAGGATTCAGCATGGGAGGGGACAACTACTTTCCACATAGGGCCAGGCAGGTTTGAACAGCTTTTTTCCCTTAATAAATTAAATAATAATTTAAAAACTGCATGTTGGATTTACTCGGGTTATCATTTGTTTGATGATCTGAATCATTTGAGTGTGAGAAATATGCAAAAAAATAAAAAATAAGGAAAGGGGCAAATACTTTTTCACACAACTGTAATAAGGGTTTACACAGAGCACTATTGTAATAGAAGCATTCACAGTGACCACCAATGTAAGAAGGGATTTAAACTGACCACTAATGTAAGGGGGACCTTCACACTGGCCACTAGTGTGAATAAAATGATTGTACCCCAAGCCCCAATGTAATGAGAAGATTTACAATGACCACCAATGTAAAGGGAATTTACACTGACCACTAATGTAATGGGAGCATTCACAGTAACCACCAATGTAAGGAGGGATTTACACTGACCACCAATGTAGGGGGACATTCACACTGGTCAATTGTGTGAATGAAAGGATTCTAGACCAAGCCCCAATGTAATTAGAAGATTTACACTGACCACCAATGTAAACTGAGACATTTAGCCTGCGTTCACATTTGTGTGTGTCGGGAACGCATGCAAAATTGGTTTCCTGACACCACAGAAACATGCTGCCCTTTAGCAGATACACAGCAGTGACATTAATTGTTAATGACACCCTCACGCATCTGCTGACATGTGCTGTGCAGCCATTTACATATGAATGCTGTCGCTATTTACATTTCAATGCCGGTTATTTACTTGTAAACACAGGGTCTACAGGTGAGTCATCTGTTCACAACACTAAGGCAGAGCTGGGCAGCATTAGTAGCAGCACTTCACACTAAGATTTTGGGACACAGCATGGGACTAAAACTTCAAGGGAATTTAAACCGGGATAGTTGGCAAGTATGAGGTAGCTGCTTTTGGGACCCACAACAATGACAGGGCCCAGGGTAGCTGCCCCTTTTGCCCTGCCTTAAAGACGGCCCTGATCAGAACCGGTCAGACCAAAGAAAAGGTGGTACTAGCTGTTTAATTCCACCTGAATTTTACACAGCATGAGTACATGTAGAAAACCGTGAAATGCCCCCCACTTGTTTACCAGCTTAGAAATGAGTATTGCCCAAGTATGAATGAAAGCAGAAGGGGTCCTGGCATCCACCTGCCTTCCTCATTACTATACCTGGGAAACTTACCGCTGTTCCATTCTCCAGTTGCCTGCCTCCCCAGTCAGGAAAAGCAGGGACTGCGATAGCTGCAAGAGTGAGGATTCCGTTCTCTCCTCCCTCCAATAGGAGCCTACTGTGGGCAGAAGAGAGCAGGGAGAGGGAACATCTGCTGAGAACAGAACTCCTTAGTAGGGGTGCAAGGCTGAGGATGGTGGGCTGCCCTTCTTCTTGTCTGCCCTTATTAAATGACAATTTACATGAGGTTTGGACAAGTAAAAGCGGCCTTCATTCCCAGGCAGGCGTTGCACTAAGAAGTTCTGAGCTGTGTGAGTACACAGAGGGTGAAGGAAGCAACTCATGGATAGTAAAGAAAAACTCAGCCCCAGAGCTCCCCCTCTTTCCTCAAAGTCCCAAAGAGTCTCATAGTCACCCAACCTCCTTAAGAACCCTTCAGCTTCTCTCCTTCCCCTAACAACACTCATGGTCCCTAAATATATCCCACAGAGCTTCTTCTTCATCCCACTGACAGATGCCAAAGCAATCTTCCTCACACTGACACCTCCAGCATAACATTTTTTTACTCCTACTGTCACGGTGGCATTTTTTCCTTCCAGTGACACCACTGGAGCAGGGTTGTTTAGTTACACTACCAATGCAAACTCATTTTCTCTTCAAGTGACACCACTGACACACACAGGAATTTTTTTTCTCCCATGATTCCAGGGAATTTCTTCCTTCACTACTATTACTCTCATATTTTACTGTGGAACAGTTTGCAGACAGCTGACAATTCACTGTAGTATGACGCAACCATAAGCACTATTGCAACCATGCCACGACCATTAGATATATTTTATTGTGGCTCACTGTGTGTGCCGCTATTGACCCCACCCTCTCCTCACCTGGGGGGAAAGGTCACAGTTTGGCACCTAGATGACCTTTTCCCAGTGCTGACCTTTGGTCATGAAAGAGTTATTAATACAAAGGGAAAATCTACAGATTAGTTCATATACTCAGTTTGAAATTCCTGTGTATAAACAGTTCTGTGTATATTTATTCAACCATATTTCAAATTCCCATCATTCCCTACACACCAGCTAAAATGTAACACTTTGGGACATATTAATTATGCAGTGAATGTGACATTCATCAAACATTCACAGGTGGTTAATTATTCCCTGTAATTTAAAATGTTCCATTTAAATCAGGTTTACAGAGCTGCTGGAACTGCTGGCAGCTTCTTTTGTTGCATTTCTAAGAGCTTGGTGCTTATTGAACAGGGCTTACACAATTTAGAAAGTCATATTCATATATATATAATTATATACAGTATATATAACAATATTGTTCGCATTTTTTTTATATTTATTAATCTCAGCACAATTTCTTATGTGTGAACATGGCCCTTGGTCTGCCAAAAGCACATATATTTGCCTCAGGTCTCACTGCACAGTAAAAAAGAAAGCTGGCCATTGCCAATATATCTGCTTTAGAGGGGTTTTTTAACAGTAATATTTTTTATAATACAGGACTAAGATGGCAGGACTCAAGACAGTGTGAGTTCTGCTACTCCAGCTGCTGTGCTGATGAGCATTTGTGGAGCACATGCAGTGAGAAACTTCTGCCCATTTAATTGGAGAACATGTCAATCTCAGTAGAGAACGTGCTTCTGATTCTCATAAGAGCTTGTTATTGGATTGCTACAAACCCTTTACTGGCTGATCACACAGTGTGTATATCTCTTGTGTTTCTTGCCATTGATGAGCCATATATTGTTTACCTTAAGAAAAAGGTAGCGATATTGTCAGTGGCGGCTGGTAAAGTTTTAGGATGGGGGCGCCAGACCCTGCCCTTTCTTCTTGACCCCTCTCACTTCTTTTTGACCCCTCTCACTTCTCATAAGCCACAACCCCTTATTATAATTAGGGGTGGGGAATTTGTTTGTAGGAATGGCGTAGCAAAAAATTTGCGTGGTTTCAGCAAAATAGTGGGCGTGGCTTAAAGTGGCGTGGCTCTAAGGGGGTGTGGTTAGAGTCTGAGATGAACGAGGGATGGAGGGAGAGAGGGAGAGAGAGATGGAGGGACAGCAGGCTCAGATCCTACACAACAATCGAAATATGCGTATTCCAGAAAGTTTAACTATCAGCAGATAAAGATACTCCAAACACCTGGTGTTAGCGCTTCAATCATCCCGGCACAATGGTTGTTATGGTATCAGGATGAATGAAGCGCATTATTTCTATTATTACATTGTAATATAAAATTAAATCATTCAACTCACCATAATGCAGAATCAGTGGGTGCCCTGAGCATGTCACCTGCCAGGTCACCTACCACCAGATGCCATTAGGTGCCCCAGCAGAGTCTGTCATTACATCAGGTGCCCCCAGCGGAGTCCATCCTTACATCAGGTGCCCCCAGTAGAGTCCGTCCTTACATCAGGTGCCCCCAGCAGAGTCCCTCCTCACATCAGGTGTCCCCAGCAGCAGAGTCCTCCTTACATCTGTGTCCCCATCAGAGAAGCCCCTCCTTACATCAGTGTCCCCATCAGCAGAGTCCTCCTTACATCTGTGTCCCCATCAGCGGAGTCCTCATTACATCTGTGTCCCCATCAGTGGAGTCCTCCTTACATCAGTGTCCCCATCAGCGGAGCTCCTCCTTACATCAGTGTCCCCATCAGCGGAGCCCCTCCTTACATCTGTGTCCCCATCAGCGGAGCCCCTCCTTACATCAGTGTCCCCATCAGCAGAGTGCTCCTCACATGTGTGTCCCCATCAGCAGAGTCCTCCTCACATCTCAGTGTCCCCATCAGCAGAGTCCTCCTCACATGTCTCCCTGGCAGTGGAGCCCCTCCTTCATGCTGCGTCTGTCCCCTTCAGCGACAGCTATTCAGTTGCTGGCTTTCTCTGTGTGTTCAGTGGAGTGGGGAGGGGCCTCCCCTCTCCACTGAACACAAGGAGATTAGTCCTCACGGCGGCCATCTTTTTGTAGCCCGCCCGTAGTGATAAAAAGCACTCGGCCGTAGTGATACTACAGCGGTCGGAAGTTGTCCAGCGTGATGGACTGTGCCACAAGCCCATTCAAAACCCCACAAATGAAGCGTCTCGTCTGCAATCTCATGATTGCATAGACTCGCACTTTCCATAGTGCACTGTGTCTGGCGCCTGAACACAGTGCACTTAAAGGAATTTTTTTTCTATTTTTTTTTTATTATTGATTATTTTTGGGTTTTTTTGTGACTGCTGGGGGGGGTGCCCCCGTGCGCCCCCTATGGACAGTCTGTCATTGGATATTGTGTATTTAAAAGGCATGAGAACTAAAATTATTAATAACTCTTATTTTCAATCAACATTTAAAGCTGAACTCCAGGCAAACAGCTAAAGCCACTTATACAGTCGTGAAAAAAAATTAAAAGAGAAGTATGGCTTTTTTGGCCATACTTCTCTTGTAGGTCACAGGAGTACACTTACTTTTGTTCTCCTATGACCCAGAGTCAGCTAATAGCAGGTTGTTGCCCACTATCAGCTGACATGGCAGAGTCACTCCAGGATTTGGAAGGATCTCAATAATACTATCAAGATCCATCCAGATGTCCAATCAGCAACTGGCTCAGCCTCTCGGTGCACCACTGAAAGCTGGAGTCAGCTGCTTCCACCCTCTCTCCAGCCCGGAGTTGGAGGAGCACAGCGGTGACTGACAGTCACTACTCTCTGCATTGAGCAGACCATGAACTGAGTGATCAACAGTCATTTGATCAGTCAGTTCTCGGTCTTAGAGCCAACATTAAACAGCTGCAGCATAACACCGATGCTGCAGCATGGAGGTGAGTATGTATGTTGGTTTTTTTCAAATTCCGCACTTGGAGTACACTCCATGGGAATTGTCAGATATCAATAAATGTAATGATGTAAAATGTGCAAAATGTAAATATATTCTTGGATTAAAAACATTGCGTTGTGTTTTGTATAACTATTTAACCACCAGTCTCTAAAATTTTACCACTTCTCCATGCAAAATTCTTTCATTGACAGTATGTTTGTGGCTTTCCTTGCATGAACTGGTCGTTTCAAAATCACCCTACAAAACATCAATAGGAATTAGCTTCAACTTTTAGTCGATGCAGAATGTATACAGTAGTAGAGATGGGCGAACGATTCTGGCAGAGCATAAGTTCGGGTCGAACTTTTGTTGTTCTCCGAACATCCAAACAAACGGGTCGTTCGCGCCCCCCCCCCCCCCCGAACTGACCACAATGCATTGTGGCGCTGAACTGTGCATTGCAAGTCCGGATTGGCTGAAGCAGTGAAAGCAACTGCAATATAGTTCTGTGTGTTACTGCCAGTTTAACGCCATATAGTTCTGTGTGCGTTACTGCCAGTTTAACGCCATATAGTTCTCCGTGCGTTACTGCCAGTTTAACGCCATATAGTTCTGTGTGCGTTACTGCCAGTTTAACGCCATATAGTTCAGTTCGTCAGTGTACGTTTGCCGCATTACATTGCAGTATATTACAGTGTATCCGTGGAGTGTGCCTGTGTAGTGTGAGTACTCAAATTAAGTGTACCAAACACCACTTTACATTGATTAAAGTGCATCTACATACAGATTTCCACTTCTTCTTTACACTTGCTTATAAGCACCGCCCCCTCCCTCCCAATAATGTCTGGGAGGACTACAAGGAGAGGCAGACATTCCCTTGGCATTGTAAGAGGACAGAAACAAATGTGTCTACAAGCAAAGGTGGACGTGGTGGTCAGTCCTCAGGCAGGGCATCATTTCCTCTGTATAGTGAGTTTGCCCGTGCTATCCAACCACAGCATGCAGAGGAGGTGGTGGACTGGCTTACAAAACCTCCCTCATCCTCCTCATCCTCTGTCATGCAAGCAAAGACAAGTGTGCAGTCCCCTGCAGTTGCCAGAGTGGATAAACCTACATCCTTGTCCACATCTATTCCTGCCATAGCCCCAACATCAGCCATTGAGGTATCAGCTGAGTTATTTGACCACAGCGTCAGCCACTTGCTCTTTGATGATGCCCAGCCATTACTGGATTCAGATGTTGGTTCTGAGGTTGAGGATGACAGGAACATGAGCCTAGAGAAAGGGAAGAACACTGGTAGACAAATTGGCATTCATGTTCCCCAAGCCGCAATGTATTGCCAAGTTGTCTCCAGTGGTAATAATGAAAATGGAGGAGATAGAGATGATGATGATGAGGTCACTGATGCGACTTGGGTGCCCAATAGAGCAGAGGAGGAAACTGAAGGTGAGGTGGCACAACCCCAAGGAGGCCGACATCAAGAAAGAGTAAAGAGAAGCCACCCTATTCCATTACATTCTGCAGCTTTTATCTCCTGGCCTACCCCCCAAAGCTCTGCTGTCTGGGCCTTTTTCAGCACATCTGCAGCAGATCACACTGTTGCTATCTGCAAACTGTGTCTCAGGCACATCAAACGTGGCAAAAACACCAGCCATTTGGGTACCACATGCTTAAGAAGGCATTTAACGTCCAACAACTCAGCCCGTTGGCAAGAGCACCTAAAAGCCACACAAGGGGCACAAATCTGTCCCTCCTTCTCCTCCTTACCCACTTCAGTCTGTACCTGTTATACCAAGTCATTACCTCTCAGCAGCCTCCACTGACAGAGATGATGGTATAGCACTGGGTGTCCCAGGTCCTAGCATCACACCAGGTCCTAGCAGCACATCTGCCAGCAGCACACCATCAGCTGTAGACTGTACCCGGCAAATTTCTCTGCCCCTCTGAAAAAAAAATACAGTCCCTGCCACCCACATGCCCAGCGTCTAAATGCAAGCTTGTCAGAGCTGTTGGCTCTCCAACTTCTGCCTTTCAGCCTGGTGGATTCTGCCCCTTCCGTGAATGTGCACAATGTGCTGTACCACAATGGCAGGTTCCCAGTCGCTACTATTTGTCACGTAAGGCTGTTCCATCTCTCTACCATCACGTGGAAGGGAATGTTCTGGCATTGTTGGGCAAGGCAGTCAGCCATAAAATCCACCTTACTGCTGACACGTGGTCCAGCAAGCATGGTCAAAAAGGGGTTGGAGGCCTGATCCCCAGTCAGGCGACCAAAGAATGGAGCATATTGGACTATTACGGTACAGTAATAAAGGGTAACCATAAGAGCAAGTAACAGCAGTAATAAAAATTATAATTCATTTATTGATGCAACGGACAGAGCATGATAATACAAAAACACTTAATAAAAGTACAGGCATATCACCAATGGATTCAATAGTATACAGTACAGCACAAACTCTCAGATATCATATTCCTCGACTAGTTTCGCGGACACAATCCGCTTCATCAGGAGGGAATCTGGAGATGAGTTTTTCTGACTAAACAGTCTGAACCTGACAATTAAAAAATACGAAGTTTACAAAAATACATGATCAGACAATTTATGTTCCAGCATCCAAATTTACACATAGGTAATGAAAATGGGGGGGGGGGGGACGAAACTGCTTACCCAGGTCCCTGCAGACCCCAGGCGCGAGGCCCCAACACCAACAAATGATCTCCCACGGCGACCTGGGGGAGCTGACGAAATGACGGGATAGTAGGGATAAAAAATATATTGGGATTAAGGTAACCTAGAATGCCACATACAAGAAGAAGTGAAACATAAAATAGTGAGTATGAAGAAAAGTGATGACAGGGGGAAGTGATGGGTGAATATTGTGAAGGTGCCAAAAAATGAAGTCGCATTATGTAGAGAGTAAAGGGTTGCAAAAGGTGACCAAACAAATAGGAAGGGGTGATGATGAACAGGGCATAGAAGTGTTGTATGATGTGGGTGAAAGGGTGAACAAGTGGGGAATTGGGGCAGGGGGAGGGAAGGGGAATTGGGGGTGGAGAAGGGGATAGGAGAGTGGGGAGGAGGGGTGTGGGGGATAGGAGGGGAACAGGGAGGGGGGGGGAGGGGGGGGGGAAGGGAGGGAGAGGAGTGAGGGAGGATGGGAAAGGGGGTGGGGAGGGAAAAGGGGGAAAAAAAGGAAGGGAGGGAGAGAGGGGGGGGGAAGGAGGAGGAGGGGGAAAGAGTAAGAGGGGGGAGGGGAAAATAAGGAGGAGATTAGAACAATGTGAACATAAGGGTGAAAAGGGGCCGAACGGATCAGGCCTCCAACCCCTTTTTGATATTGATTTCTGGATGATGGTACATATGCACTTTTGCTACCTTTACATTTTACTGTAGAGAGGCCACTTCTCTAATCGTACACATTGGGTGGATAACACACCCGTCCTTATGTCGAGTGGGACACTTGGGTAGGCTGTCCTAGTGGAAGGGCTACCAATGCCCCCCACCCTGCGGACACCATCTGTCCCACCCTTCATTTTTAATCAACCCCCACTGACACACATTTCTGTGTTTTTTTGGGGGGGGCCTCTAGTTTATGCAATTTTACCCCTTTATACTACATCATGGCTAATTTTCAGCCCTGATGCAACCCTCCGAGACAGATGCCCACTAGGTCGGCCAGACACTTTTACCCCGGCTACCCGCCCTCTATCCACATGTTCTTACCCAATCATGTGGCACTGTCCTTGGCCCTCCTTAACTTATATGCATATCATGCAATTAGGTGTTATGGGTTCATGTCTTGGTGGGACCATTGCACCGGTCTCTAGGGTATTACCATCCCTAGTTCACCTTAATAAAGCTTTTCAGTTTTTTCTATTATATATCTATCTTTTATTATGTTTGATCAACCCTTTTATTATTGTTGTTCTCTTATTTGGTTTCATTGGGACCTCTGCTTCCCCAGTCCTGGTCCTGGCTTGAGCGCCGGCGCTGGCCCCTCCCCCTGTGTTCTCCCGCGGCGGCCTGGTGAGGTCCCTGGTGGAGGGATCGGTCTCCCACACGGGACCGCCCCCTCCTCTTGCACCGGCCTTGGCTGGGACCACGTTCCCGTGGCTATGCGGCCGGTGCGCATGCGTGCGCGCGCGATCTCTTCGCGCGCGTGCTGTGTGGAACCTCTGACCCTGTGACGTCATGCGCTGGCGTCCCACCGACGCGCGGCGCAGCGTCGCAGGGTTGGGAGCTATTTATAGCAGGCTATGCCTGCTAGCCCGACGGTTCGGCCTGCTGCCCCTGGGTGCCTATACCTCAGCCAGCCTAGTGCAAGTCTATGGTAAGTACCTATCCACCCTTTTACCTAAGTCCCATATCCCTGGGCACTAGAACCGCTTATTTCTAAACTACCGTATTCTACCTTGCAGTTGTCCTAGGCCTTGGTTAACATGCCTTGGTTTGTGTTCGCCCATCGCTTGCAGTCCTCCTTATTACCCTCCCTTCTACCGCATTATGGAACCAGTCCCTGGCAGGGTCCCCCTCTCGGGAGCCCTTCTATACTCATACTATTACCAGGTACCGTTCGGCCCCTTCCCCCCCCCCCCCTTTTCACCCTTATGTTCACATTGTTCTAATCTCCTCCTTATTTTCCCCTCCCCCCTCTTACTCTTTCCCCCTCCTCCTCCTTTCCCCCCCCCCTCTCTCCCTCCCTTCCTTTTTTTCCCCTCTTTTCCCTCTCCACCCCCTTTCCCATCCTCCCTCACTCCCCTCCCTCCCTTCCCCCCCCCTCCCCCCCTCCCTGTTCCCCTCCTATCCCCCACACCCCTCCTCCCCACTCCCCTATCCCCTTCTCCACCCCCAATTCCCCTTCCCTCCCCCTGCCCCAATTCCCCACTTGTTCACCCTTTCACCCACATCATACAACACTTCTATGCCCTGTTCATCATCACCCCTTCCTATTTGTTTGGTCACCTTTTGCAACCCTTTACTCTCTACATAATGCGACTTCATTTTTTGGCACCTTCACAATATTCACCCATCACTTCCCCCTGTCATCACTTTTCTTCATACTCACTATTTTATGTTTCACTTCTTCTTGTATGTGGCATTCTAGGTTACCTTAATCCCAATATATTTTTTATCCCTACTATCCCGTCATTTCGTCAGCTCCCCCAGGTCGCCGTGGGAGATCATTTGTTGGTGTTGGGGCCTCGCGCCTGGGGTCTGCAGGGACCTGGGTAAGCAGTTTCGTCCCCCCCCCCATTTTCATTACCTATGTGTAAATTTTGATGCTGGAACATAAATTGTCTGATCATGTATTTTTGTAAACTTCGTATTTTTTAATTGTCAGGTTCAGACTGTTTAGTCAGAAAAACTCATCTCCAGATTCCCTCCTGATGAAGCGGATTGTGTCCGCGAAACTAGTCGAGGAATATGATATCTGAGAGTTTGTGCTGTACTGTATACTATTAAATCCATTGGTGATATGCCTGTACTTTTATTAAGTGTTTTTGTATTATCATGCTCTGTCCGTTGCATCAATAAATGAATTATAATTTTTATTACTGCTGTTACTTGCTCTTATGGTTACCCTTTATTACTGTACCGTAATAGTCCAATATGCTCCATTCTTTGGTCGCCTGACTGGGGATCAGGCCTCCAACCCCTTTTTGATATTGATTTCTGGATGATGGTACATATGCACTTTTGCTACCTTTACATTTTACTGTAGAGAGGCCACTTCTCTAACCAGCAAGCATGGGCAGGGACGATATATTTCATTCACAGCACACTGGGTAACGCTGCTTGCAACTCGAAAGGATATAGGACAAGGCTCGATGCTGCAGCTTATTGTGCCCCCACGTCTCCATACAGCTGATGGCGATGATGCCAAACCTGTGAGCTCTACCCCCTCCTCCTCTGCAGAATTGTCCTATGAACATCAGGTACCCCCTAAGTGTTCAAAGGGCTATTCCATGAGTCAGGCTAAAAGGTGCCATGCAGTGCTTCAGCTGGTGTGTTTACAGGACAGGAACCACACTGGAGCAGAGATTCTTGCAGCTGTGCAGGGACAGGCCCAGAGGTGGTTCACACCATGCCAGCTGGAACCAGGAATGGTGGTGTGCAATAATGACTCAAACCTCCTATCCGCCCTTAGACAGGAAAAGTTAACACATGTGCCATGCCTGGCACATGTCCTCAATTTGGTGGTGAAGCGTTTCCTAAATACATACCCAGGGTTGCAAGATGTTCTAAAGGTGGCCAGTCTGTAGCCATTTCAGGCGGTCATACACAGCCAGTGCTCGGTTGGCTGAAATTCAGCGGGAATTCCACCTGCCCATAAACTGCCTGAATTGTGACATGCCCACCAGGTGGAACTCGACTTTGGCAATGCTGCAGCAGCTATACACGCAGCAGAGGGCTGTCAACGAGTAACTCTGCGAGTACGGCATGACGACAGGCTCAGGCCACCTCGGCTTTTTTTCCCCACGGCAATGGCTGATCATTAAGGATGCATGCACTGTATTGTTACCATTTGAGGAGGCCACAAGATGGTGAGCCGTGACAGTCCATGCATCAGTGACACAATCACTGAGGAGGAGGATGGAGGAGGAGGATTCTGGAACTTTCATAGGCTTCGAAGAAGAGGAAGACATGCGTCAATCTGTAAGCGATGGCTCTCCAACCCCAGGACCCTTTGGGTGTCAGGGGCGCCTTCTCACAGTAACCCTATAGAGGGGCTCTTGATGAAGGCAAAAAAAATTGCAATGATATGCACCTGTCAAACAGGTGCTGAAAAATTGGTCTTTCGGTGTTAATTGTGCCCATGAAACCTATACCAAAAACATTCTTCCAGATGAAATGATTGAACACCCTCAAAGCTAGGCAGCCTCAAAGTGCTGCAGAGATTCCACATCCAAAAAGACTTAATCAGTGACATCATCATCAGGGGCTTCATAGCTGGTAATCCAGGACTGATTCATTTTTATAAAACTCAAACGGTCCACAGAGTCTGTGGACAGACCCGTTCTATGATCAGTAATGAAACCTCCTGCAGCACTGAATGCCCATTCTGAAAGCACGCTGGATGCAGGGCAGCTCAACAACTCAATAGCATACTGGGCAAGTTCTGACCAGTGGTCTATTCTCATGACCCAGTAAGGCAGTGGATCGTCAGCTGGAAAGTTCTCCATCTCTGTTTTGGCCCCGAGGTAATCGTCCACCATGTGATGCAGACGCTGCCAATGGGATGTGGAAGCTGACAGCCCTGGGCGGCGAGGACGAAAAAAATTCCGAAATGCCTCACTTAGGCAGACGCCTTCTCCAACACTCCTCTCTTGACCAACAGAAGACTCAAAACTATGTTTTCCACGACACTGTGACCTACTGGAGTCAGGAAAAACGTTCAATAAAATCCTCTTTAATGTGTCCTCAAGAGATTTTATCTTCTGCACGTTCTGTGGGGATGGGATGAGTTCTGAGACCTTCCCCTTATAACGGTGGGCAAGGAGGGTTGCCAACCAGTATAAACGGTGCAAGTTTAGGAGATATTTACAGTACCTACAGGTAAGCCTTAATATAGGTTTACCTGTAGGTACAATTAAAGAGGAAGACTTTACTTCCTCTTTAAGAAATCTGATTCCACCTAGAGACAATTTAGGAAGTAGTTGCTGTGTGTTGGCATCCCTTGCTAATGGAAAAGGGTATATTTCATCTTGTATGAAAAAAAGCTGAAATAATTTTCCAGTTTATTGATAAGCACATCCTGGTGTGTGAGAAAGTTCCATTGAGATAAATATTAGAAAATGGAAAAATATATTGACATGCCAGAGTTGTTTTGTAGTCGACAGAGATAGCTGTGAACAATACTAACTAATAACACTGCAGCAAAGGCAAAGAAGACAGAAAGTTATCAGCCAACAAGATTTCTGGCAGGATCAACTGGCATTTTGTTTGCACTTATTGAACAAAGGGGAGCAAATAAAGGATTTTGTTAAGGTTTATACACTCTTTACTTACTAAATTTATATGTGTATACATGACTTATTTATTTGATGATGATGTTATTGTATTGGTATACCTTGTTACTTGTTTGATATGCTTCTGAATTTGTGATATGCTGTAGACTTTTTCTAACCTAAAGAACTGGCAGAGAAATCCAATTTTATATACCTTACATTATGATTAATAATCCTGGGAATGCAAACAGCTGCAAACCTTGATCCTACATATTTTCTTCCAATTAATTCTACAGGCAAAAAACCTGCATACTCATCATTATTGTCAAGCAGCTCATGATGAGAGATGGTGTTCCTGTAACTTTCACCATCTTGAAAAAATGGAATGGAGCATACAATACAGTGTTCATTATTTTCTCTGCATAATATATGAACAAGTAAGAAGCAAACAAAGCAGATAATTTAACTGATGACTCACAGTACACCCTTTATACGTTCACAATAGTTGGTACACTCAGACATTTGGAAATCATCCATCTTTTTTAATATATATATATATATATATATACACACACACACACACACACACACACACACACACACACACACACACACACACACACTATATTACCAAACGTATTGGGACGCCTGCCTTTGCACGCACATGAACTTTAACAGCATCCCAGTCTTAGTCCATAGGGTTCAATAGTAAGTTGGCTTCAGCTCCTCTGGGAAGGCTGACCACAAGGTTTAGAAGTGTGTCTATGGGAATGTTTGTCCATTCTTCCAGAAGTGCATTTGTGAGGTCAGTCACTGATATTGGACGAGAAGGCCTGGCTCCCAGTCTCTGCTCTAATTCATCCCAAAGGTATTCTTTCGGGTTGAGGTCAGGACTTTGTGCAGACCAGTCAAGTTCCTTCACCCAAAACTCGCTCATCCATGTCTTTATGGACCTTGCTTTGGGCACTGGTGTGCAGTCATGTTGGAACAGGAATTGGCCATCCCCAAATTGTTCCTACAAAGTTGGGAGCATGAAATTGTCCGAAATGTATTGGTATGCTGATGTCTTAAGAGTTCCCTTCACTGGAACTAAGGGGCAAAGCCCAACCCCTGAAACACAAACCCCACACCATAATCCCCCCTCCAGCACATGATTTGGACCAGTGCACAAAGCAAGGTCCACAAAGACATGGATTAGCGAGTTTGGGGTGAAGGAACTTGACTCGCCTGACCTCAACCGGATTGAACACCTTTGGGATGAATTAGAGCAGAGACTGCTAGCCAGGCCTTCTCATCCACACCAGTGCCTGACCTTACAAACGCACTTTTGGAAGAATGGTCAAACATTTCCATAGACACACTCCTAAACCTTGTAGACAGCCTTCCCAGAAGAGTTGAAGCTATTATTGTTGCAAAGGGTGGGCCAACTCAATATTGAACCTTAAAGACTAAAACTGGGATGCCATTAAATTTTATGTGCACGTAAAGACAGGCGTCCCAATACTTTTGGTAATATAGTGTGTGTGTGTGTATATATATATATATATATATATATATATAGTATCTCACAAAAGTGTGTACACCCATCACATTTTTGTAAATATTTTATTATATTCTATTCATGTGACAACACTGAAGAAATGACACTTTGCTACAATGTAAAGTAGTGAGTGTACAGCTTGCATAACAGTGTAAATTTGCTGTCCCCTCAAAATAACTCAACACACAGCCATTAATGTCTAAACCGCTGGCAACAAAAGTGAGTACACCCCCTAAGTGAAAATGTTCAAATTGGGCCCAATTAGCCATTTTACCTTCACGGTGTCATGTGACTCGTTAGTGGTACAAGGTCTCAGGTGTGAATGGGGAGCAGGTGTGTTAAATTTGGTGTTATCGCTCTCACTCTCTCATAATGGTCACTAGAAGTTCAACATGGCACCTCATGGCAAAAAACTCTCTGAGGATCTGAAAAAAATAATTGTTGCTCTACATAAAGATGGCCTAGGCTATAGGAAGATTGCCAAGACCCTAAAACTGTGCTGCAGCACGGTGGCCAGGACCATATAGCAGTTTAACAGGACAGGTTCCACTCAGAACATGCCTCGCCATGGACAACCAAAGAAGTTGAGTGCATGTGTTCAGCGTCATATCCAGAGGTTGTCTTTGGGAAATAGTATGAGTGGTGCCAGCATTGCTGCAGAGGTTGAAGGGGTGGGGGGGTCAGCCTGTCAGTGCTCAGACCATACGCCGCACACTGCATCAAAGTGGTCTGCATGGCTGTCATCCCAGAAGGAAGCCTCTTCTAAAGATGATGCACAAGCAAGCCCGAAAACAGTTTGCTGAAGACAAGCAGACTAAAGACATGGATTACTGGAACCATGTCCTGTGGTCTGATGAGTTGAGTTGCATCTTGATATAGCACGGTCCTTTACTCCGTAGGGTCCTGACATGCTTACAAACACATACTAGGGTCAATTTATAGACAAGATCTGATTACCCTACCAGCATGTCTTTAGAGTGTGGGAGGAAACCGGAGTACCCGGAGGAAACCCACACAGGCACAGGGAGTACATGCAAACTCCAAGCAGATGGTGTCATGGATTGGGATTTGAACCAGCAACTCTATTGCTGCTACGTGAGAGTGCTAACCACTACACCACTGAGACCAAGGTAAACTTATGTGGTTCAGATGGTGTCAAGCGTTTGTGGCGGCAACCAGGTGAGGAGTACAAAGACAAGTGTGTCTTGCCTACAGTCAAGCATGGTGATGGGAGTGTCATGGTCTGGGGCTGCATGAGTGCTGCCCCATGTACTGTGACATACTGAAGCAGAGCATGATCCCCTCCCTTCAGAGACTGGGCCGCAGGGCAGTATTCCAACATAACGACCCCAAACACACCTCCGAGGCGACCACTGCCCTGCTAAAGAAGCTGAGGGTAAAGGTGATGGACTGGCCAAGCATGTCTCCAGACCTAAACCCTATTGAGCATCTGTGGGGCATGCTTAAATGGAAGGTGGAGGAGTGCAAGGTCTCTAACATCCACCAGCTCCATGATGTCGTCATGGAGGAGTGGAAGAGGACTCCACTCCAGTGGCAACCTGTGAAGCTCTGGTGAACTCCATGCCCAAGAGGGTTAAAGCAGTGCTGGAAAATAATGGTGGGCACACAAAATATTGAAACTTTGGGCTCAATTTGGACATTTTCATTTAGAGCTGTACTCACGGGGTGTACTCACTTTTGTTGCTAGTGGCTTAGACATTGATGGCTGTGTGTTGAGTTATTTTGAGGGGACAGCAAATTTACACTGTTATTTAAACTGTACACTCACTACTTTACATTGTAGCTGTCAGGGCTGGGCTCAGCCCTTCCTTCTCAGCTGTCTGCTAACTGCCACCTCCTATCTCTCCATAGTGACTCAGCTGTTGATATCCTGCTCATCAGTCCTGCCTACTTAAGCCGTCCAGCCCAGATGATCTCTGCCTTTACCTTGGTCAACATCACAGAGACTATCTCCTGCGTTCCTGTTAAAGACTTGCTTGGCTGACATTCCTTTTGGCTCCAGATCCCGCTTGCTGTTCCACTATGTTGATCTCTGGCTTCCTGACTTTCTGGCTTGTCTGACTATCCGTTCCGGTTTCACAACTTTAGCTATGTTTTGACTACGTTTGCTCTATTTACTTTTATTATTAAACAAGTGTGATTTAACTGTACTTCTGACTTGGTCTGATTCATTGTTTCTGACAGTAGGCGAAGGCCATGAATTCAGAAGATGCAGTCAATCCACTTGTTGGTAATATTTTTTCCAGATTGGATGAGCAAGATCACTGAATGGATCAGTTTGCCATGGCATTACAGACGCTCCTGAGTCGCACAGCTCACCTGGAATCTCCCACTGTGGCTGCTCCGGTACAACCTGTGTTGCAGGCCGTCCCTGCTGCTGCTCCAGTCTCTGTGCAGGCACTCGCCTTGAGTATCACCTCTATAAGAAGTATGTCTGGTTCCGCTCTTCTTCCCCAGCGATTTGGCGGTTATCCAGTCCAATGCAGAGGGTTTCTCAACCAGGTTGAGATACACTTTGAGATGCTGCCCCAGACGTTTCCCACAGACACAAGCAAAGTAGGTTTTGTGGTATCTTTGCTTTCTGAGAGAGCCTTGGCCTGGGCAAACCCTCTATGGGAGACGCAAAAACCTGTTGTCTTGTGTCAACCTGAAATTGTGGCTTCTTTTAAAAGGATATTTGACGTTCCTGCATGCTTCGCTTCTACTTCCAAGTTCCTCATATCCATCAAACAGAGTACGATTATGCCGATTGAATTCCATACTCTGGCTGTAGAGGTTGCTTGGAACAATGAGGCCCTTGTGGCTGCTTTTTCTCATGAACAAAATATTACAGCGCACACATGCAAAAAAGACATTTACCTCCAGCAAGACTTATTTAAAACACCTAAACATTTTCAAAAAACATTATCAAAAAATTTGGGGATTTGGTCACACCATATTGCTATATGGTGCTTAAGCCCACTTACTGCGACAAAGTACCCCATGATTAGTGGGTCCTACACTATCCATAGATTGGGAGATTGCGGAGCACCCCACTCCCTCATTAAGTACTTTAAGTTCTCCCATATAGAGGAGTGTATTTCTCCCATGGTTCAGAGAAGCAGGATCTTTGCCAACTATTATCGGAAGTTTATTCGTAACTTCTCGTCTCTGGTTAAGCCCCTGACTGATATGACCAGAAAGGACGGTAACCCACAGAGTTGGTTTTCAGACTCCATTAAGGCCTTTGAGAGCCTCAATGCTGCCTTTGTTTCTGCTTCTGTGTTAGCACATCCTGATCCTACATTACCCTTTATCCTTGAGGTTGATGCTTCGGATACTGGAGTTGGCGCCCTTCTGTCTCAACGTCCTACCTCTGAGAGCGCTATGCATACATGTGGCTACTTTTCCAAGAAATTGTCACCTGCAGAGTGCAATTACGAGATTGGAGACATAGAGTTGTTAGTGATCATTTTAGCCCTTAAGGAATGGAGGCATCTCCTTGACGGTAGCACTGTGCCGATTCTCATTCTTACTGATAAGAATCTCATATTCTTGTCTGAGGCTAAACGCCTCTCTCCCAGAAGGGCGCGATGGGTTCTTTTCTTGTCAAGTTTCAATTACATTATCTCATTCTTACCTGGTACTAAGAATGTAAGGGCTGAGGCTTTGTTGTGACAATTTTCCTTCACGTCCAAGATGGAGTCGGTTCTGGTTCCTGTGATTCCTCATGATCACATTTTGGCTAAGGTTCACACCAGTCTCACTTTTCCTTTGGGTGACAAAATTCTTGCCGCTCAGGTCCATGCTCCTCCTGAGAAACCTTGTGACCGCTGCTTTGTCCCTGAGAGTCTCCATACTGTCGTGCTCCAGACTTACCATTCTCCCAAGACTGCTGGTCACCCTGGGAAGAATCCACTCTTTTGGACCATTTCTGAACAACTATGGTGGCCTAGTCTACATGCTGATGTAGCCACCTTCGTAGCTGCTTGTTCCGTGTGTGCTCAGAGTAAGATGCCACAACACCTTCCAGTGGGTCTCCTACAACCCATACCCAATGGAGAGAGGCCATCTGTCTATGGATTTCATTGTGGAGTTACCCAACTCCCAGGGCAACACAGTTATCCTTATGGTGGTTGACCGGTTCTCGAAAATGTCTCATTGTAAGAAGTTACCCACATCTAAGGAACTGGCTTCCATTCTTGCTCGGGAGATCTTTTGCTTACATGGGCTACCCAAGGTGATCGTCTCGGACAGGGGTAGTCAGTTTGTGTCCCGGTTCTGGTGAGCCTTTTGTGCACAGTTGGGAATTCAGCTTGCTTTCTCCTCTGCGTATCACCCGCAGTCTAAGAACGAGCAAACCAGTCCTTGAAGCAGTTCCTACATTGCTATATTTCTGACCATCATAACAACTGGTCAGACCTCTTACCTTGGGCGGAGTTTGCTCACAATAATTCCTTGAATTCTGCTTTCCGATTGTCCCTGTTTATGGCGAACTATGGTTTCCAACCTTCCATTTTGCCTGACTCATTTGTTCCACAGAGCATTCCTGCATTAGAGGAACATCTCCATGGCCTTCGTTCCACTTGGGCACAAGTCCAAGAGGCTTTGCGACACGCCAATTATATGTACAGACTCCATGCTGACCGCCGACGCCTGCCTGTACCTTCCTACCAGGTTGGGGACAGGGTCTGGCTATCATCTCGCAACCTCCAACTCCGTGTTCCCTCTCTGAAGTTGGCACCTTGGTTTATTGGGCCTTTCCGTATTCTCCGAAGGATTAACCCAGTGGCTTACGCTTTAGACCTTCCTTCTAATATGTGTATCTCAAATGTATTCCATGTCTCCTTATTAAAACCTTTGGTCTGCAATCGATTTACCACTTCGTGCCACGTCCTCACCCTGTACAGGTTGAGAACCATGAGGAGCATGAAGTACAGTGCATTGTTGACTCCCTTAGGTTCCGTGGGTGCATACAGTACCTGGTGCATTGGAAAGGGTACGGTCCGGAGGAACACTCTTGGGCCTCATCCTCAGACGTACATGCCCTTGTCCTCCTCCATGATTTCCATAGACGTTTTCCCTCAAGCCTGGTGTTCCTCCGAGGGGGAGGGGTCATTGAGAAGGGGGTACTGTCAGGGCTGTGCTCAGCCCTTCCTTCTCTGAGCTGGCCGCTCAGCTGTCGGTTAATTAACAGCTCCTATCTCTTCACAGTGACTCACCTGTTGATGATATCCTGCTCGTCAGTCCTGTTTACTTAAGCCATCAAGCCCAGATTATCTCTGCCTTCGCCTGGTCAACATCACAGAGTTTCTCTCCTGCGCGCCTGTTAAAGACTTGCCTGGCTGACGATTCTTCTGGCTCCAGATCCTGCTTGCTGTCCAACTACGCTGATTCCTGGCTTCCTGACTTCCTGACTCTCTGGCTCATCTGACTATCCATTCCAGTTACCGAACTTTGGCTATGTTTTGACTACGTTTGCTCTATTTACTTTTATTATTAAACAAGTGTGATTTAACTGTACTTCTATCTCGGTCTGATTCATGGTTTCTGACACATTGTAAATCTTCTCATTACATTGGGGCTTGGGGTACAAATCTTTTATTCACACTAGTGGCCAGTGTGAAGGTCCCCCTTACATTAGCGGTCAGTGTAAATCCCTCCTTACATTGGTGGTTACTGTGAATGATTCTATTACATTAGTGGTCAGTGTAAACCCCTATTACAGTTGTGTGAAAAAGTATTTGCCCCCTTCCTGATTTTTTATTTTTTTGCATATTTCTCACACTTAAATGATTCAGATCATCAAACAAATTTTAATATTACACAAAATAACCCAAGTAAATCCAAGATGCAGTTTTTAAATTATTATTTCAATTATTAAGAGAAAAAAGCTGTTCAAACCTGCCTGGCCCTATGTGAAAAAGTAATTGCCCCCTCCCATGCTGAAACATGAATGAACTGTGATTAACCACAATTTTTTGGAAAGCTGAGAATTTCACATGCCACACGCAGGCCTGATTACTGCCAGACCTGTTGAATCAGGAAATTACATAAATAGAAGCTGTCTGACAAAGTGAAGCACGGTAAAAGATCACAAAAAGTCACACATCATGCCACAATCTAAAAAAATTCAAGAACAGATCAGAAACAAAGTAATGTACATGTATCGGTTTAGGGAGGGTCTCAAAGCCATTTCTAAGGCTTTGGAACTCCAGTGAACCAGGGGGAGAGTCATTATCCACAAATGGAGATAACTTGGAACAGTGGTGAACCTTCCCAGGAGTGGTCGGCCTACAAAAATTACTCCAAGAGCATGATGACGACTCATCCAGGAGGTCATAAAAGAATCCAGAACAGCATCTAAAGAACTGCAGGCCTCACTTGCCTCAGGTAAGAGCAGTGTTCATGATTCAACAATAAGAGACTGGGCAAAAATGGCATCAATGGGAGAGTTCCAAGGCCAAAGCCACTGCTGACCAAAAAGAACACAAGCAAATATTCTGTGGACTGAGACAAAAATTTAACTTTTTGGAAGGTGTGCGTCCCGTTACATCTGACATAAAGCTAATACAGCATTTCATAACAAGAACATCACACCAACAGTCAGACATGGTGGTGGTAACGTGATGGTCTGGGGCTGCTTTGCAGCTTCAGGACCTGGACGACTTACCATAATTGATGGAACCAGGAATTCTGAGCTCTACCAGAAAATCCTAAAGGTGAATGTCCGGCCATCCGTTCATGACCTCAAGCTCAAGTGCACTTGGGTTATGCAGCAGGACAATGAAATAATACACAACAGCAAGTCCACCTCCGAATGGTTCAAACAAAGCAAAATTTAGGCTTTGGAGTGGCCTAGTCAAAGCCGGACTTAAATCCAATTGAGACGCTGTATCATGACCTTACACAGGCCGTTAATGCTGGAAAACCCTCCAATGTGGCTGGATTAAAACAATTCTGCAAAGATGAGTGGGCCAAAATTGCTCCACAGCAATGTGAAAGACTCATTGCCAGTTATCGCAAACGCTTGATTGCAGTTGTTGCCGCCAAAAGCGGCACAACCAGTTATTAGGTTTAGGGGGCAATTACTTTTTCACCTAAAGCCAGGCAGGTTTGGACAGCTTTTTTGCCTTAATAAATGAAACCATTATTTAAAAACTGCATTTTGCATTTACTCGGGCTATCTCTGTGTAATAATACAATTTTTTGATGATCTGAATCATTTAAGTGTGACAAATATGCAAAAAAAAAAATCAGAAAGGGGGCAAATACGCAGGGGGGGCGTGGCTTGCATGAGATCGAGATGGCCGCTTAAGCCCATAGCTCTGACTGAAGACCGGGGAAAGAGCTACTATTACAGCGATATACCGCACACCGAGAGCTATCTCAAAGCTCCACATCATTGTGGGAGACCGATCAATGCAGTCCCACAAACGGAAAGAAGAAAGACAGCCTAAGAAACTCACAGACTTCTTCACTATGCCAGCGACGGCCGGGGAGAACTGGCAAGATGGCACAGGTGGAGATCAGTCACAGGCACCATCCTCATATACGGATCTCCCGGGCGACAATCCTGGTGCATGGGAGGCACAGAACAATCCACCACTTACACAAAGTTCACCACTTAACAGTCCATCATCAAACAGCCCGGCAAAGGCGTGGATGCGTTTGGATCCCGCAGCACAGGCCTCAGGCGCAGCAAGCACAGCATCCCATCAGGACCAGGTAGGCCTCAATATATCGTCCTCTATAGCGAACTACCCCACATCTGGCCAACTAGTCCTGGACACAACTATGAAGAACATGCTCCTTTCTCTACAAACTTCCCTCATGTTAAACATATCCACCATGTTTGGCAGTTTCACATCTGAACTGCAGGGGCTAGGTGACAGAGTCCAGCACATAGAGCACAAAATGGATGCCTGCACCACAACAGTGAATGACCTCATAGACGCGCATAAAGACCAATTAGACGACACTGAGTGGACAAAAGCTAAACTTGCGGACCTCGAAGACTGCTCGAGGAAAAATAACGTCAAACTCAGAGGGATACCCGAATATATTCCCCCGATCAAGCTGCAGAAATTTGCGGGAGACACGATCACTAAAATGCTGCCCGAGATATCACCGATCGAATGTACCATCGATCATATACACCGCATTCCAAAACCAAAACACCTGGAAGCATCGATTCCCAGAGATGTATTAATTTAGATTATTAAATATTAAAGATTATTAATGAAAATTCATTTCTACCCCACAAAAGAGAAACTACTGACCAAAGCAAGAGCAATGCCTGAACTCCCTACTCCATACAATGGGATTCAATTGTATGCTGATCTCTCACAGTACACCCTCAACAAGAGACGCCAGATGAAAACAATCACAAAGGCCCTTAACAACCATAAGATACCATACAAATGGCGCCACCCGGCCACGGTAGTGATTACTAAAAATGGAGTGGCGTACACGGTCTCAAACCCTAACGACGGATTATGGCTCCTACAATCCTGGGGATTAATCCTCGAGCTCCCTAACTCTGAGATGAAGGCTCCTATGGGACCTCCGCAGCATGGCCTCCAAAATAAGGTCATTCATCACTCCAGAGGAAAATGACATGCACATACAGTCAGGTCCATAAATATTGGGACATCGGCACAATTCTAATCTTTTTGGCTCTATACACCACCACAATGGATTTGAAATGAAACAAATAAGATGTGCTTTAACTGCAGACTTTCAGCTTTAATTTGAGGGTATTTACATCCAAATCAGGTGAATGGTGTAGGAATTACAACAGTTTGTATATGTGCCTCCCAATTTTTAAGGGACCAAAAGTAATGGGACAATTGGCTGCTCAGCTGTTCCATGGCCAGGCGTATGTTATTCCCTTATTATCCCATTTACAAGGAGCAGATAAAAGGTCCAGAGTTCATTTCATGTGTGCTATTTGTATTTGGAATCTGTTGCTGTCAACTCTCAATATGAGATCCAAAGAGCTGTCACTATCAGTGAAGCAAGCCATCATTAGGCTGAAAAAACAAAACAAACCCATCCGAGAGATAGCAAAAACATTAGGAGTGGCCAAATCAACTGTTTGGAACGTCCTTAAAAAGAAAGAACGCACCGGTGAGCTCAGCAACACCAAAAGACCCGGAAGACCACGGAAAACAACTGTGGTGGATGACCGAAGAATTCTTTCCCTGGTGAAAAAAACACCCTTCACAACAGTTGGCCAGATCAAGAACACACTCCAGGAGGTAGGTGTATGTGTGTCAAAGTCAACAATCAAGAGAAGACTTCACCAGAGTGAATACAGAGGGTTTACCACAAGATGTAATCCATTGGTGAGCCTCAAAAACAGGAAGGCCAAATTAGAGTTTGCCAAACAACATCTAAAAAAGCCTTCACAGTTCTGGAACAACATCCTATGGACAGATGAGACCAAGATCAACTTATACCAGAGTGATGGGAAGAGAAGAGTATGGAGAAGGAAAGTAACTGCTCATGATCCAAAGCATACCACCTCATCAGTGAAGCATGGTGGTGGTATTGTCATGGCGTGGGCATGTATGGCTGCCAATGGAACTGGTTCTCTTGTATTTATCGATGATGTGACTGCTGACAAAAGCAGCAGGATGAATTGTGAAGTGTTTCGGCAATATTATCTGCTCATATTCAGCAAAATGTTTCAGAACTCATTGGACGGCACTTCACAGCGCAGATGGACAATGACCCGAAGCATACTGTGAAAGCAACCAAAGATTTTTTTAAGGGAAAGAAGTGGAATGTTATGCAATGGCCAAGTCAATCACCTGACCTGAATCCGATTGAGCATGCATTTCACTTGCTGAAGACAAAACTGAAGCGAATATGCCCCAAGAACAAGCAGGAACTGAAGACAGTTGCAGTAGAGGCCTGGCAGAGCATCACCAGGGATGAAACCCAGCGTCTGGTGATGTCTATGCTTTCCAGGCTTCAGGCTGTAATTGACTGCAAAGGATTTGCAACCAAGTATTAAAAAGTGAAAGTTTGATGGATGATTGTTAATCTGTCCCATTACTTTTGGTCCCTTAAAAAGTGGGAGGCACATATACAGACTGTTGTAATTCCTAAACTGTTCACCTGATTTGGATGTAAATACCCTCAAATTAAAGCTGAAAGTCTGCAGTTAAAGCACATCTTGTTCGTTTCATTTCAAATCCATTGTGGTGGTGTATAGAGCCAAAAAGATTAGAATTGTGTTGATGTCCCAATATTTATGGACCGGACTGTAAGTAGTTACCTCACCTGCAACCTATATCCCCAGTTCTAGGTCTAAGTGGAAAATATCTTTACTGAACTTTACCCCCACATTTCGTCAGTACTTCGAAATTGCTTACTGACTCTTGAGTTACAGTTAAGTTGAAATTATCATTAGTTGTGACCTCCGCACGTCTGTGGGACACAGTGGCCACTAGGTTAAAAGCAGGGGAGCTCTTCTGCTACACAGCTCAGGGAACAGCCTAACTGTATATTTCCAAATTTTAACTGCGCCTTAACCTATTTTTTTTTCTTCACTTCGAAACATCACGGACTGTATGAGCACAGTAGCTTATTACTTCCAGATCCCTGAGAATACAAGACTCCTGGAGGACTTCAGCATCCGGTAAACACCTGAGAGACTCCTCTCAACCCACCAAAAGTGGGTTTTCTTATCTCTGTACCACACTCTCATCGACTCCCACAAGTTGACAATGAACATCAACGTTTTGTCTATCAATGAGAAAGGCCTGAATCATCCGCCCAAGAGAGCATCCCTATGGAAAACGACGTTAGAGCACGGCAGCGATATTCTATGCGTTGAAGAAACGCACTTCGCCCTGGATGCTACTCCCTACTGCCAACACAAAAACATCCCACATATATATAAGTTTACCAGATCCAGAATGACGGTATATAATACTAATTTGCACCATAGACAACGTCGCATATACTATAGCTACTATATATGCCCTGAACTTCAGACAAATGAAATTTCTTAAAAATACCCTGGAGGCTATCAAAGAAGTACAACAGGGACAACTATTAATTTGTGGAGACTTTAATTTAGCTCCGGACAACGAGATAGACTCCTTATCTGGATTAAAAGATTTATATCTCCACTATCTACTTTTCTTGCAACTAACGACTTGTATGATGTCTGGAGGTGTTACCACGCGACAGAGAGGGACTACACGTACCTCTCCCCGCGTCACAACACATGTTCTTGCATCGACCTGTTTGTATCTGATAAGGTCAGACCATGCACCTGTCAGTATAAAAATATTAAAAGTACTAATCTCCACTCTTATATCTGGAGGGTGAACAACTTCTTCAACAACCATCCAATGTCGAATACCTATCCCAAAAACTGACAGAATTCTTCCTTGACAACACAGGCTCAGTGGCTGACCCGGCAGTCCCGTGGAACGCCCATAAATTCTTCATGAGAGGATTCTTTATTCAGCTTGGATCCAAAACGAAAAGCAGGAATATGCAGTTGTTGGATGAATTCACTGCAAAAATACCTGCAGTAGATTCTCAAAACAAATTAAACCCATCGCCTTCACTTCAATCCCAAATTTTCAAACTACGCCATGAGCTTCGCTCAGTACTACATTAGGGATATGAACGCAACCTTAGAAAACTAAAGGCCAAATCTTATATCACTAATAATAAAGCAGGGAAAGATATGGCCCACCGTATCAAAGGGCTGAGATTAAAAACCAGAATATCACATTTATTCTACCCTACTGCCCAAAATAAAATTATAAATCCACAAGCCATAGCCGATGCCTTTAGCTCCTATTACGGTGACCTGTACAATTTTAAAACAGACAGCTACATACATCAACCTACTCAAGCCAAAATTCAATCATTCCTCAGCCATATTAACCTTCCCTCACTAACGACCGATCAATTAGTGAGTTTAAACACCCCATTCACGGAAATTGAAATACAATCGATAATTGAAAGCCTACCTAATTCCAAATCCACTGGTCCTGACGGTTTTACTGGGGAATACTTCAAAGCGTTCAATACAACACTAACCCTGCATCTATGCAATCTATTCAACCATGCTGCATCCTCCTCTTTTCCCAATGAAATGCTCTCTGCACTCGTGATCACTTTACCTAAACCTGGTAAGGAGCCAAATACTCCTCAAAACTTCCACCCCATTTCACTACTGAACCTGGATCTCAAACTATATGCCAAACTACTAGCAAACAGACTCATAAATATCCTTCCTTCTCTAAATTCACAACGACCAAACGGGATTCACCAAGGGCCGTCAGACCTTTGACGCCACCAGAAAGCTGATGAATCTTATCCACCATTCCAACTCCACAAGAACTCCTTCTCTGCTTCTATCTGCTTCTATCCTTAGGAGTTGATGCGGTAATGCGAAATCTTCTACAACAGCAATACCCATACACTTGGGCAGACAACAGTATACCATATCTGGGTATCCATCTCAGTAGGTCCACTAAATGTTTATTCTCCCACAATTATATACCCCTTCAAGACAAAATTCAAGATGACCTCTGCAAAACGGCTAAACATGAATTTTCCTGGTGGGGCAGACTAGCTGCGTTCAAAATGATTCATTTACCACAAATCCTGTATTTATTCAGAACTCTCCCCACCCCCATACCTTCCAGCTTCTTTAAATCCCTTCAAACTATGCTATCACAATATGTCTGAAATGGGAAAAAATCCAGGTGCTCCCACGCCAAATTAATCAAACACAGGTTGTATGGGGGAGTGGGTTACATAGACTTTCAGGATTACTTCTTGGCCTCTATTTTAACTCAATTAAAAGGAATGGTTCCTTCCCTCTCCCACAATAATATGAGGCTCTATTGAATCCACCTACAGCACCTACGGTCCAACGAACTTATGGCTCTTTGGGGCCCAATTGGGAACGAAGTTTCCGTCACACTTGCCCCCGACCATCAAAATTTCCATTAAAAGGTGGCTGGGCCCTTTGACCCATAACTACTCAAACATGCCCAACACTAATGTGGAAATTCCTTTATTGACTCTGCACTACAACATGAATCAAATTTCTCTCCACTCCTGGATTACGAATAGCATAATATTTATTCACAATTTATACTCCCAGGGATTCTTAAATCATTCTATACCATCCAAAAATAATTCAACGTTCCTCAAACAGACTTTTACCAATACTTACAAATCCAACATTGTCTAAACAAAACTCCAAACATCCTACGTAAGGTGCATACAACAGCTTGGGCCTACCTAACATCTAGCATACCATCACAAAATTGAATTACATTATTTTACAACATCCTCCACCAAAAACAAATCTTCGTTAAATCTACATCTCACATCCAATGGGAAACAGACTTACTACAATCTTACACACCAACGCTCAGATGGTACTATACCCCTACCTCTTTGTCCAGATTCAACCCCCAAATATCCGACGGCTGCTGGAGACACTGCGGCATACGAGGAGACCTCATGCATGTTCTATGGACGTGCCCCAAACTGAACCCATACTGGTTGAAAATCTTTGAGATCATTTCTGATATTGCCCTTCAACAGGTCTCACCGAACCCCGCCCTGGTTATTTTATCCCTAGGGATAGACGACTTTCCCCCCACAATACAACACACTATTGTCCACTTGCTTCTGGCCGCAATATTAACAATCACTAGACAATGGAAAGACGACAACCCCCCCCTAAAATAGCTCAAGTAATAGATTTAACTCCACTACACTACACATACGAGCGGAGGTTGGCGCTCTCCTTAGAACGTCTCCAAGATGCCCTTAAACGTTGGGCACCTTGGATTTCCTGGTATACAAATGCTGAACTGATTTCTTCTCCTTAGCTGGATATGACCAAATCACAATCCACGATGATGAGGCTGGGCCCCCTCGGGCACAGTATGCTCCCAATGGGGTGCCAGAGGGGAGCCAGGCCAATAAGCTACTATCGGCCAACTCACCCATACTCCAATCTGGAAAGGGAAACACAATCGATTAATGGATCGACAATCTGGACTTCCACAATGATGTAATGTTCCCCAGTATTGCTTGGTTTACTGCCTGTATCGCAGTTTTACTAGTGTCACTGTGTAATTGATAACACCATTATACTTACCTCAGTTATTTTTTTGTATTTTTGTTGTTATATTACTGAATACCAATAAAAATCTAATGAGCAAAAAAAAAAAAGAAAGGGGGCAAATACTATATATGACTGCTATGAAATGTTGTAGGGGCCATCTCAGGGGCAATTCCAAAAAGCAGTCAAATATCAACCGGCAGCATGTGTACTGTTCCATTTGTCTTAGACTTGTGCAGTGAGTAGCTGGAAGGCTGTTAGGCCACACACTTACCAATACTTTCTGTTAGTATCTAGTCTTGCAGCCATGTTCCACAGGTAACTGGAATATTTTAACTCAAAAACATACCTGCTGCACTATTATAAGATAAGGCACTACTTCATAAGGTCCATGCACATTTGACTGCATAGACCACACGCACCTTAATTTACTGAAGTGGTGCTCGGAGCCCAGGTTCACACTGACAGCGGGAATGAAATGGCACAATTTAATTCCCGCATGTCAGTCCGTCCCGACTTTGGGGGTGATTTCAGAGACATCTCTGCAGGTTGCTGCACAGATGTCTATAGAAATCGCACCCCGAAGTCACCAAACCTAGTACAGAAACTACTTTTGGAAATTGGTGTGGCACCGCAAATGTGGCGTTGCACCAATTTGGACAGTGCTATTGCCAGCATCTGCCGGCGATTTGGCATAAGATTTGACATGTCAAATCGCATAACAAATTGCTCCAATGTGAACCTAGGCTAAATCAGGTTTTAAAAGAAGATATTTACATGTGCCAATACCAAAGGTAGTATCAAAAATGAGCAAGGACATTTCATTGGGTTCCTCAGGATATCCAACTATGTCAACTTAAAAGAAGCATTCTAAGGAAGTCCTTTGGTCAAGACTCATTAGTCCATTAGTCCTAATTTCAGCATAAGTTCATATTTACAGCTTAACCACTTGCAGACCGCCTGCCCGCAATGTACTGCAGATGGGCAGCCGGTACAGGCAAAGTGATGTACTGGTACACCGCTGCCTGTTTCTGGGTTTAGGGCACGTGTGCGTTGTGTGAAAAAAATGATACAAATTTTGTTTGGGTACAGCGTTGCATGGCCGCGCAATTGCTAGTTTAAACAGCGCAGTGCTGAATAGCAAAAAATGGCCTGGTCATGAAGGGGATAAAACCTTTCGGAGCTGAGGTGGTTAAATCATTTTCAATATTTTTTTTTTATTCAGTATTTGTACACATAGGATTAAATTTAAAAAAAGTATATTCATTCCATACATAAAGCACATACGGATAGCCATTGTTTTTTATTTGCAAAGCAAATGAAGTTATTTTTCACAAAAGAAAAAATATTCTTATTAAAGATTCAAAATTGTTTACAGTAAAGTTGAGAATTACAGTTTATGCATTTATTCCATGAAAAATCCTATCCCAGTCCACTTTCATGGTGACTCATGCACTTTAATTGGATTAAAATATTTTCTATTTATATTTTATAGGTCAATTAAGATGCAAATCTCATATTCAAGCATGAAAGCAAAATGTTGTTTGTAAATAGAAGATAGACTGAAAAGCAATCACTTACCTAAGGGACAATCTGATTTAAAATGTGGCATTTACGAGAACATTAACTTAATGTGTTAATTGTTAGCTCCTACATTATACATGCCTAATGAAAAAAAAATAAACTCCCATATTATATTGGTATAGCAAAGGTAATGACAATTTCAATTAAACACAGAAATGTTATTGGGCAATAGGACAAGAAAAACTGTAGATCTAAACTAGTGGTCTCCAAACTGTGGCCCGGGGGGCTGAAGCGGCCCTGTGCTTCTCTTTACCCAGCCCTTGGGGCACTATTCATCCCTCTGACACCAAGAATGTGGCACTATTCTTTCCATTGATACCAACAATGGTGCATTGTTATTCCCACTGATACCAAAAATGAGACACTATTCCTCCCACTGACATCAACTATGGGGCACTATTCCATTAATGATGGGGCACTATTCCTCCCACTGATACCAATGATGGGGTATGATTCCTCTCACTGACAGCAACAATGGGGGGCTATGCCTCCCCCTAATACCAAAGATGGGGCATTTTTTACTTCCACTGATGTCGTGACATTTTATACTTCTGCTGGCCACACTATGGCCCCCCTTAAGTCTGAAGGACAGTAAACTTGGCCTTTTGTTTATAAACTTTGGAGACCCCTGATCTAAACCAATACAAACCAATATGATTCATTACTGCCCATAAAGGTTAGAAAACAACATCTGTATTCCATGGCATGACGAGGTGAGGGTACTACCCTATTCTTCTGTGCCCCCACCTCCAATGCACTTTGCTGCTGTGCTATAAAATTACAAACAAAACATTGAAGGGCTTTTATGGATGTTCTGTGCAACTGCACTATGAGTATGTGTTGGCGCTTCCTAGACATGTAAACATGGGCTAACAGACATGTTTCCCCATGCTTCTTCTGGACTTGGCAATGTGACATCAGCACTTGTCATATAGCTTCCTGTGGCTCTGCAATGTATGATCTGGCACATCAAATTGACAATCTGTACCATGATACACAGTCAGCCAAACCCAGAGAAAAGACAAAGGTTTCTAAGCAACTGCCTTTGTTTTTGTGATTGTAAACCCTCACATATACCCAGTGAGCTGAATAGCCGCAGGTGATACACAGTCAGAGATGAAACAAATCCTCCTACGTAAGTTTTACTTGTTTAACTGCAGTCTTCACTTCCCTACAACCCTTCAAAGTGATAAACTCCTTATGCATCTGTGATTAGTACAAAGAAGGAAGTAGAAAACCGCAGTTAACAGTTCTAAAACCCCCCCTCCACTTAGGAAGAGGGACGAAGGAACATGCAGAGCTGTATTCTAAATAAACAAGCTCAGTGCTACTCACTCTCCCAAACACTATTTTTTAGCTCATGTTATCTCATGTGTCGGAAGACTTCTCATGCTGATAACAGAGGAACGAAGCACCAGAGAGAAACGACACTTAGAGCTTTGGAGAGAGACAAGTAAACACTGCAGATATATGTGCTTAGTTCAAATTCCATGACTAGGGGGTTACAACCACTTTAATTATTTACCCCCCATTCACACAAGATCATTTTTCTGCTTGTTTCCTTATGCCTAACTATGCTCAACATGAAGGATTTCATTCTTTCTGATTGTCCCAGAAATGTAAATGAGCTATTTTTTGAGCATATTTAGATGATTTAAATGCAAGATATATGCATTTTTGCCTGCGTTTTTATGTCCGAAAAGTTCCTCCTATAAAACTAGGAAACTGATGCCTGAACCTTGATACTGTCAGGGCTTTTCTTTAGTTGTTCGAACACCCATTGTTCTGAAGAGGGCTGCAAGACCTTAGAATTTGCCTTATATTCAAGAATGGATCACACCATCTGTGTCTAGCAAAACACTGGAGCGCAGGAGATTATTGCTTGGCTGCTCCACAGTGACTCACCTGTTGATGATATCCTGCTCGTCAGTCCTGCCTACTTAAGCCGTCCAGTCCAGACGATCTCTGCCTTTGCCTTGGTCACATCTTTAGAGACGCTCTCCTGTGTTCCTGTTAAAGACTTGATTGGCTGACATTCCTTCTGGCTCCTGATCCTGCTTGCTGTTCTACTACGCTGTTCTCTGGCTCCCTGACATTTTGGCTTGTCTGACTATCCGTTCCCGTTCCTGAACTCTGGCTATGTTTTGACTAGGTTTACTCTGTTTACCTTTTTTTATTATTATTAAACAAGCGTGATTTAACTGTACTTCTGTCTCAGTCTGATTTATGGTTTCTGACAGTAGGTGAAGGCCATGAATTCAGAAGATGCAGTCAATCCACTTGTTGGTAATATTTTTTCCACATTGGATGAGCAGGATCACTGCATGGATCAGTTTGCCATGATGTTACAAACGCTCCTGAGTCGCACGGCTCACCTGGAATCTCCCACTGTGGCTGCTCCGGTACAACCTGTGTTGCAGTCCGTCCCTGCTGCTGCTCCAGTCTCTGTGCAGGCACCCGCCTCAAGTATTACCTCTATAACAGGTATGTCTGGTTCTGATCCGCTTCCCCAGCGAACTAGGGGTGATCCAGTCCAATGCAGAGGGTTTCTCAACCAGGCTGTGATATACTTTGAGATGCTGCCCCAGGTGTTTCCCACTGATAGAAGCAAAGTAGGTTTCGTGATATCTTTGCTTTCTGAGAGAGCCTTGGCCTGGGCAAACCCTCTATGAGAGATGCAAAAACCTGTTGTCTTGAGTTACCCTGAGTTTGCAGCTTCTTTTAAAAGGGTATTTGACGTTCCCGCACGCTCCGCTTCTGCTGCCAAGTGCCTCATGTCCATGAAACAGAGTACGAGAACTGTTGCCGATTACGCCATTGAATTCCGTACTCTGGCAGCAGAGGTTGCGTGGAACAATGAGGCCCTCATGGCTGCTATTACTCATGGTCTCTCGGATACCATCCAGGATGAGATTGCAGCCCGAGATATACTCACTGAGTTGGAGAAGTTGATCACGTTTGCCATCTTCATTGACTCCAGACTCAGAGAGTCGCTTGTAGAAGCCTCCTTGTACATTTGTCTCCAAGCTTTGCAGTCCCACCCTTGCCTCCCTTAACTCCCATGCCTCAGTCAGTGAAGATAAACCCATGCAGTTGGGCTTCACACGTCTTTCTGCGGATGAGAGAACCCTTAGAAGGAGGGAGAGATTGTGCCTTTATTGTGGCCAGGCAGGTCACTTTTTTAAGTCCTGACCTACCCGTCCAGGGAACACCAGAACCTTGAGGTCCTGTCACGGACAGACTTTAGGTGGTGTTGTTTTGATGCTGCCTATGTATCGAAGCACTCGATTCCGCTGCAGCTGCGTGACACTCCACTTGCCATTGAGGCTCTTGACGGGAAGCCTCTAAAGCCTGCCCATGTGACTCATGAGACTGTTCTGTTGTCCATGCCCATAGGGGCTCTTCACCATGAGATAATCCAATTCCAAGTTATTTCCTCACCTAAGTTTTGTTGGTTATTGGTTATTCTTGGTTACAGAGGCACAACCCCTCTTTTGATTGGCTCCGTGCTGAGGTTCTCTCCTGGTCACCACAATGCAGTAAGACATGCTTCCAGAAGGTAGCCAAGGTCATGTGCACCTCTTCACTCTCCTTCCTACCATAGGAGTACTGCGACTTTAGCCATGTCTTTGACAAAGGTCAAGCCGGTAGTTTGCCTCCACACCGGTCGTATGATTGCACAATTGACCATAAACCTGGTACCATACCCCCTCATGGCCGGGTTTACCCTTTGTCGGTCTTGGAGGATAAGGCTATGGAGGAGTATGTTGCAGACGCACTTTCTCGAGGTTTCATCCGCAAATCCTCATCTCCTGCTGGTGCTGTTGTCTTCTTTGTGAAGAAGAAGTGCTGAGACCTTGTATTGATTATAGGGGTATCGGTCATTTCACAATTAAGAATGCCTATCCGATTACGTTGATTACAGAGTTATCTGACCGCCTCAAGGGAGCAACGGTTTTCACGAAGCTTGATTTGAGAGGGGCATATAATCTTGTGAGGATTAAGGAGGGCGACTAGTGGAAAACTGTGTTTTATTTCCAGAACAGGCCATTATGAGTACTTGTAAATTGGAGTAGTGTGAATTCCATCGTGAACAGGTTAAATTCCTGGGGTATGTCATTTCCACTGCTGGTTTTTCGATGGACCCAGAGAAACTTTCAGCAGTCCTACAGTGGCCCCGACCCGTGGGTTTACATCCTCTGCAGTGTTTTCTTGGCTTTGCCAACTATTATCGAAAGTTTATTCATAACTTCTCGTCTCTGGTCAAGCCCCTGACTGATATGACCAGAAAGGATGGTAACCCACAGAGTTGGTCTCCAGAGTCCATTAAGGCCTTTAAAGACTTGCTTGACTGACATTCCTTCTGGCTCCAGATCCTGCTTGCTGTTCTACTACGCTGTTCTCTGGCTCCCTGAAGTTTTGGCATGTCTGACTATCCATTCCGGTTCCTGAACTCTGGCTATGTTTTCACTACGTTTACTCTGTTTACCTTTTTTTATTATTATTCAACAAGTCTGATTTAACTGTACTTCTGTCTTAGTCTGATTCATGTTTCTGTCAGATACACAAAAAACACTTGCACAAAAAAAATGCTCCAAAATCATTAGTAATATGCTTTTTATGCTCTGCTCAGGGGTAAATGAAGACTTATGTTAAAGCGGTAGTAACCCGCACATTTTTTTTTAAAACCATGCAAGACAATGGCATAATGTGCTAGTACTGTATGCATTGCATACTAGCACATTAGGAAATACTTACCTTAGAATGAAGCCCTCCAGCAGCGCGCTGTCGCTGCTGACAGGGCTTCAATCTTCACCCAGTCTTCCTTCTGTGTTCTGGTACTCCGGCCGTCTGGCCGAGCCGCGATTACGTCTTTACTCCACATGCACATGGTGTAACTGGCCAGCTAGGTTACTAATGTGACTTACATGCATAGACAGCTAGACCTGCTGATAACCTTAAAGTGGGGTTCCACCAAAAAAAACAAAAATACATGAAAAATCCTAAAAAAAAAAAAACATTTGGATATTTTTTTTTTTTTACTTACCTCTAAATGCCTGTTGCTAGGGGGTCCCTCGTAGTCTGCCCCTTCCAGTGCCTGGGCTGGTGACATCAGTTCCCCCTCGGCACAGGAAGGGCTCCACTCTGCTCCCTCCCTCCTGTCAATCATCTGGGACCCATTACAGGTATATCAAACAATATTGCAATATTAAACAAGTAAAACTATTTCTTAAGCCTCAGATATACCTCTGAGAGAGATCATAAAGTGTCTAAGGTATTTTAAAGTGAAAGTACAGATGCTGAAGAAAGAAATACATCTACCATTTTATGTAAAATGACAAGATTGAACAGTTGAATCATTGTTTGTTATACCTTATTCAACACATGTTTGTACATGCACTGCCTGCTGCTAAATTGTCATTGTTATATATGAAGAAAAGCTGAAGTTAATAAAGAAGATATCATAGAGGTTTGGTGTGCTCTTTAAACCTACTGCTTCCATAGAACGGCGCTAGAGGAATTATAGAGTAAGAGATAGTCTTGTTTGGACTAAAAGGTCAGAAGTTAAAATTCTGCTAATGCCACAGCGCATAAGGCACTTCATAGTGCTGCGCCTGCCACACACAGGAGTCACGGCCGTGGCACGGAGCTCTGAAGGGACAGCACAGGTATGCCCTCCCTTCAGAACACATGCGTCGGTAAAGTCATCGGCTGCGTGCAGTGTGAATATCTCCTAAACAGTGCAAGTTTAGGAGATTTTCACTGTACCTACAGGTAAGCCTCATTATAGTTACAAGTCAAAAGGAAGACTTTACTACCACTTTAATAGAGAGAACCATAAGTCATAGCTCATGAATATCTTGTAGGAGAAATGGCCAGCTACCTCTCTATACTTTCCTATAATAACAAGTTACTGAAAATGTGTAACATTTTTTATTTGTTTTGAATGGAGTAGGGCACCCTCTCTCGACCTTTTATCCCAGAGGAACCACTGAAATAATTTTTAGGTCTCGGGAAACCCCTGCTAAAACCAGTACATTGGGAGACGATGTAAAAAATGCCCTTAATTTGTCACCAGTGCGAAGAATGCCCACTGTACATTGGTGGTTTAATGCACCCCTTACAGACAGCTAAAATGATTATTGGTGTTATGCAGCTGGCTTTGCCACGTGGTGTTGGGCTTGGAAATATGCAAGCACCATAAAATAGGAGATCAGTCAGCCACAGCCTAAGGAACCCTTATGCTCTGTACACACGATTGGACATTGATCGGACATTCCGACAACAAAATCCATGGATTTTTTCCGACGGATGTTGGCTCAAACTTGTCTTGCATACACACGGTCGCACAAAGTTGTTGGAAAATCCGATCGTTCTGAACGCGGTGACGTAAAACACGTACGTCAGGACTATAAACGGGGCAGTAGCCAATAGCTTTCGTCTCTTAATTAATTCTGAGCATGCGTGGTACTTTGTCTGTCGGATTTGTGTACACACGATCGGAATTTAACCGATCGGATTTTGTTGGTGGAAAATTTTATAGCCTGCTCTCAAACTTTGTGTGTCAGAAATTCCGATGGAAAAAGTCAGATGGAGCCCACACACGATCGGAATTTCCGACAACACAATCCGATCGCACTTTTTCCGTTAGAAAATCCGACTGTGTGTACAGGGCATTAGACACCTCTGTAGGAACTCTAAAGTTCCATGGAGCCCCAGTTGAGAATGGCTGTGTAGGGCAATGTTTCTCAACTCTAGTCCTCAAGTACCCCCAACAGGTCATGTTTTCAGGCTCTCCATTATTTTTCACAGGTGATTTGATCAGTTCCACTCCCTTAGTAATTACCACAGCCATTTCATCTGAGGAAAATCCTGAAAAGATGACCTGTTGGGGGTACTTGAGGACTATTGTTGAGAAACATTGGTGTAGGGGATGGTCAAAACCCATTTATTTATTTATTTATTTATTTATTTGCTGTTACCATGTGGGGGGTTCTTTACATTCTGTACAAGAGATAAAAAGTGAAGTGAGAAGAAATCTCTCCAGATTGGAAATCCTCCCGCTATGCTGGTTATACACCTGTATTCATTCTAATGAACAGTGAGCAGAAATTCTGAAAAATGGCTCGTCGAAACAGTCTCTCTTGCCATTGCTGTGTCAACTAAGTTTGTTCTTAGATTAAATTCTAGACATTTCAAAACTTTTTTGCTTAGCGCATGCACAATGCAATATGCTCAATTTTTCCCAAACAAAAAAATCACATTTACAGTTAGAATTTCATTCATTTAAGAAGAATTTCCCATCCCTCCATCCTTTTCTCATCACTATGGTCAAAAACAATCATCAATTTGACCCCACTAACCATTAGAAAATTGAACAAGTGCTTTAAAACGAAAACTTTCGAACAAAATTCTACTGGTCAGCTATAGACAGTTGACAGTTGGCACTGGAATAGGTGTCCCACATTATTATATTGTATATTTTAATTCTACCATCACACTTTGTTGCCGTTGTAACACCCTCCTAGCATAAGATGCTAGGTAAATTTAGTTTTGTCTCCTTCTGTAATCAAGAGAGCAGTAAATGTTTGGCTTGCTCTGCTCAAGGTTTCACAGGCTGGGAGTTTGTTTGCTTCCCCCTGCCTATGGAAGAAGCTTCCAGAGCTTAGGGTGGGAGATTCAAAATAACCAGCCTAAATATTTATCAGGTTCCAGCCAATCCCTGGGGAGGAGTACCCAGAAGAGGACTGGAATGCTGATAAATTGTCTGAAGCACTGATGGGCTGGGTTCCTTCTCTTGAAATGTGTTCCAGAGCATGAGGAACTGTAATGCCCCGTACACACGGTCGGACTTTGTTCGGACATTCCGACAAAAAAATCCTAGGATTTTTTCCGACGGATGTTGGCTCAAACTTGTCTTGCATACACACGGTCACACAAAGTTGTCGGAAAATCCGATCGTTCTGAACGCGGTGACGTAAAACACGTACGTCGGGACTATAAACGGGGCAGTGGCCAATAGCTTTCATCTCTTTATTTATTCTGAGCATGCGTGGCACTTTGTCCGTCGGATTTGTGTACACACGATCGGAATTTCCGACAACGGATTTTGTTGTCGGAAAATTTTATATCCTGCTCTCAAACTTTGTGTGTCGGAAAATCCGATGGAAAATGTCCAATGGAGCCCACACACGGTCGGAATTTCCCACAACACGCTCCGATCGGACATTTTCCATCGGAAAATCCGACCGTGTGTACGGGGCATTACTCTCTGGCAGCCCATGGACCCTGCAGTTATTCTTGAGACCTTAGCGGTGTCAGGGCTGAGGGCCTGGATTGAGTTTGTTAAAAGCTGATTACAGAACCTTACCACGTGGGATCTGGTCTGGACAGGGACCATCCTACCCAATGGACTGTATTCAGAGGCAGCTGGAAGGTGGCAGCTGTCCTGGGGATTTGTGAGTAAAGACCCCAAACTGATCTCAGTGACTGTGTAGTTTGGATATTGCACAGTGTACCAGTAGTTGTGTATTGGCACAAAGAGACCATGGTCTTCAGCTGTGAGGCATTAGACTGTCCAACTCCCACAAACACCTAGGGAGAAGATTGTCGTCTCATTGCTGAATACCAATCATTTAGGAGTATCCTATGCCCTAACCCCTCTCCTGCTAAAGTTTTATACCAGCAATAAATCTTAAAAAGAAATCTGCTAGACTGTATTATTGGAGCCAGAGTGAATAGTCTGGTGCTTGCAAGGATAGGCAGCTTCTGTACTTTTAGTGAAAAAAACTGTTGTTACCAGTGGATCCTTCGGGGGGTAACACTTCACAGTGATATTGGTCACAGACAAACAGAGATGGTGAATTTCTGAGTGCGGAGTGCATATGAACATTTTTATGTATCTGGATTATAGAGCCTCATTCTACTAGTTTGTTACACACAAAAATGACTCTCAACTACCTATAGCAAGCTGCCCTGATGTGCACCAAATAGTGTGAATGATGGAAGAAAAAATTACAATATTAGGGGCTAATCATTTTCATACTAAAGCTGGCCATACACTGATTGAAATTTTGATCAGTGTGTGGACTTCTCAGCTCAGTTGTTTCATCGATTTCTGTCAAAGGGAAAATTTTGCTGCCGTCAGAATACAATGTTCCAGAGGGGGTGGGATTCTTCAATCAACCTTGTTTGTGTGCATGGAGCAGCCTTTTTCAACCAGGGTGCCCAGGCACTCTGGGGTGCCTTCAGGTTTCTTCCGGTGTCCCTTGACAAAATGCTTAAAACGTGCCCAAACATTGTATACAAGTCAGTGGATAAATCAATTCTATATAATGAAAAAAAAAAACTAGTTGCGCTGACCCCAAAAGTATACAAATGTGAACAAGTGAAAAAAATAGCAGCTAGCACGCAAACAAACCAAGTTCCATAAATATAAAGAGCATAAGTGCAGCGCTAAAAAGTGAATGTATCTTAGCATACAGTCAAGTGACTGAAACCAAATATGGAGTGAAAGCAAAAAACTATATATTAATGAACACTGGTGAGGTGCATGTAAATGTCCAAACACAAAAGTGAAAATTATAAAAAATGTCCAATAACACTATGTTGTGCTCCACAGACTGCAATCAAAGGCTGAAGTCAGTGCATACAGAAAGTCTTCTCATACAGCTGAAGTGCTTGGACCCATGGTGTAGACTAGAGACTTGGAAAATACATCAATCATGAACAGCACGGCAAAACATCTAGAGTAAAATACTCTTACCAGAGCGAGTGGGACGTATCAGCCTTATAGCTTTACGTCTATCAGGGCTTGTGGAGGTAGCCTCCCATATAGTCTTCTCCAAGAGTTCTCCCTTCGGTCACGATCTCCGATCGGCCAAGTTGTTCCTAGAGTCACGGTCACTGGTAACCAATACAGTAAGGTGGGGGTGGACCGTCCTCTCACACGTTCTCAGGTTCCAGATAGGTTCAAAGGGACCAATCAAGGACAAAAACATGAGGGAGAAAAAGGAAAAAGGGGGCTCCACATGGCGCAGGTCAAAAAATAAAGGGATTTATTGAATAAAAACCTTACAGATTAAAAGTGATCACAAGATAAAAAATAGTTGGCAATGTGGAAAGCTGAACACCCCACGCGTTTCGACTAAAAAGCCTTCAACTGGGCCCCAGTTGAAGGCTTTTTAGTCGAAACGCGTGGGGCATCAGCTTTCCACATTGCCAACTATTTTCTATCTTGTGATCACTTTTAATCTGTAAGGTTTTTATTCAATAAATCCCTATATTTTTTGACCTGCGCCATGTGGAGCCCCCTTTTTCCTTTTTCTCCCTCATATTTTTGTCCTTGATTGGTCCCTTTGAACCTATCTGGAACCTGAGAACGTGTGAGAGGACGGTCCACCCCCACCTTACTGTATTGGTTACCAGTGACCGTGACTCTAGGAACAACTTGGCCGATCGGAGATCGTGACCGAAGGGAGAACTCTTGGAGAAGACTATATGGGAGGCTACCTCCACAAGCCCTGATAGACGTAAAGCTATAAGGCTGATACGTCCCACTCGCTCTGGTAAGAGTATTTTACTCTAGATGTTTTGCCGTGCTGTTCATGATTGATGTACTTTCCAAGTCTCTAGTCTACACCATGGGTCCAAGCACTTCAGCTGTATGAGAAGACTTTCTGTATGCACTGACTTCAGCCTTTGATTGCAGTCTGTGGAGCACAACATAGTGTTATTGGACATTTTTTATAATTTTCACTTTTGTGTTTGGACATTTACATGCACCTCACCAGTGTTCATTAATATAAAGTTTTTTGTTTTCACTCCATATTTGGTTTCAGTCACTTGACTGTATGCTAAGATACATTCACTTTTTAGCGCTGCACTTATGCTCTTGATAAATCAATTCTGCCTTTTAGTTACACAAAGTCACAGGTTTTCATTGTGCACCATTACAACCATCTAGCCACTGGCATCCTAACAACCAGTGAGATAATCGGTTGATAAAGAAAACATTGGTTGCGTGGTTGCGTGTACAGGATACTTGTTTGCCCTTCCTCTGCCTCTCTCCATCAGCAATGGGGTCACATTAGCTGAGTGTGGGAGAGAAACTGAGGGATAAGAGAAACATTAGAATACTAGTAAGTACCAGTGGGCAAAGGTGTATTTGTTTTGGAAGAATAAATCACCTCTAATGTTGGGTGTGCTACGTATGTGGATGTTGCTGCATTATGTAAAACTATTTGTTTTTTACATTTTAGAACAGGGTGCCTCGAGATAAAAAGGTTAAACACTGGCATGGAGGAATAATTTTTTTTCAGTCAGCACAGAGAAGCAAAGATGTCTGTGACGTTTACCGGCACATATTTCTCTAAATGTTCCACTTTCAAGCCATTGGCATTTACATGAGTATGGCCACGTGTAGCCATTGACTTTTATTAACAGCTGTACAGTATGTAGCACCTACAGCTCTCTGGGTGCGGGAAAGCGCCAGGACATTGCAGCCTCTAGACATCTGTGCATGAGGCCTTGGGCTGGCCATACAATTAGGCCTGATTCACACCTATGCAGGTTGCAGGTTGCATATTCCAGATGCATTTTGCGTTTTTCAATACATGCTTTTGAGCCATTGAAGACTATGGAACCACAAAACTGAAAAGTCCCTGGCCCTTTCAATAAAATGCACTGATGTGGACTACATCCATAGAAAACCATGTTAAAAGGACTGTAGTGCATTTCTGCAAAACTGAAAATGCACTAAAAATGCATAGGTGTGAACCAGGCCTTGTACAATTTTCTTGTACAATTTTCCTTTACATTTACCCAAACCATATAATATAAGGTCAAACCCCAATACTTTCTAATTGTATGTAATCAGGCTGGCCCTTGCACTGCATAGTTGAAGGTAAATCTAAATGAAATTGAACAAGAAAATTGTATAATGTATGGCCAGGCGTTGGTGCAGATATTTATATATTGTCTGCCAAATTCCCTCTTGTACTTAGTTGAAGCAGTAGAGGTACACAAAGCTATAGCATCAATGTGCGCAGATGCTCTGGTCTGAATTCATTTTCATGCAACACAAAGAAAGCGCCTGTATTGAGCCACTTAGTTCACCAAAATCACGAACATAAGCACCTGCCTTTATTGATGCCTTTAAGTGTTCATGTTTACTGGCCCTTAGCTGGATAAGAGTATCAATTATAGATCCCACAGAGATATTCAAATGTCAGTTTGATTAAATAACTAAACAGATATTTTTAAAGCCATGGGAATTTGTTAGAACATTGCTAAAACTAGAAATAATATTTTCAGACAACCCCTTTATGAAAGCTGACGATCCTGCAACACAGAATTAAAAACCTGCAGAGAATACAAATGGGGGCCCAAGGCAATGGAGATATTTGAAAGACATATTTCCTAAAGCTAGTCAGCATTTGCATAATAGAACACATCCTTGTGCAAAAAATGAGTGCTAGAAAATGAGCGGTTACAGCTCTATGCTTTGCATACTAAACAGGAATATCTGAGCACCTCTTCTGCTCATTCACAGGAGAGAGACAGGATTCACATCCTTGTTTCTTAGCAGGTCTACCCCGAAGCCAAGCAATTAAATACACTAGCTTCCCACATTTACGTCTCGCAAGTTCAACAACAACACGGCAAGCTCTACAAGCGCCTGACCTTTTTTTCACTTTAAATACATTTGCTAGATGTACAATGACAGTTACCTTTCAGTCGAGCTAGAGCTTCTAACTAACTAACCAACGGATGCTTTTGTTTGCTATGCTGTCGATGCCAAGAGTGCACCACAAATTATAATAGCACCATTTCTGGCAGTAAAGAAGAAAAAAAAAAGAGCTTTCGCACAGCAGCTCTAAGGGATGGGTTAGAACTCATTATAAGCTTCTGGCAGTTTATTCAATTTTCCTTTCCTTTGCAAAGTTTCCAAAACTATGGGGTTGTGCTATGATTTGGAGAACAAAGCAAGGGACCGATTCTCAGAGTGAAGTGAGTTTATTAAATCCTGGATGTAGCTCAAGACATCACCATTGTCATACTCAACTATGAAGCACGCCATTGACATTGGACAGCAGTCCAGTTTTGTGTGCACAGTGTGACTTCCAAACAATTTTCTTTATTTCTTCAATAAAGATGTTATAGATTAGATTACATCGTTAGACCTTAATCCTATCGATTAGAGCATGTACATGCATGCTGAAATTGCATGAGCTTGCATTTTAATGCACTCAGTAGTTGCCAGCCTTATTTCAAAGGAAAATGGAAAATTAGTCAGCAGGTGGTATAATCCAACCATGTTGAGCTAGCAGCACATCTGTCATTAGGGGAAGTGAACACATGGAGTTGATTTACTAAAGCCATATAAGCTGTTCGCTTTGCAAGATGAATTTCTACTTTGCAAGAGAATTATCTGTTAGGTTACTAAATAAGGTGAAGAAAAGTAAAAATCTTTTTTTTTAATTTTCCTTGCATGTGATTGTGTATTTTTTGCAAAATAAATTTTTACACCTAAGTAAAAACTCAAAAGTGAGAATTCACTTTTCAAAGTAAACATGCTCCCATCCTCTCTAACCCAACCCCACATAAAGCCCTCCACTTCCCACATATTTTAGATTTTTTGGAAGCATAAATACATTTTATGAGATATCTTCTAGTCATGTGATGTATAGGGTCCGCTTCACCTCTTCTGTAGACACCCTAAGCTATTTGCTGAGAAGCATGTTGAGTTCATGGAATATTTTATATTTTGCCACAAGTTTCAGGAAATTTACATAAAATTATTTTTTCACAAAGTTGGCACAAAATGATATTTTGCTCAAACATGCCATGAGCATATGTGAAATTACACCCCAAAATACATTCTGCTGCTTCTCTTGAGTATAGGGATACCACATGTGTGAGACTTTTTTGGAGCTTAGCCGCATACAGGACCCCGAAAACCAATCACCGCCTTCAGGCTTTCTAAGGGCATAAAATGGTGATTTCACTCCTCACTACCTATCACAGTTTCGGAGGCCATGATATGCCAAGATAGCACAAAACCCCCCAAATGATCCCATTAATGGAAAGTAGACACCCTAAGCTTTTTGCTGAGAGGCATGTTGAGTCCATGGAATATTTTATATTTTGCCACAAGTTTCGGGAAAAAGCCAAAAACAAAAATTGTTATTTATTTTTTCACAACGTTGTCACAAAATGATATATTGCTCAAACATGTGAAATTACACCCCAAAATACATTCTGCTGCTTCTCCTGAGTACAGGGATACCACATGTGTGAGACTTTTTGGGAGCCTAGCTGCATACAGGACCCCGAAAACCAAGCACCGCCTTCAGGCTTTCTAAGGGCGTAAAATGTTGATTTCACTCCTCACTACCTATCACAGTTATGGAGGCCATGATATGCCAAGATAGCACAAAACCCCCCAAATGACCCCATTGATGGAAAGTAGACACCCTAAGCTTTTTGCTGAGAGGCATGTTGAGTCCATGGAATATTTTATATTTTGTCACAAGTTTCGGGAAAAAGCCAAAAACAAAAATTATTTATTTTTTCACAACGTTGTCACAAAATGATATATTGCTCAAACATGTGAAATTACACCCCAAAATACATTCTGCTGCTTCTCCTGAGTACAGGGATACCACATGTGTGAGACTTTTTGGGAGCTTAGCCGCGTACAGGACCCCAAAAACCAATCACCTCCTTCAGGATTTCTAAGGGCGTAAAATGGCGATTTTACTTCTCACTACCTATCACAGTTTAAGAGGCCCTGAAATGTCCAGATAACACAACCCCCCCCCCTCCCCAATGAGGTATTTGCTAAGAGGCATAGTGAGTATTTTCAGCTCTCATTTTTACATGTCATGTGTGAGCAATATATCATTTAGAGCCAACTTTGTGTAAAAAAAAAAAACAATTTTAATTTTCCCGAAACTTGTGGCAAAATATAAAATATTTCATGGACTCAACATGCCTCTCAGCAAATAGCTTGGAGTGTCTACTTTCCAAAACGGGGTCATTTGGGGGGTTTTGAACTGTCCTGGTATTTTATGCACAACATTAGAAGCTTATGTCACACATCACCCACTCTTCTAACCACTTGAAGACAAAGCCCTTTGACACTTTTTGTTTCCATGAAAAAATATTTTTTTGCTAGAAAATTACTTTGAACCCCCAAACATTATATATATATATTTAAAGGAAGGGCCCTACAGATTAAAATGGTGGGTGTTTTTTTCACACAGTATTTGCACAGAAATTTTTGGAAAAACCCCACTTTTTTGCATTTTTATACACTAAAGCACACTATATTGCCTAAATGTTTGGTAAAGTATAAAAGATGATTTTATGCCGAGTAAATAGATACCAAACATGCCATGCAGCGTGACAAAGTACATACATTTTTAAAAGCCTTTAAAAGTCTTTACAGGTTACCACCTTAGATTTACAGAGGAGGTCTACTGCTAAAATTACTGCCCTCGATCTGACGTTCATGGTGATACCTCACATACATGGTGCAATTGCTGTTTACATATGACAGGAGACCGAAGCTTGCATTCGCCTTTGCGCACGAGCATGGGGGGACAGGGGTGCTTTTTTTTGTTTTTCATTATTTATTTAGCCTTTTTATTTTATTTTTACACTGTTCCTTTCTTTCTTTTTTTTTCTTTCTTTTTATCATTTTTATTGTTATCACAGGGAATGTACATATCCCCTATGATAGCAATAGGTAGTGACAGGTACTCTTTTTTTAAAAAAAATTGGGTCTGTTAGACTCTAGATCTCTCCTCTGCCCTCAAAGCATCTGACCACACCAAGATTCGTGTGATAAGATGCTTACCCAATTTCCCAATGGCGCTGTTTATATCCAGTGAAACCGAAGTCATAAAATGCTCGTAGCTTCCGGTTTCTTAGGCCATAGAGATGATTGGAGCCATTCTGGTCTTCGATCAGCTCTATGGCCAGCTGGCGGAACCACCGGCTGCATTCTCAGGTTACCTGGTGGGACAGAAGAGCCTGAGAAAACCATGGAAGACAGCAGGGGGACTGCTTGTAAAGACTGCTTGTAAAAGCAGTCTAGCGGCTAATTAGCTGCTAGGATTGCTTTTACATGAAAGACGACTGTTGGCTGAAGAGAACGATACCAAGATGATACCTAAACCTGCAGGCATCATTCTGGTATAACTACTCAAAGTCCAGCAACATACCAGTACGTTGCTGGTCCTTGTTGGGCATATAATGTAATGTTCTTTTTTTTCATGCAGCCTGTGGGCTGAACAAAAAAAGCGATTGATCGGTGGGTATGCCCACCATTAGAATACCACCCTGCATTTACCCACTTCTAATGTTGGGCATACATGCACCATTTTTTTTTAACTGTAGTGGTGAAATCACCTCCAACAGCGCTGGAGTCGCTGATTTACGTATCGTGAGAGCAAACACTGTAGCTGTCAAGATAAATACGGTGCTGCAGCTGAATGGCGTACCTGAAAAGCAAACAATGGTAACAATAAAACATTAACTCAATAAAAGAACTTTTTTTTTGTAGCCTCCCTGACGGTAATCCCGAGTGTAGCTCGGGGTTAAAATTCAGTCCCATTAGCGGTAACCTCGAGCCACACTCGGGATTACATTGCAGGATCCTGGTGCGGCGTTACTTACCTTGTCCCCAGGATCCTGCGATGTCCCCCATGCTGTCGCGGGCTCTGTCCGCCTCCAAAGCCTCTCCGTGCCAGGCTCCGTTCCCTCCGAGCGTCGCAACGCATGGGGGCAGAGCCTGGTGGCAAATTCAAAAAATTGTAAAAATCATACCACATACAGTATTGCACTGTATGAAATAGTTTCACATCCCTATTGTCCCCAGTGCTTTGGCCCATGACCTGCATGCAGTTTTAGATTTGATATACTGTTCTTTCTGCCTGGAAACTGGAAATTGTCCATAGCAACCGAAAAGTGTCCCTTTACGTCAAAAGTGGCTTTAGACCACTTTAGAACACTTGCAGAATTGAGCGATAGTGAATCGTGGGGAAATTTATTTTATTATTATTATTATATTATTATTTTTTTTAATTATTTATATTTATTTATTATATTATAATTTATGTTTTTGTGTTTGAAACTTTATCATACCCGGGATATCTACTAGACTCTTGTTTGGACAGATTTAAGTGTGTTATTGTTAAGAATTACAGGCCTACAATATAAAACGCCAAATTGCCATGCAAAATAATTGTACCGCTTTCAGCACCTAAAATCCGAAATAATCATACCACCAGGGAGGTTAATTGCAATCTGTACCAAAAAAAAGAGTAAAAAATATATGCTGAAGCATGGGGACAATCCGTCCCTAATGTTAGGGGCAAATCGCCTCTCTACCCCTGCCCCCATGCTTCAGCATATATGCTCTTTGTTTTCAACTGTGGTGGTGAAATCACCTCCTACAGCGCCGATAATGATTAACAATGAAACACAGTAAACAGTAAAGTATAAATAAATTACATACCTGCAAATCAAACATGATAAAACATAGTAACAATAAAACATTGCAGTTAAGCATAAAATACAGTGAAACAGAGCAGAACAATAGAGAGAGAACAATAGAAAGAGAATAGAGAGAGAAGAACAAGAAAATTACAACTATTTTGGGCTTCTTTATTTTATATATTTATTTTTAGTTTTTTTACTTTTTTACTTTTTTTACATTTTTTAAATTTTTTTTACACTTTTTTTTGTAACAGTAACTGTAACTTTTATAACTTCCAGGTTCGGGTCTTTAAAAATGCGATGGCATCTTTGGAAGCCCTGTGAAAGTGTGTCCTAGGACTGTGCAGTGCTGTACCCTACTCTAATCCACTAGTGTGTGGTAGCGTTGGAAACATTTACTGATGCAGAGACCAAGTTAGTCAGGACAGGAGGGACAATAAAAGTGGGTGTCACACCTGTATCCGCGCTTCCTACAGACACAGCATCTTCTTTGGGGGGTTCGTTGGGTAGGGGTACCACGGAGGACATACAGAAAATGCCTCTCATGCAGCCAGCTCACTGCATTTGCACTGGGAAGTTGGGGCACAGCACCGTCTGGAAACAGAAGGGCTGTGATGACCTCTCTCTGGAATTTAAGGAAGGATCCAGTTCGTCCTGATGCCTTGTATAGCTCATAAGCGTTTAGCAGAGCCAATTGAAATAGGTATACAGACACTTTTTTGTACCAGCGTCTGGCTCTACGGGCAATTAAGTACTGTGCCATCAACTGGTCGTTGAGGTCCACCCCCCCATATTAACTTTGTATTCGTGGACACAGAGGGGTTTCTCCATAACAACAGTCGCTGTTGGAATTTGGACTGTCGTATCTGCATGAAGAGAGGACAGAATAAAAACATTCTGTGAATCCCTCCACTTCACTGCAAGCAAATTATTACATCTCAAGCAGGCTCTCTCCCCCAGTCTGAGTCGGGACTCTACAAGTCGCTGGGGTAAGCCCCAGTGATTAGATCGCACGGTGCCAAATACATCAATTCCACAATCAAAAAGGTGACTAAAAAGCGGCATGCTTGTGCAATAATTGTCCACGTACAAGTGGTACCCCTTTCCGAATAAGGGGGACACCAAGTCCCACACAATCTTACCAGCGCTCCCTATGTAGTCTGGGCAGTTCTCAGGCTTCACGTGACTATCTTTTCCCTCGTAAACCATAAAACTCTATGTATAGCCTGTTGCCCTGTCACAGAGCTTATACAACTTGACCCCATATCTGGCACACTTGCTGGGAAGATACCGTTTGATAGACAAGCGGCAAGAAAACCTAATCATGGACTTATCAATGCTGACAACTTGATCGGGAGTAAACAAGGCTGCAAACTGTTGGTTGAAGTAGTTTATGATGGGCCGAATTTGTAGAGTCGATCAAATCCAGTGTCACCCCTAGGACGACAGAGATCATTGTCGTTGAAATGCATAAACCGCAATAACTGCTCATATCTAGCCCTGGTCATGGATGCAGAGAACAAATGGTGAATCGGGTCAGTGGATCAATATGACCGCAACTCACTCTTTTTAGTTATGCCCATGAGGAGGGATAGGCCCAGAAAGGTTTTAAATTCAGAAACCGTAATAGGTTTCCAATCTCTGGCAAGGGTCAACTAGGGATTAGCGGTGATGAATTGACCAACATACAAATTGCTTTGGTCCACAATAGATCTATAGAGATCTTCTGTGAAAAACAGCGAATAAAAAATCAAGTGACGTAAAATCAACAGTTTCCACCTGAATTCCGGGTTGGCCAGTGAATGGGGGAAGTACAGATGCTGCAGAAGTGGTGGGCTCCCAATTAGGATGGGCAAATGCAGCGGGATGGGCTCGACGGGCCTGTGTTTGTCTTCTTGGTGGCTGCAGGACACTACTTGTGCTAGCCACAGCACCAGCTTGAACTGCACTTATGGGACTCGCCACTTCACCACGTGATACTGCAGTGCTGGTTTGACTACGACCATGGTGTACTAGGCTGCTGGTGTTTGCCAGTTCACCAGAAGGATGAGCGGCACTAGTACTGGCTCTCTGCACCATACAAGAGCCCTGCAGTTCTTGCACCTCAACAACAGAAGAAGAATGAGGTTGGGTACGCCTGACCTTGGCAGGGACCACTACTCCATCATCAGAGCTATCTGTCAGGGTGCCGCTGCTGTCTACTGGTTCCTATTCTGAGCCTAAATCTGACAGATGGGTGACTTCCTCTTCACTCTCATCTGTCATGCTCAGAAACATGTAGGCCTCTTCACTAGTGTATCTTTGATTGGACATTGTGGCCTCTAAATTTACTGGTACAACTAGTGCAACTCACAGGCAAAAAGAGCACGATTGTCAGAGCCTGCTTCAATCGCTACCAAAAAAACTGTTAGCATTCGCAGGGATCAGGCCTGACTCTGCGAACGCTGCAGTTATGTGTTTTGTGTTTTGTAAGTGACAGTGATCGATTAATACTGCACTTGGGTGGGCAGGTCTGGGCTGGGCGGAGTGGCTAAACGCAGGTGCTAGTAGGTATCTGGGCTGATCCTGCTAACGCTGCATTTTTGGGAACCCTAAACTACTGGGGACGCTAATATAGTTCTAATCAGATCAAAGATATTGATCCGTTCAGACACTATACTACTAAGGGAGGTGTATGATGTTAGCGCTACTGGCACTAATCTGATGCTGCCTGGGGCTGATGCTGACCCTAACTAACACTAAAACCTAACTGATGTCAAAGGGGTGATCAGGGGGTTAAACCCTAATAGGTAATATATGGTGGGTGCCCTGACGCTAAAAAAAAAAAACTAACTAACCAGCGTCACCTGTGACACTAATACAGTGATCATCAGTGACAGGGGGTGAAAGGGTTAACTGGGGGTGATCAAGGGATTAAAACCTTTTTTTGGTAATATATGGGGGTACCCTGACGCTATAACAGACTGACGGTGAAACTAACCAACTAACTCATGACACTAATACAGTGATCAGAACATAGATCTATACACTATATTATTGACACTGGTGACAGGGGGTGAAAGGGTTAACTGGGGGGCGATCAAGGGGTTAAACCTTTATTAGGAGGGTTTAGGGGGGTACCTACCTGGGGCCTACTACTAACTGCCCTAACACTTATTAGTGTCACAAATGACACCAATGCAGTGATCAGTGGAAAATTTGAAAACTGCAATTGGTGACACAGTGACAGGGAGTGAAGGGGTTAACTGGGGGGCGATCGGGGGTGACAAGTGTACTGGTGTTAGTGTAGTTTTGTGCTCACAGTTAGATGTCCACTCTCCTCTCTCTGGAACCGAAAAGAATTCCACGAGGGGAGATAACATAATTTCTTCTGCCTGTGTTTACACTTATAGGCAGAGGATAGTCTCTTATTCGCCAAAACCGATCACCAGGTCCATTCCAGAAATCATTGGACTGGGCCTGGAGACTGATCGGTTCTGAAGCGAATCCGCGCGCCCGACGTATACCTACGGCGATTTGCCCAGGAGAGCCGACCTGCTGCAGTATAATAATGGTGACTGGTCAGCTACTGGTTAAGAAAACCTGGAATTGGGCTGCATTCTAAATTAAAATTGGCAACATTTTCACGGGCTTACAGTATCAGCTATTCTGTTGATGGTAAAAAGTGCCACACCATACGGGATGCTGCTGCTATCACAAAACCATTGAAGGTTCAATAGCTGGAAAAACACCTGGCCTAATTCAGCAGAAAATTGTGCATGTTTGTTGGCTAAAACCACAGAGGCTTATTTGTTATTGGCTCTTCCAGACACCCTGCACCTACACTCTAAAGTGGCTTATGCTTAATAGCAGTGAAAACATCAATGTTTTCACTCAACAATTAATGTTTTCATTTATTTTGTTCAATGTTTTCAATCAACACCAATGTTTGAAAAACATAACATTCTGTACATTTATTAAAAGAGAAAGTCAATATATGTATTTTTGTGTTTTGTTGGTGTGGTGCAGTGTTATGCCGCCTACACAAGACCAGACTTTACGGCATACTTGGTTCGGCAGGCCGGAGTCCGTAGGACAATTCGATCGTGTGTGCGCTCCAGCGGACTTTTTCCCCAAAAGTTCGACGGACCTAGAAATGAAACATGTTGCAAATCTTTTCGACGGACTCGAGTCCGATCGAAAAGTCCGCTCGTCTGTATGCTAGTCTGACGGACAAAAAACGACGCTAGGGCAGCTATTGGCTACTGGCTATGAACTTCCTTGTTTTAGTCCGGTTGTACGTCATCACGTACGAATCCATCAGACTTTGGTTGATCGGGTGTAGGCAAGTCCGTTCATTCGGAAAGTCCGTCGTAAAGTCCGTTGAAAAGTCCGCAGGACAAAGTCTGCCGTAAAGTACGCTCGTGTGTACGCGGCATTAGGTTCATTGCACATTTTCGATGCATTACCAATGAACTCTATTTAACTTGTGTTTTCCTGGAGAAATACACTGAGCAAAATTATAAACGCAACACTTTTGTGTTTGCCTCTATTTATCATGAGCTGAACTCAAAGATCTACGACTTTTTCTATGTACAAAAAGGCCTCTTTCTCTCAAATATTGTTCACAAACCTGTCTAAATCTGTGTTTAGTGAGCACTTCTCCTTTGCCAAGATAATCCATCCACCTCACAGGTATGGCATATCAAGGTGCTGATTAGACAGTATGATTATTGCACAGGTGTGCCTCAGGCTGGCCACAATAAAAGGCCACTCTAAAATGTGCAGTTTTATTGTATTGGGGGGGGGTTCCGAAAACCAGTCAGTATCTGGTGTGACCACCATTTGCCTCATGCAGTGCAACACATCTCCTTCGCATAGAGTTGATCAGGTTGTTGATTGTGGCCTGTGGAATGTTGGTCCATTCCTCCTTAATGGTTGTGTGAAGTTGCTGGACATTGGCAGGAACTGGAACGGGCTGTCGTATACGCCGACCCAGAGCATCCTAAACATGCTCAATCTGTGACATGTCCAGTAAGTATGCTGGCCATGCAAGAACTGGAATGTTTTCAGGTTCCAGGAATTGTGTACAGATCCTTGCAACAAGGGGCCGTACATTATCATGCTGCAACATGAGGTGATGGTCATGGATGAATGGCACAACAATGGACCTTGAGATCTCGTCACGGTATCTCTGTGCATTTGAAATGCCATCAATAAAATGCACCTGTGTTCGTTGTCCATAACATACGCCTGCCCATACCATAACCCCACCGCCACCATGGGCTACTCGATTCACAACGTTGACATCAGCAAACCGCTCACCCACACAACGTCATACACGCTGTCTGCCATCTGCCCTGTACAGTGAAAACCGTGATTCATCCGTGAAGAGAACATCTCTCCAGTGCCAGATGCCATCGAATGTGAGCATTTGCCCACTCAAGTCAGTTCCGATGACGAACTGCAGTCAGGTTGAGACCCTGATGAGGATGATGACCATGCAGATGACCTTCCCTGAGATGGTTTCTGACAGTTGTGCAGAAATTCTTTGGTTATGCAAACCGATTGTTGCAGCAGCTGTCCGGACGGCTGGTCTCAGACGATCTTGGAGGTGAAGATATTGGATATGAAGGTCCTGGGCTCGAGTGGTTACACGTGGTCTGCGGTTGTGAGGCCGGTTGGATGTACTGTCAAAATTGCCTTTGGAGACGGCTTATGGTAGAGAAATAAAAATTCAATTCAAGGTCAACAGCTCTGGTGGACATTCCTGCAGTCAGCATGCCAATTGCACGCTCCCTCAAAACTTACGACATCTGTGGCATTGTGCTGTGTGATAAAACTGCACATTTTAGAGTGGCCTTTTATTGTGGCCAGCCTACAGCACACCTGTGCAATAATCATGCTGTCTAATCAGCATCTTGATATGCCACACCTGTGAGGTGGAAGGATTAACTCGGCAAAGGAGAAGTGCTCACTAACACAGATTTAGGCCCCTTTCACACTTATACGACTTGTCCCACGATTTTGTACTGCAAAATCGTATGACAAGTCATTCTCCATGATTTTCAATGACTACCATTCATATTGGCACGACTTTAAGTCGTGCCGACTTGAAAGTAGTCCCTGCACTACTTTGGTCCAACTTCTATGCGAGTTGTACTCCATAGACCTCAATGTTAAACCCTCAAGTAGCATGCAAATCGTGCCTGAATAATATACACACGATTTCAGTACGACTTTGTAAGCACAAGCCTGGCTCGCTGATCGGGAAAGGAAAACTTTTTTTTCCTTTCGCGATGAGCGACAGGCAGTGCTGACAGCTGTCTGGTATGAATCCTGAGGGGGAACGCCGCACCAAGTTTTAAATGAAAAAAACGGCGTGGGTTTCCCCCAGGGGCATACCAGGCCCTTAGGTCTGGTATGGATCTAAGGAGAACCCCCTACGCCGAAAAATCGGCGTGGGGTCCCCCCCAAAATCCATACCAGACCCTTATCCAAGCACGCAGCCCGGCCGGTCAGGAATGGGGGTGGGGACGAGCGAGCGCCCCCCCCCCTCCTGGACCGTACCAGGCCGCATGCCCTCAACATGGGGGGGTGGGTGCTTTGGGGCATGGGGGGCACCCTGCGGGGCCCCCCCACCCCAAATCCCCTTGTCCCCATGTTGATGAGGACAAGGGCCTCTTCCCAACAACCCTGGCCGTTGGTTGTCGGGGTCTGCGGGCGGGGGGCTTATCGAAATCCGGTAGCCCCTTTAATAAGGGGGCCCCCAGATCCTGGCCCCCCACCCTATGTGAATGAGTATGGGGTACATGGTACCCCTACCCATTCACCTAGGGAAAAAAGTGTCAATAAAAAACACAGTACACAGGTTTTTAAAGTAATTTATTAGGCAGCTCTGGGGTCTTCTTCCGACTTCGGGGGTCCTCTTCAGACTTCGGGGGGTCCTCTTCTGACTTCGGGGGTCCTCTTCCGACTTCGGGGGTCTCTCCGACGTCTCCTCCCGCTGTCCTGATCTTCTGCCGGCTCCTCCGCTATCTTCTGCAGCTCAATTGCTAGCGGTGGCCCGAACTTCTGCCTTCTTCTTTTCTTCCAGAGATGTTGACACGATGCTCTCTCCAGCTGGAATGGTCTCTGAACGCTCCGCAATGGACTTATATAGGCGGTGACCCCGCCCCCTTATGAGGTCACTGTCCTGGGGCATGCTGGGACTGTGCCATCATAAGGGGGCGTGGTCAGCACCCAGTGACCACGCCTCCTAAAACGTCACAGTCCCAGCATGCCCAGACCATTGCAGCTGGAGAGAGCATCGTGTCAACATCTCTGGAAGAGAAGAGGGAAGAAGACGATCCAGAAGTCCGGGGTACCGCTGGCAAAAGAGCGGCAGAAGATAGTGGTGGAGCCAGCAGAAGATGCGGACACCGGGAGAAGACGCCGGAGAGAACCCCGAAGTCGGAAGAGGACCCCCGAAGTCGGAACAGGACCCCCGAAGTCGGAAGAAGACCCCCAAAGTCGGAAGAAGACCCCGGAGCTGCCTAATAAATTACTTTAAAACCTGTGTACTGTGTTCTTTATTGACACTTTTTTCCCTAGGTGAATGGGTAGGGGTACCATGTACCCCATACTCATTCACATAGGGTGGGGGGCTGGGATCTGGGGGCCCCCTTATTAAAGGGGGCTCCCGGATTCCGATAAGCCCCCCGCCCGCAGACCCCGACAACCAACGGCCAGGGTTGTTGGGAAGAGGCCCTTGTCCTCATCAACATGGGGACAAGGTGCTTTGGGGTAGGGGGGCCGCAGGGCGCCCCCCCCAGCCCCAAAGCATCCACCCCCCATGTTGAGGGCATGCGGCCTGGTACGGTCCAGGAGGGGGGGCGCTCGCTCGTCCCCACCCCCATTCCTGACCGGCCGGGCTGCGTGCTCAGATAAGGGTCTGGTATAGATTTTGGGGGGACCACCACGCCGATTTTTCGGCGTAGGGGGTTCCCCTTACAATCCATACCAGACCTAAGGGCCTGGTATGCCCCTGGGGGGGAACCCACGCCAGTTTCTTTATTTAAAACTTGGCGTGGAGTTCCCCCTTATGATTCATACCAACTACTGTATGTTTTCATTTGTTAATGCCAAAAATGTGGCAAAGTCGTACAAAGTAGTACTGCTCCCAAATTGCTGTAAAATCGCGACAAAATCGCGGCCGCGAAATTGCGGTAAAATCGCGCGACTTTGAAGTCGTATAAGTGTGAAAGGGGCCTTAGACAGATTTGTGAACAATATTTGAGAGAAATAGGCTTTTTGTGTACATAGAAAAAGTTGTAGATCTTTAAATTCAGCTCATGATAAATAGGGGCAAACACAAAAGTGATGTGTTTATAATTTTGCTCAGTGTAGATGCAGCAAACGTATTTCAATGCCTTATATCTGCAAAGCGCAGAAGTAAAAATATAAACATTTACAGTTAAAATTAAAGATAAAATTGTGAATGGAACAATATACAGCTGGTTATTTTAGTTATAAATAAAACATACATTTCTTCAAACTCAAATATATTTTTTTTTATTTAATAAAACAAAAACAACAAACATATAATAAGGGGCAAAAAAGGCAATCTATAACTAGACTGTTTTGCCATATGTACAACAAATTACTTCCTCTGCATTCAACCGTGTATATCATATAATGAATGTCCTTGCTACAATTATGTGTATTGAACTGTAAATATAGCAGTATGGGCTTAGATATAGTGAGTGCATTTAGATTAAACACTGTATTAGGTCTACAAGCAATAGTTAGTATATGCACTTAATGGTTAGTATATGCAACTAAGTTTAACATATGTAACACTACCCCTGCAGAAGGTGCTAGTATATGATGAGTTCTCCTATCATTCCCAATGATGACCCACCATTATCTGAACCTGTTAATACACCGACACCCCAAGGGCAATAATTGGGATTTATTAAAAAACAGCTGCTGAGAAAATAAAGTTGGTTAAGCAAGTTTGACAACAATTAATGCAATTGGATAATAACAGTGGTACAATTAATTAAAACAATGAAATGAATAGGACTGGTGTTCATTCTCTTTTCCACTTGTGAGAGGTCCTACTTCAAATGCACTAGGTGAGTGGAGAAAGATACCGCATGCAATCAAACGCAACACTCAATGCAACAAATATTGCTGATAGAGAGTAAGAGGGAAGAGGCTAACTGTAGGACCCTAACTACAGTCAAAAAGACCATAGCTATCCACTGGTCACTGGATAAATCTGTCACAGAATCTGCTGGTAATGGGACACCTTTAAGTCCAGTGACAGAGCACTCAACTGAAGGTATTTGTAATCCACAAAAAAATAAAATAAATATGCTCCACAAGAGGCAGTAGTGTCCTCTAAACAGGGGTAGACCATGTTCAACACACCTGAAGGTAGCCAAAGGTTGTTCACCACTCTGAGATCCAACGACGGCCACTATATAGGCTGGATGAAGGAGTTTGACAGATAGGCCACATAGTTCTTGGCTTCAGCTGTTTCTCTCTCTCTGGTTATGGATGGTGGGGTCTCTTTGCAAACTCTCTGGGACCCATCCTTTGTGAGTGCAAAGAGGTAGCTATTTTACATTGTCCAAACTTCTTCTTCCTCATGGTCCAGTATCTCCTAGTTATCTAGTCTGATTTTGTACCACTGAAACTGGCAAATCACTGTTCTTTCTCTTCCTCCTCTCTTCTACGCTGTCAGTTACTGGCGAAGAAGAGGCAAGCTGTACTGTGGCCATGATGATGCCCAAGCTGAGTAGTGGTTACCACCATGGACTACACATATTTTTCCTGTTGTGACTTCCTGAAACTACAGATGGATCCATAAGTTTACTTCGTACAAAGCGTGCTAAAAAAAAATATATACAACATGCTTCCCCTATAAGTTTAACCTCTTGATGACCATGTTATGTAAATAAATGTCCTTAGGTACAGTGCATCCGGAAAGTATTCACAGCACTTCACTATTTACACATTTTGCTATGTTACAGCCTTATATCCAAAATGGATTAAATTCACTATTTTCCTCAAAAATCTACAAACAATACCCCATAATAACAATGTGAAAGAAATTTGTTTGACATCTTTGCAAATTTATTTAAAAAACAAACAAAAACAAAATCCCATGTACAGTACATAAGTATTCACAACCTTTGCTCAATACTTTGTTGAAGCACCATTGGCACCAATTACAGCCTCAAGTCTTTTTGAGTATGATGCTACAAGCTTTGCACACCTATTTTTGGGCAGTTTCTCCCATTCTTCTTTGCAGGACCTCACAAGCTCCATCAGGTAGGATGGAGAGCGTTGGTGCACAGCCATTTTCAGATCTCTCCAGAGATGTTCTATCATGTTCAAGTCTGGGCTCTGGCTGGGCCACTCAAGGACATTCACACAGTTGTCCTGTGTGCTGTTGTCCTGTTGGAAAATAAAGCTTTGCCCCAGTCTGAGGTCCAGAGCGCTCTGGAGCAGGTTTTCATCAAGATGTCTCTGTACATTGCTGCATTCATCTTTCACTCGATCCTGACTAGTCTCTCAGTATCTGCCGCTAAAAAACATCCCCGCAGCATGATGCTGCCACCACCATGCTTCACTATAGGGATGGTATTGGCCAGGTGATGAGCATTGCCTGGTTTTCTCCAGACATGACGCTTGCCATTAAGGCCAAAGAGTTACATTTTTGTTTCATCAGACCATAGAATTTTGTTTCTCATGGTCTGAGAGTCCTTCAGGTGCCTTTTGGCAAACTCCAGGTGGGCTGTCATGTGCCTTTTACCGAGGAGTGGCTTTTATTATGGCCACTCTACCATACAGGCCTGATTGATGGTGTGCTGCAGAGATGGCTGTTCTTCTGGAAGGATATCCTCTCTCCACAGAGAAATGCTGGAGCTCTGTCAGAGTGACCATCGGGTTCTTGGTCACCTCCCTGACTAAGGCCCTTGTACCCCGAGTGCTCAGTTTGGCTGTCCGGCCGGCCCGCTCTAGGAAGAGTCCTGGTGGTTCCCAACTTCTTGCATTTACGGATGATGGATTCCAATGTGCTCACTGCTGCAGACATTTTTCTGTACCCTTCCCCAGATCTGTGCCTCGATACAATCTTGCCTCGGAGGTCTATAGACAATTCCTTGTACTTCATGGCTTGGTTTGTGCTCTGACATACACAAGGTTAACTGTGGGACCTTATATAGACAGGTGTGTGTCTTTCCAAATCATGTCCAATCAACTGAATTTACCACAGGTGGATGATCAGTAGAAACAGGATGCACCTTAGCTCAATTTTGAGTGTCATGGCAAAGAACGTACATGAGATTTTTTCATTTTTTATTTTTAATACATTTGCAAATATTTCAAACAAACTTCTTTCGCGTTGTCATTGTGGGGTATTGTTTATAGAATTTTGAAGAAAATAATGAATTGAATCAATTTTGGAATAAGGCTGTAACATAACAAAATGTGGAAAAAGTGAAGTGCTTTGAATACTTTCCGGATGTACTGTACAGCTCCCTGTGCAAGAAACATGTTTAAGCAGTAGTAAACTCCACCTTTGAACATGAACCTAAAGGTAAGCCTATAATAAGGTTTTCCTTACCTATAGGTACAATTAATATCTCCTAAACGTGCGGTGTTTAGGAAATATTCACAATGGAGTATACTATCAATTCAGAATGTTGTGTAACAGCCGTGCGCACGGGACTGACATCAGCACTGCCCAGCCAAATGGTCGGAGCTTGCAAACCCGAAGGAAGACCGAGTGAAGATGGAAGCGCCAACAGTGGTAACGGCGCACTGCTAGAGGGCTTGGTTTTAAAGAATATGTAAACCCAACACTTCACATTAATGATATGTACCTGCTGTACCATGTGCTTGTATAAAAAAAAGTATCCTGTTCTCTATGTATTGCTTCCTTTGTGTGAAATACCTGCTGTTCTTGCCAGTCCCTCTGCTTTCCTATTAAAAACTGACTCACTAAGCAGGAGAATACAGCGTGGTCAGTTTTCTGGTTGTGCTTGGAACTCAGTGTGCTCTCATCCAATGATCAAACTTGTCCTGACACCCCCCCCTCCCCAGGCACGGCCTTTCACTGGGAAGATCAGTGCACTGGTGTTTCTCCTCCCCTAGCTCTTATGCAGCTAAGAACAGAGGGAATGTGATCTCTTATAAAATAAGGGGGGGAAAAAAGGTATAATGTGATTTCAATATATACACAAATGTTTTGGCTTTCGTTTCTTTTTTAAAACGAAGGGTAAGTTTTACAAGGTGAGGGTTTACAATCACTTTAAAGTGATACTAAAGTCTTGTTTTTTTTTTTTTGTTTAAAAATACCACAAACATGTTATATAGTTACTTACCTGCTCTGTGTAATGGTTTTGCACAGAGCAGCCCAGATCCTCCTCTTCTCGGGTCCCTTGCCAGAGCTCTTGGCCCCTCCCTCCTGCCGAGTTCACCCACAGCAAGCAGCTTGCTATGGGGGCACCCGAGACGCTGCTCTGTGTGTTCATTCAGACACAGAGCCGCGGCTCAGCCCTGCGCCCTCTTTCTTCTCATTGGCTCACTGACTTTGATTGGCAGCAGTGGGAGCCAATGGCAATCAGCCAATCAGGAGGGAGAGTCCCGGACAGCTGAATCTCTCGTGCAACATCGCTGGATCGAGATGGGGCTCGGGTAAGTATTAGGGGGGCTGCTGCACACAGAAGGTTTTTTTTATCTTAATGCATAGAATGCATTTAGATAAAAACCCTTTTGCCTTTAGAAACACTTTTATGTACTTAAACTGCCATAATGTGCTACAACCGCACACTAGCACATTAGCACAAGGCAGAGGAGTGCGTAGGCACGGAGGAATTCAGGAAAAAAGATAGATTTTTCAGCATACTGCATAGGCAAAATTACCATTTCTAGATGTTCACTATAAAAAGGCAATCTTCATTTTTCGAGTTCAAGTTTAAAAAATCTTGCAGCTGTGAATCAGCAGTACAAAGCAGTGTGCACTGACAGCTACACATCTTAGACTAATGATTGGGAACCAATCAGTGTAGTTTCCAATAACACATTTACCATGACAGCCACTTAGAGAAAGCAAACTTGCAAACAAACTTTTCTGGTTGAATATGTTCTCTCCTTTTCTTTGTCTTTTTTTTCTCACTTCAGCTTCAACAGTGCAGAGAAGGATAACATTAAACATCAGCTCCAACTGTATAGAAGGATACAATGTTTCAGACAGAGGCTTAACTAGAACCTTCAGGGACCCAATGCAAGAAACCATAAAGGGCCCCCCTGAACCCCTCCCCCTCTTCCATCCAAGTCCCGGGCTTCCAGTTCTGGGAGGGCATCCATTGACATCCTCCTTGAACCTACCTCCCCTTTGGACACAGCTGATCACAGATCAGGGTAAAGGGCCAATCACAGCGGCCCTTTACCATGTGATCAGCTGATCACATGTAAACAGACTTGCCAGTTATTGGCAGTCCTTTCCTCCCATGCTGTACTTGTGTGAGGAAAGGGAAGCCATTAACTGGCAAGACTGTCAGTACAATGTTTACACTGATAATCAGTGTCCTGATTATCAGTGCAGCCCCATCAGTGCTGCCTATCAGTGCCCATCAGTGCCGCCTATCAGTGCTACCTATCTGTGCTCATCAATGCCACCGATCAGTGCTCGTCAATGATGCCCATCAGTGCCGCCTATCAGTGCTCATCAATGCCGCCCATCAGTGCTCATAAATGCTGCTTATCAGTGCTCATCAATGCCACCTATCAGTGCCCATCAGTGTTGCCTAACAGTGCCCATCAGTGCTGCCTATCAGTGCCTCCTCATCAGTGCCTCCTCATCAGTGCCTCCTCAGCAAGACTCTGATCTAAGAGCATCTCTCTCATACAGCTGCTGGACTTAACACTTCCCGTGGTGTACACATGGGAGGAGAGGGGCGGGAGGAGAAGGAGCAGATCGGCTCTCTCCTCTCCCATCTGTGCGAAGGAGGAAGGAGGGGAACTGTAAGTACAGGCTCTGAGCTGTATGAGAGAGACGCTCTCTGCTCGGAGCCCTGCGGCCAGAAACCCTGCTGGGGCCTCAACAATGGTGGAACACCAGGGCCCAGTCACAAATGCAACCTTTGTGACTCTGGTAGTTCCGCCACTGGTTTCAGAGTATTTCAGTGTTAAAACATACAATATATAGTTAAAGGAAAAGTTTGGGGTACATAAAAATCAACCTCCATGCTCATCTCTATGCTGCGACATCAGTGTGATGTTGCAACTGTCCCACTTTGGCCCGAGAACTAAGCAGTCACAAAAGTGTACATATTCACCATGGATCCACAATCACTAGGTGTGCTGGCGAATACGTACACTTTCTTGAAGTTTCCAGGATCCAGCTGGTAATCGCTGCAGCACCCACCATTTGATCAGCCTTGTTTTCCAGGAACCTGTGCGATAGGAATATGAATGAGACTAGGTGTGTTTACAAACAAACAAAAAAAACCTCAAACACTTGTAAAAGCAGTGTCACCGCTTTTAAAAGACCATCACAGATCTCTGCCCTGTGCTGATTGAGAACTGAGCAACCAGCAGTCATGTGACTGCTTAGGCCCCTTTCACACTTATACGACTTGTCCGACGATTTTGTACTGCAAAATCGTATGACAAGTTGTTCTCCATGATTTTCAATGACTACCATTCATATTGGCACGACTTTATCGCGCCGACTTCAAAGTAGTCCCTGCACTATTTGGTCCAGCTTCCATGCGAGTTGTACTTCATAGACCTCATTGTTAAACCCCCAAGTAGCATGCAAATCGTACCTGAATAATATACACACGATTTCAGTACGACTTTGTAAGCACAAGCTGTAAGCACAAGTCTCACACCATGTATGTTTTCATTTGTTAATGCCAAAGTTGTGGCAAAGTCGTACAAAGTAGTACTGATCCCAAATCGTGGCAAAATCGTGCAAATTTGCGTTAAAATCGTGGTAAAATCGTGCCTGCGAAATTGCGGTAAAATCGCGTGACTTTGAAGTCGCACAAGTGTGAAAGGGGCCTTAGCCTATGTGTCCATGTGCACATAGGTGTTTACAGGCGTGTTAGAAGAATAGCGTTTACAGGCTGAAAAAATGTATCAACAGTGTATTCAGGATAGTAGCTTTGGGCAGAAAAAACACGTCACGCGTGTAAATGTATGTAAAAGTGTCTAAATGCACCTAAACGCTATATGCACTTGAGCATTCATTCCAATGCCCAGAATAAATTATTATTCTGGCCAATGAAATCCATAAAAGCCCAAACGCTTGACATGCCAAAATGTGCCTAAATGCATGTGTGATATAATCTAACAGGTGTTATAGGTGTTCAGAGGAGAAATTTAAATGCCCAGTGTGCATAGGCCTTTAAAGTGGAATTCAACGCTAGAACTAACTAAGCTTCAAAAGGCTCCCACCCCCCTTCTAGCTCATATACTAAAGCTTAATACACACTAGTAGTTTTTTTTTTGTTCAACCCAGCAGGGCTGAATGAAAAGAAACTGACAGCTTCGGAGGTGCCGCTGTACTAACCATGCAATGTTAGTACAGCGATCTCCCCTGCTGTGCTATTGTGTTCTGACAGGGGGACGCCCCCCCGCCAGAATACTCTGGTCAGCGCTCTCAGCCATTGGCTGAGAGTGCTGATTGGGAGTCGATCGGCAGACCTTTTTCAATCATGCCCCATCGACAGAAGCTGGGCAAATGGCTGGCTTATGTTCGAATGTCGGTCTGTTTCTATTGAACCGGCCGATGCCGCCTGACATTCGGCCCCTGTGTACAAGACTTAACTAGTAAAAGTAACATGCATATAGTGACTTATTCTTATGCCGCGTACACACGGTCGGACTTTACGGCAGACTTTGCCCGGCGGACTTTTCGACGTACTTTACAACGGACTTTCTGAATGAACGGACTTGCCTACACACAATCCACCAAAGTCTGTCGAATTCGTGACGTACGACTGGACTAAAACAAGGAAGTTCATAGCCAGTAGCCAATAGCTGCCCTAGCGTGGCTTTATGTCCGTCGAACTAGCATACAGACGAGCGGACTTTTTGACCGGACTCGATTTCGACGGATTAATTTAAAACATGTTTCAAATCTAAGTCCGTCCAACTTTTGAGAAAACAAAGTCCGCTGGAGCCCACACACGATCGAATTGTCTGACGAAATCCAGTCCGTCTGCCGTAAAGTCCGCTCGTGTGTACGCGGCATTAGAGTGCTCTGGCCTGATCACGGTCTCCCCAGCAGCCGGCTTCGGGGGATTGGAGAGAACCCTGACAACAGGTAGAATTCCTGTGTGATGATGTCACCCATAGGCTTACTATGGGGCAACTGTTGTTGGCTGTCCTTCCTCTCTCCTGAATCTGGCCACTGGGAAACATTCATGTGACTGGACTGGAGCACCCTGAGAATTGGTAAGTATAAAGCCAGGCCAGCCATACATGGATCAAAATTCAGCCAGTTCAGCAGGGACTGGCCGAATTTCGATCCATGTATAGGCAGGCTGGTTGCACAGAAGTTGATCTACCAATCAATTTCTGTACACCAAGCCTGTTTGAGTTTCCCCACTTGATCAGCGCTGCTAGCCACAGCTGGCAGTGCTGACCAGTGTATTCTGACTGCAGGGAAGTCTCCCCGCTCTCAGAATACGAGGATTCCCTCATCCACATCAAGTGTGTGGATGGGGGAATCAAGTCATTTTCTTTTTTGTTCAACCCGCTGGTTGAACGAAAAAAAATTACTCATCTATTGCCTGCTTAACCCCTAATTCTGGCGCCCTGGCCCTTTAATGGGTTTCTAATGCCAGGAGGCGGGGTTTAAAATACAGAAGATTAACCCCTTAAGTTCCACAGTGAGTATAGCAAGCATGCTATTCTGCATATACAGACTGATTTTACTGTTGTGGGTTTAGTAACAATTTAAGCTTAGTTAGTTGTGACTTCCACTTTAATTCCAAGTGATAGCTGCAAAAGCAAGCAAAATCTTGTGTAGTGCACCCCCTTAAGAACTGCAGATGAACTTGGATCCCAACCTCTGTAGTTAGGCACACCAAATTTTCACAGGCACACCAGAAGCAGAGAAGTCTGTCTGTGACTTTGTTTTTATTGTTATTTTTTGAGGGTTTATTAACATGGATAGGGATGGGAGGTTATGGGCTGCCCAATTGACTTCAGCAAAACTTTGACAACAACTTCAGCAACATCTTCTTATATACAGTCTCCTTTACTCTCCTCCTGCACACACTTGTTTGCTGGCTCCAGCTGAATCACTGTTAGTTGGTTGATTTGACAGGCTCTCAGTTGGGAACTATGTGCTTGTCCTATGACCATTTTCAAAGTTGGTCACATACATTAAAACAGTTTGTGCAATTTACTAATTTAAAGGTTTTTTTTGGATATCATACTGTAGAGTATAAGATTCCCTATCATTTGAGCCCAGTCTTGCCACGCAGAGTTAATCCATCTCTGAGCAATCCTCTTTTATTGTTCAGTGAGAAAAATCTTGACAAACTGAGAAAAACTTTGTCAAATCCTCCCCCTTGCTGTGAGTGACAGCCTAAGACACAGGCATTATTTTTTAATTCCCTCCCCCACTCCTTTCTTCAGCAGCTCTGCAAGGATTGGCTGTTCCACACCTCAGCATGATTTGGTATGCTGAAGTCATGTGGTTACTTTCCTGTCTTTTCACTGGATGTTAGAGATCATAGCAGAAGTTCAGCAGAAGTTCAGTGTTAGAAATAAACAGGAGAAATGCATATTGACAAGGGGAGTGTAGAGGTGGGCGGGGAGTCTACTGACATCACGACTCCACCCACCGAGCTCCAGACAACAGACCCACCCACAGAATATGCAGTTTTTCGGCTCTCATAACAGACAGAGGGGAGACATTTGACAGGTAAAGATACATGCAGGAGGCATGTATATCCTTATAGATAACCCCTATGGCAGTAGTTTAGAAAGGATGACATTGGGTTTACATCCACTTTAAGATAGAATTATGCAGAATTCCTGAAAGCTTGGACATAACAGTTTTTATTCTGCTAGTATTGCTGCCACCATTTGCAACTAAATATGTACTGTATAAATTATCTTTAAATTATATTATGCATTATTGTTATATATTAAAGTGTTTGTTAAACTCCCCAAAAAATATGCAGATCCTGGTCCCTTAAAGCAGATTACACAGCAATGTGCTTGTGCTGTGTAATCTAACCCCCCCTCTCCCCCCTCTAAACTGTAAAAAAAAAACAACCTGAAATTGCCACTTCCTGTATGCCCTCTATACACAGACCACGAAAAGCAGGGCTGCTCTGCAACGATCACCGTGGTCTGATTGCGTCCCCGCTTCATACGTATCTGTCCTCTGCTCTCCTTCCTGCCTGTCACCCCCTCTGTGTCTGTCTCCTGCCCGCCCCCCGCCCCTCCCCTCCCCCCCCGCCGCTATTCTTGTAACTTAAAATCCCCAAATTTTCACTGCCATCCTCTCTATTATGGCCCCTTCCGCAGAAGCAATCCAAAGCGGCCGCAAGTGGTGTGACCTGCCTGAAGACAGCTCAAATTAGATATTTAGAACACTCGTTTTTTTTAAACTACTGACATAGTGTGCTATGCCAGCCTCTGGCTGGCATAGTCTTATATAGATGGGTTAACAAACCCTTTAAGCAATACAATAAAACTAAAATGAACTAACTAAACAATTAAATTCCCAATTTACAGACCTACAGCCTAATAATTAATTGGAGCTAATCTAAATTATTAAAAACTATTGTATTTATAAAATATATGCACAGTATCTCACAAAAATGAGTACATCCCTCACGTTTTTGTAAATATTTTATTCTATCTTTTCATGTGACAACACTGAAGAAGTGACACTTTGCTACAATGTAAAGTAGTGAGTGTACAGCTTGTATAACAGGGTAAATTTGCTGTCCCCTCAAAATAACTCAAGACACAGCTATTAATATGTAAACCGCTGGCAAGAAAAGTGAGTACACCCCTTAGTGAAAATATCCAAATTGGCCCCAATTAGCTATTTTCCCTCCCTGGTGTCATGTGACCGTTGGTGCTACAAGGTCTCAGGTGTGAATGGGAAGCAGGTGTGTTAAATTTGGTGTTATCGCTCTCACTCTCTCATACTAGTCACTGGAAGTTCAACATGGAACATCATGGCAAAGAACTCTCTGAGGATCTGAGAAAAAGAATTGTTGCTCTACATAAAGATTTTCTAGGCTATAAGAAAATTGCCAAGACCCTGAAACTGAGCTGCAGTACGGTGGCCAAGACCATACAGTAGCTTAACAGGACAGGTTCCATTCAGAACTAGGGTTGCCACCTCATCCCTTTAAAACCGAACACATATTAATTACACATGCTCTGTGGCTGATTAAGATTCATGGGATGTGGCACACCCTTTTTAACTACTGTCTGTCAGATTCTCTTCTCTTTTTTTGTGGCTGATTAAGGAGGTAATTAAACTCACTTGGTGCCTTCTCTGCATTAAATTAGCCTCAGAACCTGTGTAATTCATATGTGTGCAGGTTTAAAGGGATGAGGTGGCAACCCTACTCAGAACAGGCCTCGCCATGATCGACCAAAGAAGTTGAGTGCACGTGCTCAGTGTCATATCCAGAGGTTGTCTTTGGGAAATAGACATATGAGTGCTGCCAGCATTGCTGCAGAGGTTGAATGGGTGGGGGTCAGCCTGTCAGTGCTCAGTCCATACGCCGCACACTGCATCAAATTGGTCTGCATGGCTGTCGTCCCAGAAGGAAGATGATGCACAAGAAAGCATCAAAATAAAATAAAAAAATGGGGCCCAATATCCAATAACTGGAAATATGTCTGTAATAATTAATTAACACAGATTTGTCCGTGTGAATACCTCCAAAACGATGTAGGGTCAATACATGTAAAACAGTGGGAGAACAAAGAAATGTCTCTGAGAGGATAGCAAAAAGGAGGATCAACTATGGTATCTCAAAAAATAGAAAAACTTTATTGAAAAGTGCAGCGTAAATAACCCACTTATGGTGACAATTGCACCAATTAAGTGGAAACAACCCCCCAGTGTACCCAGATTAAAAAACACACAAAATTACAACGTTGTCACAATAATTGGCGCCAACACCTAGGCCCCACACACACATCCATACATCTACAACAATTGATGGACTGGTATAGCTACCGTATATACTCGAGTATAAGTCGAATTTTTCAGCACATTTTTTTGTGCTGAAAGTGCCCCCCTCACTTATACTCAAGTCAAGCACTTTTCTGCAGCAAAAAATTTCATTTTCCGAACCGACTTTGGGGCCCCATATCTCAGGGCCACTTGGTGCTAGGAACCCCAAATTTGGTGTGCAAACCCAGTGGAACTGGTCCCATAACATATCCAAAGCTGGGGTTCCTAGCACCAGGTGGCCCCGAGATACGGGGCCCCAAACCCGGTTTGGAAAATGTCATTCTGTGCTGCAGAAAAGTGCTTGACATTTTCTGAACTGAAGTTTGGGGCCCTGTATCTCAGGGCCACTTGGTGCTAGAAACACCAGCTTAGGAAATGTTATGGTGCTAGTTCCACTGTGTTTGCACACCAAATTTGGGGTTTTTAGCACTAAGTGGCCCCAAGATACAGGGCCCCAAATTCAGGCAAATGTGTCCATCTGCAGCAATGTCATTTTGGACTCTTTGGGTTCAGAGACCCCAAATTTTGGCTGCAGCTAGGGGGCATCTAGGAACCCTTAACTACCAAGTTTGAAGTTCAGGGGACCTTTGGCTGCAAATGGGCACAGTGATGCTGCAAATGGGCATTGTTGACCCTCTTTTCCACTTACAGTAGCTGTGCATTTCTCACCCTCGTCTTATACTCGGGTCAATACGTTTTCCCTTTTTTTCTGTGGTAAATTAGGACCTCGACTTATACTCGGAACGACTTATACTCGAGTATATACGGTAATCCAGGAATAAAGTGAAGAATATAATGAATAATAAATCCTGGGTTCTACATCTAGCATGTCCAGGAATTGGGCTTGTGCAGTAGTAGTGTAGAAACTGTGGTATGTAGCAATTAAATGGACCTCACAGAGTCAAGTACCACACTTTTGTGGTGCCGTCAGGACCGGCTGTGCAACAATGCATGTGCCAAGATGTAAATAACTCGAATAAGCCTGAGCTCTAAATGTGCCAATGTCTTGTTAGCATGAAATGAAATTGCTCTCTTGATGTCCTCGTGACAGTTCAGCCAAATCACTGGCGAGGATATCTGTCAATATGGCATGCAGGATACACCTTTATGAACTTGACAGCCCTGTATTGCAAGGGTATAACACAGCACTAAGGGCTCAGCTTAGGTCAGAGGTTTGTCAGAGGAGGTTGCCCAAAGGCTCTCACCACTCCGTAGTGTTGACTAGAGACACTCGCCTGTGTTCCTTTTAAAGACTTGCTTGGCTGACATTCCTTCTGGCTCCAGATCCGGCTTGCTGTTCTACTACGCTGTTTTCTGGCTCCTTGAGGTTTTGGCTTGTCTGACTATCCGTTACGGTTCCTGAACTCTGGCTATGTTTTGACTCCATTTAGCTTTTTTATTATTATTAAACAAGTGTGATTTAACTGTACTTCTGTCTCAGTCTGATTCATGGTTTCTGACAGGCTGCCTGCTGTTTTCTGGGATGGGCGCACCGGCGCCGCACACTATGGCTGAGCTGCAGGAGGACCCGGAGGTCACGGTCACCTGAAGTCTGACGTCACGTGTAATGGTCAGGTAGTTCAGTGCATATCAGTGTGCATCAGGTAGGTCAGTGTGGGTCAGGTAGGTCAGTGTGGGTCCGGGTCAGTGTAATGGTCAGTCTATGTCAGATAGGTCTGTGTATGTTGTCAGGTAGGTCAGTGTATGTCAGTGTGCGTCAGGTAGGTCAGTGTGTGTTAGGTAAGTCAGTGTGGGTCAGTCAGTGTAATGGTCAGTGTGCATCAGGTAGGTCAGTGTAAAGGTCAGTGTGGGTCAGGTAGGTCAGTGTAATGTTCAGGTAGGTTAGTGTAATGTTCAGGTTGGTCTGGTAGGTCAGTTTAATGGTCAGTGTGGGTCAGTGTAATGGTCAGTGTGGGTCAGTGTAATGGTCAGGTAGGTCAGTGTAATGGTCAGGTAGGTCAGTGTGTGTCAGATAGGTCAGTGTGGGTCAGTGTAATGGTCAGGCAGGTCGGTGTGGGTCAGGTAGGTCAGTGTAATGGTTAGTGTGGGTCAGGTAGGTCAGTGTAATGTTCAGGTTGGTCTGGTAGATCAGTTTAATGGTCAGTGTGGGTCAGGTAGGTCAGTTTAATGGTCAGTGTAAGTCAGGTAGGTCAGTGTAATGGTCAGGTAGGTCAGTGTGGGTCAGTGTAATGATCAGTGTGGGTCAGTGTAATGATTAGTATGGGTCAGTGTGTGTCAGATGGGTCAGTGTAATGGTCAGTGTGTGTCAGGTAGGTCAGTGTTGGTCAGTGTAATGGTCAGGTAGGTCGATGTGGGTCAGGTAGGTCAGTGTAATGGTTAGTGTGGGTCAGGTAGGTCAGTGTGGGTCAGTGTAATGTTCAGGTTGGTCTGGTAGGTCAGTTTAATGGTCAGTGTGGGTCAGTGTAAGTCAGTGTATGTCAGGTAGGTCAGTGTAATGGTCAGTGTGGGTCAGGTAGGTCAGTTTTTAGTGGTCAGCATTGATGGGCATTGGTAAGCCAGGCAGCAACCAGCAGGTGAGCTTACCGCTCTAATTCATCCCAAAGGTGTTCTGTCGGATTGAGGTCAGGACTCTGTGCAGGCCAGTCAAGTTCCTTCACCCCAAACTCTCTCATCCATGTCTTTATTGACCTTGCTTTGTGCATTGGTGCGCAGTTATGTTGGAACAGGAAGGGGCCATCCCCAAACTGTTCCCACAAAGTTGGGAGCATGAAATTGTCCAAAATGTCTTGGTATGTTGATGCCTTAAGAGTTTTCTTCACTGGAACTAAGGGGCCAAGTCCAACTCCTGAAAAACAACCCCACACCGTAATCCCCCTTCCACCAAATGATTTGGACCAGTGTACAAAGCAAGGTCCATAAAGACATGGATGAGGGAGTTTGAGGTGGAGGAACTTGACTGGCCTGCACAGAGTCCTGACCTCAACCTGATAGAATACCTTTGGGATGAATTAGAGTGGAGACTGTGAGCCAGGCCTTCTCATCCAACATCAGTGCCTGACCTCACAAATGCGTTTCTAGAAGAATAGTCAAATATTTCCATAGACACACTCCTAAACCTTGTGGACAGCCTTCCCAGAAGAGTTAAAGCTGTTATAGCTGTAATAGGTGGGCCAACTCAATATTGGACCCTACGGACTAAGACTGGGATGCCATTCATACCAGTTGATGTGTATGTAAGGCAGGCGTCCCAATACTTTTGGTAATATAGTGTATTTCAGAACGTACTGAAAGCAGACAGTTAATGCAGTTAAGACATAACTCCAGTAGGGGCACTGCAAGTACTTCGTATAGACATTCCTATACAGACAGAGTGAATGACAGCCATGTGTTTTTTCTTTTCAGCATGCCCTGTTGTATAAGTTCATGAAATGGTCAGATCACACCAACATGACAATCAGAGCTTTTGCTGCCTATATTATCTTACTATAGCGCCGATCTTCCTGTGACAGTATAAGAGTACTTGGCAAGCAACCAGCCCTAGAAGAGAATGCTCGTGTGTTGCCTAACCATGGCTACCAATCAGCTTCTAGCTTTCGTTTTCAAATCTTCAGTGAACTAGCCGAAGCTAGAGGCTGATTGGTTGGTGAGCTCCAGTGGCTGTAAGTAACCCAGCAACATGTGCACAGTCCGAAGGTGTGAGTCCCAAAGCGACCATCAGCCTTGTATAGGAGGAGGTGGGAGGAGTCGGAGCGACTATCAGCCTTGTATAGGAGAGAGGTGGGAGGAGTCGGAGCGACTATCAGTCTTGTATAAGAGAGGTGGGAGGAGTCGGAGCGACTATCAGCCTTGTATATAGGAGGGAGGTGGGAGGAGTAGGAGCGACCATTAGCCTTGTATAGGAGGAGGAGGGAAATGGGAGGAGTCGGAGCGACCATCATCTTTGTATGGGAGTAGGAGGGGAGGTGGGAGGAGCCGGACGGGGAAGGGGCGGATAAGTGTCACTCGGCTCCTCCCGTAATCTGAGCAAGAGGTGATCGGTGTGTAGAGTCTCAAACACAGAGGCTGAGAGCTGTCATAGTGTGGGCAAAGTACGAGGCGTGCTAGCAGAGTGTGATCGCTACCTTTACTCCCCTTCTATACTGTACACAGAGGACATCCGCCGGGATCTGATCACCCAACAAGTGTCAGTGCTTGGATCTCCCTGTCAGAGTGAATGGGAGAGAGGAAGGTGCTGGGACCTTTAAATCCATGCCTCCCAGGACTGTCCATGGGGTGTCGGTGTCCCTGGAGGATGCCCACTAGTCTGCCCCCTTGTTAGGACCAGTGCTGATCGCAGTCAAGTTAGTCGTGTAGAACTTGGTGCTGTTCCATGTGATCTCGTACCCAGGAGCTGACACTCACTCGCACACATCGGGATCTCGCCCTATCCGATCATGGCCAAATGGTTGAATAAATACTTCAGCCTGGGGAACAACAACAATAACAAGACCAAGAGCCCCCCGCAACCCCCCAGACCGGACTACAAGAGGAATGGGGGTCCCGATCGCTCCTTCCACCATCACACGTCCCCTCTGCCCGGACACTGCCGGGAGGAGAGCGATCTGATCAAAGCCTACCGGGCTCAGAAGGAGAGGGACTTCGAGGATCCCTACAGTGGCCCCGGCTCTTCTCTCCGCAAACTGCGGGCCATGTGCAGCGAGGAGCAGCAGGTGGAGGGGCGGAGGGGCAGTAATAGTCTCTTCCAGGAGCCCTACCCTGGATCCAGCACTAATACCACCTCGTCATCGTCCTCATCGTCCTCCTCCCCGCACCTCTACCGGAGCAACAGCGAGAGGAGGCCGCCTGGAGCCAAGCAAGCACCCCCCGGGGGCTTCGTGGTCTCCCCCAAACACCGGCTCATCAAGATTGACAGCTGCGGCTGGACTGACAGCGGGGGCGGCACCGCACACTCGGGGGGCACGGCGATCACCTGGAGCCCGGCTCTGGTCAGCACAGGGATGAGCAAGAACGAGGAGAACACCAAGGACAAGAAGGATAAGGTAAGGCCATGGATCGCCGCCTTCCCTTCCCATGTCTGCCTGCAGCTGGCACATGGGGGGCACACAGCCTGATCACACCGCCTCTACTGGGCACACCGCCTCTACTGGGCACACCACCTCTACTGATCACACCACCTCTACTGGGCCTCTACTCCTCTCATTGTAATCATTGCAGGGCTCTGCTTCTACCTTATGTCATCTCACACACTCATTCATCCTTTGGTATATGCTAGTCCAGCATTTCTCAGGTTGTTATGGATAAATCATTGACAACACCAGGCTTTATCAACCATAGGTTTCCTCCAGAGCAGCCTTACCTCTAGGTTTCCTCCAGAGCAGCCTTACCTCTAGGTTTCCTCCAGAGCAGCCTTACCTCTAGGTTTCCTCCAGAGCAGCCTTACCTCCTAGGTTTCCTCCAGAGCAGCCTTACCTCCTAGGTTTCCTCCAGAGCAGCCTTACCTCCTAGGTTTCCTCCAGAGCAGCCTTACCTCTAGGTTTCCTCCAGAGCAGCCTTACCTCCTAGGTTTCCTCCAGAGCAGCCTTACCTCCTAGGTTTCCTCCAGAGCAGCCTTACCTCTAGGTTTCCTCCAGAGCAGCCTTACCTCCTAGGTTTCCTCCAGAGCAGCCTTACCTCCTAGGTTTCCTCCAGAGCAGCCTTACCTCTAGGTTTCCTCCAGAGCAGCCTTACCTCCTCTAGGTTTCCTCCAGAGCAGCCTTACCTCCTAGGTTTCCTCCAGAGCAGCCTTACCTCTAGGTTTCCTCCAGAGCAGCCTTACCTCTAGGTTTCCTCCAGAGCAGCCTTACCTCTTAGGTTTCCTCCAGAGCAGCCTTACCTCTTAGGTTTCCTCCAGAGCAGCCTTACCTCTTAGGTTTCCTCCAGAGCAGCCTTACCTCTTAGGTTTCCTCCAGAGCAGCCTTACCTCTAGGTTCCCTCCAGAGCAGCCTTACCTCTAGGTTCCCTCCAGAGCAGCCTTACCTCTAGGTTCCCTCCAGAGCAGCCTTACCTCTAGGTTCCCTCCAGAGCAGCCTTACCTCTAGGCTTCCTCCAGAGCAGCCTTACTCGCCCCCAGGGTTCCTCCGGAGAAGCCTTACTCGCCCCCAGGGTTCTTCCAGGGGTTCCTTGAACTATATTTCTTAATGACCAGCAATGAAAAGACACCTTTCTTCAACTGACCATTAGTGAAGGCCCCTTTTGCCCAGTAGGTTTTTTTTTTCTTCTGATCAGAAATGTAAGGAACATATTTCCACAATGACCAGCAATATAAATTAACCGTTCTTCAACTGATCGCTATTGAAGCATCCCTTTTCCCAATGACCACTAATATTAGTCCCCCCCCCCCTCTTTCTGACCACAAATGTAAGGTACAGATTTCCCAATGACTGCCAGTTTAATGACACCCTTGTTCAACTGACCATCAGTGAACAAACCTTTTTCCTAATGACTACCAATGTAAGGGAGTTTTTCCTATTACATAACACCAATGTAAGGGTTATAGTTCCCAATAGCCACCAGTTTAAAGAGACCCCTTTTTAACTGACAACTAGTGAAAAGTCCCTTTTCCCAATGACCACCAATATGTAGGGGTTTTTCTCCTTCCGACCACTAATGTAAGGGGCATATTTCCCAATGACCACCAATGTGAGTGATTTTTTTTCTCCTACTTATCACCAATTTAGGGGCATATTTCCTAATGACCACCAATGTGAGTGTTTTTTTTTCTCCTACTGACCACCAATTTAGGGGCATATTTTCCATTGACCACCAGTTTAATGGTAACTTTCTACAACTTACGACTTGTTAAGTCCTTTTTCTAATGACCACCAATGTGAGGGTGTTTTTCTCCTACTGAACAACAATGTAATGGGTATATTTCCAAATTGTCTCCAGTGTAATGGAATCCTTCTTAAAGGGACCACCAATGAAAATGCTTATTTCCCAATGAATGATCACCACTGTGTGACAGTGTTTTTCTACCACTGACCCCAAACCTAAGGGGGTCCTTCTCCATTGACCATCAATGTAAGGGGCATATATCCAATGATCACCAGTGTAATGGGATCCTTCTTCAGTGGACCACCAGTGAAGAAGCCCTTTTTTCCCAATGATTTCCAACATGAGAGTGCTTTTTTTCTCATTGACCACAAATCTAAGTGGATCCTTTTCCATGGACCACCAGTGTAAGGGGCATATTTCCAAAGGACCACCAGTGTAATGGGGCACTTTTCCACCAACCATCAATGCAGTGGGACATTTCTCCACTGACCACCAAAGTGAGGAACGCTACAATTTTCATTTTCTGTTCTGGGTATTATTAACACTTATCCATATGAGATCATTATTATTACAGAAAATAATTTGGCTGTATAGCACAGTCCTAGGTGTTGAATACATTAAGAATGATTTATTATATCTTGCCTTACTGTTCACGCTAATGTACAGTGAGCTAAAGCAATTATTAGCAGGGGTTCCCTGAGACCTTTTTTTTTTCCAAGGGATTCTCTGTGTTAAAAGGTTGGGAAAGTCTGGTCCAGACAATGCCTACAGTGTCACTGCCTTTTCTCTGTGCTGTAAAATCCCTTTTTATTGTATTGGCTATACACTAGGATAGAGATAGCTGAGCAGTGTTGTGTAATAGAGGAAATGCTACATGAGTGTGACCTTAGCTGCTGGCATTGCTTCTGACACTGTGTTGGATATCCTGGTTTCCCAGCACAGAATTGGTTAAAGGTCCCTTTTTATCTTTCTGTCCAACTGTGCATTGAACCATGACCTTGTCTTCTGAGTACAAACAGGTGGTTTTGGCTCCCGTACATCTGTCACTTGCAGTTTTAGTTCACAACTTTGCATCTCATTTTCTCATGAAAACCATAGAGACATTTCCAAAATAATCATTAAGTTCTTTACGTAATGCAGCTCATGCCTGCTTACATTTTACATTCATTGTTTATCATTTTAAGGAGAGCCATCCAAGAGGGCTGTTTAATGGCAGTCATAAGCACCCAAGTGAAGGGTTTAATGCCATGGACCTCAGTCTGGAACGTTGGGTAGTGTTTTATTCAATCTCTAGACCAAAGTTTCTCAAGCAGGGTTCTTCCAAAGGTTGCTTGGGGTTCCTTGAGCAAATAACAACTTCTGCTTCTTCGACAAGTAACTACTGATGCCAATGATCTTTTTTTTGCTTTCTGTAAGAGGTGATTCTTTCCAATGACCTCCCAGTGTAATGCTGGCCATACGCTATACGAAAAATCGGCCGAACCCATTTTCAAAGAATGAACATTCGGCCATGAGAGCAAACGATGGTGCCATTATGTAATGACTGATAAAGACATAAATTAATCCATTTTTTGTTCGCGTGTTTTTTTTTTTTTTAACATATACCTAGTGCAAACAGTTTGGACGAGAAGCACATTAACCTTTCAATTTATCGTTCATTCGGCAGAAGATTTCCAAACTTGTCCTTTGTTTTTTCGGCTCAAAAACGTCCCAACGGTTTTCGATTTTGTGCCAATTAACTGGCCAAAGGACCGAATTTAGGCCGATTGATCATATAGTGTATGGCCAGAATAACCTAAATATAGTAATTATTAGTAGGAATTCCCTGACACTCAAAAGTTTATTTATTTTTTTTCCAAGAGTTCCTCTACGTTTAAAGAGATTGAGAAAGGCTGATCCAAAGAGTCGTCCAAATCAAAAAATGAGTTTGTTGTTTTAACTTTAAGCTGCTGTGGAGCAATATGGTTGATTTACTAAAACTGGAGAGTGCAATATCTGGTGCCGCTGCGCATGGTAACCAATCAGCTTCTAACTTCAGCTCGTTCAAATAAGCTTTGACAAAAAATCTGGAAGCTGATTGGTTTCTGTGAAGAGCTGCACCAGATTTGACGCTCTTCAGTTTTTTAGTAAATCAACCCCACATTTGTGCACTGTGGGGATTTGCAGAAAATCTTAAACATTTTATAATGCGAGTAGGTTCGCTCCTGTGCCATTTATTATCTTTAGTATGATTTTAGTGTGTCGAACAGCCTGTTCAAATGAATGGCTTGTGCATTTGTGCATAGATTTTTATTTTTTTTTACCCTGCAACTATGGGTTACCGGAAAGAAAATCGCTACCCTGTTTCCCCGAAAATAAGACCTAGCATGATTGTCGGTGATGGCTGCAATATAAGCCCTACCCCCAAATAAGCCCTAGGTCTTATATTCAGGGTAGGGCTTATTTTCGGGTTAACAGGGCAGGGCTTATTTGGGGGGTAGGGCTTATATTGCAGCCATCGCCGACAATCACGCTATTATTTTCGGGGAAACAGGGTATAGCCGCTGGCAATAATTGTATGAAAAACCAAGAAAGGCTGGTTGTACTCAAGTTGATCAGTAGATCAACTTGGGTACAATCAGCTTGCCCATACATGGTTCAAATCTTGGCCAGTCCTTGCTGAACTGGCTAAGATTTGAGCGGTCTATGGCCGGCTTTAGTTGTCAAGGGGAAAAAGTGTCCCTGTTGGAAGATATCCCCTCCTATTCCTGTTCTGGTAAACAGACAAACCAAATTTTGGTTTGACCCTTGCTTTCATTCCTACTAACATTGGTGATCATGATGATTGGAGAAAGTGAATCTCCCTACCTTGGACACAGGCAGCAATTAAAAACCTGACAGTGGTTCTAACCCCTCAGCACTCAATCTTAGACCTCATACACACTATTAGATTTTCTGCAGATTTTTGCCTTCAGATTTACCAAAACTATATAATATGAGGTCAAACCTTAAGAATTTTGATTTGTATGCAATCAGGCGGGCCCTTGCACTTCATGGTTTTGGTAAATTTGAAGACAAAAATCTGCAGAAAATCTAATAGTGTGTATGGGACTTTAAAGTTTTGCGCTTATTTATACTTTTAAGGTCAGTTGGTGCTTTGCCTTGTATCTGTCCATGAAAACAACTATAGCCTACTGCTCTAGGCTGGTTACTATTACTGAAATATCCTTATTGTTGCATTCCTAATTTTCCATCAACAGTAATTCTATTGCGTCTCTTGGTGCCTTCTGAATTTACACCAACTACCGTATATACTCGAGTATAAGTCGTTCCGAGTATAAGTCGAGGCCCTAATTTACCACAAAAAAATGGGAAAAACTTATTGACCCGAGTATAAGACGAGGGTGAGAAATGCACAGCTACTGTAAGTGGAAAAGAGGGTCAACAATGCCCATTTGCAGCCTCACTGTGCCCATTTGCAGCCTCACTGTGCCCATTTGCAGCCATAGGTCCCCTGAACTTCAAACTTGGTAGTTAAGGGTTCCTAGATGCCCCCTAGCTGCAGCCAAAATTTGGGGTCTCTGAACCCAAAGGGTCCCGAAATGACATTGCAGCAGATGGACACAGTTGACCGAATTTGGGGCCCTGTATCTTAGGGCCACTTAGTGCTAAGAACCCCAAATTTGGTGTGCAAACCAAGTGGAACTAGCACCATAAAATTTCCAAAGCTGGGGTTTCTAGCACCAAGTGGCCCCAAGATACAGGGCCCCAAAAATCAGTTCAGAAAATGTCAAGCACTTTTCTACAGCAGAGAATGACATTTTCCGAACCGGTTTGGGGGCCCTGTATCTCAGGGCCACTTAGTGCTAAGAACTTCAGCTTTGGATATGTTGTGGCACCAGGTCCACTGGGTTTGCACACCAAATTTGGAGTTCCTAGCACCAAGTGGCCCTGAGATACGGGGCCCCAAAGTCGGTTCAGAAAATGTCAAGCACTTTTCTGCAGCAGAGAATGACATTTTCCGAACCAATTTTGGGGCCCCGTATCTCGGGGCCACTTAGTGCTAGGAACTTCAGCTTTGGATACGTTGTGGTACCAGGTCCACTGGGTTTGCACACCAAATTTGGAGTTCCTAGCACCAAGTGGCCCTGAGATACGGGGCCCCAAAGTCGGTTTGGAAAATGAAATTTTTTGCTGCAGAAAAGTGCTTGACTCGAGTATAAGTCGAGGGGGGCACTTTCAGCACTAAATAATGTGCTGAAAAATTCGACTTATACTCGAGTATATACGGTATTTCCCTTTTGAGAAGTGTGGTACTGCCAGTTTGGTGTAACTGCAGCATTATGTGGCTGATGACTATTACAGCAACAAATGGTGCACATAGCATTTCACCCCTATTAACCTTTGGGAAGAATGGAAGGTCTGCTGGAATCAAGTTGTAACATAAAGAATGGCTTTTAAGCCTGACGGTATGTCGTTCTTGTGTTACGGTAAAATATTAGCAACCAATGGGCTGATCCATTAATAAAGGTTTCAGCAATTTGTCAAATGTGACAGGTGGGAATAGAGTCGCTGCAGAGAGCCGGGGGAATTAAGGGCAACTCGAAAAGCTATTAGTCCCATTTTATTGCATTGTTTGTTTTCTTTTATACCTCAGGGGAGACTCATTGTAGTATGAACTATGGACATGGCCTGGTGTCACTGAGTTTTGATCATGACAGCCTTTCTGTTCTCTGTATTCCTTATTTATATTTATATGGTATGATCCACTAGCATTAGCCTCCTAATCCCTACTACAAACATCAAATCTCTAATTGCCTTCTGTAAAGGGAATGTGTTGGTCATAGCAACCTGTCTCGTTTTTTTTTTTTTGACTGATGTCAGATGGATGACCCTGCCACTAGTGATCCTGCCGCTGGCAATCTACTGAAATCTCCTGCTTTTGTCTCTATTGGCAGAATCGCCCGTCTAACATCAGCTTAAAGCGGAACTAAACCCATCAATTTAACAGTTTCAAAAAAACAGTTACATTCCTGGCATGCCGGGATTACTAACTGTCACACTTGCTTGTGCTTTCAACCAAACTGTCAAACCATCAAAAATTCTTGATGGGGTTGAGGATTTTTTGACCACAGTGACAGAATTTTGAAGCAGCACAATGCAAAATTATTTATTGAACAAATTAAATTCTAACTGTGAATGTGGTTTTCATTTGGAAAAAAACCCACATATGTTTATAATGTACATGTTCTAGACTCAAGAGAAATCAGTTTAATACATCTGGGATTCCTTTCAAGTAGCAGGTCTGGATGAAATTTTAAGGGCTTTCAAACTAAATTTGATTAGTAGACTCAAAGATGGCAAGATTGAATTCTCTGGCAAACCTTTTTTTCCTTGTGACCATTAGAATAAAACTTTACAACTATTTGGGCAGCTTTGGCTAGAGAAATGACAGTTGGTATCTGGTTGAACATGAAAACCCTCTTTTCATACACTTGATTCTTGATGCACACATGCAGATATTTAACCGATGTGAGTTGTCTTACAGCGGAACTAAACCCATCGATTTAAAGCGGAGTTCCACCCTAAATTTTTTTTTCCTTTTAAAAGACTCCTTTTAACCTATAAACAAACATTTGGAGGATTTTTTTTTATATATATACTTACCCTAAACGCCCTGTTACTATGTAGTCCTCGTAATCTGCCACTTCCTGGTCCCCGGAGCTCCTCGAGACTTCTTCCCTTGCCTATGCTCCTGGGAAAAGATGACATATCATTTCCCAGGAGTCTGTGGGCAGTACAGTACTACGGTTGCCGTTAAATCGCGCATGCGCAAGATCGAGAGGTGCATGCTGGGTAGCACCTCTCCCAAGCTATTCTAGAAAGCAATCTCGATTGGGCTTCACATGCCCACATTCAGGATGGAAATGGCCACAAACAGAGGCATAAAAGATAACAGTAAGAAATGTAAATTTCTTTTGCAAGCGATCGTGATCATTGTATAGTCTTTTTGAAATTTCATCAGCAATAATGCTAGTATCCAAAAAAAAAAGCGGAGTTCCTCCTGGGGAAAAGAATTGAACGTCAGCACCTACAAATACTGCAGCTGCTGACTTTTTTAATATAAGGATACTTGCCTGTCCAGGGAGCCCGCAATGTCCTCACCCGAAGCCGACACGTCCCTCGGCTCCGGGTGCAGGCGCCGACATCCTTACTAAGGGAAACAGGAAGTGAAGCCTTGCGGCTTCACAGCCTGTTTCCTACTGTGCATTAGCGAGTTGAATGGTCCCTGCTGTCTTCTGGGACCTGTGTGTCTCCCAGAAGACAGCGGGGGGGCCGGAATTGGCAGCAGATACCTGGATTTGACAGGTATCTGCTCCACCCTTCCCCCTGAAAGGTGCCAAATGTGGCATCGGAGGAGGGGGGAGGAATTGCATCAGCGGAAGTTCCATTTCTGGTTTCAACAGCTTTAACAGTTTCAAAAAAGTAACATTTCTGGCATTCTGGGAATGCTAACTGTCACATTTGCATGTACTGTCTGTCAAACCATTAAATAACTTATCACATGTGCAGCATTATGGAAGTTGCAGATCAAAGGCCAAGATGGCAGCTTCCTTGGATGAAACGTATAGGAGGGTTTAGTTCCGATTTTAATGGAGACAGATCTGTATTTTTTAGTTATAATTGCAGCTCTTTAAACCCAAACCAAAAATCAAATACTGTCCTGCTAATTTGTTTTTTTTTTTTAGGATGAGGTTCCTATAAGCTTTTCACCAAAAATAAAATTGCCCCAGAAACATCTAATGCAGTTGCATTGATGTAGTACTGTAATTTTTTTGTGACTTGATTACTAAATATCTGAAAACTATAAATTTTACACACACACACACACACACACACACACACTTACTTGCCTGGCCAAGAAAGAAGTTTGGGGTCTGCTATTGCTTTCTAAACAATACTTGTTCCCTAGCATCAATACTTGAGTACCAGACCTGGAACAAGCACGCCATAAGAGTCCTTTCACACTGAGGCACTTAAATAAGTGCCAGTGAAGCTCACAAAAACCTGTTTCCATTAAAATCAATAAATGCTTCCAAACTGGGGCGGAGTGCTGGCGGGGAGGTGAAAAAACTCCTGCAAGCAGCATCTTTGGAGCGCCAAAAAAAAGCGCCTCAAAAACACCCTTCTCCATTGAAATGAATAGGAAGAGCCTGAAAAGCTCCTCAAAATGGTTCTTGAAGCAATTTTTGAGTCTCACGTGACCTTCAAAAAAGCGCACCAGTAATGCCTGAAAAGCGCCGCAAAAGCGATCAGCGTTTTTTGGGCAGTTTTCAAGTACCTCAGTGTGAAAAGGCTCTTAGTAAATCAGGAAAGTGTCCGAAGTCCCTATCCCTAATCTTGTTTCAGGTTAGTGACTCGGGAAGCATTGAAGCCAATGCATTACCATGACAGTCAGGTAACTTAATTTTCAGGCAGATAGGTCAGTAGTGGCAGCCTATATTTTTCTTTTATGACAGTTTTCCTTTAACTAGTTAGCTTGCACAGTACACATGATGGTATGATTTATCAGCAAGACATGTTTCTATCCTGATAGATACAATCAGCATGTAACATTTGACTGGCTTGACACATTGCAACAAAACTACTGAACCAGTAAACAATCTTAGTTTGAGGAACATGGTACCGAGCATATATGGAGTCTGCCATCTGCCCAGTACTTCTAAAGAAATGCTAGTTGCCTGGCTGTCATTCTGCTTTAATTACTTCAGTACTTTTGGAGCCACAGATCCAGAACAACTATAAAAAAAATGGAATTTTCAGAAGTAAAGAATTTTTCCTTTCATTAGAGATGGAAAGTAAAACCTATGTGCAATAAAGCTTACTACAATATCTGTTGCTTCTGGTAATGCTTACATAATCTAGTTGTATAAGTTCTCATACCACGTTTTTGTAGTTTGGCTTTACGTGTGTGTAAAGTATAATGGCTCTTGCACACAGCTATAGATTTGGCGTATGGCTGTACAGAATAAAATGTGTTGTTGTGGCCCCCAGGAACTGGCACTGTGGTGTGTAATGAGATGTATTATAGAAAATGCCATGTGTGCCTATATGCGCGAACCACTGGTACACAAGTCCACATGTGCTTGCGGATGGGCAAATGCAGACATCCCAACCTGCAAAAACTAATTTAAAGGAGGCGGTGCTCCGCCCCCCCCCCCCCCCCCCCTCCACCACCAATTTAACACAACTAGAGGATGATCAAATGAAATGGAATCAATATACAGAGGTTTACCTCTTCTGAGAGATATTAAAGGAACACTCTAACCACCATGACCTCTTCAGTGATTTGAAGTGGTCATGGTGGTAGGAGTCCGTCTGTGCTATGAGAGAGAAAGAGACCTATCCGCAGTCACTCCTCTGCCCCCCATCCCAGTCTGTATATGCAGGTAGGTCTGTGTATGATGCAGGGGAAGGGTAAGTGGGCACAGTACAAGGGGAGCAGGAGGGCACAACACAGGGAGAGGGTATGTGGGCACAGTACAGGGGGGTACAGTACAACGAGCAGGAGGGCACAGTACAGGGCGAGGGTAAGTGGGCACAGCACAGGGAGCAGGATGGCACAGCAAAGGGGGAGGGTAAGTGGGCATAGTACAGGAGGGCGGAAGGAAGGATGCCCCTTACATCAGAGTACTCACCGAGAGGCAGGAGGGACTGCGTAGATGAAAGGATCAGGCTGCAGGGCTTGCTGGGCTTCATACTTCCAGCCCACACATTCCTTTCTGAAGGGCAGAAGACTCTCAGGGAGTGTGAACAGTGCAGACACATTAGGAGAGGACGGGAGGAGTAGTTGTAGAAGCAGCTCTCTCTCCTCTCCTGTATGGCTGTGTGAGCAGCAGGGGAGAGGGAAGTGTCAATGCTGGCTCTGCAGAGCAGTTCTCCCTGGATGGTCCCTGCAGCCAGGATATTGCGCGGCACTTGCAGGGGTCAGGGAGCCGCAGCCGAAATGCGGGAGACTCCCGCACCTCGCAGGAGACTTGGGATGTCTGCAACTATATACTAGGCAGGATACAGTGGAAATCCAAACTGGACTTTTTTGGAGCGTTTCGTCATGTGACGTCAATCGGGTGTCACGTCAACGTTGCGTTTGACCAAATGTATCTGCAGGAGGGTACGTGTTGACGTCACCAGGCCGTCTGTACTAGGAGGACGGGTGCCTGTTGCGAGCCAGCCAGCTCTGTTTTAACCAATGCAAATTTTTAATCTACCAATATAAGTTCATTACTTTTTCTACTATAAACAAGCAAGGCAATATTACACTATGGCCAGTCTTTCTTTTTTGGTCCTTTCTGAATGAGATGGTCACGGACTCTACAGTGTTGCCAGAGTGTGAGAAACATTGCAGCCATCCATCCTGTGATTATCGTCCATAAAGATTTTTTGTGCAAGTAGAGGCCTTGGCTGGGCTATAACTAGCCACATGCCTCGTTTTGCATGCTATCTGGTAAGTTTCACTTGTTATCACGTGCATTGTTGCTCACTTGATTGGGCCAATGCTCATTGTGGTACCTGTACCCATTCATTTCCTATGGGGCCTCAGCAAACATAAAAAAAATAAATAAAAAAAAGTACATTTTTTTTTTTTTCTCAACATGACACACTATAGCATTGTATATTGTGGTTTGTTAGAGCGGACATTGCAGGAAAATGCAAGGTCCTCTCTTAATGTCTGGGCTGCCTGCCGCTGTAAAAACTTTCTGATAATATGTCGAAAGCATACTTGTAAAGAAAAAAGAGATGTTGTACTTGGCTTATCCCTGTCTTCTGACTGTCACACCGGTGAAAAAAAAGTGTATATATAATATAAATTTTTATATGTATGTATGTATGTATGTATGTATGTGTATGTATGTATATTTACACAAACATGATGCAACAGATTTGCAAAGGTGTGAAGCCAGCTAGTCTATGAGCTTCAGAAGTCAAGTCAAAGAGCACTAAGAAATCTAGAGCAAAATATGGAATGGATAACTAAGATTTTAGTAAACCATATGTAAAGTCAATATAAAATCTGAAAGGCTCATGGAATTTGGCTTAAATCCACATCTTTGTAAATTGTATATCCAGAGACAGTGCAGTGTGCTATTCCTGACCTGGCTTAGGTGTTCTTTAAATAAATGTATAACTATTAGCCAGATTCTAAAACTTGTATGTAAATTTAACAGATTTTTTAACTTTAAGAAAAACACATCAACTTTTTTTTTTTTTTGTCACATGTGACCTGCAGGGTTTGCACAGCAGATTAACACTCTCTCTGGTTTGGCAGTATTTCACCCATTAAAGCGGACCTTCCCTCCTCTTTTAAAACTGCCAAAGCTAATTTAAAGCGGTTAGGCAAACAAGCACGCTTCTATATAATGCCCCTGATTCTGCACAGCCATTAAAAAAAAATAGTCTTTGGCAGCCAGTTTCTTCTTCCTAGTTCCCTGGACTGGCCTTGATGACATTACGGTAGATACAAGGACCAATGTGACTTTTTACAGGGGCTTGTTATTGAAGAATGACAAGCTGTGCCAGATCTCATATCCCACATGTGCAAGGTTTAGCTTGAAGGGACTGGTGAGGTAACATTCCCAGGGGGCATCTGTGAGGCCGGGGCTACCAGTGCCAGTCACCAGTGCCCACTGCAAACCAGGAAGTGGGAACAAAGTAACGTAAAAAAAAATATTTAATTTGAATAAAACGCTATAAGATGATTTAATAATCAGGATGCAGAGCTGCATTATCCAGGTTTATTTGATTTTTAGGGGAAGTGTCCGCTTTAACCACTAAATGTTTGTTTTCCACAGCATGTCCTGCTTTCAGTTTTGTGTTACAAACTCCTGAGTGTGCTTCCATTTCCCTAGTATTTACCTGAGATAAGAGGCCTGCTGATAAAAACCATGACTCAGCAGAGATGGAGGTGGCTTTGGGCTGTCATTGCCGGGAGACACGTAGTTTGTGTTTGTCCCTCCAATTTGAAGTCAAACAGTCTTTGAATTGATTTACATTTTGAACAGCCGAAACATGTGAAGATTATATATCTTCTACCCCCCCCCCCCCCCAAACCTGTGACAGCATGCAGGGGTTCTTTTCCCCTGCAGTAGCTGTCATTTTTAAAATTTGCAGGGCTTTGCCCACACAACCATGTCCTTTATTCAGAGATCTATTGGGCTACTTTCACACTGGAGTGGCAGTGGTAAAGCACCGCTAGTTTTTAGAGGCATTTTACCGCTGTTTAAGCAGCGCGTTTAACCCCCTTAGAAGGGGGTAAAAGCACCCGAAAAGCGCCGCTGCCGAATTGCTTTGCAGGTGCTTCGGCAGCGCTGCCCATTGATCTCAATGGGCAGGGCGGTCGCTCCTGTACTGCCCCAAAGATGCTGCTTGCAGGACTTTTTTCCCCGTCCTGCAAGTGCACCGCCCCAGTGTGAAAGCACTCGGGCTTTCACACTGGGGCTGCAGGGGAGGCAGTTTTCAGGCGCTTTACAGGCGCTATTTTCAGCGATAAAACGCCCCAGTGTAAAAGGGGTCTAAATTAATAAACTAAAAGTCCTGAAATGTGTTGGGGGACTTTCTGTATTAGCTGTTTGCCTCTAGTCTATATAAATACATTTTGGAACTCGTGACTGCATGACTATTTTTTACATATAGAGTGCAAAATCTGGTGCAGCTCTGCGTAGAAACCAATCGGCTTTCAGATTTAACTGTCAAAGCTTAGTTGAACAAGCTGAAGTTAGAAGCTTATTGGCTACCATGCACAGCTGCACCAGATTCTGAGTGCTCCAGGTTTTAGTAAATCTCCCCCATAGGCTTACATAGAGGTCCTTTTACAGGCTTGAGAAAAAAAAAAAATGCCGAAGGCCTGTAAGCGCCCCCCCCTTAATTTTTTTTTTTTTTTTATTCGTTCCCTACTTACTGTGTTTTTAGTGTTTTTTTTTTTTTTTCTATAATCAAAGCTAATTCATGGTTTTCCGCTTGCAGTAATTCTATGAATATTTGTGGAGCTACCAGGTTGTGTGTTTTTACGCCCTGTGATTGGATCTTTTTACGATGTATCTGTGTAAGGTGGTGCTGAACTGGTTAAACATAGAGGAAATTGCTGCAGTATAAAGGCCCATCTTGGGTGTTTATTGCAGCACCTGGCTCTTGATGTTGTAGAGCAGGAATGTCTCACTTAGCTTCTGTGTACAATGACAGGCAGCCCTCTTACTAGAAGAATATTTATTTGTTTCTCACCTGCCTGTGTCTGATGCCGGGAAGCCAGCAAGGCACAGGAACAGGCGAGGACTCATCAATTGCTCTCCTCGCTCTTGCGCCAGGATGATGCAGCAGTGCCCAGCAGGCATGTTTTGGAGCACAAATTAGATTTTGAAATCCTGTGACGTTTTTATCTCTTAGACGCATCAATTTACTTGGCATGTTATTACCCATAGAAGAACCCTCCACTGTGTTATATTTACTAGATCAATGACTTCCACTCTTCAAAAGGCATTCCTTTCCTAAAGGTTAGGGCTGCAAATGTTTAATCTGCTGGGTTGCAACAAGGGTTATAATATGAGATCAGTCATTTTCAGATTTCTTTTTCAGGCTTTTTAATTTTTTTTTTACTAGCAAAAAATTCATGTAGCATACAAAGATCATATCTTACCCCTTGTGTGCTTACTATGAGCTGTATTCAGCTGGAAGCTATCCTCATCACATACTGTTCACGTTCCTGGCAGATCTAGTCTGTACAAGCTATGGGAGGCCGCCCAGCCACCTCGGGGTACTCTGCGCATGTGCGAAACGACCCATTCATTCGCTGGGGCTGTGATAGACAGCCTCTTCATAGGAATGAATAGGATTTGTTTCTATAATCAGGTTTCCTTTTTAAAAACGTACAAGAATTCAGAACAGATTTTCTTTTGTGGTTAGCAATTTTTTTCTTAAATAAGCGCTTATTTTTTTATTAAAGGTATTTATATAGTGCTGGCAATTTACACAGGGGTTTACATATTGTACATTTGCATCAGTCCCTGCCATCAAGAAGCGTACAATCCTAAAGCTGGTCGTATACAGTTTTGTTTTTTGTTGGTTTTATTTAGCCAGTGGGTCAAAAAAAAGCAAAAAAAAAAAAAACATACACACAAATGAAGAGAAAGGAGGACACCCCTATTGGCAATCGCTGCTGTCAGAATACACTGATTCGTGGTTGCAGCCACTGATCAATGAAAAATGTTCTGATATTGAACAGTTAATTTCTTTTGAGCAAGAGAGCCCACACACTGATCAAAATTTGACTGGTCCCTGCTGCACCAGCCAAATTTCTATTAGTGTCTGGCCAGCTTTTGGTCCCTACCATCCATCCATCCAACTACCTAGGCAGGAGCCAATTAACCCACCAGCATGTCTCTGAAGTGAGAGGAAACCCACAAAAGCACAAGGAAAACATTCAAACTCCATGCAGGTATGCCCTGTACACACGATAGGATTTTCTGACAACAAATGTTCGATGTGAGCTTGTTGTCGGAAATTCCGATTGTGTGTAGGTCATAGACTTCTTTGGAGGCTTTGAAGCACCATTGAAGCTACATGGGGGTCTAAGTTTTGAAGCAGGTATGAACAGGACTGAAAGCTAACCAACCATTTTATTTAGTGACAGGGGCTTTGACTATCGTTCAGAGAGCTTTAACAGTGTGTCCGAAGTCTTGTTGAAACCGAAGCAAGTGTAAATGAGCCCTTAAAGGGGTTGTAAAGGTAAGTGTTTTTTCACCTTAAAGTGGAAGTAAACCCTCCTATCATTTTCAGCTAAAGAAGCTGCCATCTTGGCCACTATTTAATCTTCAACTGCCATGATGCTGCACATGTGATCAGTTATGACACCAGCCATTGGATGGTTTGACAGTTTGGTTGAGAGCACAACCAATGTGACAGTTACATTCCCAGCATGTGCCGGAAATTTAACTGTTTTATGAAACTATTAAATCAATGGGTTTACTTCCGCTTTAATGCATCCTATGCATTAAGGTGAAAAAACACCTGTCAGTGACCGGCCCCCCCGTTTTTTACTTTCCTGAACCCTCGAACTTGTCCCACGGGTACAAGCCTTCTCTCTACTAGGGGGTTCTCGGCTGTTGATTGGATAGATTGATAGCAGCGCAGCCATTGGCTCCGTTGCTGTCAATCAAATCCAATGACGCGGCCGCCGGGGGGCGGGGCCGGGTGCTGCATTTGGCGAAAAAGTAGTGGATGTGTATGGATTATTTTTGGAGCACGCTTTAACCCATTTGAGAAAGTGGGTTAAACAGTAATAATGCCCATATATTTTAAAATGGTTGTAAACCCACTTTGATAAAAAAAAAAAAAAAAACCTAAGGCCGCGTACACACGGGCGGACTTTTCGACCGGACTGGTCCGACAGACTTTCCAGCGGACTTCCGACTGACTTTTTAAGGAACGGACTTGCCTACACACGATCACACCAAAGTCCGAAGGATTTGTATGTGATGACCTACACCGGACTAAAACAAGGAAGTTCATAGCCAGTAGCCAATGGCTGCCCTAGCGTCGGTTTTTGTCCGTCGGACTAGCATACAGACGGGCGGATTTCTTGGTCCGGCGGAGTTACGATGTAAAGATTTGAAGCATGTTCCAAGTCTAAAGTCCGTCAGATTTGCGACTGGAAAAGTCTGCTGAAGGTCTAGTGAAGCCCACACACGATCGGATTGTCCGCCGGATTTGGTCCGTCAGCGTCCGTCGAACAAGTCCGGTCGAAAAGTCCGACCGTGTGTACGCTGCATTACACCTGCAGGACAAAGGCATAATGAGCTAGTATGCATAGCATACTAGCTCATTATGTAATGCTCACCTGAAGCCGTCGCTGCGGTGCCCATACACTGCTCTGGGGGTTACCTCTGGGTATCGCGCCAGAGCCGCAATGACGTCACTCCCGTGCATGGGCCCGGTAACGGCACACTGTTTGGGTCAGTGCGCATGTGCTGATGACGTTGGCACATGCAAATACAGGGGATATCTCCTAAACCGTGCAGGTTTAGGAGATATCTTGGGTAGATATAGGTAAGCCTTATTATAGGCTTACCTGTAGCAAAAAGTGGTCTGTAAGGGTTTACAACCACTTTAAGCACAGAAAACCAATCAAAATCTATCCCTATATTTAAGACATTGTTTGTCTGCAGTTGGTACATGTTAATGTGTTTTCTTTTTTCCTGCCCATGGCAAAGCTAAGACATTTCAGTGCTAACCCACTTAAGTGATGGAATCCATTACGCTTTATCACTCATGTCAAAACAACTTTCATGACGTTGCTTTTTCCCCTGACAGTGAAATGGTATCGTAAGCTGAAACAGACATTCTGACCTAATGAAAAGCAACTAATTAAACGCGGTTGCTTTCAATTGCTTCTTTGCAGATTACTTAGCTTGACATAAGTGCTGTTATTCCGGGTCAATGGGGGTGAAAAAAAAGACATCTAAATCCATCCAGAGGTTGCTAATATTATGTTTATAAGCAGTTACCAGGAACAGGTTGGAAAGGGAAACTGCCTAGTAGAATGTTTCTTGTCCCATCAAAGAGCATTTCCTGTTTAACTCCTCCCTGTTGGCCTGGCTTCAGATCAGCCTATATTGTAACACAATGCAAGATTTCATTTTCTTTTTCCTGTAGATTCTGTTTTAATTGAAATACCATCATTTCTGATTGTGAATATAATTTTCCCCTGTCTACTTTAGATATATATTTATTTAATCAGGTGCGCCTTTTACTTACCGATGGACTATTTAGCAGATGTGCATTTTAGAAAATGTACTTTAAGGTAATTACCTACATTTTGTAAATAAGACTGTTTTTGTATCTAATGGCCCGTACACACGATCCGAATATTGTACTACAGATCGTACGACCTTTTTCGCTTAATAGGCGCAGGTAGAAATTGAATAGGTAAATAAAGTCACGAAAATTCTCGTATGACAGAAAAAAAAAAAATCGGAAGTGATGTCATGTGTTGTAATATATTTGTATTGTATTTTTGGAGGACAACTATACTGACTAAATGAAAATCGTTCGATATGGTATTGTTCGAGGAAAATTTTCGTGCTTGTCCGGTCGAATAATATGGGATGAACTGTCGTGATCGGCTCTCGAAAGTAGTGTACACACGATCCGAAAATCGTATGATTCTTCCTCGGACGACAGTTTTCGTACGATATTCGCATCGTGTGTATGGGCTATTAGCATTGGTGCAAGCAGCAGTCTGTGTTTGTTCTACAAATGGTGTACCCAGGATGTCAGGTTGCTGCATCAGAAATGTACTGTAAAATCAGTTTAATCCGCAGTTACAGGACAAAACTGTGAATCAGCTTTTACATTTTATTTTTTCACAGGTATTTTATTTAGCGCTAACAATTTACACAGCACTTTACATACAGTACAGTATGTATGTTTATATATATATGTATGTATAATATATATATATATATATATATATATATATATATATATATATATATATATATATATATATATATATATATATATATATATATATATATATATATATATATAGCGGTTACAATCTAAGGGTCCCTGACTTGCATTCATACATACTAGGGGCCAACTTAGACAGAAGCCAATTGACCTACCAACAAGTCTTTGGTTTCCTCCCACATTCCAGAGTACCCGGAGGAAACCCACGCAGGCACAGGGAGAACATGCAAACTCCAGGCACATAGTGTCGTGGTTGGGATTCGAACCAACGACCCTAATGCTGCTAGGTGGAAGGGTTAACCACAGACCATCTGTTAGATTGTAAGCCCTCATGAGCAGGGCTCTCCTAACCCTCTTGTCTTGAATTGTATTGTAACTGTGCTATCTCACTTTATATTGTAAATCAGGGCTCAACAAATCCCAGATGCTAGGTTGCCATTGAGACTAGAAATTTCATCCTGACGCCTGGACTTTTGTCAGCTATTCGCATCCTTCTCCCACTTGCCAACCGTGCTATAGTTGAAAGACGGCTACAGCACGGCCGACCAGTTTGGGGAGGGCGTCTATTGACGTCAGCTGATCACAGATCAGGTTAAAGGGCCAATCACAGCTGCCCTTTACCATGTGATCAGCTGTTTTCAATCACAGCTGATCGCATGTAAACAAATGGTTATTGGCGTTTCCTTTGCTCAGTGTTGTCATGGTGAAGAAAGGAAAGCCGATAACCAGCTACCCTGATGATCAGTGCAGCCCCATCAGCGCAGCTTATCTGTGCCCATCAGTGCCTCCTCATCAGTGACCATCAGTGCAGAATATCGGTGACCATCAAAGCAGCATATCATTGCTGCGTCATCAGTGCCCATTACTGCTGCGTCATCAGTGCCCATTACTGCTGCGTCATCAGTGCCCATTACTGCTGCGTCATCAGTGCCCATAAGTGCAGTGTACATTAGTAAAGAAGAAAAATGACCTGTTTGCAAAATTTTATAACAGAAATGAAAGGTTTTATTTTTCAGTTTTTTTTTTTTTATTTGTTTAGCAAAAAATAAAATACCCAGTGGTGATTAAATACCACCAAAAGAAAGCTCTATTTGTGTGAAAAAAATGTCATAGGAGTACAGTGTTGCACAACCGTTTTATTGTCATTCAAAATGCGACCGTGATGAAAGCTGAAAATTGGCACGGGCAGGAAAGGGGTGAAAGTTGCCAGTAGGCAAGTGGTTAAAAAAACTGGCTCCTAACTTTTTTAGCTGGCGCCTAGAATCAAAGCAAATTTGTCAAGCCCTGTTGTAAAGCACTGTGCAAACTATTGGTACTTTATAAATCCTGTATAATTAGTGATAATTTACTGCACGGGTTTAAAGAAGATGATTGTTGCCCAGTGTTGCCAACAGTGATCGTATTTAAAAAATGATGGCACGTCTGTGGGCAAACCTCGATCTGATCAAAAGCTGATTATTCTTAAGGGAGTAATATATTGCCTGAAATTGATTTTCCCAGATGATCCCTGATGCTCTCTTAAGCTATTGCAAGTGAGAGACGTGTCTGTGCATATATATATGTCTGCTCAACTAGTGCAGTGGCCTTATCCCGAAACAAAAATAGTCTAAGGCTGCCCATGATCTTTAGTGGGTAGCTGGATGAGGGAATGGGCATCTTGTGTCTATAGGCTGCTTCACTAAGGTGATTGCTTGGAGAACAACCTTTTTTGTCTCTTTTCACCAACCATAATCATGGTCACATGTCTCGTATTTGTTGATATCTAAACCCAATAATGAAAATGTAGTGCAACTTACCAGTCCTTGTCATTCCTGTAAGTTCTAAGAACAATGTTTCCCTCTTTCCCAGCTATCTTCAACCACTTCAATACCGGGCACTTTTACCCCCTTCCTGCCCAGTCCAATTTTCATCTTACAGCTCTCTCACACTTTGAATGACAATTGCGCGATCATGCAACACTGTAACCATATGAAATTTTTTATCTTTTTTTTTTTTTATCTTTTTCACACGGATGGGGCTTTCTTTTGGTGGTACTTAATCACTACTGGGTTTTTATTTTTTGCTAAACAAAGACCTAAAATTAAAAAAAAAAAATTTTTTTAGTTTTTACTATAACATTTTGCAAATAAGTAATTTGTCGCCATTACTGATGGGCGCTGATGAGGCTACCCTGATGGGCGCTGATGAGGCTACCCTGATGGGCGCTGATGAGGCTGCCCTGATGGGCGCTGATGAGGCTGCCCTGATGGGCGCTGATGAGGCTGCCCTGTTGGGTGCCGATGAGGCTGCACTGTGTCACACTTGCCGGTTACTGGCTTTCCTCTCGCTGTGACAGTGAGTGAGAAAAGGCATGCCAATAATCGGTAGGTGCGTTTTACATGTGATCAGGTGTGATTGGACACAGCTCATCACATGGTAAAGGGCCACTGTGATTGTCCCTTTACTTTGATCTGTGATCAGCTGTGCCTGAAGAACAGAGATCATAGAGCGTGCCGCCGCCTGCACTCCCCAGGGTGTGTGGTTCTGGGAGGATATCCATAGATGCCAAGGTGGATATAAATCAATGATTAAAAAAAAAATATCTGTTTTTTTTTTTTTTATTTAAATACATTTTTTTAAATCAAATTTATCCTAAAATGCTTTTGGAGTAAAAAATCTATCTAAAGATATTTTTCTATTTAAGCTACATTCATAATTTTGTTTATTCAGCATGAAATGGAGCTTAGTTATGTAGTATAAGGCTGTATATTCTGCCATATTTGCAACTTTGGTGAACTCATTCAATGAATGAGATGACATGCATTGCATTGATGCATTCACACAATTGCACAGTAACTATGAGATAAAACAAAGTTCAGGAATATTCCTTTATCCCATTGTTTTGCAAATCTATGTACACTACAAACTATGATTGAATCGGTTCTGATATCGCTGTTTTACTAACCTGACCGCATATTATTCTAAAGAGGAAACCTTTATTTTGTTTGAAAATATTAAAGATTCTAACTACCAGCAAGAACGAGTCCTTACTTTTAAAGAGCACCTGTCATTTCAGATCCATCATGGCAGCGCCTGTTAGTGGACATCCACGCACCTGCTGCCGCCATGTCCCTCACCTTGTGTCACTGCCGCATCACCAGCCGTCCCATTAAAGTGAATGGGACGGTCGGTGAGTCAACAGCAGGTCAGAGGAGGAGACGCTGCAGGACAGATGACAGTTGCTCTTTAAAAAATATGGTTTTAATTGAGTTGCTTTAAATGGTGATTCAAATCGACTTGATTTAAATGAAATCCACCCTGATAGATGCCCTCCCAGAATAAGAGAGCCACGCTGTAGCCATCTTTCTGCTAAAGAACGTGTCTGACGTGGTTCTTCCTCCTTTATCCTCCATGTAATAGAGAGGAAGAAAGGTAGATGTGTTTGTATCCCTGTCTTAGTGGGATGGCCATTGCGAAAAACTGAAAAAAGGAAACTAATGCGGCCAGTTGAACATTTTGTAACTTGCAGCTCAAAAGGCAAAAACCTATAGTTTTCAGTAGCCCTTGTTCACATCTGAGAGTCCTGACGCTGGTAGCAAAACGCCTGTCACTCAAAAAGTACATGAGTTATGCTGGCCATACACTATACGAAAAATTGTTCAAACCCATTTTCAAAAAATGAACATTCGGCCATGAGAGCAAACGATGGTGCCATCATGTAATGACCGGTAAATCGTTCAATGGACATCAGTTTTTTGTTCATTTTTTCGCATATATACGTAGTGCAAACAGTTTGGACAGGAAACACATTAACCTTTCAATTTATCGTTTGTTCGGCAGAACATTTTCAAACTTGTCTTTCGTTTTTTCGGCTCAAAAACATCCCAACCGATTGCCGATTTGTGCCCATTAACTGGCCGAAAAACTAACAAACTGTCTAAATGACAGAATTTCGGCCGATTTTTTTCGTATAGTGTATGGCCAGCATTACTTTTTCAGGCAGAATTTAGTGTTTTTGTCCATATAGACTTCAATGGAAACACATGAAAAGCGTGACATAAGCATTTTGTCGCGTGTTTTCTGCTCAAACAGCAGCTCTACTCCCCTTTTTCAGCAGCACTCCACACCGCTTCAAAAAACACTTGGAAACGTGATGCTTAGGTGGGAATGTAGCCTAAGGATATATAAGCTGTATTATATAAATTTTGGGGGGGGGGGGGGGATCAGAGGGCCCTGGTCATGAGTGCTTACACTCTAAAAAGGAAGGATCAAGTGATACAAAAGGTAATCACTGTCAGGGCTGAGTTGATGGAGAAAGTAAAAGTTTGGCTTACTAGTTAGAGGAAGGATAGGCCTCTCTAAAGAGAAGGGTTTTCAGGGATCGCCTAAAGCTGGACAGAGTAGGAGAGTCAGACAGATTAGGGTAAGGAGCTCTATAAGATGAGAGTGGCTCTGGAGAAGTCCTGGAGGCGAGCATGGGAGGAAGTGACAAGAGGACTAGAGAGCAGGAGGTCTTGGAAGGAGTGAAGAAAACGGGTTGATTGGTATTCTAACCACAAGTGGTTAGCAATTCTGCCTGGCAGTACTAGGGTCATCTGTTTGAGGTTTGAATCCCAACTACGGCACTACCTGCCTGGAGTTTGCCTGCGTGGGTTTCCTCCGGGTACTCCGGTTTCCTCCCACGCTCCAAAGACATGCTGGTAGGTTAACTGACTTCTGTCTAAATTGGCCCTAGTATGTGAGATGGAGACCAAGATTGTAAGTACCTTGAGGCCAGGGACTGATGTGAATGTACAGTATATATGTAAATTGACGGAGCTATATAAGTATTAATAATACAATTCTGATCATTGCCTATTTTTTTTTTTGTACTTGCAGCTTGTTTATAGGGATAAATAAAACATTGGGAAATGTGCATGTAGAGAAATGTGCTACATATATTTTTTATGTATATTTTGTCTTGCTATACACTTTAAGACAAAGCCTCCCAATTGTTTGTCAGTGGTTTTTTTTTTTTTTTTTTTTTTGTGCTAAACTCACACCTACAAAAGCATTTTCAAATGTAAGAAATGCCTAGCGGGCCCCACACTCCTTTTCAGTTTAACGCCGTGAGCCTGGCAATCAGACAATGCCAACTTGAAGCTTGTTCGTTTGCCGTATGTGTTTGTGAGTTCCTGCCAACATGCTTAGAACATTAGAGTAAATTGCATAAGCAGAGTTCATGAGAGCGAAGAGATTTGTTTAGATTGGTGTGTCTCCGTATTTATGTCATTTGTACAGTGTGCAAGGAATGAAGTCCAGCTATGCAGGTCCCATGTCTTATCGACAGCTCCTTTCATTGTGTGGGTTTTCTTTTACAGAGGTCAATGTCTATTCCAAGGTTTCTTTTTTCATTCATGCAACCATTTGTCGTTGGAATGTCTATAGTAAGTGGCCTATTCATTCTCCCAGCTGGTTGTCCCTTTTTAATATTCAAGTGCTTACTAACTGCACATAGATTGGTGGTAGGAGCTCAAAAGCACATACAACTGGTAGCACATAATAAATACTGGTACATACATTGTGTTACATTTTATATAAGCTTTTAGTGTGTGTGTATTGGCTTGCAAGGATCTTAGTTGAAATAGATAGCAAGCTGTTCTTTATATCTCCCAATAAAGATGTATAGTCTTGCTTATGATTTATGAGGATAGTGTTATCCATAGAATTAAAAATGTGTAATGTTTACATCACACTAAAGAGTCTTTACCATATTGGCTTTATAATGCTAGGTTCACATCTATGCGAGTCGTGCACGCTGCGTTTGTGCGGCACAGCAGGACGTTCATTTGAATGGGCTTCTGTACCTGTGCGAAATGCAGTGGGAAAGTCCCTGACCCTTGTACCAAAACACACCAGAAGAGCAGCCACATGGAACAGCACCATGCAGGTCCATGTACCTGAAAATGAATGGCACCCCTGTGCGTCTGATAAAGAGCAGCGCATTTTGGGTACAGGAACGCATGTGATTTACACATGTTCCCAGACCCGCATAAATGTGAATCTAGACTTGGATAAGGTGCATTACATAGAGTACATTCACATCACTCCAGTCCCTGCCCTTGAGGAATTTACAATATAAGGTCTATGTCAGACGAATACATACTGGGACCAGTTTAGATGGTAGCCAATAAACCCACCAGCTTGTCTTTGGAGCTTGGAAGGTAATTGGTGTACCTAAAGGAAATGCGTGCAAGCACAGGGAGAGTCCATGTACATGGTGTCCCGATCAGAATGCAAACCGGATACCATAGAGCAAGGTAGAAGTTCTAATCACCAGAGATGAGCTCAGGTGGGTTCTGGCACGAGTCTGAACCCACCTGAGCTATCCTGCCAGGAAGGTGTCAAAATCATATCATAGGCGGCCCCACAGCTACACGTATACATGCCTCCTGCATACGTGTGGCTGCTTGGTGGGCAATGCCCATGATTGGCTGTCCACTTTGATGGCTTTCCAACAGGATATCTCAGATGGGTGCGGACTGTGTCTGAACAGGCCTGAGCTCATCACTGTTAACCACTAAGCCACGGTTTTGCCTCCACATAATAGGCTCAGTTCAGAAAGCTAACACATCAGGATAAGAAAAGTTATTTTCCAAAAAGTCATTTATTTTCAACAGTGTCCAATGAGATTTGGAATTGGCTGTCACATGACTAAAATAAAGCTCATTATCATTGTATTAAATTGTAGTGAATTGCCCTCAAGACCCCTTTCACACGGAGCAGATCCTATTCAGTTCAGCAGGTAATCAACTCACAAGGCAGCCCCGATCCGACTCTTCTCGGGGTTTCCACCGGCGCTCTTGGCTCCCCTCCCCTGGCAAGTGCCCACTATAGCAAGTCTCCTGCTATGGAGACATTCATCCATAGACGCACACCGCGCAGCTCAGCCCCACCCTGCTCCTGCCTCACTGCCTGTGATTGACAGCAATGGAAGCCAGTAGCCTCTGCTCTCGTGCACATCGCTGGATTGAGATCACGGGTTGCAGAAAATAAATTTTGCTCAATTTCCCCCCCATCAACACAGACAGTGTTGAAGTGGAAATCCTTCTGCCTGGGACCATTGTCTTCTCCCAGCAGGAGGGCGAGGGTAGCTGTCCCCGGCGGGAGAAGACTGTGATTATTGCTAGCTGCTATAGCAGCTGCTAGCGAAAATCGCAGGTAAAACTCAGCATGCTGGTTGTACCCAAGTTGATCATTTGGTACATTCAGGCTGCCCATACACGGTTTCAATCTCGCCCAGTTCCTAATGAACTAGCCAAGATTTGAACAGTGTATGGCCTGCCTAAGCGGGCACCAACAATTTGCCCTCTTTGAAACCCAGTAAGCTCTGACATGACTCCGTATGACTAGCAGCGCACATAGTGAATGACGAAAGTTAGGCTTCCCACTTGTTACCTAGGTTTCTCATCACACAGCGGAAGCAAAAGAATGTTACATGTCACTTTCACACCCACTAATCATATAGTGTTTCCATATTTTTGTCCAACCCCTGTATTTTCCTAGACAATGTATATTAAACATCATACTTCTATTTTATTTACTGCCTTTAAATTCCTGTGGGATGCTGATGCTCGGGGTAGATTTTAGTTAGATTTTCAGAACAAATCATTTTGGACTATTGTACAAGAAGCCTGCATCCATTCCTGCTATCAGTTGCATCAATTTTCGGGTTGTTTTATATTTTATGTCTGTCTGCCAATGAGTACTTTCTGAAATAATCTGCAGAGGCATGTTAGGTTTGGAGTTCATGAACAATGACTGATATATATGTGAAATACTTGCCGTCTCGGTGAACAGCTGCAGATAAATCAGTCATGTTTGGAGATTTGGCATATTGCATTTCCGCCTTCTTTTAACACGCCTTAAATCTCTGAATTCTCTGCCTTGAATTTCTTGCTAGCCTAGGCCGAGAAGCTTCTTATTTTGGGAAATCGTAGGTAAGGAGCAGCTGACGCCTGAAGTTGCAACTTGGGGACATTTGCCAGTGGATACAGCGAGAAATTTCTTTTTTTTGTTCTAGATAAAGCCAGTTGTCAAGTGGACAGAAATGGGTGTGTGAGTTATGAGGTAGACTAATGCTTTTGGCATGGGACCAGTTTAACAGTTCAGTGTCAATGCCGTGACTCATAATTCTTCCTCCAACTGAAAGAGTCATGATTGCACTTTCTGGAAAGCCCTGATTGAGTTGTTTTCTGACTCTTTATGCCATCTGTGCTAGAGATCTAAGCGAAAGTAAAAGCGGTGCAGCAGTGTTTTTTCCATTTCAATTCTTCCAAGCTGGAGCAAGCTTTGGCAGTCCAGCTTTGAGAGAACCAATGGCCGCCATGTCTGGATTTGAGCATAGGCTGCAGCTTAAACTATAACTATAGGCAAATTTTTTATTTTTTTTTTTTAGTTTTGGACAGAAATTAGAGGAATTGGAACACCTGCCAGGTTTTTATTTCTGCCAATGCTCCCATTAAGGAAATTCACCCTTTCTGTTTGTCCTGTTTACCATGATTGAAGGTAAAAGAAACTCTGACATTTTTGGGTTGTCCCCAGAAAAGTAACAGAGAGAAAATCTTCCAATGGTGATGCTACATCTTGTGACCTGGGGATTCCCAAGAAATTCCCTTAATTTCCATGAAGTGAAGGGAAGTCTTTGCAATGGGACACAGATGGTAAAAAATATAACCCTCCCTTGCTCTAAACAAAAGGGGGAAAAAAAAGTTTGCCCATAGCTCTACTTTTTGTTTTGTTTTTTTTCTTTTGTTTTCTTTTTCATTTATTGACAAGTGTGCAAAACATTAGACATATTCAGCAAAAATGCTCAACATGAGCGCCATTATATTTATATATATATATATATATATATATATATATATATATATATATATATATATCTCTCTCTCTCTCTCTCTCTCTCTCTCTCTCTCTCTCTCTCTCTCTCTCTCTCTCTATCTCTATCTCTCTCTCTCTCTCTCTCTCTCTCTCTCTCTCTCTCTCTCTCTCTCTCTCTCTCTCTCTCTCTCTCTCTCTCTCTCTCTCTCTCTCTCTCTCTCTCTCTCTCTCTCTCTATATATATATATATATATATATATATATATATATATATATATCTCGCTATATCTCGCTATCTCATAACTTGGTTACCCAGCATGCACCTCTCAAACGGTTATCGAGGAAGAGGATCAACTAAATCGTAAATTTAAAAAAAAAAAAGAAGATTACTATCCACTAGCATATACACATAGTTTATGTGTATTCTTAATGCAGTGGGAGGGGCTGCCTGGGAAAAAAAAAAATATTGGTGGCCGGAACTCCGCTTTAAGGCCTTCTGTAGTTGTATTGTTTAAGACGTTTACACCTGCTCTACTTTAAGCTGCAAAGGCAGCAGATGCCATGGGGTGGCCCAGCAATTGATTCCCCCCCCCCCCCATCATGCTCAGTGGGCAGTACTGCCTGCTGAGTGCAATCCATTCAACTGAATGGGGCTGTGCCATGACCACCCCACAACCACTGACTTTGCATGCGGTTGTGGGTCTCTGATGTAGGCTTTTAGGGTTTAAAATTGATGGAGAGGAGGTGACATAATGCCTCCTCACTGCCTGTGAGAAAAAAATGATCCACCGCTGATCACTTTTCAGAGGGCACCACTAGCGTAAAGGAGCCTTTAAACAATGTGAAGGTCTCTTAGATGTTCTTCACCTCTTTACGCAAGAGGTCCAGTTAGGTAGGCCTGCCTGTCAGTTTTTCAGGTGGACCTGATTGCAAGCTCCATGGGTAGTCTATGGGCAACAAGTACGTTTATATCTGATTACCTCTGCGTTCATCCAGATACGAAAAATTAGAATAGGTCTGCGGCCTTTTCCATATTTTCAGATCGGAGGTACTGTGATGAAAACAGACGACCGTAGGCCCAACATTGGTCCTGAAAGCAGAAAACTGAACAAACGGATGTCACAAAAGTGACACATATTCTGTTCTGCTCCAATTCAGCCATGGATCTGTCCACAGATCCCCTGCTAATGAGAAGGGACGTGGCCCATGTGAAGCCTTCTTTGCTGCAAAGTACAAAAAACAATAAATAAATTTGTGTTTTTATATTTATATTATTTTGTACTTTTCTGGCTTTAACTTACTTCTTGCTGCTATCTGGAATTGTAATTAGCATCTGTTAATGGCTTAGATTCTCCAAGGGTTTCATCAGAGCAGGGTTTGTTAACCTTGGTCCTTGGGGGTCTACAAACAGGTAATCTTTCATAGGCTTCCAGGTATTTGCACATGTATTTTAATTACTAATGCTGGCCATATACAGGCATTTTTGTTTTGTTTTGTTTTTCAGTTCAAGCAACCAGACTATGAAAACACCCAGTAATCTGCCTCCCACAGTCTAATTTTGTTTTTCCAGTTCAAGCAACCAGACTATGAAAATTAGAGTGGAAATAGAAAGAAACTGACAATGCCAATTGGAAAGCATTTCTAATCGATTTCCAGGCCACTTTAGATCTTTTTGGTCACTTAAAACTGTAAAATTGAAGATGTGGGTCACAGTATGCTGTGCTTGAAAGCTGATGAAAAATCACAAACTGCCAAGTCTATGGCAAAAATAATTAGTAAATAACCACATCGGGCTGACAACATATGGGAAAACTGCAGAGTATTACTAGAAGATGAAAAAGAAGGGAAGTTCATGAGAAAGTATCATGTTTTCCTATGTTAGAGCGTCAACCAATCATAACGATTTGATATCGTACAGGATTGATCTTTCTTTTACATTCTCACTATCTCATGGCATGATGCCAGCTTCCCTGAGCATTGCTCAAAAAGTTGCTAATGAAGGACTGTAAACAAAAGTTTTAACCATACTGAGTTTGCGGGCAAAAAAAAAGGAAGTTTTGAGTTGGCAGAAAATCAAAAACATTATGATGAAGTCGCCCTAGTTTTTTTAACCTGTTGACCCAATTGCTACTTACCCTAGGTTCACACGTACGCATTTTGTGCAGACACGGCAGCCCATTTAAATGAATGGGCTGCTGTGCCTGCGTTTCCACAAAAAAAAAGGTGCATGCACCTTTTCAAAAACGCGACTGGTCTTTTTGACCATACTATTTACCTGCACTTCCCTCAAACGTGCTGCATGCTGAGATGTGTGGGGGCGCCATTCACAATGAATGGCAGCCCCTCGCGTCTCCTAAGAGCAGTGCGATTTGGGTGCGGGAATAGATGCGATTGTCGCACCCGCAACTTGAGCACACAGTGCGGGCTAATGTGAACCTAGCCTTACGTAGTTAATCAGGTTGAAAAAAAAGACAAGTCCAAATCGTCAAATCGAAAAACCTCTATCTACAGAATCCTATACCAACAGTTTATCTATTTTTCAACTTCCTTTAACCTCTTCCTACAGCCCTTTTAGGTGGGTCTTAACACCGGGAGGCAGAACAGACTCCTTGATCACGTGATCACTGTGGTTGTCACAATAATCGCATAATCATTAGAATTGCTGGCCTCTGATCATAAAATTAGACCAGGAGCTCTTTGTGTCGGTCAATGTGCTGGGAGTGCGCTTTCAGTACAGAAGCTGCGGCCCACGCGGATGCATATGTGTAACATATGAGCCTTAAGTGTTACATGGTCGCCAAAGGGTTAACAGACCAAGCTGCGCAGCAGTAGCGGCATTTCGAGGGTTGAGACAAACCATTTACTCAATAGAGACTGAGAAAGGCCATTCCAGCACACTTGCTGAAAGTGAGTTATGGGGCTCATTCACACAAGTGTATTTCTGCACCCAGGGTTGAAAGGTGTTTGCAATACAACCTTCTGTACAAATCAATAGCAAGCTGCGAATGTTCGCTGGTAACTGTATATTCGAGCATTTCAATGTGTACATGGGCAGATGTGGGCCCCTGGACACAATCAGTTTGCATCCAAGACCATGTATGCATGCTCAGATGTAGGGTTACCAGTGTACAGCTGCAGCCTGTCATTGATTGTTACAAACAGCCGTCTGACTCCCAGACACAAAAATACGCTTGTGTCAATAAGCCCTAAATGGGAGATTTGGCTTTCTCTATCATCACATGATCTGTTCCAGCGATTTAATCATTGCCTATGCCAGCTTTGTTTTTAAAGGAGCCAGCCATGGTAGGGATAATGAAAGTTGCCATTTCTGATATGTTTTCTAAGGCATATTCTTTGGAGTTCTCATTAACCTCTTTCCATCACTGCTTGGATAGTTATTGACCTAGAATACATGTGTACAGTATGTTGGGTATGAAGATGCCTGATAGTCAACCTAACAGTTTCCTCCATTCACTCTGTACAGCGTGGATGGACAAAACCCCTATCGGACTATTGTATTCCAAAAACTGCTTGTGACACAGCTGTCAGAATACATAAACTAGAGCTGCATCTGATTGGAATTGACCAACAATTATCCACCCAACTCAGGTAAAGGGGGGGAAGACAGGTCACCCTGGACCTGTTATGCAGGGAACTGAAGGTTTAAAGTAATATGGGTGTACCATTATCAACTGCTGAGAATCTGGGTGACCCAAAGCTCTGACAACTTATTCAGATATCTTCATGCTAGTCATTTTCAGGGATGTAACTGCCCATCTATAGTCACCCTTAGGGCTTGTTTAAACATGCCTTGCTCTCTATAGAGCAGTCCATGGTGGATCACCTCCTCACCTGTTTTAACCCCAAAAAACTTGCACCACCACTCCCCAATCTTGTGCATTGCACATAAATGCGGCACTCCCCTTTTCAGTTGAATGGGCAGCATTTGGCAGGCAATACTGAACCAAACGTGACAGTGGGGATAAATGTAGTATTGTTGCCACAGCACGTGTCCACTCCGTCCTCTACCTTTTGCAGTTTAACAGGGAGTGGTTGGGAGTGAGTAAAACTAAGCCTTAAAGCAGGACTTCACTCTAAAGAAGTTCCGCTTTGACTTCCTCCCCCTTTTCTTATAGTTTTACACCTTTTTGGGTGGGTGCGGGTGAGGGTACCTAGTTTTGACAGGTAGCCGCTCCCACTTCTGGCGGCTCCACTGTGGCGATCTGACCAGAAGTTCTCAAACTCCTCCCTGCCCGCAACCTTCTGGGTCAAGTCACAGGTTCCAGAAGACTGTGGGACAAGTCACAAAGCGTAACGGACAGCTGGCTGTGAAGTCACAAGGAATCAGATTTGGCTGCCCACAGTGAACATGCCAGCGCCAGGGACCTGAAGACTGGGAAGAATCCATTCAGGTGAGGCCAGTGCTAGACCCCTGGACAGGAGGGTCCTTTTATTAAACGTCAGCAGCCACAGTATTTAATTTTTTTACAAACAGGGTGAAGAACCGCTTTTAAAGTGAACCTGTCTTCAGAGAAACACTGGAACTACCATTGCTGACCGCCGTCTGAAAATGCTAGTTGCCTGGCTATTATGATGACCTACTAGACTTAACACTTTGCGTCACTGACCTGAAACAGAATGCAGATCAGATTGTTGAAAAGGTAAAGAATCATGTATCCTTGTTGCCACTCGGTGAATCAAGAAAGAGGGTAAGCATTTCAGAGAGGCAACTAGCAATTTTAGAAGTTAATCAATCATTAAGGCCTCGTCCACACAGGGTATACAATACTGTACGCCTGTACAGGGCTGTATTTACCTGCAAGGGGGTGCGCAGGTGTTCTGTGCATGGAGAATTCCCTTTATTTTGGAATTCTCCATTTTGTATAACATCTTGGGGTGTGCAGCACTAGCAGCTCACATATGTGTGTTATTCTATTTTATTTAATTGATGTCTACTGGGACACAGCAGTTGCATGGACACAGCTGCTGCACCCCAATATGATATCTGTCTGGGTGCAGGTACCGAAATAACACTGTCTGCATCCAGTGTAGCTAAACACAACCCTGCACGGGCATACAATATTGTACACCCTGTGTGAACAAGGCCTTAAGCTTCCATATGTCTCACATGACAAGTTCCTTTATGAATGGAGGATTGACCAACTTCTCTTAAAGAAACTACATGTCCCAGCATCTTCTATTGGGGCTTAGCAGGTGGCTTGTTATAACTTAGCTGTGGGCTGTATGTTGGCCATACCTGGCCTAAAGGGCATGTTAGATTTTATAGCCTTCCTGGTATGAGGACGTTTCATCCCAGCCTTCCCTTTCCTGTAGTCCTTTCCTTTTCATGTGTTTTATTGCTCACATTACTTTCTACATTCCTCAACCAGTAACTTTGTGAGCAACAAATTTGTAAATAACCCAAGGACATCAGTAGAAGGTTTGTGTTTAGCTTGGAAAATGAAGCATACATCGCTGAATATTTTGTATTTAAGATGTATATGTGCAAGCCATAATGGTCCGCTATACTGAACACGGCATTGCTGTATTTTAATTTGACCGATAGACGAGAAGAGGTCTATACACAAATATAGGAGCGTTCTCTAAGTAGCCTTCAATGAAAAACAGAATGAATTTATTAAAGGAGACAAATCCTTGTTGTTATGTTTGATTTATGTAGATAAGGCCATTTGTAATTTCCACTGAAATACGCCTCCTTCATTTTTCTCCACCGTAGATGTAATATTTTATAGCAAATCAATGGAAGGAGCCTTTGGCTCTGCTGTATTTCCTGCGTAGAGGTTAATGACCGGGGAAATTGCTGTTAGAGTTGAATGTATTTTGTAAACCAGAACGTTGCACTTATGTCTTACTCAACATATGTTCTGTATGTATAGCTAAATACATTTACAAACCTCCTTCTCCTTTTAACTCATTTCTGTCTAATTTATCTATCTAATGATGGGCATACTCACTTTGATTATTATTCAGTCGATGAGCGATTTCATGAAACCGGTCAATTTGCCATAAATCCAAGAGCCGTGGCTTCCCTTCCTCCTGATTTAGACGCAATTTAGACCGGATTTGATCAAACTGAGTTCAACAAGCAAGATGAAAATTTATGACTGGAAGGAAAGGATTTGGTCGGCCGCAAGACTAAAATCGCCTTTTATTACAAATCTTCAATAAAAGCACAATAGATCATACGCAGCAGTAGTAAACTGAGAACAACTAACGTGTTTTGCGCTAACTCAGCTCTTATCCATAAGCGATTAATAAGCACTGAGTGTTTGATATTGTGGTTTTATTAAAGATTCATAATAAAGGTGATTTAAGTCGTAGCTGCCTTCACTGGAAGGAAAGTCGCACGAGCTGGGCTGGCAGCTAATTGGTGTAATAACAACGGTGTAATTAACGGACCTGCCTGGAGCAGTGCTTTCTCTTCTGATGAAAAATTATCAGTCGTTTTGCATTGATCAGCATTGAGATGCTTTGGCCTGAAAATTGATCGTATTTGGATTGGTCAGATTATAAAACTACATGGTGAAAACAGAAATTCGAGCAATAATATACAATCCAAGTTATGATTGTAACTATCAGTGTGCAGTCATCCATTCCTGCTTTCTTTAATCTTTTGTGGTACGAGCCAGGCTGGCACCTGACCAGTTTTAAGGGCTTGCTGTGGTGGACCAACCTGAAGCAGTGTGTAATGTATGGTATGATTGTAACCTATCAATCGATGTCAACTTCCTCCATGTTAAGACAGTTGAAACAGAGCTGCTACCTCCTTAGTCCTCCACAGCTTGCAAGCACGGGCTTCCAGCTAGGAAGATGTCAGGGCTGGGCTCAGCCCTTCCGATTCTGAACTGGCTGCTCAGCTGTCGGCTAATTGCCAGCTCCTTTCTCTCCACAGTGACTCGGTGTTGATGATTTGCTTGTCAGTCTTGTCTACTTAAAGCCGTCCAGCTCACTTGATCTCTGCCTTCGCCTTTGGTCACATCTCAGAGACTTTCTCCTGCGTTCCTGTTGAAGACTTGCTCGGCTGACGTCCCTTCTGGCTCCTGATCCTGTTTGCTGTACTAATACGTTGATCTCTGGCTCTCTGACATTGGCATTGGCTGACTACCCAATCTGGTTACTGAACTCTGGCTATGTATTGACTACGCGTACTCTGTTTACCTTTTTATTATTATTAAACAAGTGTGATTAACTGTACTTCTGTCTCGGTCTGATTCATGGTTTCTGACAGAAGGTCTCTGGTAAACTTCAATCAGTATAAAGAGAAAGCTGGCACTCCAGTGCAACCGTTTTAATGCAATGCGCTTTATTAAAGTTTGTGTAGTACAGTCATAAAAAGCTAACGCGTTTTTGGCCGTCAGGCATTAATCATGGCTAACACTGTGATTACAGCCTGACGGCCGAAACGCGTTAGTTTTTTTGTGACTGTACTACACAAACTTTAATAAAGAGCATTAAATTATAGCCGAAGCGCAAGCTTGCTCTGTATACACTTTTTCCCATGTGTAGCATATCAATCAAATAGGCTGTCAACTATAGATCAGTAATTCCTTTTAGGAAGAGGTAGATCGGGAAAGAAAATCGTGTATGGCCACCGTAAGGGCCCAGATGCAGTCAGGTGTGTTTGCTTTAAATGCACCCCGAATGCCTACACAGTATAATTAATTCTTTCCAATCACCCTAGTTCACAGCCTTGGGGTTGATTTACTAAAACTGAGAGAGTGCAAAATCTGTTGCAGCTCTGCATAGAAAACCAATCGGCCTCCAGGTTTTTTGTCAAAACTGGAGCACTCAGAATCTGGTGCAGCTGTGCATGGTAACCAATCGGCTTCTAACTTCAGCTTGTTCAATTAAGCTTTGACAAAAAAACTGGAAGCTGATTGGTTTCTATGCAGGGCTGCTCCAGATTTTGCACTCTCCAGTTTTAATAAATCAATCCCTCCATGTCCAGCCTAATGTGTTGTGTGTTTTTTGGATAAAGAGAGCAAGGGTAAGCACACCTTATGGGTTTTACTGCTATCCGAGACTCCGTTAAAGAGATTTCCCCTTGCTACCTCTTTTGCTGACAAAAGTTTTACCAGCCAGGAAGTAAAGGAAAATTTCCAATGGCAACAGAAATATAAAGATAATTTTCTTTAGTAGAGTAGGGGAAAGCTAGAAATCCTGTCAGCATTTTATTGCTTTGTGTGCTGCAGATTTTCCCTCACTTCCTTGCTGGTGAATCCTTTGTCAGCAGAACAGGAAGTAAGAGGAGATCTCCCTCTCATGAAATCCTGGACAGCGGTAAAATAGGACAAGGATTCCAATTATTTGCCACTCTGCTCATAACCAAACTTTTGGTTGGACGTAAACTTAAGCACGCCATAAATAGTTTGAATCTCGGCCGGCTTCGAATGGGTCGATCGAGATTCGGACCATGTGTAGGCAGGCTGATTGTACCCAAGTCAATCCATTGATTGACTTGGGAACAACCAGCATTTCGGATTTATAGGAATGCGATTATTGCCAGCAACTATAGCCCTTAGTAATAATCACCGTTTGCTCCCTGCACCAACCCCCCCCCCCCCTCCAGGAGGACATAATAGCTCAGCGGGAGGGATTCCGCCACTAGGGGTGTACAATGTAAATTGGTGGGTTTTTTTTTCTGTCATGGGAAGCGCAGGACACAGCCACACATAAATATGAATATCTGTACACAGATAGAAAACACATATAGCATACAAACGTATTCTTCTAATGCAGGCATTGAGGGGAGGGGTCAGGTTGGTACTCTTAGAAAGCTTTTAGAAACGTGGACTAAAGTACAACATGTACTTTGTTCTGTAAAACTAGAATGATCGATCTTCTTTGAAGGTATCAAATATGTTGTCTATCACCTCTTGCAAACTGCTTTCTGAAACTAACTAGTCGTCAGGCTAATGTTTTCTGAAACTAACTAGTCGTCAGGCTAATGTTTTCTGAAACTAACTAGTCGTCAGGCTAATGTTTTCTGAATCACCTGACCTGGAACAAGCATGCTGTAAGCGAAGTCTGCACTTTTGGATCATTGTCAATTACTAAAGCCATTGGATCAGCATGACTGACAAGTATATCCTTTTAGTAGGAGTAGAAGGAGCAGTCTATATTTGTCTCTGTACTACTTTCCCTTTTTTTTTTTTTTTCAGTCTGTCCTCTCTGGTGTCACGGTACACAGCATATTGTGGTAGTGTTGAATGCCGATCGTATTTATGAGACTTTTTACTCTGGAGCCTGATTGACAAAATAAAGTATTGTGCAGCCACATATTTACTCGAAGGATTTCATTATCCAATTTTCTGTAGTCGTATATTGCGGATTTAGAGCATAATTACATGGCGACACAGATAACATGTCATTTTGACCTTTTCATTTCGGTGTACTGCACAAATGTGCTCTCGTTATATATTTTTTTTACTTTACTGCTCGGCTTTTGCTACAATTGACCACTGTCATAAAATCTGCCGTTTATGGGCCTCTATAATTTAAATACCTAAAAAAGAATCCTCAAATACCCCAAAGCATTTTGGAAGTAACTGCCGAGTGCTGGGTTCCGACTTGTTTGTCTGGTAATGTCTCTCTCCCATTTAACTAAAGCCACATGCTGGATTCTGTTCCTCAGAGGATTTCATAATGGTAATGTACGGCTGCTAAAAGCATAGCTGTCAATTTTCCATGTTAGATGACAGACTGTTTTCTCTTTGACACAGATTTTCTCTTATCTACTGGCAAGTAAACAGCCCAAACAATTTCTCCAGAAAAACAGAAATTCTAATAGATACAGCTAATTTATTCAAGTTCAATCGGTGATGGGCTTTTTTTTCTAAATACTGAAGGAAAGAGTAGATGTTCATAGTAACCTATGGTCGCTATCTCAGTCATACAGTACAGGACACAGGTTGAGTATTCATAGACCCTGGGTTATAGGCTGCTATCTTCAGGTGATTGGACAATGGCAAAGCTTTTGAGGACACTTCCCTTGGGAATCCCACCTATAACCCTACACCACTCCATGAGTCCTTTTTTTTGCTAGTGTCCTAAGGTGATCAACCGATTCACCCTTACAGGCAAGTCTGATCATTGAGGGAGAGCGGGCGCAGTTCCCAGCACAGCTAGAGAACTGACCACAGTGTGTTCTGCTGCTTAGTGTGGTCATTTTTTTTTTTTAATTATCAGAAATCAAGGGGGCTAGCAGGAATGCCACAAAGGAAGCAATACAAAGAGAACCTGATCCTTATTCATACAAGTACATTGTACAGCAGCCACATTTCAGTAATATTAAATGTTGGGGTAACACACTTTAACTAGTTTATTATTTTCTCTTTGGATTCTTCATTCAGCTCTTCACTGTCTTCTAATACCACAAGAAGCGGTATTTCTGAATAGTGCAACCTCCGTTTAAAGCAGAACTTCTCCACAAAGGGGAAGTTCTGCTCCCCCCCTCCCCCCCCCCTCCACATGGCACAAAAATATTTCTTTGGGGGAGCGGGTCCCTGGTTTTGACAAGTACCCCCCACACACACACACACACACACACACACACACACACACACACACACACTTTTGGTTGTATTTTGTGCGGCTACTCGAGTTGAAGTTTTGGCCTTCGTGGCCAATAAATGTGGATTTCGGTAGCAAGTCAGTTCTGTGTAAGAGGACACTTCATTTAGGCCTATTCATACCATAAAGCCGTGCTAAGTGGATGGCCACTGGTGTGCACTAAGGGGGAACAATGGCGATACACTGTTTCTAGCGCATTGTACTGTTGTGTTTTTTTTGTTGTTTTTTTTTTTTTTTTTTTTTAGAACTTTATTTAAATGTCACCAGCGGCATTTGTGTATGTAGGCAGTACTTTTCTTTCAGTGAAAATCACCACAGTGCAGTGGCGTTAATCGACTTCATAAAAACATTTGCCTTGTGTTTGTTTGGGCTTGACTGGCCACTTTTTTTTTAAGCGGATGGGATACAGGTCTTGTTGGATTTGTCCAGCCCTGTACTAAGTGAATGTAATAAGTCTGGCACTGTGACAGTTTACTGAGCAAGGCCCTCATATTCCTTCTGTATTAAACTGTATTTAAATTCTACCGCCACCCTTTAGATTGTAAAGTGCTGTGTAAACTTCGAGTGCTTTCACACTGAAAGGGCCGGCCCCTTTGTGCTAAAGCGCCACTTGTTTTAGCGGCGCTTTAGCGCCGCTTTTCGGGCGCTAGTGGGGCGCTTTTAACCCCAAAAAAGGATTAAAAACTCCCATTTTGCGGCACTTCCGAAGTGCTTTTCACGCACTTCGGAAGCGCTGCCCATTCAGTGCAATGTGCAGGGACGTTTTGGGAGCGCTCCCAACCCGCCCCAAAGATGCTGCTTGCAGGGCTTTTCCAATTGTCCCGCAAGCGCACCGCCCGGGTGTGAAAGCACCCATTTCAGAGAATGGGAGGCAGTTTTCAGGCACTTTACAGGAGCTATTTCTAGCATTAAAACGGCTGAAAACTGCCTCAGTGTGAGGGGCAAGGCCAGCAGGTAGAACAGGGTGAGAAAAATGTAAAAAAAAATAGCCTTTGTTTAAAATGCAAATTTAAAAGTCCCAAACTTTAACATTAGAACGGAGGCCTGCTATATAGATTCGTTCACATGGGGTGCGTTGAGCAATGATGATCAATGCAAGCTAGGCTCAAGAGAAACATAGAAGATAATTGTTTTCTATGTGCCTTATTTACACCATACATGTGTGGAGGCGTGCCTTGTGTAAAAATTCGGCATCTCTGTATCTTTTATGCAGTGCAATTCACATCACTGCATACAGTTGAATGAAATATTATTTTAGGACAGTTCAGTAAAAAATAAAAGAAACTGTGCGATGAGTTGTAGCAACGCACCCTAAGGGTGGCTGGATCATAAAGGCATGTCCACCTGCCCTTCCCTGTCCATGGCTATTTAAAATAAGTGGAGACAGATTGAATATTGTTTTGTAATGTGATCTCACTCAGCTCACAGATTAACCATTATGTGTGACTTTTTTCTTGCCTTAGGCTGCACCGTCTTCTGCCCCTTGGAATCTGTTACAGTGTACTTTTGCGAACTGCAAGTTCTGCAGATCTAGATGCCAGTGAGCCTAATTTCGAATATTCTTTTACCAAAATTTAAAGTGCAACAAAACCCATCAATTTTTTTTGTTTCCAAAATAGTTCATTTTTCATTCAATGATAACTGTTTCCATTTGCTTGTGGTCTCATCCACACTGTCACGCCTTCAACTGGCTGATGTCATAGCTGATCACATGTGCAGCACTATGACAACTGCATATCAAACAGAGGCTAAGATGGCAGCTTCCGTGTCTGGAAAGGATAAGGGTTTAGTTCTGCTTTAAGACAAGTTTAACAGACAACTATCCCTCCCAAGATTGGAAAGATACCCTTCATACTTAAGGATAGCATATGTTTTCGATTTTCAGGATTTTTTTTTTGTTTGCGTTTTGGACGTTTTCATGTGTTTTTTAGGAGTGAGTTGCTGTATAGGAGCCTTTTTAAGGCAGTATCATGGGTTTTTGACCCCATAGACTTTTATCGCTGGAGTGCCTTAAAAACGCAAGCAACACACATTTTTGTGCGCACTCCTATTGAAGTCAATGGGGCAAAAAATGCCCATTCTATTTAAAAAAATAGCTAATTTGAGCTGCAGACCTTGTGCTACCGGCTTCTAAACACTCAAATGGGAACAAGGATGATTTAAAAGCATGGTATTCGGCTTGAGTGTTTTGGCGCTGTGAGCTTCAAGCTACAGAATGCTTAGATGTGAATGGGGGCTAAATTGCCCCAGTACTGTTGTACGTTTCTGTCCCAGCCTAATTGTAGGTCTGTGCAGATAGCAGCACCTGAATTACAACAGAAGCAATTCAGTGCATGTGCCCTGGAGAGGAGTACTAAACCTTTTAGGCCTGGTTCATACCTATGTGTTTTTTGGGGCTTTTTACAGAAACGCACTACAGTCAATTTTAACATGGATTTCTATGGGACACGTGAACCAGGCCTTGAACCCAAACCACCTGCCTGGAGTTTGCATGTCTTCCATGTGACTGCGTGGGCTTCCTCCCACTCTCCATAGGCATGTTGGTAGGTTAATTGGTTCCTGTCTAAATTGGCCCTAGTATGTGTATGTATAAATGTACGTTAGGGACCTTAGATGGTAAGCTCCTTGTGGGCAGGGAATGATGTGAATGTACAAAATAATTATGTAAAAAGCGCTGCGTAAATTGTTGGTGCTATATAAGTACCTGTAATAAAAATAAGTGACAACTTTTTTGGGTGTCCTTGTAGACTAGTCTTTCTCAACCAGGGTTCTGTAGAACCCTACATTTCCTCCAGAAGTTGCTAGGAGTTCCTTCAGCAGTGAGCGATTTCTATCTGTCAGATGTGGTCAGGGGCTATTCTTCTTCTAACGGACCAGAAATCTAAGGAGAAATTTTCCCATTGACCATCATGCTAAGCTGTAGATAAATGTAGTTATTAGCAGGAGTTCCTTGAAACATAAAATTATTATAAGAGTTCTTCTATGTTAAAAGGCCGAGAAAGGCCATAGTAGATCCTAGCCTCAGTCTCACAGCTATTAAAACTAGCTAGATATTTGATTGATTTTACAGAGTCCCTGTACAGTACAGCTTGATCGTGAACATGCAGTTCAGTTTGTATTCCGGTTCACAAAAGAAAGCCATGGAACTGGAAAGAACACGGTGAACAACTTAAATTATAAGGATCATGGAGAGTCTTGGTTACAAAGCAAGGCTAAGAAAAGAAGTAATTATGGGGGTGTTGATCTCAATATAGGATACATAAATAGCCAGCATACAAAATTTAGTGGAAAACTGTTCACAGCTAAAGGCATAAAGGCAGCCATTACAATTGGACAGAAAATTGGCTTATTTTGCTACTGCAAAAGGTGTTATTTAATATAAAGCTGTGCAAATGAAATAAGACCTTTCCAACATACTCCATAGATTTTGTTTTAAAGCCTACTAAAGTCCTCAATACTTTCCTGGCCTCCAGCAATGCAAGCTCGCCCGTTGGTGCTTCCATCTTCACCCAGTCGTTTTCCAAGTTTGGTATCTTCAAACATTTTGATTGGTCAACTTAGGCCCGGTTCACACTGATGCGTTGTGAATTTAGCGTGAGTTTTACCCAATTGCGTTGCAAATTCATTACGTGTTTGTTGCGAATTTACTGCGATTCTACTGGAATGAGTTGTCATTTTGGGAGGTGACTGCGATTTCTGTCTGCCCAATGGAACCCAAACTTCCTGGTTTTTGTGGAGAGTGTGGAGGAGGAGCTGGAGGTGACGAATTCGCACATATGTGAACCATCAGTGCGATTCAAGAACGATTTACATTGATATCTATGGAGACTAAATTCGCAAAGCAGTAAACTCGCCCAGGACCCTTTTTTTTTTTTTTTTTTTATCACATTGCATTCATAGAGGAATCTCAACGCATGTATGTGAACGACCATGACAAAACAATGATTTTAGGGATGACATGCGAATTTAAAGTGTTTTTGACACATCGCATTCGTTATGAACTCACATCAGTGTGAACCGGGCCTTAGGATGTTGTAACTTCTGCACTCTGCAGATGTGTGATAAAGGAAACTATAGTCCACAATACTTACCTGCTGTGGAGATACAAGCTTTCATCTTCAGCCTTCTTCCAGGTTCCTTATCTTCCGACATCTTAATTGCCCATTATATGCCTCTGCTGCAATAAAAAGCTTCACTGAAAGCATTTTTAAAGCAAAAACTACAGCAAGTTAGTTTCACTTTGGAGGGTTGGATGATTTCCCAATAGAAGGGAATATAACTAGCAGTAACTATTCTGAGGGTTCAGTGGCTTTTTCTTTATGGAGCATGAACTTGATGGACATTGCTCTTTCTCAGCCTAAGCACAATAACAAATAGTAGGTGGATGTTGCTTTTTCACACCGAGTTCTACTCGGCACCAAATTTTCGTAGTTGGTATTTTATTAAATTTTATATTTTACAATAAGAAGATTAGTGTAGAAGAATACAACTACAGTCTTTCTACGGTATATCTTGACAGTCTTCCATTTGAGACATCATAACACTACTGAATTGTTCTTGCATGCCGTACTTTAGTGTCATTGCTTTCTCAACCTTTTTTTGGTCAAGACACCCTTAAAAATCTACACAATCTCAAGGAACCCTGCTCAGCTAAAGTGACCCTAGTGCCTGACCTAGAGGTGCAAACAAAGATGCTGTTCAGGTGCCCGACATCCTCCTCATCAACCGATGGTGTCATTGGTAGGATGCTGGGGACTAATAGTGTTCAATGTGGCTTTGTGACACTAAAAGGCAGGCTTGACCCACCCACTGGATTATTCACAATTTGTGGGAAATTCTCAAGCATTTTGACAAGTCACCCCTGAAGAAACCTGAAGGCACTCTGGTTAAAGGCTGGGTTAGCTTAAAGTTTGTATAGGCAAAAAATAAATAAATTAAACAGCACATCCCCATGTTTCTCTCTTTAAGAAATGTGGAAAGTACAGAGAAATACCTGTTCTACCAGAGAACCAGTATGTTCCTAAAGCTAGCCATAAACGCTAGATTTCCCTTGGTAAATCAACTGGATAAACAAGAGATGGAAGAATATCTACTACTGGCTAGAAGCAGAGGACTCAAGAGGTAAGAAGCTCACTGGATTTCTTGCAGGATCAACAGGTCTAAAATAGGCAAAGTTGTACTACATATTTTTTTTTTTTATGTTTTATTAATATTTTGTCTAGATATAGACTATAAGGCCTCAGGCACACAGATGTTTAGTGGCTCAAAAATGCTCAAGTGTAACATTTCTGCCATCCTACCATGCCCAGTGAGCTGCAGATGATGCATACAGCCAGCACCCAAGTGAATGACTATATGCTGTTGTACTTGTGTAAATGCCAATGCTCCTATACTTTGGTGTTTACCTGTGCATGCGTGTATGCCATTTTTTCCTGAACTGGAAACTTACGTGTTTGTGGAGTGCCAGGAATTTTATGCTCCAGCTCTTCTGAGCCTCTAAACCAGCCTTTTTCAACCAGGATCGTCAGGTTTCTTTAGGGGCACCTTGGCAAAATGTTTCAAAATTGCCCAAAAATTTTATATAAGCCAGCGGGTGGATGAAGCCTGCCTTTTGGTTATATAAAGCCGCAGGTTTGCATTGTGTGCCATTACAACCTTCCAGCTGCCAGCATCCTAACAACCAAGGTTGGTAAGGGGGACGTTGGGCACCTACAACGCATCCTTGATTGCCCCTCTGTCAGCACTGGCATCACATTAACTGAGGGAGAAGAGAAACACTGGAATAAGTAGGCAGTACCAGTTTGCAAGGGTAGAAGAATAAATGCCCTCTAGTGTTGGGTGTCCTACATGTGTGGATGTTGCTGCATTATGTAAAACTATTACTTTAGCTTTTTACATTCTAGACTGGGGTTCCTCGAGATTTGTGCATAATTTTAAAGGGTGCCTTGACTCAAAAAAGTTTGAGAAACGCTGTGTGTGAGCACGAGACCTAAGGTAAATCTTTCAGTCAAAAACTTTCAAAGTTCAAAAAACTTCACCTGTTTCATGTGTGTATTTGTTCTTGTTTTGATATCTGTAGTCACTGTAGATCTTAGACCCCTTTCACATTGGGCAGTTTTCAGGCGCTTTAGCGCTGGAAATAGCCTCTGCTAAGCGCCTGAAAACCGCCTCCCATTCATTCCAGTATGTCTTTTCACACATGGGCAATGCGCTTGCAGGACGTTTGGGAAAAGTCCAGCAAGCAACATCTTTGGGGCGGGTTGGGAGCGCTGCATTTAGAGCTCCCAAAACGCCCTGCCCATTGGAATGAATGGGCAGCGCTTTGAAAGTGCTTGAAAAGAGCTTTCAAAGTGCCGCAAAAGTGGACTTTTAAACCCTTTTTTTGGGGTGAAAAGCAGCACAAAAGCGCCACTAAAACAAGAGGCAATTTAGCGGTAACAGCCGGCGCTTTCTGTGTGACAGCAGTCTTAATGATTGCTTGGTGTTCGATGCCCTGCAGTGCCCATTTATTTCTGTGGCTTTACTGCGGTTTTATCCAGTAGTGTCTGGTGCGGTTTAATCGTGCTATACCCTATTGATTTTTTTTTTTAGCTTTGCTGATGAAAAATAATGTTGCTGCCATCTGCAGTTAAGTATGTAGTCATCACCTAATTCAACAGGCTACTTCATAAGAAAGCCAAGTAGTACTGGATCTAATACTTGTGAGGCACCATCATAGCACTGCAAAGCAGAAAAAATACAGGAACTCATTTTTAATAGATGCTGTTGAATAATCGACAGTGGAAGATGAACATTTGCACTGCTGTTTTTTAAATCTTTGACCTCACTGAGTTGCAGATCTGTCCCACATCATAAGTACTGATTCACACCTATGCAGTGTGCATTTTGCGTTTTTCAATACACATTTTTGATCCATTGAAGTCTATGGAACCAAAAACCAGAAAAAGGTCCCTGGCCCTTTCCATAAAATGCACAGATGTAAACATGACCCATGGGAAAAACCACGTTGAATGGACTGTAGTGTGTTTCTGTAAAATTGAAAACGCACTAAAAAAATGCATAGGTGTGAACCAGGCCTAAGTCAGGGAAGCTTGCATGTGCTCCTGCTGACTGACGAACGCTCTACTGAAGTTCTCCTTCCTCTCAGAAGTGAAATATATATAACGATTATATGTACTTGAAGCAGCAGTTCCAGTTTTAACCGATCCGTGGGCTCTTCATGTAATGTAACTGTGCTAAAATCAGAAATCTTACACCATCAACTTGTATTCTGAATATTCAGCATAGATCAGTGCCCAGGTGAGTGCCAAACCACAAGTTATCTGTGATCAAAATGTTACTTATTTTACTGATCTTCAGCTCATGTATGATATTTTTTACATGCAACTATTGTATGTGTATGGCCAAACATGATCGTTGCTTTGTAGGCCTGGTTCACACCTATGCTTTTTTATTTTATTTTATTTTTTTTGTGCTTTTTGCAGAAGCACACTACAGTCCATTTAACATGGTTTCCTATGGGACACGTTCACATCAATGCTTTTTTTAGCCGCTGTGTTTTTGGAAAGGGTCAGGGACTTTTTTTAAACACAAAACGGTGCGTTTTTGGTTCAATAAACTTCAACAGAGAAGCTGCAGATAAGCATGTACTGCATTTTTGCTGCAATTTTGATATGATTTTGACATGTTTTTGATGCATTTTTTAACCTGCCCATCAACAAATTGGCCCCCCAAAAAAGCGTAAAAACGCATGTGCAAAAATGCAAAGCACACCACAAAAAGCACTGCAGAAACGGTTCAAAAACAAACTGCATAGATGTGAGGCCTAATGCCGCGTACACACGGTCGGACTTTTCGTCTACAAAAGTCAGACAGCCTGTCCGACAGACTTTCGTCTGACTTTTGGCGGACTTGCGGCAGACTTTCTTACGAGCGGACTTGCCTACATACGATCACACAAAAGTCCGATGGATTCGTACGTGATGACGTACACCGGACTAAAATAAGGAAGTTGATAGCCAGTAGCCAATAGCTGCCCTAGCGTGGGTTTTTGCCCGTCGGACTAACACACAGACGAGCGGATTTCTGGGTCCGGCGTAGTTACGACGTAAAGATTTGAAGCATGTTCCAAATCTAAAGTCCGTCAGATTTGAGGCTGGAAAAGTCTGCTGAAAGTCCGGGGAAACCCACACACGATCGGATTGTCAGCCAGCTTTAGTCCGTCGGCGTCCGTCGGACTTTTGTAGACGAAAAGTCCGACCGTGTGTACGCGGCATTAAGACCCCATAAACACTATTAGATTTTCTGCAGATTTTTGTCTTTAGAGTTACCAAAACCATGTAGTGCAAGGGCCTACCTGATTGCATACAAATTGAAACGCTTAAGGTTCGACCTCATATTATATGTTTTTGGTAAATCTGAAGACAAAAATCTGCAGAAAATCAAATAGTGTGTATGGGGTCTTAGGCGCCGTTCACACATAGACGTTTTGAATCACAGGTGGAACCGCCGCGGTTCTGCTTGCAATTTCAAAACGCACTGTTAAAATGTCAAATTGCACATCGGCGTGTTCAGGTACCATTCATTTAAATGCTACCTAAAACGTGGTGCCATTCTGGCGCGAGAAATTGCGCGACACGTGTTCTTGAACACAGCAGCAGAAAAAAAAGAATGAGAACGTGATTCGTGTTTTTTATTTTTATTCTGCCCAACAACAAATTGGCCAATAAAAAAAAAAAGAATAAAAAATGCAAAACCGTATCAAAAACCGCGTGTGCAAAAACCACACTGCAGAAACAGATCAAAAGCAAACCGCATAGGTGCGAAGCAGGCCTTAGACCAACCAGCTATTCTCAGATCTGCATTGTCAGCTGATATGACTAAGCTTTTATTTCAAGCTTTGACATTCTACAAATTTTGAGTAAGAGTGTTTTAATGTATAAAATATGAGGAAAGTGATCCATATGGAATTTCTGACATCGGCAAGCAGAAAGGTTGAGTAAATCCTAGTATGAAGGTTAGTGGAGGAAATACAGGCTCAGGCTTGCATTTGGGTTGTCCCAGTTATATATATTTTTTGCATCCAGATGTCACATTTCCTGGACTACAACAGACGGCTTATATTTTAAATGAATTTTGTACCAACATATTTCTTTGACAGATTTGTTCCTCCTTGTTTGCTCACCGCTTAGTAAGAATCCAGTGCACTGAAATACCAGCGTAACTGGATGTAAAAATAAATACCGGTAGCAAGAAAAAAAAAAAAGACCATATATCTTGTGGAGTTTTTAGATCCCTTTACATTCAGATTTAGGTCTTTGATCATATAACTGGGCACAAGCAAATCTGGCCAATAATCATTACCAGTTGCTTTTTTACCTTTATACCCAAGTCAAAATGCATATGTTTAATGTAAATGTAACATGTCTGCTTATTTTTTACATTTTATGAAACCACTGCCTTTTCTAGTAAACCCTTTGACAATGGCCATGACAAAGGCCAGCTTTGTTAGACCGAAAAAGCCTCCTCTCTAATTAATAAAGCTGGCCATACACGGATCAATCGTTGGCTGATTTCTGTTGAATCAGTCGAAATTTGTTCCGTTAGGTGCCCTGTTGGCACCACCCGACTTAAAGTGGTTGTAAACTTTACATATACCCAGTGACGTGAGTGGCCTTGGGTGATACACAAACATAAAACAAATCTGCCTTCATACGTTGTACCTGTTTACCTACAGTTATATTTTCCCATTCAAATTTGAGAATTTAAACAGGATCTCAGCCCTGAAAAGCACGGGGTGGAGAGCTAAAGTTACATCAGTAAGGAGAGTTCTGAGAGCTGATTGGAGGGGAGGTACACCACCTCTCCCCTTCACACAGCACACAGGAACAGAGCTGAGGCTCACCCGGGACAGAGGCTTTTGTAGGGGACTGAATGCTAGCCTACCGACTATGGGCCCTGGCATTTGAGGGAGCTACAAGAATTTAGGAAGATATTCTGTTATGTAATGCAAAAGGACATTATTAAGGGGGCCACAATGGTCTCTGCTGTTTGGGGTAAGGCTGTATTCCAATGTTCTATTTTGTCTGCCTGCCTTGGATATTATGGGATGTGTATGTAGATTAGATATGAGATTGGTGGGGGCGAATTCCTCCAACAGCTCTCACTGCTGATTGGACAGTCTACCTCGCCCGGGATGCAAAGGTGGGGGGATTGTCCAGAGTATTCCCTGTGTACCTGTGTTTTCAATAAACAGTCCATGTTCAGCAACCAAACGAGTATTGTCTTGTTTGTTAACGGTTGGAATATCTATTTATATTCAGACTGGGAGGAAGCGGTATATGACGAAAGCACTCAAGCGGAGTATGGGATGTTTCTTAACAGCTGTCATTTAGCTGGAGTTCCCTCCCGTCACCTTTTTCTTATGGTGTCAGAAAAACTTATCAGAAGTGATTCATACTGATAGCAGAGGAAAGGATCAGCAGACAGAAATGACACTTGGTGCTCTGGATTGAGACAAGTACGCACTATAGAGGTATATACTGTGTTCATATTTCATATCTGATATTTCATATCTGAGGTTTACAACCACTTCAAACTATAACTTTTTTTTTTTTTTTGGATAGAGTGATTAGAACACTACCTGTCAGGGTTTTTTTTTTTTTAATCGGTCTGTGTCCCTGTTAGGGAGATTCATCCTCTCGATTTGTCTTGTTTACCTTCAACTGGTGTACAACCAGCCTGCAGGTAGGATTCCCCTATCAGTACTGTCTGTGTTGAAGGGGGGGGGGGGGAATTGTGCAAATTTCTTTCCTGCAACCGTGGTTGCAGGAAAGAATTTTGCGCCGTGTATGGCCTGCCTTAGTGAGCTTCAAGCATAAAAAAATGTTGGCAGGGAAATACTACACAATGAATTTTGAATGGCAGCTTTGGGATTGGCAATGTCCCGTCCAAGGTGGCGGCACCCAGCAGCAGTCTCAGGCCTGTTAAGTATCATAATATTCTAATTACAGGGCGATTTTTATATATATATATATATATATATATATATATATATATATATATATATATATATTATATATGATCCTGTTGGAAGAGTGTTACGTATGATAATAGTATGGGGACAGGGTCTCTTTAAGGCCCCTTTCACACTGCCCCGACTTAAAAGTTGCACGATTTTGCCGCAATTTCAGGGAATACCTGTGTAAACTTGAGGTGTTGGACCAAAGTAGTGCAGGGACTACTTTGAAGTCGGTGTGACTTGAAGTCATACAGATATGAATGGTTATCATTGGGAATCATGGGGTACGACTTGTCATGCGACTCTGTCCAAAGTCGCAGGAAAAGTCGCACAAATGTGAAAGGGGCCTTAGTGGGTTGTCAAAGGTTAATATTATTTACTCATGTGGTGTTCGCTAAAAGATCTTACGTTGTCTGCCAATCGCTGGGTTGGGTCATTTGCTGCCTGATTTTTATGTAGGAATGGTGTGAAATAACAGAAGCCCATGGATGAAGGTAGAGTCTGTAGAGAAATAGCTGAATATTATATGCGATAGACATTCCGACTGTAAGCATAGTGGAGCCCTCTGTTCAGATGACCAGTGTTTAATAATGCCATGTGCAGATCAATACAGAGTAGCAAATAAAAGGTATGTGAAAGATGATTTTCTATTTCTGTTTGCACTTTATCTTCATTACTTCTGTTATGCTGACCTTCAGTGTTGGATCTAATCATAAGAAAGGTGATATTAAAGAATTGTTAAACCCTCAGCATTTTTTCGTTTAAAAGAGAAGTAGGGGAATAGTTAATTTTTTATTTTTTTTTTCTTAATCACATTTACCTAGCTGGATGCAGCATCGCTCCAATGCTGCGTCTGTCCCCCGCCGGTTCAAACACTGAGAACCGAGCGATCAAATGCCACAGACCATCTCGGAGCTCTGTGAGCAGTCACCGGCTCTCTGCTCTAACCCCCCCCCCCCCCCGTTCTCACTGGAGCGCTGGGCTGTGGAGGGGACGGGAGAGGCCAGCTCTGGCTCTCAGCCGCTCGCTAAGAGAGTGAGCCGGGTGGCAGTCCAGGCATGTGGGCGGATCCCGATCATATGGGCGCAATCTTTCCCAAGCCTGGACCGGCTCTGTGACGTCATCTGACAGCGGACTTCAGCCCACTGTCTGCTGAAAATGGATCACAGGAGTGCAGAACGAACTGCACTCCTGTGATCCACAGGAGAAGTATATGAGCTTTGGCTGTACTTCATCTTTTTAACATTCCCCAGCAAATTATTTGTTGAAATTCTTACCCCAGCGCTTGCAGTTTACAATTTCCGGTGCTGCTATCTCCTGCTCCCCCATTGCTGCTTTCTTGAACTTCACGTCTTCACAGGGAAGAGTTAAAGAAGTATTGGTTAATTCAAACAAAAATAGATATACATGCTCACCTCTGTGCTGCAGCATCGGTGGGAATGCTGCACCTGTCCAACATCGGATCGAGCACAGAGAACTGAGTGATCAGATGAGCGCTGATCACTCAGCTCTTGATCTGCTCAGAGCAAAGAGACGTGATTGTTAGTCAGCCTTGCACTGAGAGGTGGAGCCAGCTGTCAATCAGCCAGCCGGGTGGATCCTGACAATATTGCCAGGATCCTTCTAGAGCCTGGGGGGGGGGGGCGCGCAAATATGAAACACCCTATCGCATTCGGCAAGCAGTACCTCCACTGAAACACAACTAATTAAAGATAGGGTGACCATACATGGACCAAAATCTGTATAACTAGCCTGTCAGGTTTTTCCCTGAACGATCAGTGCCACCAGCACTGGTTACCATATTCTGACGGCGGGGAAGCCTTCCTGCCATCAGAACACAATAGCACAGTGGGAGTGATGATTGTATGGATGGCGGAATAAGGTGATTATTTTTCATTCAACCAGCAGGTTGATTAATGTTTGGGCAGTTTTAATAGGGCCACCCTACATGCAATGCATGCGATTTGTAGTATGGCGGTTTGGTCTTTTTAGGGTTAACACAGGCCTCTTAGCCATCTATCAACCACCCTCTGAAAAGGGATTTACTAATTTGCCACTAATTTCTTTTCAGAGAGGTGGCAAGGATTGCTGCACGTCTGAACGAGCCCTTGAGGTGAGATATCACTTTAAATGCTTACAGCAAACTAATGACTAGTGTACCATATGTTTCTTTACCAATGTACAATAAAAATTGCTAGCATATCAGAATTTGATAGTTGGACTGCTAGGACCTTGTTTTTATTCCCTAAACAATTTCTTGCATGAGAACAAAAAAATAGCGAGCTTGTAAGATGACGCATTAAGACCCCATTCGCACCCTTCTGTGATTTTTTCCACATTTCCTGTACTTTATGAGTCTGTTTCTCTATCTGTGATTAGGACTCACATTTTCCTTTTGTTCCTCCTGTGAATAAGTAGATCTGAAAAGGCAGTGCTGTAAAACACACTTACTTTCTGGAATCATTTGGCAAATACCCATTGTGAACGTGTCAGTTTTCTTTTGCTGCATTATAACTCTGTAGAATTCACAAGTGTATTTATATTAAACCTTGGAGCAACGTATGGAGATTTCGGGTAGCTCTAAATCCGAGATGTGTACAACTCCCATATAAATCTAATCTTGGCAGGATAATTTGGTTTGTGTGCATAAATAGAGGGGCTGGTGCGTTATTCAGATGGGGATATTAGCACAGGGAATCATACAGAGCTGTATATACCTGACCATTTACCCAACCGTTACCGTAAAGTGGGCCTAAAATCAAAACGTAAAGATTTGCAATATTACAGGGAACAATTAGATATGTTAATTGAGCCTAAGCAGTACCTGGAATTCTTTCTGAAAATTAGCAGTGCCCTTCCCGGTGTGTGATGGTGCCTAGACCAGCTTTTCTCAACCTTCTTACCCTGAAGGAACTGTGGAAATCATTTTAAGGTCCTAAGGAACCCTGCTAAAAATTTAATATATTTATATATCATAGCAAAATAGCATAAGCAGTAAGCTATTGAAAGTTTTAAATATAGCATACCTAGAAGATTTGAAACCCTGAGCGGATTTTTTTTTTTTTTTTTTTTTACACTTCCTTGCTCTTTCTAACAAAACATTCATGAAATTGAATGAATAATTATAGCCTGAGAGGAAAAACAGACTGTGTAATTGAAAGTGTCCCCTTAGGCTGGCCATACATTATACAATTTTCCTTTTTTAGATTTACCAAAACCATATAATATGAGGTCAAACCTAAACCCTTTCAGTTTGTGAATTATTCAATCAGGCAGCCCTTTTGTACTACCTAGTTGAAGGTAAATCTAAGGCCGGCCATACACGGAGGGTATGTCTTTGTTGGAACCACTGGTTGCAGCAAAGAAATTCACTTAATTCCCCCATTAACACAGACCGTGTTGATGAGGGAATTCTTTCTGGCAGGGGGAAGCCATCCCTGCTGGCAGAAGACAGTGATTATTGCTAGCGGCCATAGCAGCCGCTAGCTATAATCGCAAGAAAATCTAGCAGGCTGGTCGTACCCAAGTTGATCAATTGATCAACTTGGTACATTCAGCCTACCCATTAACGGTTCGAATCTCAGTTGGTTCCCGCTGAACCAGCTGAGATTCAAGCAGTGTATGGCTGGCCTAAACGAAATTTAATAGGAAAATTGTATAATGTATGGCTAGCTTTACTCTATCCATCACTAGAAATGTGTCCCCTTTTACATTGGAGATCAGTGGAGAAATGGCCCCTTTACATTGGAGATCAGTGGAGAAATGGCCCCTTTTACATTGGAGATCAGTGGAGAAATGGCCCCTTTACATTGGAGATCAGTGTAGAAATGGCCCTTTTACATTGGAGATCGGTGGAGAAATGGCCCCTTTACATTGGAGATCAGTGGAGAAATGGCCCTTTTACATTGGAGATCAGTGAAGAAATGGCCCCTTTACATTGGAGATCGGTGGAGAAATGGCCCTTTACATTGGAGATCGGTGGAGAAATGGCCCTTTACATTGGAGATAAAGTGAAGAAATGGCCCTTTACATTGGAGATCAGTGGAGAAATGGCCCTTTACATTGGAGATCAGTGAAGAAATGGCCCTTTACATTGGAGATCAGTTAAGAAATGGCCCTTTACATTGGAGATTAGTTAAGAAATGGCCCTTTACATTGGAGATCAGTGGAGAAATGGCCCTTTACATTGGAGATCAGTGGAGATATGGCCCTTTACATTGGAGATTGGTGGAGAAATGGCCCTTTACGTTGGTGGTCAATGAAGACATGCACCTTTTACACTGGTGTTGGAAATCGTCCCCTGTTGGTGATCATTGTGTCAGATCAGTCAGTAATTGTTAATCGCTCAAGGAACCCTTAGTAACTTCTGGAGGAATCCTGATTGAAAAAGTCAGACGTAGACACTCCTATGCCTTCAGCCTCATAGCTGTATATCCGCAGTGGGAAATCTATGCTGCCCCTAACTACCTATTTAAGAGGACCTGAATTCTGGAACTTGGGATATGTAAAAAAAAAAAGTAGCTAGAGGACAAAGGAGTAGTCGGCAATATTGCCTGTGGTCTTCCTGCAGCAGATATTTCCCCCTTTACTGATTTACTATACTTTCTCTGTGTCTCTGAGTTGAGGTTGTCCACTTGGTAGAAGCAGGGCTTTGCTTCCTCGTGCCAGAGCCTCCAGCAAGGAGCGCCATGAGCAACACCTTAGTCACATCTTGAAATTGCACTCCAAATCTCTTGTCCATAATTTAAGAAGGGGGGTCTCCCAAACTTTCTAAACAAGAGCCCAGTTTACTGTTCTTCGGACATTAGGGGGCTGGACTGTGGCCTTTGGGAGTAGAAAATGCCCCAGCGTCAATGTAAATAATGCCTTACGGTTGGTAGTCAGTGGGAGTAAAACACTTGCATAGCTCCTGTGGTCAGTATAAGGAGAAAAAGGTGTCCCGTAATTGGTGTTGGTGGGAGGAATCGTGCCCCATCATTTGGTGTCAATAGGAGGAATAGTACTCCATCATTGGTATTAGCGGGAGGAATCATGCCCCATCGGTGTCAGTGGGATAGTGCCTTATATCAGTAAGTGAAATAGTAGCACAAGGGCCAGATGAAGGCAAGCAAGGGGCTACAGTTTGTAGACCACTGATTTTAAGAAATCAAGTGACATTTTGGCACATTGCAGACTACCTCGCCTCAAAAAAAGCGACTGTTCTGTATGCAAAAAGCGAAACAAAACAGGTAAAGAAGTAATCATGGGCAGCATTATGGAGACAGTCACTTGCAGCGGAGATCAATCAAAGCAACAACATTTTATTGTCAATATTTCGATGGAGCTCAGTTCATCTTTCTTAGTGCACTCACTTCAAGCTTGTTTAAGCCCATCCATCAAAATATTTAACCTCTTGCCAAGTGTGTAATGCATATATTCTGCGTCAAGAAAGTAGGGTTTTGACGCCCTGCCACCATGGATGCCTGTGTGCAGTGGCTGGGCATTAAGGCCCACCTTTCTTGCCTCAACAATATATGCGTTGTGTGGACAGCAAGAGGTAAATACTTTGATGGAAGTAGATGGGCATAAAGAAGCTTGAAGTGAGTGCAAAGGGAATTTGGTCCTTCATAGAGATCATGCATACAATTAAAAAGCAGTGTTTCATTCCAGGGAGAGGTGACCCTTTAACCCTATAAAACACGCCACTTAACTTCTCTCCCAAGCAGCTGCTCGCTAAGGTTTTTAGTGTGGCCACACAGCCGGAATTCATCAGACTAACATGATAAACTGTCATGCTTGGGACTTAGCCGCACTTATTGACAGACGTTTTATTAACAACATCCTATTTGTATTTATTCATGTCTTTGGAATATTGGATTCAGTTAGTAAAAGCTGGAACAAAGATTGTTTCATTTCTCAAGCCATCTGTACTAAAAGCAAAAATAAACCACATTTTTTAAAGGGAATGTTTTTTTAAATTTTATGCTCATGACTAAGAAAAAAAAAATGGTAATGTTTCTTTTCGGTCCGGTAAATATGACATTTTTCATGTGACTATTATGTAATATCCTTTTGAGCTACAACAATGAAAGAGCCCTAAAACGTAAGTTTTTCGCTCAAAAGGATAATACAGGTGATATCTTGCCTGTTTCAACCTTAAAGTCTGCACCACTACACCGCAACCCCATGCATCATTTCATGAGGTCGCAGGGCAGTTCCCCATGCATCATTTCACGAGGTTGCAGGGCAGTTCCCCATGCATCATTTCATGAGGTTGCAGGGCAGTTCCCCATGCATCATTTCATGAGGTCGCAGGGCAGTTCCCCATGCATCATTTCATGAGGTTGCAGGGCAGTTCCCCATGCATCATTTCATGAGGTTGCAGGGCAGTTCCCCATGCATCATTTCACGAGGTTGCAGGGCAGTTCCCCATGCATCATTTCATGAGGTTGCAGGGCAGTTCCCCATGCATCATTTCATGAGGTTGCAGGGCAGTTCCCCATGCATCATTTCACGAGGTTGCAGGGCAGTTCCCCATGCATCATTTCACGAGGTTGCAGGGCAGTTCCCCATGCATCATTTCACGAGGTTGCAGGGCAGTTCCCCATGCATCATTTCACGAGGTTGCAGGGCAGTTCCCCATGCAGCCTTATTCACTTGAGTAGGTGGTGTTTGGCAGCAGTTTCCCTGTCAAACATAGGGTAAATGTTTTGGTCACGAAGCAACGCATTGCAGCCACAACATGTTTACAACCCAGTCAGGCTATCATTGCAGCTTAATGTCTTCACCGCCTATTTTTTGCCTCCTAAAACTCCTGCGAGATCCATGCTTGCAACTCACAAAGTCACAGATCCGCTGCTGGAAACTACTGGTCGCTTGCTATATCTGTGCATGCACACAAAAAAGAAAAAAAAAAAAAACCTTAGTAAAACATGCAAGAAATGAGGGTTGCTGTTGTAACTAATCTATAATGTATACTGAGAAAAATTTTCATATGAATGTTTGTATAAGGCTCGATTCACTCTATGCATGCTGATTTTGAGTGTTCCTGCAGTCTTTTTGCTGTGCTTCCTGCATTTTTTTTCTTTTTTTCTTCTTCCTTTTTTTTTTTTTTTTTACCGCATTTTTGCCACGATTAGCATTTTTTTGATTTTTTTTTTTTTTTTTTTTTTTTTCGGGGCTGGGAGGGGGATTTGTTGTTGGGCAGATTTGAAAATGCTAAATCATGGTAAAAAAAGCAATGCACTACATGCTTTTCTGCAGCTTCTCCATTTGAAATCTATTGAACCAAAAAAACATTTTGCATTTAAAGTCCCTGACCCTTTCCAAAAGCGCAGAGGCATAAAAATGCATTGATGTGAATATGTTCCATAGGAACCTTTGTTGAAATGTATGCAAAAAGCATGAACAAATGCATTGGTGTGAATGGAGCCTAAAGGTTAGTTTATAATTACACTAGCATGTGGTCAGCTTAAAAAAGAACTATAGGCAAAACTTCTTCTTCTCTCTTATTTTTTTTTCATTTTAGATAGAGCAAGTTAGGGTTAGGGTTTTTCATCCTCTGTGTCCCATTGCAGAGATTTCCCTTCACTTCCTGTGCCATAGCCAAACAGGAAGTGGGAGGCAATCCCTGCAAATCAAGGGAATTCCTTGGGGACCCCCAGATCACCAGAACTAGTGTCTCCATTGGAAGATTTCCCCTCTATTACTTTTCTGGGGACAACCTAAAATTTGGGGGTTTTCTTTCAATAATAATTGTAAACAATACAAATAGAGGGTGAATCTTCTTAACATGGGGCACAGACAGCAATATAAACAGATGTTCTAATCCATCTGCACTCTATTCAAATTAGAAAAAAAAGTTTTGCCTTTAGTATACTTTAAAGAGTAAGCTCACCTTCACAGAAAATCTGTAAGGTGAACTTACACTGGACCCCCTTCCCATTGCACCTGGTCCTGCTAACCTGGAGTCCGGTGATCTCCCGTTCTGACAGATCGTTTAGTTGCTTTACCAGTCCGGGGTTTGAAATCCCCACGGCTTTCTCTACTCTTCGCCTGCTGTCACAGGACGGGCTACGTGGGTTCTGATCGGTCAGCAACGCCCACGTGACCAACTAGAATACCCCTATAAGTATCTCCTTGCAAGGTACGTTTAGGAGATTAAACGTACCTTTGCGAGGGGATTTCTAGGCCTCAGCTATACAAGGTTTCAGAGCGGGTGATCGCCGGCCTCCAGGTCAGCGGGGCTGTGGAGGGGGGTGAGGAGGGGGTCCAGTGTAAGTGCACCTTACAGATTTTTCTGGAGAGGTGAACTTACACTTTCAAGTGATTGTAAAGGTTTTTTTTTTTGTTTTGTTTTGTTTTTTTAAAGAACAAACATGTTATACTTACCTGCTTTGTGCAAGGGTTTTGCACAGAGCAGCCCGGATCCTCTTCTGGGGTGCCCCAGCAGCGCTCCTGGCCCCTCCTCTTTGTCGGGTGCCCCTTCGGAGAGCTGCTTTCCCTGGGGGCACCTGTGCAGGCATGCTCACGAGTCCTGCTCCTGTGTTCATTGACAGACAGCAGGACCCAGCCCTGCCCCCCCCCACTCCCGTGTCATTGGATTCGATCAACAGCAGCAGGAGCCAATGGCTCCTGCTGCTTTTAATCTCTCCTATGAGGACGGGGACAGTGACTGGAGCTGCTGGGCTCCTGCTCGTTGCTGGAATGATCAGGTTCAGGTAAGAAAAAGTTGGGGCTCTGGGCGGCAGCTGCAGCACAGAAGGTTTTTCACCTTAATGCATAGAATGCATTAAAGAGAAAATAAACCCTGTTGGGTTTTACTTCCTCTTTATTTTTCTGCAAAGGCAAAGCATAATGGGCTACTATGTATCACGTAGTAGCCCATTATATGTCACTTACCTGAAACCTAAGCCTGCGATGTCACCTCTGTCCCCACTAGCAGCGAGCGTCCATCTTCACCCCTCTTCCTTCCGGGGCCGTGAACTCCGGCTCTGTGACTGGCCGGAGTTGCGCGACGTCACTCCCGCGCATGCAAGCGGGAGTCACCAGTCATGACATGACCCCTATTAGAAGCGACACAATATGCCCTTTCTAAAGTGAGCATGCACCGTAGACAGTGAATGGCGCTCGGCTTTTTAGTAAATACCTTCTAAACCATGGAAGTTTAGGAGATATTTCAAGCACCTACAGGCTTACCTGTAGGTAAAAGTGGTTGTACAGGGTGTACAACCACTTTAGAGTGAAAAACCCTGGGACTTTACAACCCCTTTAATTCTTATAGAAGAGCCATCAACTATGCTTCTGAATGACCGACAGCAATGCCATAACAATGACAGTGTATTTTTCCGTGCATGAGCTGAAGAAGCGAGAAGCAGCTGGAAAGTTTGAAGTGGTAGCTTTGTGACTCCCTGTGGACCACACAGCGCGGACCTTGCTGAAGCATGGAGAGAGGAATATAGGGCTTTTGAGGGGGTGCTGAGAGGGGAGGCAAGTAACTTCCAGGAGAATCATACAAAAGTAAATTTTATATTTAAAGCGGTAGTAAACTGCCATTTTTTTTTTTTCTTTTAAAGCTGCAAGGCAAAGTTATAATGTGCTAGAATGCATTGCATACTAGCACATTATGTGGAATTTATCTTAAAACAAAGCCCTCCAGTGGCTTACTTATAGGTAAAAATCGTCTGTGGGAGTTTACTCCCACTTTAAATTTTCACTCCTAATTCAGACGTTTCCACAGTTTAACAGACCCCAGATATACATTGGCTGTAGATTGGTGTAGCTGTTGGAAGAGGCGGCTTTCAATATTCTTCTCAGATACCCTTAGGGCTAGTTTACACTTGTTTCAAAACATGGCTTCGGACAAGCTTTGTTAAAGCTCTCTGAACGCCACTCAAAGCTCCTGTCACTAAATAAAATGGTTAGCTTACAGTTCTGTTTACACCTTGCTCTTGCTTTTGTGTGGGGCTTCAGTAAAGCGTCAGTGGGGCTTCAAGCAAGCTTTGTCAGACTTCTTTGGAGGCTTTGAAGATGCTTTTGAAGCACCACTAAAGCTACATGGGGTATAATTTTTAAAGCAAAAGCAGGTGTAAACAGGACTCTAAGCTAACCATTTTATTTAGAGACAGGAGCTTTGACTAGTGTTCAGAGAGCTTTAAAAGAGAAGTATGGGCGTTTTTTTTGTCTATTTCCTAAATTGTACTTGCCTCGGTGAATGGAGCATCAGACCAATGCTGCAGCTGTCCCCTGGCATCTCTGCAATGAGAACCGAGACACCGTACACCGCCGATAGCTCGGTTCTCACAGATCCCCGAGCAGAGCGATCCTGACTGTCAGTCATGATCGCTCCTGGAATGCTTCTCCACGCTCATTGGAGCAATGAGCTGTGGAGGGGCGGGGAGAGGCCGTTTCAGCGGCTCACTGAGATGCCCATCAATCAAGGCAGCTGGCAGATCCAGACTTGGGAAGTCGGGATGAAGTGGTCCCTCGACTGATGGCAGTGACGTCAGCAGAGAGTGGACTTCAGACCCCTCTCCGCTGAAAACGGGTCACAGAACTGCAAAACGAATTGCACTCCTGTGACCCAGAGGAGAAGCCCAGCCTAAAAAGCTCAGGCTGGACTTCTACTTCAACAAAGCCTGCCCGAAGCCTTGTTTTCAAGCAAGTGTAAACTAGCCGTTAATGTGTGTTGAAGTCGAAGCAAGTGTAAATGAGCCCTTAAAAAAAAAATAGGACTGTGTCCTACCAACCCTTTGCGTTCACCACAGCTTCAGGTACTATTTATTGAGCTGCCAAAAAAAACCAAAAAAAAAACCCTGAAATGAAGCACAGAGATAAAACATTCATGTGCCTTCAGTGACTAGACCTCAAAAATATACTTCAGTCAATCGTTTTTTTCTAGAGAGAATTTATTGTTCTCTTTCAAGAGTTTTAGCAGGCCATGTAGAATTAGAAGTCTTTCTAATCTTGCTAACAAAGCAGAAGTAAATTAATCAGATGACTGTGGTTCAATGCCAGTTGTCTTGTAAAAATAAGATTGACAGACACTTAATCTGGTGAGTGATATTTGTATTGAAGTTGTGGTAAAATTGGAATTTCTTTCTTGTGCGGTTGCTTTTCTCCCATTTTTATTGCTGCTAATTAATCAGATTTCTTAATTGGAGTTTTCCCAACACGGGGAAGTTTTAAAGGCTAATGCCTCCTATATAAAATGAGATTATCGGACAAATGCGCTTTTTTTTATTTTTGGCATGCTAGTCTCCACATATTGAAAATAAAGGGGTTACTAAAGTATTTTTGTGTTTGTCCCTTCAGAAAATATCGGATGAACTGTCATGATCAGCTCTCGGAAGCTGTGAACTGACCATCAGATTATTGCACGATCGATGTTCTTTTGTCCGATTTTTTTTTTTTTTTTTTTTTTTTTTTCCGATTGGATACCTTTTTTAGTTCACCTTTTGGAAAATAAATAAAAAATTATGCATTCTAGGGTCCCCAGTAAGGGCCGCACTGTATGCCTTTATATGTAGACCTTTTGGGCACCTTACCAACCCGCCTGAAAAACTCCCATTGGCAGTAATCCTGTGTCCTGCCTATTATTAGGGACGCAACATACACTGAGCCAGCACACCCGAGAACGCTTCCTTATTTGAAATTGGTGTATTAACTCTCTCACTGTATGGGATTACTGGCAACGGGAGTTTTCAGACAGACTATGGGGGATCCAGGCTCAACAGGTATTAGTAGGATCTTGCAGGGGGAATATAAGTTGCAAATGCTGTTTATAATTTAGGAAGAAAAAAAGTTAAAAAAAAATTAAAAAAAAATCCTCTGGGTAACAAATAGATAAATCTCAGGAGGTATTTGCTACCTCCTGGATTGTTCCCTGTTTTTTTTTTTTTTAAACCATATACAGCTTCACCATGACAGGAGTCTTGCGGCTTTGACAGGAGTCTTGCGGCTCTAAAGCCTAGAACACACAATCAGAAAATCTGACACAAAAATACCACTTTCGAAGCGCTCATACGATAATCTGATCCTACACCGCTTTCAAGGGCCGATCACGACCGTTAATGTTAAATTATCCGAAGGGACAAACACGAAAATTATTCTCGGCCGATACCAGAACTAACGATTTTTATTTACTTGGTACAATATTTGTCCCAAAAAAATCGGAAGACCAAGACCACACATTCTCTGAAACTAAAGAATACAATACAACACATTACATCACTTCTTCGTATGATAATTTTCGGAACTGTAGTAACCTCTTCTTTTTCGACATGAGACTAGCATGCAAAAAAAAAAGATGATCATTCATCCGATATTTTCATTGTGTGAACCAGGCTTTATACGCAGCAGTCATCCAGTCGTTTGCCCAACCCTCCTCTTTCATTGTCTATTCACAGAATGCTTTGTATTCTGTATACTCATTCACAGAATACAAAGCATTCTGTGAATGGACAAAGGGAGAGGAGGCTAGTGTGTGAGAGTCACAAGTCTGCTGTTCTGGCCTGGCAGCTCACATCACCAACCAACACCTATTTTCATATCTTCCCCATCTCCATGGACTGGATCCAGAGTTACAGCTGGCAACTCATTGTGGAGGCATCACTCACCATCACTCCTGCAACCACCCCCCTCACCCTCACTGCACCTTCAGTCACTTTCTCACCATTATGGCTGAAACCTCCCCACCACTGCGCCTTACCACCAGCCCTCCCCAATACTACACGTTCTCACCATCACAGATGACCTCCACCCTCATCCCATACCTGCACACCTACCCCAACTGTCACCACTGCACCACCACACCCCAACCCCTCTTAATTGTTCTCTCACCAACTCTCCCATTTCACCACTGCATCAACGCCCACCTCAGAATTCGCTGCCACCGCATCAATACATGCGTCAGCAGTACTCTCTGGCACTGCAATGAATCAACCTTTCTATATGCAGCCCGTTCAACAAACGGGCACACTTTTGCTGGTGCTATATATAACAGATAGACCCCATATTTCACAGCATTGTGATAATTGGCAATTGCACAAACTGTTTTTGTTATGTTGTGTAAGTGTTCGTTTAGGTGGGCAACTGTCACTACTGTCTATCCAAACTTTGGCTGTTGAAAGGTTTGCAGATCTTAAGGGGACCTGTAATTTACTTAATGAGCAAGCTGTTAACTCGTTGTATTGCTTGTGTAAACAAACTAAGTGACAAATCACTCTACCCCACAGAGGGATTCGGTTGTATGTGAGAATTTACAAGGATATTGTCTGTGTATTGTTGTTTCTTCAAATTGATGATGGGCAGGGCTGCTTTCAGAGTTGTGTGTGGCCAGGAAATAAGAAGAATGCTTTGATGTGAAATGAAGGCCCAGCAAGAGGATACGCATCTGACCCAGTCTAGGAGTCTGAACCAGTGAAACTACCTTTCACCAATTCTCAATGCAGCCTTTGCATGGCATTTTCCTATAAGAAAATGTAACTCCCCTTCACAATACTACAGTAAATATTTAAACCCCTCCTGTATCCGTTACAAAGGTAGAGTTGAAAATGAGAGGTATATGGCCAACACCTTCCTCTGAAATGGGAAATTTGAGGGTATAAAACTGGCCATACATGGAGATAATTTCAAGCTGTTTCTGATGAACCATCTAAAATTCGAGCCATGGGTGGCCCTGTCAGCATGCTCCCACTTGACAGCCTATGATTGAAAAATAAAAGAAGCCAGGCCAGAAATTGTTGGACAAATGGAAGCTGCATGCAATCAGATGTAGTCAATGTTCGTATATTCTTACAATTGCAAGTGATGGTTGTCAGAATACAACATCTGGCAGGAGAGAGTCATCCATCCATCTTGTTCACCATAAATGGGGGAATTAAATGATTTCACAAAAAAATGAATGGCAAACAAACTTGCAACACCCAACGTTCATTGCTGTGTTTAACTCCTTCAAATCTTCCACAACCTACACTAGCCAATCCAGGCATTTGATGCTCCTTGCATTTGCACTCTTCTGCACCCTTCTTTCCTCCAGACACGGTTCCAGAACCAAGAGGGCAATGAGAGGTTTTCATTGGTTAGTGTGGTCACATAACCGTGCTCATCAATGACCACTCACCACTGCAAGCGTTATGAGGCTACCTAGTCTCCAAGCTGTGTTCTGCAGTTTTCAAATGTCCAGACCACTACATATGCTGAGCAAACCATGGAATGAACTTAGTGCAGTGGAGACTGGGGTTGTGGGGAGGGAGTTTGTTCACCTTTTCTTTTTTTTTTTTTTTAACAGAGAAGTGTTTGTTCACCTTTTAATTTTTTGTGAAAAGGTGAACTAACCTTTTAAGTATTTGACAAAGAAACAATTCAAAGCAAGAATAAGTCTCTCCAAAGTGAGGGGAATTTCCCTTCTTATGCAAAGGTCACTGGAACAGGTGTCCCTATTAGAAGAGTTACCTTTTTAAAGTGGAACTAAACTGTATCTAAGCACCACAAACTGAAAAAGCTATTTAATTCTTTTTAATTTTTACACTAAACTTCTCTATTCATCCATGTCTCCATGTTTTATTTTTGTTGAGAAATCACTTTGAAAAACACGCCCCTAGCAATAAAATTCGTGGCCATCTTGAGTAAGGGCAGATGATTCATGTAGCATTTACTTCCTGGAATCTTAGCTGAGAAAGCCCCTCCACCAGTTGAAAGGAAAAAAAAATGCCCGTGAAGATTCGTGGGATGTATGACCACATTTTGGCCTAGACCAGAAACCAGGAAGAAATGTAAAAAAAGTTTAAAATAAGTAAATATAATATAACTTTTTATCTACAGAAAAATGGCAATCGATTGTACACAGGATGCTGACTCACTGTGACCAAAACTAAACCAGGTAAAGTAACGTGGTTTCAGCTCTGCTCTCCACCTGTAGGAGAGGTCGTGTTTTACCCAATAGTGAGCTCAATTGTTGAGGCCCTCATTGATATTAACAATTAACCCCTTTAGGGTTGAAATGCATCTAAGGGGGTCTTTCCTGCTGGTGGAGAGCAGAGGTGAAGCCACCTTACATTACCTGGTTTAAATTTTGGTCACACTGAGTTGGCATCCTGTGTGCGAAAGGTTGCCATGTTTTGGTAGCCTGACAAGCTGTTTTATTCGATCTGCGCCAGTTCATTACATGTCATGTTGGCTGATATAAGTGATAGGAGCATTCTTCTTCTTTTTTTTTCTTTTTTTTTGTTTGTTTTGTTTTGTATACCTTCCTATCTATTATTAATATTGGCAGAAATAAGGATTACAAAAAAAACTTGCATTTACACACTCTAATGATAAAAGCTTTGATATCACCATAGTCCCTAGATGTAAACTTCTACTGCCCAAGCACATCACTTTGCTCTCACTAACCCAAAATGAATATGTAGATCAGGAAAGCCAGAGAAATGGCAGAAGTTCCTATTTGCATGCTCATTGCAGGCCCTTCATTGAATGTATTAAAGCAAGCATTTTCAGAAGAAGGGGTCCACAATGGTAACCTCCATTTATTTTTATTTTTTTCCCCCTAATGGCAGTTTTCTCTGGCACCCTTACAAATGTCCTATATGTTAAAGCAATCTATCTAATGTTTTAATATCTTATTAAATTTGGAAGAACAGAAAGCATCTGCGGCAAGCTGAATTTCAAACGTGCTGTGTTCCCCTGACATCTTCTATCTCCCCTTTTATTCCTGTTACAAAAGCTATGTGTTTTATTGATACTCTGATCAAATTCATCTGCAAAATCTTCCCCAAGCCAGCATTCGAAATGTGCTCCATCACTTTTGAAGCTGCATTTCAGCTGATAAAATTATGTCCCAGCACAGAGAATCTCCAAGATAAAAATGTCAAATATTGAAGACAGACTGACTTTGTGCAGTTATTTTAGAGACTGTATTCTTTCCAGTATTGTAGGAAAAGGGGATTATGTTGTTCAATGAGTTTATTAAAATGTGACGTGGTTCTGAAGCTCTGAAGGGCTAACAAGGCTTGTGACCTAGAAAAGGTTCAGTACAGGAGATGTATTTGTCACGTTTTGTACTGGTTTTTATGGATGTTCTGCATTAGGTCACATTCACACTGACGCTGAGGTTTGTACACTATGAACAGGTCATTCGTTTATGGGCCCCTAAGGCCAGCCATAGAAGGAGCGATTTTCTTTTCCGCAACCACGGATTCCCCCATGAACACAGACAATGTTGACAGGGCAATCCCTCCTGCAGAACCATTGTGTTCTCCAGGTGGGGAAACAGAGAAAGCTGTCCCTGCCAGGAAAACACAGCGATTATTGCTATAACAGCCGCTAGCAGTAAAATCCGGCAGGCTGGTTCAACCAACATTTTTCAATCAATCAACCATGGTACATTCACTGCCTATACATGGTTTGAATTTTCAGACGGTTCCTCCTGAACTGACCAAGATTTAAACCGTCTATGGCCGACTTTAATGGCAGTTGCTGCATGCAAGCAGCCCATTCAAGTCTACGAGGATGCAGAGACTGCAAAGACGCTCGTCCCAATGCAACAGTTATGCAGGTGTGGGTGAGCAGCCCCAAATGCAGACAGTGTGCATTCTGGGTCACTTACCCCCATGCCTGTCACATAAGGACGAGTGGCTGTGCTCATGCAGCTACTGCATCCTCCTAGACTTTAATGGGCACCTGCCAACTTGGGACGCATAAACGGCACCCGTGTAAATGAGGCCTTAAAGAGGACCTAAAATGTGGAAGTTGTCCAAATAGACGCAAATGACTAGTCACCAGTATAGCCTGTGGTCTTCGTGGAGCTGATCTTTTTTCCATTACTGATACACCGCCCATGCCCTATTCCACACTGTATTGTTGCGTGGAGTTAGTCATCTTGATGGAGGCAGGGCTTTAATTTCACATGTCAGAGCTGATGAAGGAATCTTCAGCAGCAGTAGAAGTTTATAAAGCATAGATCTGCAGCATAAATCAAGAAGAATTCGAGAGATGCTTCTCTGCAGGTTCTCAGATACAGCTTTGTCTCCAGCAAATCTCTGGAGACTCAGTCGGAGGCAGCGGCACCTTTTAGATCTGACAGTCCAGATATACAGCTGCTGAATGAGGCCGTAGGTGTGCCTAGGCATAGGAAGGTGCTATTTTTCAGTTGGAATTATAGGAAAACTTTTTTTTATTTTTTTTTATTTTTTAGGTTACTGCTTGGACACATTCAAGGGTCCAGGCACACTGACTTAAAACAACTCTGCTCCTAGAGGCGTTAAGCATTTTTTACATTGGGTAGTCTAGAGGCATTTTTTTAAGCTCAACGTTTAGAGGCAGAAAAAAAAACATTTGATTTGCGTTTTTGAGACCATTTTTCTGGCAGAAAAAAAATAAACAGTTTAAGAATTTCTGGCCAAAGAATTTATACTCAGAGGTGAGTCTAATTCAATATTCTATAGGTACTTCTGAATTACTTTAACTTGCTTTTGATTTGCTTCAATTCACCTTTAGCTGCTCAGGGAGCTGCTTTGAAATTCCTCAGAGTGGCTTTAAGCTGCCTCCTAAATTGCTTTTCCACCAACTTTCTCAACCCCCCGGGTCCCCAAACATTGGCGACCAAATGCAAAACAATCACCAATACAGACCGAATAATTGCTGGTGTACCTAGTGGGCTACAAGTATTGGTTTTAGTAATCAAACTATGTACTCTTCCAAGCTATTTTAACAATGTTTGAGAATTTTTACCATAGGAGTGGGAATGATCATGCTGTGTGTGCCTGAGCTCTACTTGCTAATCATTTTAATGGCAGGCAATTCTCTTATCTCCCATCACTGATGAGAGACCTGCCTATGTAGTGGCAGCCAGAGCATGCAGAGTCAGCGTACATAACAATAAGTCAATGGCCTTCTATTGCATGTTAGGGTGTGGTACTGGGGATGGGGTGGGGGTCCTTCTGTGTAGATGGGTCTGAGCTATTTAATTACTTCTCCAAAAAAGTGGAAAATACCTTTAGGTTACAAACCCCCCCCCCCCCCCCCATTTAATTTTAGTGTTATTTGTGCCTCTGCAAATAGACCCACGTGTTGCTTTCTTGAGGTCTGATTTGCTATGTTAATGGCATTCATGAGCTTGGACATGGTTAAATTCTAATCCTTCTGATTTCTGTTTTCTCTGTGCAAGACAAATCTGTCTTTTGTGTTTCTGTTACAAAACACTTGGCATTTGATTAGAGCGAGAGCTGGTTCGGCCTGTTGCGGGGCTTAACAATTAATTAGCTGCACTTTAGCATTTTATGTACAGTGCTTCCAGTGTCATAAACATCTTCCCACAGTAACACGGCTTTCTTCTTCTTTGGATTTTCTAATTGAGTCCTGCCAGCTGATTGGCTGTAGCTTCATTAAGTATTCAGTTATGTTACTTGTGTAAGCCCTGGTTCACATTGGTACGAATTGGCATGTCAAATCGGAGGCACTTGCTAGCAATGGCACTGTCCTAATCGGTGCAATGCCGCATTTTAAAAAGTAGTTCCTGTACTATTTGCGATTTCCATTGACATCTGTGTGAACCTGGGCTAACAGAGAGATATGCAGTCATTAAAGCTGAATTCTGGGCAAAGTCTATAATATTTCAGATGCCTCTCACCTCCCTCTAAACCAGAGATATGCAATTAGTGGACCTCCAGCTGTTGCAGAACTACAAGTCCCACGAGGCATAGCAAGACTCTGACAGCCACAAGCATGACACCCAGAGGCAGAGGCATGATGGGACTTGGAGTTTTGCAACAGCTGGAGGTCCGCTAATTGCATATCCCTAATCTAAACCCATCCTGCTAGCCGCTCAAGTTACCTTACCTGGTGAAATCAATTATACGCACCCTATCCAGGTGACGCCATTTCCATTTAATCTCATCCCAGAATTGGGCTACACCTTACTGATGTTAAACCCAAATGTACTACACAGAAGGTTAATTGCAACATCAAATATGTCATGGAGATCATCTGAACTTGGCTTAAACACCAAATTTATGACTTTAGGCCCCATTCACACTTTTTGCAAGCAGGAGCTCATGCTCCTGCTTGTGATTTTGTGTTTGGCCTGATTTTCACGCGATTTCGTGTGTCGCGCATAGGGCAGCTTGTTCATTTTAATGGGCTGCCATATGTGCCTCTGTCGCCCAAATAAAAATCTCCTGCTCCCTTTTTTGGGTGACAAGTTTCACATGATTTATAAAGTTGCATTTTTTTTGGCCAGGTTTGTGTCGTGAGGCAAAATTGCACTGAATATTCCATATATGGCACCCAAACGAACATTGCGTATTTTGATCCACATGTTACTCGATACGTTACTCGCAGGCAGAATGGCAGTGATTTTACCCACAATTCCAAATCGTGAAGTGTGATTGGAGCCTTCAGCTCTACTCCTGCCTGCTCCACCACTTACTGATTGCTGTTTATTAGAAATAAACAAACAAAAAAAAAAAAAAACACTTAAACATTATTATTTTTTTTTTTTTTTACACACCGAAATCCACAATCCTTTGACATTCACTTCCAGGGTCTTTTCTGTATACAGGAGTACTTCTTCAACTGAAATGTACGTTAGATAATTGAGGCTTAGGGTTGCCACCTCATCCCTTTAAAACCGAACACATATTAATTACACAGGTTCTGTGGCTGATTAAGGTGGTAATTAAACTCACTTGGTGCCTTATCTGTATTTAATTAGCCTCAGAACCTGTATAATTCAACGGTGTTAGGGTTTAAAGGGATGAGGTGGCAACTCTATTGAGCAATTTGAGCAATCACACTTTGGAATCGCGAGAAAAATAGCAACGATTCTGCTCGCTATTTCAAATTGTGGTAGAATGTGCGATGCATGTTTGGGTGCCATTCATTTTTAATAGCACCCTAAATATGGTGTGATTTTTGCCATCATTATTGGGTTAAAAAAAAAAGCACCTGACTCGTTGCCAAAATCTGGTACATGAGCTTCTTTGGCATGTTTTTGGAGCGAAGAGAGGCCCATTCAAAATGGATGGTGCCACTACAAAAAATGCGCAAAAAGAGCAGCGTAGCAATGTCGCTCAGGTGTGAATATGCCTTAGTTCATTTAACAACTTTTAGTAATTATTTTCATGCGCGGATTTCCCTGTATCGCATGCCCTGCAGCCTCTTTTTCCTTGCAATGTGTGGTGCACTATAAGGAAGGATTGGCTGATTTAATTGCTGTGTTTTATACTATATGTTTTGGAAATACTGTATAAGAATGGGAGTAATAATACATTAAATTATTACCTGCTATTACCTTTTGTACCACCACCCCCTCCCTTTAGAATGTAAGCTCTACGAGCAGGGTCCTCCTATACCTTTTGTATTGAACTGTACTGTAATTGTGTTGTCTCCCCTATACATTGTAAAGTGCTGCGTAAACTGTTGGCGCTATATGAATCGCGTATAATAATAATTTAATGGTAATTCATTATATGCAACACATATGAGTTTCATATATTTATTTTTGTATGTATATGTAGATGAACTTGCCTCCAACAGTCTCCTAAAGAAGTAGACCCTAGGTCCAAGAAATGCATGGACTTTTTATCCAGCCTGCCCATTCTGGATACCATCAGGATTGACATCTTGAAAAAGATGAAGAGAGAAAAATGTAATACCTTTTTGAATAAAAGAATGCAGTAAACCTCTTATGGGAGTCGATGTTTGGTATAGGCCTGGGAAAAAAAACAGTTAGATGTGATCTACATACATAGCAGTTAAAATCACCGATTTGCCATATGATTTTTTTTTTTTTACTTTGAATTGTTTCTCATTTTTATAATAAAAACAGATCTGGTGTTTATGCTAAAAGATTGGGATGTCGGTACATAAAAATAGCTATTAAAGGGTAATTCTTTAAAGTGGCCTTTAAAGAGTGACCCGGTTTTACGTACCTACTCACCTGAACTTGGTTGGGTTATCCATTAACAGTTCTGTTACTATACATCATATGGCGGAAACACATGGTTAGGTTAGTTGAGTAGTGCACTAGTTAAAGGATAACTTTAATTTGCTAAGCAGTTCTGCTGTTAGTAGTGTGATTAATTAAGGAACTCATAAAGGGGTCACATTTTAGGCATTTCATGTTTATTCTGTACTAATCATCACACGAGTATATGGTGAAGGAAAGTCCTGGGTATCACACACGCAGGATGGAAAATGAAGTCATGTGGTGATGATCACATCTGTTCCAAAGCTCGTTTTATACTTTTATTACGTATTGCCCAGATCCAATTTATTGTAATACAATATCATTTAGACAGTTTAGCCAAATGCCATTAACTTGAATATTTTTTGTGGTTCAGCCTGAGCCTCCTATACAGAAATTTGACTTTTTTTTTTCTTAATCAACCAACTTTCATAATTCTGTCTTATTAAAAACTCCTATTACCCCTCATTGATAGTATTTTTTTATTTTATTTTTTAATTTAAAAAAAAAAAAAAAACTACTCCTTGTTTTCTGGAAAAGTAAGGCTATTTTAACTTTTTTGGCATCATTATTATGTTTCAGATTTGTCATTCTTTTATGTGTAAAAGGTTCTATTTGTTTATCCACTGTGTACTAAAGAATTTTTCCTTTTTTTATTTTATGTTGCTCCAACTATCCTCGCGTCTTTCCTATTTAGTGTAGTTTAGAAAGTGAACTTGATCCATAGGCAATACATACACTTTATTTCTTGTCATGGCCAGGCCACCCAAAAGTGATGTTATACTTTTAGGTGGAGCCTAGTAGTTGTCCCCTGGCTTATTGTATCACTTACTATAGATAGCAAGATCTCTTTCCCATTATTCCTGAATGCATTTCTGTCCACCTGAGTGTATGGGGGTGTCCCGTCCCGCCAAACTTTTACATGTTAATAGCACTTTCTGTTGTAACCTCTGTAATTTAAAGATAGCAAAATTGTGGCCAGTACAGAACTGGGGGGGGGAGAGG